>CM063497.1:7417860-7565360 GCA_032207245.1 Pardosa pseudoannulata
GTTCAAAAGCAAATGAACATAGGAAGTTCTGATGTGTACGTACTGCGCACTAAATTGAAAATCACACTTTATAAGTATTTTACTGGAGAACAACAGCATACTATGGCACTGAGGAGTGCAAATTTTTACATTGTTTCAGGATCATACCTTACATGTTGCGATTTTGTTTATTAACTGATTAACTGGCCATACGATTTTGCAGACGGTTCATGTTTAAATTTATATATCATAAGATTTTGCTTTCATGGAAATATAAAAGAATATTTCATCAAATTAAAAGGAAATGTTTTAGTGTAGTAAAGTAATTTGTGATGTATTCTATTTATTGAAATAATTCGCTGAAAAACAATTTTTGTTTTTAAAAAACAAATTTTAACAAAACAGTCCCAATTTTACCATTCATTTTTTACAGACAGTGTATAAATTATATCTGTAAACCATATCCCTGGTTTATATAAAAATGGTCAAGATGTTTTTAAAAGCGTTTCCAAATGTTAAAAACAATTACAAAAAATTTAATCCACTGACCGAACAAAAACAGTTCGCTCTATTTTGCCAGCGTGCAGCGAAATCCTCTGCACGAATAATTCCGTTTGTCGGCACCAAGGAGTATCCGGATGAGGCACCGCAGCCATGGTGCTACGTTTTCTGAGCAATAAGTTTTTCGTGGATGCGTTGCTTTGACGCCAATATGACACCATACAACAACAAAAGACATTATTTTTGCTTCGGTGCTAGTAGTATTCTCACAATTAGTTTCATAGTTATAACTCGTAGGAAATATTTTATTATTGTATTCTTTAAATATATTCATAATAAATCCCGTTTCAGAATGGAGAACTTGGATGTATCGAAATTTAAAGATTTATTGGAAAATCCATGTTCTCTGCACACCATGCATGAAAACCTACCGCTCCACTGATCGCATACACTTCAATGTTTCTTTTTAAATAAATCAACCGTTGTTAAGTTTTAATCATATACGGCTCTGGTTATTAAGACTCCACGTATGCTTCATTGGACATGTGAAGTGGTACCCAAATTACGAGCTTGTGACTGATGACCGAAGTAAAAGGTATATAAAAAGTATAATATAAAAAGTAAATATAAAATAAATACAAAATATAATTTAAATAACATTAAGAGAATTTGAAAATATTTTTGAATAGGACACATAAAACACGAGTGACAGCAGACAGTTATCACTGCTTCAATTCCCAAGTTGAATTTCCATGGTAAATATTAAATAGAGTTTCACTTGTTTTTTCATCTTTACACAGAAAGAATAAAATTCCATGTGGTTCATTTCCTTGAGTGGAGACCAGTTAAGATGATCATAATTTACCACTATTCATTACTTTCTTTATCATAAAACAAATCAATCACGGAATTCTTATTCCTATGTACAAAGTAAAGAAATCAAGAAAAAAAATTTCAGTGTTCACTTTCAGTATATACCAGGACACTTTTACTTTGAAATGTGGAATTCTCCTGAACTATGTATAACTAGTTTACCCCAAGTCTAAAATTAGCCATAAAATGTTAAAATTTTGAATTCAGGTTTATTATAACATCTAGTTGTGCACCTCTTCTTATAATTGCAACCAACACTCTGAAGAAAACAGCAACAATGTACAGCATACCTCAAAAAGGATTGGTCACAAATGTTAATTTTGAATTTAAATCCATGAGGCTCATCCAGAACGTAAGTTTCCTGATGTTTTCCCCTTTAAAGTAAACATAATTATCAATTCCGTGTGCGTGACAGATCTATGATGTATCAATCCTGTGCCAGCTGACAGGTGATTTGTGTCAGTAGCGGTAGCAGTGGTCCGAAATGGAAACACTCTTTCCTTCACCACCTGCAATGTTCGGTCAGTGATCTGGAATTGCACAAAGCATTGCGTCAATTGAAATTCATCGTCAGCTCTGTCAGGTCTATGAGCCGAAAACCCGAGCACAAAATTCAACACTTAGGATACCGACATTTCTGCTATGGTATCACGATGACGGCAACGAGTTCGTCGACAGGATCGTCACGGGCAACGACACTTAGTTTTTTTGCACTTTACGAAAATTAAGTAGTTTTAAGGTCAGGACCAACAAACAAGCTATTTACGGTTCACTTTTGGGACCATGGGAAAGTGAGTTCAGTGATGCCAAAGTTCTAAGACAGAGGTATACAAGTTGATTCCACAATATGACAAGTGTCTCATTCTGGTGGTAGCTACATTGAAAAATAGCTGTACTTGTTGCCAATAAATATGTCCGTGAAAGTGCGAGTTCTTTTTTTTTCTTTTACATAGGGAAACTTACTTTCTGGATGCACCTCATAGTTGTGCATCTCCTTCAATGGATTGCTATATAATGAAAATTTTCAATCTAATGATCAATGCATAGCACTGCATAGACTCGAGTTTTAGAAAGGAAAAATACACGATTAAGGATGAACAATATTCAACTATTGTTGTCTGAATATTTGTATAATTTGAAACGATTGTCACTAACCTTTGGCCACATGGTAGAGTACAGTGATTCTCAAACTGAGTGATGTGGCACCCATCTAGATACAGACATGGCAACATTAAGGCACTAGCGTCAGGAGTAACAGCGTGGTTTGAAATATTAACATGCTAATGACAGATTATACATATACTTATTGAGTTTTATATTATAATTAAACTTAAATTATTTACACAGTAGTCAATTGTAAAAGGTAAATTAAAATTGATGCATTTAAAAATTGTATGAATATCTTTTTTAGCTTTAGAACAGTGTTTCTTGTAGCAACGTTCACCCTGATTCAAATATTTCCATTTTCCTATCATCAATGATTCTACAGTTTGTCTACTCAAATTTGACTTAAATTCAGTTTGGTTTTTCAGCACACTACTGAAAACTCTCTAACATGCGGCATGACTGTGTGGAAAGAGTCACATTCAGTATTATTTTTTTTCAAAACTTTGTATTTAATGGCTGAATTGTAATCTTTCAGCTGTTCAAAAGTTTTGTTACTTTCCGGAGCAATCTGAAGAGTTTCCGGAGGTTATCCATTTTTCTCATTTCTCCGGAGTAGTTGGTATGTCTGTAGATATGTCAGCATAAACTTGTACAATTAATAAAGACAGCATCAAGTGACTAAAAATAAAAGCGTAAGTTGTTTTTGTCAAAACATGTTAAGAAATGTCTTTATTTCTCTCGATCCTCTACCTGTCTTGAACTTAAACTGGATGCTTGGGGGGGGGGGGTGAAGTTTAAAAGCATTAGTCGAGGGCTTTACTTTAAAGCAATTTAATAGGAAAATATTACAGTTTTTATTTGTTTTTTTTTTTTTTTTTTTTTTTTTTTTTTTTTTTTAAGCAACATTTCCAGCTTCTTGGGCACATATTTGAATGTCCCAGGAATTATTTTTCTCATTTCAATTATTAAATGAATTTTAAAGAAAAATTGCACTTTCAGCTTAATAACAGATGGGCTTAAATTCAGAAATGTAATTTCATTTGAGGAATATTTATTAATTCAAGGTAGTAGAGAAATTCCAATATTTAGTAGAATATCCAACATACCTGGAAATTACTCATGATATCATTGAGTTCTGCTTTTGTTTCATTCAATTCATTGGAGAGCTGCTTCACCTTTAGAGTCAATCTCACATTTTCAGACTATACAACATCGTACTGGGTGGTAGCTATTTCTTTCTCCTTTTTAATGAATCTAAAACATTACAGAAACATTTTAGGTACAATACCTCAAATATTATCAAATTATGTGTAATCTTTTTTTATTATTTATTTATTTAAGTGGCTCAAATTATCCCTTCAACCAATCTATACACACATGACAAATTTATCTATTCAATATTTCAAAAGATATAGTCTTTTACATTTCAATGATGAAAATTTTACATTGCTCCTTTTTCATTAAAAAAAAACATGGAACTCATACGTAGAACTAAAAATTGAGGCTGAAAGTACATTCAAAAGTATGCACATATGTAATGTTTTGACATATCCTTGTCAAAGAAAACTGATGAACAATTTATAAGCAAAATAAATGTAATTTTTCATTTTCATGCAATTACTTATATCACTAACAGGGTTTCCACTTTTTCCAGAAGAAAAATTAAGGACTTTTTATGGACTAAAGTAACTTTTTATAAGGACCTACTTGAAATACACAACATGATGACATAAACTTTATTTCTTAACGAACTTATTTTAATAACTATGAACCAGACAAGCCATGTTCCATAAATGCCCTACAATATTTCAGAATTAAATTTTTAAAACTGCCGAAAAACTAATACAGGATATATCTATCTAACAAAAACGGATTTTGAAAAATGTACATCTAAAGTTTTTTTTGAGCGATCAAACTAGAAATAAATGGTGAATAAAATACAATATTATAAACAGTACTTTCTGAGGATTTAGAAATGACGCTGATATATATATGTAAGTTTCTACATACTAGCTGATTATACCTGACATTGGCTGAGAAAGAAGAAAGTTTTAGACTTTT
The DNA here is from genome assembly GCA_032207245.1 of Pardosa pseudoannulata. NCBI lineage: Eukaryota > Metazoa > Arthropoda > Arachnida > Araneae > Lycosidae > Pardosa > Pardosa pseudoannulata. The sequence goes on from CM063497.1 coordinate 7,422,382, forward strand.
CTTACATTGAGTGCAAGGAAAATTAAACTTCCATCAGTAACTGAAAGATCTACAAACCCTCCATGCTTCGTTTCATTAAAATCTGCATGACTGTTAGCTACTAGAAAAGGGCAGCTGACTTCATACTTCAAAACTTTTCAGTATATGAAAGATTATTCATTTGCCAAATAAGTTTTCTAGCTCGTGACCATAAAAAGTACTAATAAACTAAAAGTATTTTCATAATTTTTTAAGGATATCAAGGAAAGGAAATTTGAATTACTACAAAAATACACTGACAACATATATGTATTTGAGGATTTTCTTTACTATTAATACTGCCCTTTTGGCTAGAAAATTCAAATGAATGTTATGAACTTCAACAAATATTTATTTACTATTTACAAAGAAATTTACAACAGTGCAAATCCACATAATTTCATTTTGAAAGTTCGACAGATTTTTTTTTTTTTTTTTTTTTTTTTGTCTTTTATCAAAAATTTTTTCGCTCAAGTTTTGTAACTCAGATACTTTTTCCTTTTTATATCTTCATGGTTCGTACACTTTTTTAATGGAAAAAATTAAGCACCATTCAAACTTATTAAGCACCTCTTATCAGAAACATATCAGATAAAATAATGGTTATTACATTAGTTTCAACAAAAACATGAACGAAAGAGATAGTGTATAAATGAGAAATTATTGTATTTCACAGACACAGAAGTCAAAAGTTTGGAGAAAAAAGGAGAAAAATAAAAAAAAAGAGGTAGTTGAATAACTATTAAAAACTAATGTTCTGATTTACTTAATACAAAAACAAGTGCCTAAATACGAAATATGAAAGTATCTAAATAACTTTTTATCAATATAAACAAGTACTTAAATTTCCTAGTAAAAAAAAAAAAAAATTAAAACAGATTCAAATCAGATGTTTCTTCAATTTGCCTAATTAAAAAAAAATAAATAAATTCACCTATACCGTTGCACTTTATTATATTAAACTTTGAGGAACCATATTGTTTGTTGGATTTAACTTAATATAATTTTTACTAATAAAAACAATCACTCGAGTCTCCTAATCAAAAAATGTTGAAAACAATTTCAAATCAGAAGTTCCTCAAATATCCTAATATTTTTTAAAAAAAAATTAATAATATAAATGTGCATTTTAGATATCAAATTTTTAGGAGACATTTCTATACACAAATTTTTAATTTTGTCACTGCAGAATTTCTTAAATAGCAATAAAATCTATACCTTAATAGTTTCGAAAGATACAATAATTATCATTAAATTTAATTTTAATCAATGTCTAAAAACTCATGATTTAAATAATATATGTACTGCATAAGGCTATTTTTTTAAGTGGACAATTAAAATTTTTTTTTAAATAGTAATATTTCTGGACGATGATCGAATAGGACAGGATTTTTTTCGGTATCTGAGCCAGGGGGTTCGAATTGTACTTTAGACTAACAGATTTGTAACCATTTAGTTTGGTCTGAGAGCACTAGAGTTTTCTTTTGTGTTACCCGACGGCTAAAGACATCGGAATTTCATTCACACTGAACGATTAATCTCGAGCGACCTTATATGATTTTCATAGACGATTTCGAAATATTCAAATAAAAACTGTTGGCAAGAAAAAAATAAGGACTTTAGGGAAAAATTAAGCACTCTTTAAGCACTTTTTAAGGCCTTAAAAACGCGTTTCGAAATTAAGCAGTTTTTAAGCACTTTTAAGCACCGTACAAACCTTGATCTTTCCTTGGAAGAAATGGATAGTGTTCCAATTTCAAAATTAAGGAGTTTTTAAGGACCTTTGATGAATATTCAGTAGTTCTAAGGGCCCTTAAAAATGAAAGCTAAAATTATTAAGGACTTTTAAGGACTGGGGGAACCCTGATTACACACTTATCCCCCTCTCTTTCTCTAGAAACATAAAAGAAGAACTTTATACACTAAATATTCTTATCTCTTATATGATTATATTTCCTCATGAGTTAATAAACAACTTTGTATCATAGTTAGTTAAAACTAAAATGAAACTATTCACTTAAAAAATAGTCAAAGGTATAAAACAAAATCTACAAGATCATAATTTAAAAACTGTTCTATTTACAAAAAAAAAAGTGACTGATTTTTCTTTGTCATTAGCCTGCATAAAACAATGCATTATCATTTTACCGATTAAATTTTTATTGAGGACGAAAATTTTCCATTCATTTCCTATTTTGCTGACATTCTGTTTGTTGACTCTACAACAGATCTTTTCAAATATTGCTGTATTTTAAAGTTCCATTCAACTGCATATCAAGAGTAGATGATATTCATACGGTGCAGAGGAAATTATGCAAATGGAGAATGTTCCGATGTAATCAACTTCTACCTGCTGCAGGTTGAAGAAAATCTTTTTTGAAAATTACCTGAAAAGAGTGTACAATCTTACAAAGCAAAGCAAATCTGTACAAGTTTGCAGGTATGCAGTAACAATAATATTGCATTATCTTAAGATTGAATGAAAATGTAACATTCATAAAATAAATGAAAAAAAAAGCATTTTCATTACCCATGAAATACTGTCAGTACTGAAGTTCATTACCCATGATGGGAAATAAAAGAAGAGTTTTGTTCGTTGGTTGATTGGAATTTCGTGGCACTAATTCCTGAAAGGACAAACTGCGCCAAACAAGACGAAATTAAAAACAAAGTAACAGATAAAAACAGAGCAAAAAACACAAGCGAAAGGAATTTTGAGGATGAAATACAAAAAACAACAAATTGAACAATAAAAACACATAAAAATCAAACAAACGGAGATAGTAAAATAGAAAATATATACAAGATAGATTATTACAGTATGAGAAAATTTAAAAAACAAATTGAAAATTGAGAAATTCTAAATTGAAAAAATTGTCAAATTGAAAATTGAGAAATTCTAAATTGAAAAAATTGTCAAATTGAAAATTGATAATTAAAAATTGAAAATAAAGATTAACGTACAAAATAAAAATCACAGAATTGAGATTTCATGATAAAAACCTGTACAGAGAAGAAAGGGAAACAAGCCTGGATGTGGTGTTCCACCGATGATTGTGTCAAGATTCGGCGATAAATTTTTTTCAAATTTTATATACAAACAATATTTTATTAAATAAAAGAAGAGTTTGAGTGACAGTGAATCAAGTACAGTGTATAGGATAAAAAACTTATAACATTAGTAAAAATCTATAACAAGCAATTGACCAAATTAGTTTAATTGTTCTGCATATTGAAGATTCCACTCTATTATAAAATACATAAAAATGACAAAAGAAAACGTATTCATTAGAAAAAAAAGCTGCAAAAATCATGAAATACATTCTTTTTTTCTTTTTTTAATGCATGTTGCATAAATTGCTTTCTATTTTCAGAACGTAGACATGCCAATCTCAAAAAGTCCAAAATCCTGCAATAGTTTATCATGTTTTATCGGTTGATGTAGCAACCCAAAATATCATTTATTTTTAAAAAGTATATAAAAAAAGGACTAAATTATATAGTGTTCAATTTCTATAAAAGATTAAATTGTACATTATCCAAAAAATCAGGGTACAAAATTAATAATCAACGAGGAATCATTAAACAATCCAAATGACAAAGAATTTAAACAAAGAAAAGTTACTTAATGACAATAATTAACACTTAAAATACTAACAATTGTTTCTTTTAAACTGCATGTACTGTTGAAGATTTTATCTTCTTTGAAAATTTAGAATCAAATATTTGTTCCAAATAGGGTCCCTGTTGCTTTGATTTGCAAGTCAATGAGTTTCTAATAGTTCCACTTGTTACTGAAAAATGAAATGGTGACGTTCCAAGAGTGCATTAATATATGAAACAATATGAAATTATCTTGGAAAAAAAAAAAAAAAAAAAAAAAAAAAAAAACACCAGGTCTGAGAATGACACATCAAATCTGACATTATTTCAAGGTACTGCAAAAAACTTACTAAATCTAACTGCTCGTGTAGATTTCGGTTGACTTCTTCTAAATCAGAGAGGCGTTGCTTCAGAGCTTCATTCTCTTTCGTAAAGATTTGTTCTTGACGAGACCAAAATTCTCGGCTCTCACTCAGAATTTGTTGTGCCACTTTAGCTTCCTCTTGCAATTTCTCAAACTTGGCAGAGCAATTCTGATGCTGAAACATGATTAAAAACAGAATAAGATTTCATTCATGCACAAGCTAATCTATCATAGTATTGGATTCAAAAATAAATAGTTTTAACACATGAAAATTTAGGGACTTGGTGTAAAAATTACAGAATTTTGGTTAAAATCAGTATTGACAACCTCGATAATGAAAAAAATAATACGGAATAAAAACTATACATATATGAATCCTTCCTCCGCCCAGGATGGGCCTTAGCCTTCTCTAGAATTCCATACCAGGCAGTCCTATCTTTGGCTCTGGATTTCCAATTTGAAATTTTCAAGGATCTTATGTCTTTCTCAATGCAGTCTAACCATCTAAGTTTTGGTCGTCCTCTCATTCGGGTTCCTATTGGTTTGGCCGTAAAAACTTTTTTTGTGGATCTATTGTCATTAAGTCGAACTAGGTGTCCGGCCCATTTTAATCTTTGTAAGCTAATAAAATTAATTATATCTGGGTTTTTATATGTTCTGTTTAATTCAATATTTGTTCTTCTTCTCCATATACCATTTACGTTAATTCCCCCAAAAATACTTCTCAATATTTTTCTCTCAAAAACTGCTAGGGTTTCCTTGTCTCTTTCTGTCAATGCCCAGGTTTCAGCCGAGTAAGTCAAAACGGGTCTTATTAGGCATTTATACAATATTATTTTATTCAATCTTTTAAATATTTCTTTAATCCAAAAAACATCAATTAGCAGCAGTAATTCTGCTATGAATTTCGACAGATATATTATTTTGTGTATTAATTTCCAAGCCTAGGTATATAAACTGCTTTACAGTCTCAAATCTATAACTGCCTGTTTCTAAGAAGGAGTGATTATATTCTGATTTTAAACTAGGCATATATTTGGCTTTAGTTTCATTAATGCTCAAATTCATCTTTTTGGCCTCAGTTTCCAGAGAAATAAATGCTTGTTTTAGTGCATCTAATGTCCAGGCTATACATATATAAATATACAATGATAAAAAGAAGCACAATAAATTATTAAACTAATTTTAAACTTTTATTTCCTTTTTCATCCTAATTTGGTGAAATGTATTAAAAGTCCCAAACATATATTGCACGGACGCTAACTTGGTTTAGGAGCTCAAATGTGTAAAGTAGAAATTTATATGTCAGATCACAATTTTTAGAATATTATATATTGGAGCTCTTTCCTTTTTTATTTCTGCAAGGCTGTGTTTCAAACATGATGGGTATAGCAATCTGATAAGAAAAATGAATAGTATTGCTGAACGGGAGGGAACAATTACAGAAAAAATTTATTAACTGTGAGGCTTGTACAATCCTCTATTAATCCACTTTTTCTTCTATTTAGCAATCACAGATTCCAGGGTTCCCACTGTTTTACCAGAACAAAAATTAAGGACTTCATGAGGACCAAAGTAACTATTTATAAGGACCCACTTGAAATACACAGCATAACGACATAAACTCTTTTCCCTGAGGAACTATTTTAAAGATTATGGATCAGATAAGGTATGTTCAATAAAGGTACTGCAATATTTCAGAATGAAGTTTTTAAAAATACCTAAAATTTAATATAAGATACAATTTCACAAAAACTAACTTTGAAAAATGTACATCTAAAGTTTTTTGAGTCATCAAATTAAAAAAAAAAATTATGAATAAAATATAATATTATAAACAGTACTTTCTGAGGGTTTAAAAATGACTTGTATACATATGTGTATATACATATATGTATGTATATATATATATATATATATATATATATGTATATACTAGCTGATTATACCCGACGTTGCCTGGGAGAAAAGAAGATTTAGATTTTTCTATTACATTCAATGTAAGAAAAATTAAACTTCCATGTGTAACTGAAATATCTAAAAACCTTCCATGCTTCATTTCATTAAAATCTGCATGACTGTTAGCTATTAGGAAAGGGAAGCTCACTTTATTCTTTAAACCTTTTCAGCATGTGAATGATTATTTATTTGTGAAATAAGTTGTCTAGCTCGTGACCATAAAAAGTACTAATAAGCTAAAAGTATTTTTATAATTTTTTAAAGATATTAAGGAAAGGAATTTTGAATTACTACAGTAATACACTGAAAACACATGTATTTGAAGATTTTCTTTATTATTAATACTGCCTTTTTGGCTAGAAAACGTAAAAGAATGTTATGAACACTAACAAATATTTTATATATTCTTTATATATATATATTCTTTGACCAGTACTTATCACCTGTATTGGCATTCTTAGAACCAGTTTTGGGCAAGTTTAACTCTGAACTTACAAAACCAGAAAGTTCAGAGAGTACGGTGAGAACTGATAGGAAATCTCGTTAGAGCGACGGATCACATCAATGCAGAAATTAATAGAGTTCCAATAATTTTAAAATTAAGAAGTTTTTAAGAACATTTGACAAAAATTAAGTAATTTTAAGGGCATTTAAAAATGAAAGCTAAAATTAAGAAGTTCTTAAGGACTTTTAAGGACTGTGGGAACCCTGTATAATTCAGGGATGGACTGATAGTTCAAGAAGCTTAGAAAGAGTTAAAACTAACGAAAAACTAACCTTTGACCTTATCATAAAAATTCCTCAAAATATCTTCTAACTTCATCTCGAGATGGATGATACAATATAATTATTTTATTATGCTATTTAGTTTTTCCTTTTAGCGATTCATTTCAAATTAGACTGCTGTTAAAAATGTATTCATTTCTTCAAAAATTACTTATTTTTTAAGGATAAACTTTTATAAATAACACCCAAAATTAAGAAGTTTTTAAGACATGTGCAAGCCCTGTGCTTGTACTGGGTGGTATTCCTGTTGTAGCAACAGTTCAATACCAACAACTGGTTTTGGTTAGGGAAGGCTACACATAATATAAAATAAGAAAAGGAACAAACGGAGAAACAATCTTAAGCAATATTCCATGGTACATTCCAATTTTGTATTCAACTGAATAACTGAAATAATCACCTGCTGTCAAATGACCCAAAACTTTTCATTCCAAAAAGTCTTCAGCTGGCATTCACTTCTTGCAACCATTATACGATCCTAGGACTTAAATATAACAGAAAGTTAAAAGCGCATGTCATAATAACTATTATAAAACAAGAAGAAGTACGAAAAAATGTATGAGCTATAGCTCAAATTTTTAAAGAACGTTAAAAGATTAGTACTTTTTACATTTAAAGATTCATTTGAAATCTATAGTATTGAATTTTTTTTTTTTAACCAAGGCCGTGAATGTTGTAACAATTAATATATTAACACTTAGCGCTCTGCACATTTTTGTACCATTGCCTACCAGCAACTCCGACACATTTTCGTAGCAGAACTAGTGGAATGGAGTTTTATTTTAAGTAGGGAGAATCACACGAGCTTGTGAATGCTATTCATTTTGTTTATTTGATATAAATGCACTTCCTTCTTGCAAATGAAAGAAATTTTAAATTTTGTACTTCACCATGGTGTGATATCTTTGGAAACAACCTCCCATATGCATCCTGGGTTTACTTGGATAGTATACAGGGTATCTGCCAAAAAAAATTTTTCAAATCCATGACTTTTCACGACTTTCCCTGATTTAGCGGATCATTTTCCATGACTTTAAAAAGCTTTCGTTAAAGTATATATGAATAAAACTTCTGACGTACATACAAATAAAATATATGCTTTTAGAGAAATGACAAGAATTTTATCATAAAAAAACTATAAACTTACTTTATAAGTGTTAATAAACTCACATACATAAAAATTAATTGTTGTATCTACATACCTAAGTTTAATTATATAGCCATTTTTCAATCCAAATGTTTCCAATTTGAATTCAGAGTACTTTGGTATTATCAAGGTGACCACGAATAATAGCCAAATATAACCCTATAATGTTTATATACAATATCCCTAGAGATAAACTTATATTTTGTGCAAAAATCTTAACTCATTTTTATTAAAAAATAATGAATATTATATTAATAAAATTTTAATCTACAATTTAAGAAAAAACCAGAATAATATACATTTACCCACCCATTAAGCTTTCTCGCTTTGAGTTTCCTTGGCGAACCAATTTTACTTGGCAATAGGGTCAATAGGATAATACATAAACACCAAACTCCGTAACTGCAGCCAAATGAGAAGTAAAAACAGAATTAAACAATTCAATGCATTTTTTTTAATTGGTAGTTTAGCGTATCCATGACTTTCCATGACTTTTACTCATTTTACTTGAAAAATCAAGACTTTCCATGACAAAATTAATCCATTGTCTAAATCCATGATTTTCCATGACTTTCCAGGTGCGCAGAAACCATGAGTATAATTTCGGAACTGCTACTTAAAGTATCAGAATTATAATCAACATTTGTCTTTTGCAATATCTTTTAACACTTGAAAATCAAACATATTCAATACCACTCAACTCTAAATTCTCATAATTATTTTTCTCCATGTTGCTAACCATATAAAATTTCAAACAATGGTTTAATGGTAACAGTTCAGAAACTGAGCCCATTTTAACTACAGATAACAAATGCCAATGCAGCATGCTAAAAACATTTGGCCCCGCGAAACAATTTCTGGATGGCATCGTAACGGAGCACTAAGGGTTAACTTTATTTTCTATTTCATAATATTTTGTGTTGTACTAATAAGCAAAATAAACTTAAACACATTAGCTATAGAAGACAATACTGAATTCCACCCCCGGTCATAAAAATAAAACACCAAACCCTTTGATTAAAAGGAGAAAGTTATATAAAGAACATAAAATTTCATTTAAAAAAAAAAAAATCATACCTTTTTATTATTATAAAATCATAATTCAGGCTTGCAACTTCTCGTGTACTTTCAAAAAGGTGAGAAAAGGGACAAATAATACAGAATAAGTGACTAAAAAGTGACTAAACATTGAAAAAAAAAAGCGATTTTTTTTTCTCCTCTTGATTACAAATGCTATTAGTAATATTTTTCTACTTATTTTAACTCTAAATCAAATGATTCATGCAAGACATGATTTTAGCATCAAATACAAAGGGTAAAAATTTTGTTTAACACAACTCAACATTACTTTTTATTCAAGAAAATCTATAAATTAGATTTGAATATATACAGTACATTAATTTTATAATAACAATTTTCTGCATATATTTTTGAGTTTTGAAATATGCTAACAGATTAGAATATCAATTTATTCAGAAAAAAGTAAATAACATGTGTGCTTTTTCGTAAATTCGTCATTTTAATGTATTAAATGTACATTTCAGCAAATTATTTAAATATGGCATTATTTTCATACTTTTTATCACTCAATTCTGGAAACCATAATCTTTATATTTACTTAAATAAGATTAAGTATATAATATAATTTTAAATTCCATCGATTATTTGTTTTTTTAATGAAAATTTTATCATCTTACAATTTTTTTCATATTTCAACAATAAATATCTAACTTTTAATTAAATATGAAAAAAAGTGTTTTTATACATAAAAGTGACTCAATGAATTAATTGATTCTAAATGCATTAAAGATAAAGTGACGATAAATAAACTATTGAGATTGAACCATTTAATTTCAAAAAATAACCATTTTATTATTATTTATAACATTGAAGATTAAAAATTTACTGATTATATGATGGTACATTAATTTTATAACAAGTTTTTCTGATATATTTATGATTTTGAAAACGTACATAGCAAATATAAAGAAAATTGTAAGAAAAAGAAAAATAAAATTTTTTTGACGTAAATTACTTTAATGTATAAATAATCAGTACAAATAAATTTCAGGAATGCGATAAATCACTCAAGAAACAATATACATTTTAATAAGAAATTAATTAGAGCATCCCATTTGGTTTTTTATAATATGTATTCATTCAGATTTTTTCTTTAACAACAATTGCTGGTACACCATGAAAAATATTTACTTAAAAAAAGTGATCAATTGTAGAAATTGTAAATGAGAAGTGATGGAACAAGCCTGTAATTTTAATTTCAAAATAAATACATTACTCAACAGATAAAATAAACTAAGATAAAGAATGATTAAATTATTTGCATTTAATGCAAGAGCTTTTTACAATTTTAAAGATAAATATTTTATCAACCATTGACATTCTCCTTATGTAGGTACAATTTATATAATTATAGTTTTTCAATATCGATTTATTGAGACAGTACTTTAAAATTATGTACAACTTAACTAAGTGAAACCCCACAAAATAGTAATTCAATTTGATATATAATTAATCCATCCAAATCATATAATCAGACATTACTGGAGAATGGTACCGTAAACGATCAGAAACAATCCCTAACATGATGGGATACAGTTTTACCGTTTGAATTTTGCAGTAAAATCACCGTACCAAATGAATTTAATTTCATAATTTAACCTAGGTTTCGGCTGGTACAGCAGTTGTACCATAAATTAGAAACCCAAAAGTCCAGGGTACAACAGTTGCGTAGATATTTCCTTTTGCAGACGCATTACTCACTCGTCATTTGGCATATTGTTGAAGTGTTGCCGAATGCATCAGTACCGGAAGGAAGAAATTTTGTTTGGCGACCGTGTGGTACAACTGGCGCTTTTGTCCACGTCAACAGTTGTTGTAAACTATTCATTCCATCTTGTGAACCAAATCCGTTTGGAAGTTTCTTTCCTTCATCGTTTATTTTTTTATTTAATCTGATCATGGCTCCAAAATTTATCGGTCTTTCTCAAAGTGAGATGTCAAATAACAACTTTCAGACTGGTTTAGAGCAACTCTGCATTGTTAACGTCCTCCACTCCCAGAGATGACAATAGGACAAAACATTTTTCCCTCTTGAAAAGTGGAAGGAGGGAGGAATTTTCGAAAATGTTGCCGATTTGTAGTCCAAACGCAAGCCAGTCAGCTGAAGCTTAAAGGTTATAACCCAATGAGAATTACATTTCATACGTTATTAAACAGTTACATAAAGAGAGCCTGCTCGAATGAACAAAAATTTTAAAAATGACATGAAGAGAGGAGTCAATAGTACGTTTGCCCTACTTGGGGCTTTATTGCCTATTTGGCAACCCATATATTCAGTCAAGCCAAAACATCAAATATAATAAACCTAAGAATTGCACTTTTAACCATCAGCTCAAATCAAAAAATGAAAACAAAACTTACCAGTACATGAAAAATTCAGTTTCAATGTGTTCTAAGCAATTTTGTAAAGAAATAAACATTTGTATACATCATAACTTACGATTAAAATGACGAGCTATCTGTTGAATACTTAATATAAAGAAGCTTCTCTGGATATCTGTCCTACAGACTTGAATATCAAATCAAGCTGGTGAAAGTGGAAATCTATAAAACCAAACACACGAGTGAAAACTTGCACTAAAAATACTACTATTTTATTAAACAATAAAACTTATTATTTAATAACGATGCTATCACATATTTAATCAATTGGTTGCTGAAGTTTATTTTGATAAACTGGTTTATTGACTAATTCTCGCCAAGTTGAGATCGCTGTTTCAAGCTAATCGATGTTGTTTATTTATGGAAACGTCTATAGTTTTTTTTTAATCCAATCTTAATTTTGATTGTTTTAGATTTTAGATCTAGAATGTATAACAGTATATGTAATTTCAACAGTTAGTTCTCCGTTGGATGTCGGCTGGTAAGTAATAAGGCGATTTCATGCAGCAGGGCTAATTCTCAATTATGACAATTCTGGCTTTAGTTTCAAATGGAAAGGCAGATTATTGTTTGTCTATTGGCTGTTGTAAATATGAAAAGATGGGAAAGGCATTAAAGTAGTTCGTGACATTGCAACAAATTGCTTTATTTTATTGGAAACAAAAATTGCCAAATTAAATAATATATTTTTATGAAACTTGTTTATTAATCTACATGAATAAGGTATTTTTAAAAAACATATTCACCAAGTTTGTAAATTTTTTTTAAATGTAAAATGGTCATAATAAAATAATTTTATTGACAAAGAAACGAACCTCAATATAATGTAATCTTCCTTAAATTTTGTTGATCTATTTAGATTATAAAAGTACTTAAAGCCCTGTTAAACACTACTTCTTAGACATGTTTAATATTTATTTATACAAATGAGCTTTGCTCTGAAACGTTTAAATCTGTCCAGCACAAAAAAAAAAATAAAATAAAATAGTGGCATAGAGGATACATGGCAGTAATAACTATATATAATAACTACCAGGTTGGCCTAATTTAAATCAGTTGATCTTTTTTTGAAAAAAACCATTGATTTAAATCATTTATTTTCACTTCTTTTGAAACCTCTATTCCAAAAGAGAGGAGAATTGGAACCAGTCAGCACAGAAGTACCAATAAGTAAATAATCAATAGATAGTATGTGTCTAAGAATGGAGGGTCGTTATCACAAAGTATGGAATTACAATGACTCATTGTTTCATTTATGTAATGGGAAGTAAAGAGGGTATTACAGAATTTGAAATCCGATTTATCAAACAAAAAACAACACTTCATCTGCTAGAATAGAAAGATAGTTTACTTCTTTTGGTACTGTTCGTTCTATCCTTCACAACAAATTAGGAGTGAATAAAGCATTGAAACTAGTGTTTTTATTGAAACAATTAAATCTATAATTCATTGCTTAAAAAAATATTGAAATAATTGTGATTTTTTTGTTTTTGTAAATAAATAGTTTGCATTAAATGAATGTTTAATTTGTTCTTTAAATTGACATCTTATTTAGTTTGTGCTATCCAATTACAAAATAATAGAATCTATTTAGATTAAAATTTATATATTTAATTTTAGGTAATCAGCATGTAGAATATACTAGATAGATAAGATGTTACTTATAACAAACTATTCCATGTATATTGCAAAAAATATAAAAACACAACAATAATTAAAATTAGAATTCAGAAAAAAATCAAATAAATCTGATTTAAATCAAATAAATCTGATTAAAAAAAAAAAATACGATTTTTTTTCCAACCCTGATAGCTACTGTAAAAATATTTTTAAAAATGTGAGAACGAGATATATAAAATTAGTTTTACAAATGCTGCAAATGTTTATGCAAAGCTTCACATAAATATTCAATTGTATGTAAGGATAAAATTTAAATAGTCACACGACATCCAAATGTCAAATAATTCCCAATGATCTTCTGTTTCATGTTAAATAAAATACCCACGTAATTAGAAATAAACAAATCGGACGAAAAAAGATTTTAGCCATCACAATAAACAATTAAATATGAGTTATATTTCTATAATATCATTTTTAAAATATAAAGCAAGTTACGAAAATCACGAGCAAACAAAAGTTGTTACGGATTAATAATTTTGAAATAAAGTTCTAAAAATTCATCAAGAATTAAACTATGCTTTTTTCCATCGACAAGGTTCTGTAGTGGTTCCAAAGCACATCATTGGTTATATTGCCTATAGCAACTACTTCTATTCTTTCTTCACTAGGAATGATGCAAACAATGGTCAGAAAGGAGATAGTTTTCCTTATCATTATTAGAAATTACTCAGGATACCTATATGAAATTATAACAAAAGAAATGATTAATAGAATTTTTAGAAACGACACGCATTTGGGCATACAACACTAAAAACAAATACACGAGAATTCACATGAAACGATCTGTCACTACGATTCAAAATAAATAAACCGGGTAACAGTTAACAGTTTAGCTTACAGTTAATATTCATAAAAGTAAAAGAAATTTTTATTTTTTAAATATATAAAGTTGAACCCCTTTAAATAGAAAAGTGCATTCTTTATTTAGAAATTTTAATGACATAAAAATAGCACCATTGTAATATAATTTAAATTCAGCAGTACAGAATTTTAGTTTTAAATTCTATGGACAATCTGTTGGTTAAAGATAATTTCTGATTCGGAAGGGTTTCTAAAGGACACAATTAGAACAAAACAGTGATTATATACTACATAAATATGCTGCAGCTAATTATCTTTAACTGACTTTGGGTAATCTGGGCCTGAGGTTTTAGTTATGTATCTTCATCATTCTATGTAATTTTTCGAAAGTTTCGTTTGACTTAAGTAAAGTATTGATATTTTTCTCCTTACAAATAATTCTTTTTAATCAGTGTGTAAGCCAATTCTTACGCTGACCCTCCCGGAGACATACACAGCAACAAACTGAAGACCAGTATATCACGACAGCAATTACAACAGCTATAAAGCTGCTGCTGAACTAGGAGAGTTCCGTCATGTCCGAGTTTAATTTTATCAAACCCGGTAAGAAGCAAACTTTACAAAAATAAGCTCTAGACTACCAGGAATAACTGAAAAAATAGATCACTAGGGAACATATTGCTCGTGACACCCGTGTACACCTAAAGGCGGTATACCGCTGAGGTGTCTCTCATTTAGCACAACCAGAGGCTTGAGCTCGAGAGACGTTGTCCCCCTAAATCAATGTGTAAGAAGAAAATATACTATAGCTGTTTTAGTGTAAAAAAAAATTTCCTTACCTTTGGTGCTAAATTAATTTTTCGTTTTCATGTTAGCTGAGAATTAGTGGCAATAAAGAGAAAAGCAGACGACTCTATTGCTTCATTTCATATATTAAACATTTAATGTTCTTTAGTTTCACGTCGTATTTTAATATATTGATTCTCCTATTTTTGTGTAATAAATTTCGAGATGGAAGAAAGTTCGATAGAAATGTATTTTGACGAAGATGAATGGCGAAAACTGACAGACCTTGAAAAGAGGAGATACGTAAACATCAAGAGAAATTTTGAAGTCATGAAATCAAACGGTAAAATAATTCTCCCATTTTGTTAGAATAAGAGTATTTTAAGAAAATGTGATACTATTGCTTTCTCTTTAAAATATTTAATATACAAGTTATTAAAACAACATGCATAATATAAATTTATGTGTTAGATATGAAATTGCGAGAGGAAAATATTTTAAAAATTCGAAGTATAGAAAATTTAAAAATTTATTTTTGTCAATGTTTAAAATGAATCAAAATACCTGACCGTTTGAAGTAAATATCTTTAGTATGCATTTTTTGGGGGAAATGTTTAGGTTTGTTAATTGTTCTGTTTCAAATATGCCATGGTTTTTTTCTTTTTTTTTCTGTGATCTTTCAGAAAACGCGTACCGCCGCTATGTGTTTTTACTTGGCGATTTTTCAAAACGCGTTTTTCTGTTGGTCGCCGTTTGTCATAAGTGTGGGGAAAATTTGAAAATGAAGTGAGAAAAAGGGTTAAGAGATGAGTTTGTTTGGATTTGTCGGAAATCTGTGGTTGAAAGTTTGTGGCACTAATAAGTCTATTAGGGAGGGTTCTTGGTTCAATAGATCTAAATTAATAATGGAAGAAGTAATGATTTTAACATATAACATTAAGGAGGGAACACCCCCTCACATGTTAGATTTTTTAGAATATTAGTGCTTATTAAGGTAGAATCCCAGTTCCGGGCGCCATGTTTTTGGCTCTATTTTTGTACAAGTGATCGCCAAATGGTCGCCAATATACAAATTGATGTTTACAATTTTTACTTCGTTTTGTATTAAGTTTATAACCGATTTTAAAGCTTATTTTGAAAAAAAAAAGTTTGAAATTTTGCTAAGGTGTACACAATTTTAAATTTGAGTTTTTATGTATTTAAACGTGCTTTTGTACTGTTTATTGAACTGAAGAGTTCGGAATTTCTGTAATAGGTACAAATTAAGCAAAATAAAAACATAACTTGATTATATTTAGGCGGTTATACTTATAAAATACTGTTGCTATTTAATGAAATTGTTTTTAAATTATCGAATAATTATAAAGTAATACAGCGGACAAAGATATAATGGACTCTAGAAAATCCAAATTCAGCGGTCTTGAAGTATTTTTAGTTACAAGAACCAATATTGGTATGGTATTCTAATCACGTGTTATTTCCTCCAAAACCCTAAGATAAAGGCTCCGATGGACGTCCCCACCTTTTTTCGGGGGTGGCGGAAGAGTCCGAAAAGAAGAGCAAGGTTTGCAAGAAAACTGGGCTCTAGAATTTGGCGATATCACCCACTCTTGGCGTGCCTACTGAACTGGCGCCATCTTAACTGGGATACGGCCTCTTATTAAAATGCTAAATATTGTGTTTTTTCTGTGTTGATAATTATTATGCGAATTTTATTTCAATAATGTTATAAACTGTGAATCTGATGTGTACTTTTTCTTTTGAGGAAGTTTAGTTTTGTTTATTGTTGTGTTTCAAATAAGCCATGTTTTTTTTTTTTTTTTTTTTTTGAGCCGCCATGGTTTTTTTTAGTTGGCGATTTTTCAAAACTAGCGTTTTTCTGTTGGTCGGGAAAAAAAAAAAAAAAAAAAAAAAAAAAAAAAAAAAGGCGAACGGGGCCTGCGTCTATAATGCATCTGTTCCTAAATTTTAATGTAAGAAACGAAAGTGAATAATTATAATTTCTTTTCTTAAATTTTTACCGATAAAATAAATTTAAATTTAATAATAACTTAAATTAAATAATACATTAATTATTGAATTATTAAATTTAATAATTAATTATATTTGAAATTAACAATTAATTAATAAATTTATTTAAAAATTTAAATTAAATATATTAAATAATAATAAATTTAATAACAATAATAAATTAATAAATTAATTATTAAATAATTAATTTCTTAAATAATTAAATTTAATAATTAATTTAATTTAATTTAATAAATTTAACTTCTTAAATTTTCATTTAAATAGATAAGATTTAGTAGTCTCTGCGGATATGTGCACAATATAATCTAAAATATCCCTACCAATTAAAGGTATACGTTGCAGTCATAAACGATGGTTTTGTGGGAAATGTTCGTTTTACCCATGCACCGGGCCGAATGGTACAGCGCTGCTCTTCTGTACCGGAGTTCGTGGGTTCGAATCCCGGTAATGACATGAATGTTCGTAGCCGTTCGGACTCGACTTAAAGGAAAGAGTTAAATAAAAGTGACTAATTGCAGCATTGTAAATGAAAATATGTGTAGAGAGATGTTTCAGTTAATTTTGTTTAAAGTGATACAGTCGATTAAAATTCAATTTTCTATACAGAGTGTAAGAAAAAGAATTTTAAAGTGCAGGGAGACTTTTCCCCGCCTATATATATATATATATATATATATATATATATATATATATATATATATATATATATATACATTATATATATATATATATATACATATATATATTATATACATATATATAATGACATATATTATATATATACTATATAAATATACATATATATAAATGTTAATAGTACTTATATATATATATTTATATATTTATAAATATATATATTATATATATAAAGAAAAATTTAGAGTATATATATATATATATATATATATACTTACGTACTCAGCGTATACTTCCTGCTCAATTTTGTATAGAGATTTATATATTTTTTTTTCAGGTTTATGTCCGAAGGTACCAGACTTTATGCAGAACAAGAAAAAATCATCGAATAGTTCTAAATCTAAGCCGAAAAAACAGGGTAAATCAAAGAATTCGTTTTAACACAATGTGTATTACTTAAAATAAATACATACATGCCTATACATATGCATACACATACATATTTACCTTTTGCTTTTTTTCCCCTCTGTCAGAGTGCGACGGGATGTCTGAAATAACTCAAATGTTCAAAGAGATGAGCGATATGAACCCGGGGTGGCCGGCAGGTAAGTCCACAATCTCAAATTGATTCCTTTTTTTTTATTTAACTTAATAACTTTGCTTTCCTGTCGAAACCGAACGAATGTCACTCGACGTGTTCTTTAGCAAACGGCCCTTCCCCTCCTTTCTTTTTTTCGTTTTATAAAGCTGTCCACAGCGTAAGTATTTCCCACCGTTCGAAAAATGAAACAGAACGCACGTCCCGTCGTCATTCGACCAGCGAAAGTTACATTCGTTCTTGTGTTTGCTCGAAGAATTTTTATTTATCTTTGAATGTTAATGTGCTTTTACTCTGAATTTAAGCATCCCCAAATAATAATAGCCTAAGTTATCTGTCCTCCAATTTATGAAGCGGTTGGACCTGGAATGAATACAGGCATCCATATTGAATTCTTGATGACCTAGGGTTAACAAAATTTAAAGCGAGTCAAGTTTATCTTCTCCTAAACTATTGGTCCGAATCTAAAATAAATTGGTATAAATAGGCTTCATATCACAGCAAAAAGTACTGTCGTCTTTAAAACGTTCGAAATCCCCCCTTCCCCCCCTTTTCGAGCTTTTAATGTCATTATTTCGAGCACTATTTTCCCCGGTTAAAAGCAGGTGATTAAATTTTATCAATTTATCCCATAATAAATAGGTAAAAATAACATTTTTTCTAGCATTATGACGTCATTCCTTTAACCATCTCATTGAATCATTTCTCATTTTAAATTATTTACTGCACTATTTTCATACGTTTTATCACTGAACTTAGATATTACGTAAATAATTTTCTTTTATATTTCGCTTAAATAATAGATTAGGTATATATCTGATAATTTTAAATTGAATCATCGATTATTTTTTCTTGAAATGAAAATTTTATCACCGGCATTAACAACATAAAACTCTAGGAGTTTTTTTCACCGACTAAATATCTAGCCTTGAAGTTATATATCTTTGAAAATTAATAAGTTTGTTCGTTTGTGTGTTTGTTTTTATAAATAACCACAGTTTCGCTCAATTTTGGACATCATTCATATGTACCGACCAAATAATCACTGTTAATATTAAAACCTCTGCTAACAGGACAAGATAAATTAAAGTTGACAATTAACGTGCGTTCAGTAAAAATAAACAAATTATTGAGCGGGTACCAGATAATTTTGAGCCTAAAAATAAGAGATTTGAAAAAAAATTTCAATTTTACAACTCCTCTTCAACCTCCACTCAAAATACGTGTTCTGCAAAGATCGATTTACTTGAAAAATTGAAAAAATATTATCTAATGTTCTGCAAAGATCGTCGATTTACTTAAAAATTAAAAGAATTTACCAAGTATCTAACGAGTTCTACTAAGACGCTCTATTTAAAATAAAGAAAAATTTATATAAAAATATACCATTCAAATTTAAAATGGTTAAACAGAAAACAGAAACTCAAAAGGCTGCTCGACTTCAAAAACGTTGTTGATACGAATAATTACGCCATTTACGAGCACGCAAGCTGCAAGCACGCCAATTTCGCCAAATGTGGTTGAAGCACCAACAAGATCCATGATTAGAAACAGGAGAGTGGGCTAAGAAGAGGAGTTGAACAAACCATTTTTTACCTGCCTCATAGGGTATTATACGATTCTGGAAAATTAAAAATTGTATTGATCCCGTCATATGACGGCTATAAAATATTTTGTGATTAAGAAGTTTTTTTAGTTAACCTGTTGGTAGATGTAATATCCTTAAAATTATTCTAAGGCTTAAAAATAAAAAAATTACATTTATGAATCAATTAATAACACTTCGCTCCCATCCTTGGCGATACATAAATCGATATAGAACGCGCTTTGTGAAAACGAAGGCTATTTTCGTTTCAAATAAACTATCACTATCAAATGCTATATTTGGCGTTTGGCGATTTATTATCCTAGTGCATCCTTTTATACTGCGTATTTTTAACAGAAAAAGTACACTATATACTATAATCGCATTTCAATCACTGAGAAAGAATATCAAAATCAAAATGGTACAGAAATATTCGGAACAGTTGTATTATTGGCTCCCGTTGAGGACTTTTTTGTCGCCAACGAAAATGGAGCCATACTTGAAGAAACTTAAACCGTTTTAAAACCGAAATATCGGTACAACTTTTATGCCATTTTAAACACAGTGTTTAGCCTTATAACTCATTAATCGTTTTTAAAATTTTCGCGGAAGAGGTGGAACTTGTAAATCCCATAAAACGAAAATACTCGTTATTATAAAAATTCAAACATTTTTCGTTTAGCGCAGTCAGTCACTGAGGTAGACGGCTCTTTTTGCTCAACATTCTTTAGATTCGCGAGCTAGAAATATTCGAAATTAGATATGCTGTAAGTGTTTGAACTTAGAAATGTATTTATAGCGATTCTGACCTGGGGAATTACTATTTTGTTTTGAATGTTTTGTGCTTAGTAGTAAGATGATTCTTTACTAATAAAAAACAAAGAACTTCGAAGAAACGACGTTTATTTGTGATTGTGACAAAAACGGAATAAAATGATATTGCCCCAAATTAAAACGTTATAAATTTAACAGTGAACAGAAAGAAAAACGGAACTTACAAAAATGTCGCCAAAATAGCAAAAAAAGCGCCAAATCGCACTAAA
This sequence comes from Pardosa pseudoannulata, assembly GCA_032207245.1. Taxonomy (NCBI): domain Eukaryota; kingdom Metazoa; phylum Arthropoda; class Arachnida; order Araneae; family Lycosidae; genus Pardosa; species Pardosa pseudoannulata. Next base: position 7,442,881 of record CM063497.1, read on the forward strand.
ACCGGCGTATAATACATTTGTAAAAATATTTGATTAAAATTATAGCGGTCTAATTTTTTCCTAAGAAAACACAGTAAAATGAAATTGATTAAAAATGAAGTAATACACAAATAAGTTTGATTTTGAAAGCAAATGAATGTATTTAATTACATGATATGTATACAATTATTATACAATAAGATTAAATATTTAATTATTTCTTGGAAGAATGAAGTTTCTCAATTCCACGGACTAAAAATTTTTTTCTTTAAAAATCAAAGAAAGGAATAATCTACATGAAAAAATATGAAATGTAAAAGACGGGATATAGCTTGGCGCATTTTTGCTGTTGGCGACTAAAAATTTGTTCCCTCGCGTAGAAATGATGTCAAATTTAGGCGCTCAAACATTATTACGCCGAGATGTTCCCAGAAAATAGGTTAACGTCACAGTTAATTAATTCTGTAGTTAATACTATAACGGTGGTAAATAATAGTATTACGAGAAAATACAAAAACTAAAAATGCCAAATAAAATGCAAAAGTCAAAATATTGCTAAAAAGTGATTTTAGTGCTTTTTAGCCGAGTCGGAAACACTGAACACGAAAAGTTTATAAAGAAACAGCCTTTTGTATAGGATTCCGACGGCGAAATTTTGTGTTGGCGGCGTTTTTCTTGCCTAGACAAACGTCGGAGTGTTGATACCGCATGAAATACATAGAAAGTTCATTTTTCACAAAATATAATTAAAACATTATACCGTAAGGAAATTAGATTGTAGATTATGAAATTATAAGTAAATTTAACGGGAATTTGAGATTTGATTTCTAAAAAAATTGCACCCTTATAATATCTAGAAGCAAACGTAAAACTGCGCCAAATGTAAAAAAAAAAAGAGCCAATGGGGTAATATTTAAAAGTTGTATCATTCTTAAATACAATCTGCATTATGTTTAAGTTTTATACTTGTAAAATCAGATTCCAAGAGTCCAATCTCGATTACTAAGGTTAACATGTACCCGTGTACACCGGCACTTGCTACTTAATGAATAATATAAAATAACAATCGGAAATATAAATCGGAATATACGATGGGAGGTTTGCAATCGTGGCCAGTCAAAGTGACCAGGCAGGACACTATTTTCAGTTACGAAAGATATTTATTGCCAGAGTGTCGGGGGGATAGGTTCCCACTTCATTATGGGGAGAGACGAACTCCGCGATCATCTAACATGAAAATTCTAAGAAAAAGTCTCTGAAAAATCGAAGAAAACATCTAAGAAAAATCCGTCTCGGACATCGTGCGTCTCCTTATTTTTCATAATTTCTTATATTGGCCGCTAGGGCATTACAAAGTTTTAATGGGAGAAACTCCTTGCATGAGGGCGCGAACTGTATCCCCAGTGGTGAGTTTAGATGAGGATTTAAAAGGGGAAAAAGCGGAGAGACGCTGGGTTTGAAATTCTTGACTGTTCGTAATAAAGGCGTCGAGCTATAAATCGATTTCGGCACTACTGATCTATTTGATTGCAGGATGTATTCCGAGAGTATATAGCTTAAGGGTTTTTATGCGAAATATCTCCTCTTGTTTACAGATTTAGTTTACTAATCACACAGATTATTAAATGTAAGTTTGAGTTGTGTTTGAAATCCCTATTGGTGTCCGACAACTTATAGGGAGCCCTTTTGTCTTTTCAGCCCCTCCCACTCCGGCACAAAAACGCCTCATGAAAGAGATCGAGAAGAAGTTGGTGAGTAGCACAAACACTCTCTTACTAGAAAACTTTCTTTCCGCAGTTTTCTCTCTTCTGCGAGTTCCAACTGCTTTCAAACTCCCATTTCTCCCTCCATGGGGAAATATTAAAATTCTTTCAGAAAACGTGTACCGCCGCAATGTTTTTTTACTTGGCGATTTTTGTAAACAGGCTTTTTTCTGGTGGTCGCCAAAAAACATGGTGGACGACCGGCGTCTATAATGCTAAATTTGACTAAAATGAATTCATTAAATTTAATGAATGAATTAATATTTGAAAAAAAATGTATTAACATTGAGCGTCGTCCACTACAAGTTTAAAAAAATGTATTTGAACTCGAGAATAAAAAGAATTTTATTAACGATGGATAATTTGAACAAGATATATAAATATAAGGATATAGGTCTATATTGATAAGTCTATACTATCTCTATTTTAATATAAAAATATAGAATATATATATATAAATATAAGGATATATAAAACAGGGAGAGTGTGAACTAAGAATAGGAATTGAATAAAACTTATTGTGAATTGTAATAATTAAATCTGTATTTCTATGAAGTTGTGTTTGTATTGTCTTCTATTTAAACCCGATAATAAAATAAATGCTTTAATTTTTTTTGGTATTATATCCTATAGGTAGACGTTAAAATATACATAAACAGAAAAATTTGAAAGTGCAATAAGTGCATTCCAAAAGTTTGTATAATTAATGCATTGCGCAAAACGGATCTAGAGCAACAATATAGAATGTCATAACGGAATCTAGACTGTCATGAAATCGAGTCAGTAGCTGCTATTTCTTACCCATAACGCTGTCTTATCTCCTGCCAAGGAAGCTAGACCAACCCTGCTAGACAATTTCCTATCACAAAGAGAAATCATGTTAACGAGTATCATTTCGGCGAATAGAATCCCAATCACAGCAAGAAAAAATTCTTGAACGACATTTCGTACGACAAAAGAACAACAGTTGATGTTTAAAATTTCCCTTTTCATCACTTTATGTGCCTCAGCTCTAACTTTCCAGTTTATCTAGAAAGAACATACATGAATAGAATTGTAGAACAAGAACGTAGTAGACGGCCAAAAGAACAATTATGGCAAGCCACCTGGCCGTAACTAAGTCCTTTGGCGCACGCGGAAAAAAAAATAAATATAGCCTACCACCAAATATAGTGAAAAAATATATAAACATGCTTTTTTATATATCATATATTCAGAATTAACACATAACATATTTTGTAAATTCTTAAAATCTTCATAACATATTAATTTTTAATTTTTTTCTTCTATTTTTACCTCATTAATACTTGAAATATTTTTGTACCCTCTAGGAATATTATTTTTCTTAAAAACTGAGTAGTTTATTTGAGGGAATATTTTTTATTTGTTCATAAAATATTGATGAATTTCTAAATTTAAATTTAGTTTTATTAACTTTAATAAATTCAAATTTTAAAACGAATACTTATAATTATATTAAGGCCTATTATGAGAGTTTGATAAACACTTTGTAAGAATTTATAACAAGTTTAGTCTCCAAAAGAATTTAAAACATAAGACAATTCATTAAAAAATAATTTTTAAACACATCGGATTTTGTAATAAAAAATTTTGTTTCACACTTTTCCCTAATTTTTTTTTTTTTTTTTGACGAGTTGTCCTTTTTTGGACCCTATTTTCATCAAGGTGCGACGTCCCTAGGACTGATGCACCCCTTGGCAAACGCCACTTTTGCCACCCCCTTAGTTATGGCATTTGCAAGCCAAACGGATAACATCGGAACACAATGAAATGCATTTCAGAAGAAATCTGCACCTAGGGTAAGGAGACCCAAATCTATCCAGAAACGTTCTTAAGATAACCCCCAAAACCTGTTAATACTAATGTTTTATTATTATTAATAGTTTAAAACCTAAATTGTACTGGAAAACGAAAGTTGAATTTTCAAATTTCAATTGATGTTTAAATGAATCATTTTTAATATCATTTGAGTTATAGATATCCATGTCTTTATCCTAATTTTATCCCTGAAATTCAACTAGATTATGATGTCTATTATTAAAAGGGGACGTCTACAAAATAACTGACATTTTTTCGGGGCATTCGACAGCAGGTTTATTTTTATTTTTTGACTGTAGAATACATTGAAGGTCATTTGAATGCAGTTTACAGCCCATTTGTTTATTTGTCCTATTAAAAAATTTCAAAAACATTCAAAACATTATAAAATGAAGCGACTCATATATTTCAGCCATATCTTTTGAAATGGAATTTCGAATGAAACCAACATTATTTCTTTCCCAGGACCATGTGGATTGGAGCCCGTACGAGGTGAGCTTGTCCCCTAAGGAATCGAAGCATATCTCGCAGCTGCTCAAGAGTGCGGAGAAACATCTCAAGTTCCTCCAGGATTCGCTCGCCGGAAATAGTGAGTGCCTCATTCGAGACCATTAGTAAAAGAAGTCACCAAATATTGATTTAACTTTTCTAGTATCGGGGGACGTTTGAGAAATTCACTTCTTACTGTATGGAAATACACACACACACAAATGTGTATAGTTTAACTGTAGTTGTTACAGAAAGATAATTATCCAGTTAATTTTTTTGTGTAGAGCATCACACATTTTTAACCTGAGTATCCTGGTTCACATTCGAGTAAAGTCGATTTATTCTGTAACGAATTTTTTAGCACCGCCAAGCATGCAAGCATATAAGGAATTAGGAAAACAACTGTTCACATCGGGATAGAAAGAATTATATTTTTAAGGTTTCTAAAGAAATTTAGATTTTTTAAAGACGGAATTAGTGTTATAGAACATATCAAGAGGAACAAATCTTCAAAGGAACATGGGTCCGCAAATGGCGTTTAATGGCAGAACATCGGAGAAATACGTCTGCAAATGTACAAAGACAAAGAAGGAACGATCTAGGAAAACGTTCTTTTTTCTTCGGGCATGACGAGCTGTTTTGAACTTGTCTTGTGCAATAAATACGTCCTCTGTCATTCTACTGGATTGTTTGATATCTCGACAGTCTTTGTACGTTTGGGGACGCATTTCCGACCGAGTACCGCAGATATCCGGCTCAGTGTGACGTCATCTCAGAGTATCCTTGGTGATTTTAATTTCAGGCGAAGGTTCCGAAAGTTCCAGTGTCCGAAGATATCCTAAGCGCCAAGTGCCGGCGGTTTGCTATACCGAAGAGAAGATCCCCAGCGAGGACGAATGGCTATGTAAGTATAACTGTCCAACAGGTCTCGGAAATCTTACAAATGGTCAATCCATCCTACCGATGGGTCAACTCAAACCCCTTTCATGCGTGTCTTGTAGCTGGTCACTTTTTGTTAGCCCACCGACGGAGCACGACCAGACCTAAAATGAGTGTTAGGTTTTTAGTGTACCGGGCCTTCAGGCTTTACACATTTCCCAGTGAATTTTCTAATGCAATAAACTGCGAACAATCTTTTCTAAGAGGAGGACAAATTTTAGTCACAGCATGTCTATGTAACAAGATCACATGGGTGTTAACTCAAAACGGGTCATCCCACGGCGACTTTGGCGATATTATTAATGGCACTACTTAAGAATAGGGTTCCCCTTGGAAAATTTGGCGAAATTATTGCCGATGTTTAGTGAAACACAAAGGTCATCCATCCAAACATTGTATTTCTTGCTTTTTATGGTGTCTTTCATGAATGCATAGTGTGCAATCGTAATAGAATTATATACTCTTACTTAATAAAACAAAACGACTTGGAAACCCGACATTTATATTTATGGGCAATTGATGCATTGACATTTTACAAAGGCAACCGCTTCAAATGATTCAAAATCAGCCAAAGTGAATCATTAATGGTTTGTTATATCTCATTTTTTATGCATTGGGCGCTTTTAATATATATAAGAAAAGAGTGACACGAGGAGAGCTGGATGCAAATATCATATGAATTTCAATATAGATACATATTGTTAAGACACGGCGAGATCAGCAGAAAATGTTAGGCGACCATACATATCGTCAAGTTGGCGGGGGTACCCTGTTCGTAACTCAAGCCTTATTAATTTTCACTTTTAGTTTTGAAAACCGATCGAATCACAAAAATAAAGGAAGTGTAGCGCTTGGTATTTTTGGTGAGTTTTATTGGTACAACGCGCACCAATATAATACACCAATCACCTCGCTTAATTAACCGAAACCACTGATAAACAGTTCATTAATATTTATGGGTCTTTAATCTCTCAACAGCTTACAAATCCAATAGAACCAAAATGTTAAAAAAAAAAAAAAAAAAAAAAAAAAAAAAAAAAAAAAAAGTGAATTATTGGAGAATGGAACAGTAAACCGGTAAAAAGCGACATGTAAACGGTAATGATGGAACACGAGTTTAACCAGTTTGGAACTTCGGTAAAATCACCCTCGTTGACGAAGCTGATGAATTTAATAAAAAAAAGGAATAGATGAGAAATAGGTGCATTTAATATGTAACAAAACGGTTGCACAGGGAGATTATTTGGGAATTAAATTGAACTGATTTGGTTTAACACCGGAAGTACGTATGGAGAATTATACAAATAAAATAGAGACACTAATATTTTGGCACAGAGAATCAGTGTAAACTGCCATGTTTAGAGATTCATCCCCGTTAAATTGGTATGGGTGTGGGTATTCATATTTTCCCCATCCCCATCTTTTTAACTATTTGAAAATCAATTCGAAACGGACTCTCGTTTATTCCAATGCACTTCTGCGAGGATTAGTGAACGCGAGTAACTTTGAATTTGTTACTGCCCCAACAGATGCTCTGGGTCTGGAAAATATCTATTATACGTATTTTGTCACTAAAAGACCAGGGGTACAGCACTTCCGAAACCATTTAACCGGTATCTGTTCTGCACGCGAAGCCTTCCGCCTTCGAGACGTTTACAAGAGTTTCTGATCATTTCGTTCGGGAATAGCCATATTATTGCTGTACCTGTGGTATCGTAGAGATTTTTCCAAGACTGCAGCGACGTGGAAAGTAATTAATGTCTCAAGAAATTTAATAACAGCAGAATCAGTGTGCATACGCTGTCCGATTAGGATTACATTTATTATGTGGTATGAGTGTGTGTATTATATTTTTCCCATAAAGGGTTCGAACAAACTAATTAACTCTTTCGTCTACCATGTCCACTGGCGAGGATTGTGAACGCGAGTACGAAGGCGACTGCCCCTTTCACGGTCCTATGCTAAGGTGCGGGACAAGAAGGTACGTATCGTCTTTAGCTTTGAAAACTGTTTTGACGAGTGTATGCATCTTTCGTTCTCTTTTGTCAGGTACCTTCCGGCTACGTAGCCGATTCAGACGTCAAGTTTCTGTCCGTGTGTCGTTCGGGCATGAGGAGCCGGACTGGGTATCTGGACGGAGATTCCGCTTCCCAAGGGAATCATGTTCGGACCGTACGTGGGAAAGATGATCAAAAAAACACCACAGAGATCAGCGGATATGTAAGGAAATTGCACTTTCTGCTCCATTGGCTCTAGGATTTCCACTAAAGGTCGAAAAAAAATAGGTTCCTACCATCTCACGTGGCTGTGTGTTTTTCGCAACAGAGCTTCAAGGTCAGAAGGAAGTGTAACGATGGTAACGATAAGTTGTTACCTTCCGTCTCGGTGCAGGATGCAGACTGAATGCTTATAAAATTGTACAAAAATGATGTGTTTCAGAGATGTTTCAACTTTAATAAGATCAAAAAATTATCCCTTTACAGAAAAATGTAAAATTGCTTCTTACATTCAGATCTGTAAAAATTAAAAAAAAAAAAATCTACCTAATCGTGAAATCTCAATTGTTTCTTCGCATACAGAGCTCTCTTATTTGTAGAAGGAATTAATACGTTTAGATAAGTTGTTACCTTTTCCCGCCGGTAACGCAGAGTGCGTTTTATATAAATGATAGCAATGGAATTGATGTATGTGACTGGGTGCAGCATAAAAATACGATAAGTCCACAAGGCTTCGTTAAAAACATCTATTTATTATTTATAAACAAAACATCTGTTACTTACAAATTAAAGTAAAGCACTGCACACTCGCTACTTGTAACCAAGAAACCTTGCTTACATTCGATCCCAATACACAACACGTGATTTTTAGACGGCAGTGAATTCAAAATTTGAATTAAAATATACTTGCATATTCTGCTTCGTTTCAAATAAAATAAAATCGAATGCACGTTTGGATGGAAAGAATAAAATAAAAATAGGGCCAGGCACTTTATTGATAACATCGTTAGATATTCAGATAGTTTTAGGAACTCATTCGTTCCAATTTCTTTTTATTTTTCTTCAAAATTGTAAGACTTTCTGAATTTATTACGTTTAAAAGATCTCCTAATTATTCATTTATTCTAAAGAATGTAGTTTTGAAATCGCTACAGTTTAGGTTGTATGTTACTAACTATATTATACATAAAGTTACGTGGACTTTTGGATCAAATTGCTTTTTCAAAATTTTACTGTATTAATTATTTTATGATTTTATAAGAAATGAAACAGGAGTTAAATGTCTAACAATATCTTGCAGAATTTTTTTACATATTTAAAGATTTAGGGTCTATCGAAGTAGTTACACTTTCAGAAGGCGAAAATTCTATCCACTCACAAATGCCGTCGTCCTACAAGTCGCTTTTCTCTCCCATTTCGTCAAAAGATGGACGAATCGGTGGGACGCTGCACTTCGGTACCAGAGTCCGCGAATTCGAATACCACTGCTGGCATGCATGTTCGCAGCCGTTCGGAGTTCGCTTTATGCAGTAGGTCCTGATCTCGTGTAGCAAAAGAGTAAACCCAGTCTCTCCCATTTATTTTATGAAATTTCGGACGAATTCCCAAAATATACTCTCAACAACTGACGTGGGAGTATTACATTACTTGCTATTGCTACAGCTGATAATCATAGAGTGCCAAGCAGAAGAATCTGTAAATACCGCAGAAAATACATCTTCGAGTTTCAAAAATCATCTTAGTTCTCGAAACAAATATCAGTTAATTCCACCGAACGTTCGAAATCGCCCCCGTCTCGACAACGGTAAGAGATAGTATTTACCTGTCCCGTAAGACCACTCTGCTCTTTCTTTTATCTCAGAACATAATCGAATATGTAATGGGTACAACTTTTCGGTCCCAGAATTCTCGATTTGAATGCTGATACCGATGTAAATGCTCGTAGCCGTTCCAATCTCGTTGAATCGGGAACTGTCTGTCACGTGTTGCGAAGATTTTATCCTATCTCTTCCACATTTGACGTTCTAGAACGTCTTCGGTCTATTTTTGCGACTTGGAAGTTTAAATTTTCCCGTTTTCAGATTCGTCGGGGTGGCAAGGTTTCCCACTACTTGGAGGGCTCTGACCCTTCTTCTTCGAACTGGCTCCGTTTCGTGAACTGCGCTCAGATCGAGCAGCAGCAGAACCTGATAGCCTTCCAGTACGCGGGGAAGATCTACTACAGGACCTACAAGCCCGTCACGCAGTACACCGAGCTCCTGGTCTGGTACGGAGACGAGTACGCCGAAGACCTCGGCATTGACCTGGTAGAAGACCTGGGAGGTAAGTCACGCACTCTCTGTACCCGAGGGAAGATTTCTCGATAGATCTTTGGTTATCTTTTTAGACAAAATATGTACGATTTGTATACATATGTATGTGTGTGTGCGGATGGCTTCAAATGAATCCAGGTATTCAATAACTCAGGACGAAACTTCTTGACAAGACATTCTATTTGGACGAACACAAATTACATTTAAGAGTTACATTTAGCATAAAACACAGGTTAGAAATAGCGTTCGGATGGCATCAACATAGATTAGATAAAGTTCTTTCGGCATATGCAGACAGCTGCTCGTCGTCGTTGTTTTCACTCTACTACCCGCACGTCCTTCTACTAGACCAGGAAGACCAGGTAAAGGGGGATGGCGAATGGTGCGCCACGCGTGTTGGGTGCGGCAGGCGCATCACCACACACACACACACTTCCACACACATATATATATATATATATATATATATATATATATATATATATATATATATATATATATATATATATATATATATATATATATATATATATACACAAGATCGGTTTGGCCAGTTATTCACTTGCTTGCGTACACACACTGCATACCTAGTACCCATTGATCTCTGTATATGTATATATATATATATATATATATATATATATATATATATATATATATATATATATATATATATATATATATAAATATATATATATATATATATATATATATATATATATATATATATATATATATATATATATAATATATATATATATATATATATATATATATATATATATTATCTAAAAGGATAAGCAATGATCGAGAAATCTTTATATATGTATATATATATATATAGTCCACATAATTTTAAAAATACTGTAGTCATCACTGTAAAGCAATTATCAAACGTAGAGCCGAGTAAATGGATGCAGACATTCACTCACAAAAACATCTTTTATTTAGAACATAAGATGACACTCGACTCTCAAATACCCATAGGAAAAAAGAACACAAAACACAGAAAATGTTTGGAGGATATCGTTTACATCGCGATCTCGAAAGAAAAAGGCACGAAATCGGTGCGCCAGCCCTTTTATTAACTGTCGGAAGAGGCTTCAGGCCCCTTCTCTGAGGGCCTAAACTGTCCCTAGTGGTCCATTTAGGTATGGGGTTAAAAAGGGGAATGCAAAATGACGCGGGAATTTTTAGCCCTTGATTTAAGGTTTGAAAACCCCTGAGAATTTTCCTTACACACACACACACACACACACACACACACACACACACACACACACACACACACATATATATATATATATATATATATATATATATATATTATATATATATATATATATATATATATATATATATATATATATATATATATGCATATATATATGTGTGCCTGTATGCATTTCATACACGTGCCATTGAGAATGCCATTTTGATAAAATATAATGAAATACCTCTATGTAATCTCTACAAAACACTGTACAGGCATATTCATGTATAGACGTACTTAAGATGCACACATTTTCATACGTAAGTATAACAGTGTTATTTATACAGTCGAAACATTAATGGACGGTCAGTTTTAGAAGAAAATAAAAATATATATTAATATATTTTTATCTCATAAAATATTGATTTGCAGGGAATAGTTTGGGATCTTTACTTTTCAATTACTTCCTGGTGGGAAAGAAATAGTTGTAATCGCCGAAAAAATATTCGGTTTAGAACTAAATATCTCTGTGATACAAAGTCTCATTATATCGCGTATCGGCTATGTGGGTATCCACCAGATGTGCTACTCAGACGACACGTATAGCAGTCTTTGAATTTTAGAGAATGTGAAGACAATAATATTGATGACACACCGGAAAAAAAGTCATATTACATGTCCAGAAGAAGGCACGTGTTGTACCCGTCTAATAATCGTTCGCATATTTTCAGCAAGGTTCAAAGTTAGTATCCTTATCTCAAGGGGAATGAGTTCGATAATAAGCTCAAGTTCGGCCCCCTGGTGTCATCCAGTAGAGTTATTATCAGCTGCATTGGTTCCTTATAAATCAAACATTTTCGAAATTATATTTCTACCTTCGCGCCATATCAGAAAAGTAAAAATCCAGAAATATTCTCTGCAAATAATAATTTTTTTAATTTTGTATCTTAAGAATGGACTTTGCAAAGATTGTTTCCACCGTTTAAATAGCACTGAGACAGCTGTGTATAAAAACGTCGATATTTTTTATACGTAGTGTCACAGATGCGTAGCGTTCATGGCCGCTATATTCAGTTTTTTTGCGTCGTACAGAGTGTGGAAAGAGAAAAAGTGGATTCGCGCAAAGAGATGTTATAAAACAATTTCTACGTTTTACCGCTAATCATTTCTGAGTTATGCCTTACAATGTTAATTCATGTTCAATTAAATTTTTCCGTCATATACAGTTTATAATAGACTTAATTATATTTAGTTATATAGAGTTTACATAGAGTTTACATAGAGCTTAGATTTATAGTTATATTTCGTTATATAACTGCAATTCAAAGAAGAGTTACAAAACCAGACTTTATAATAGTCTAAAATAGAAATTTCATCCCTTTACCGCCAACCGTTTTTCAGTAATGCCCTGCACCGCTCATATACGTTATATTGAATCTTTTGGTTTTGTATAACATAATCAATTAAAAATGTTACTTAGCATTCGACAAAACTTTTATTTTTCTAAAAAATAAATAATAAAAACAGGATTGCAAAGTTGATTTTAAAAAAATTCAACTTTATTATTTGTTAATACAAACTTAATAGAAACTAAACTTTAATTAATACAAACTTAAATGACACCACATCCTATTGCATCGATAAGAAAGGCCCCTCCTCACTATGGTCCACTACAAGCCATGACCACCATCTGGAGGGGGTACGGATTATCGTGGTCGATGGTGGCAGACGATAAAATAGCCTTGGTAGACGATGGCTTCGGAGGCGGTTTTTCTCCAACGATTAAAGGCAGCCAGATGCGCAACTGAAGAGCGCATTCGACCCTATGGACGTATCCACGCAATCGGCTCATTCAGTGCCCCAGCAATCCGTAAACCATCGTTGAAGGTCACCATCAGGAAGTGGTGGACCATAATGTGGAGGCTACATAAAAAAGTGCAATGTATGAATTTGGAGTAAATAATTTTTTATGCGAAAATATTAATAGATAATAGTCATAAAATTGTTCGCGAAGTTTTCCAACGATCAGAAGTCGTATACTTCGACAGAGATGTTACTACAATTATTTCCTTTCTCTTACTCACCAGGTGGTGCGGACTATTGCAAGACAACGTCGACGTCCAGCGGACAAGGTTGCGAAGTGGCGAGGAGATCCGTCCAGATTAGGGCTCCGTCCAATACGTCTGCAGTAACTGGACGTCGACCTTGGGCCCAGGTCTCGATCCGGAAGAAGACGATTGTCGAACATCGCGGGAGAATGCCCCTCTGCCTCTACTGCGGGGAGAATTTCGAAGACAGGTGGACTCTGAAAGGACATCGGTGTGGACGCGACGAACTGGAAGTGCCCGAAAGGGGGCTCTCGGAAAACAGCGGCGGCCACGCAGCGGCTGGAGGTAAAGCAAGGATATCTTCAAGCGCTGACACGCGGGGAAGGCCCGGTAACAGCAGTTATCAGTGCCCGCACTGCGATTACAGAGCTACAAGATCCGGCGATCTTAAAAGACACGTGACTGCGGTGCACCTCGGAGAGAAACCCCATAAGTGTCCGGACTGCGAATATAGAGCTACAAGATCCAGCAATCTTAAAAGTCACGTGACTGCGGTGCACCTCGGAGAGAAACCCCATAAGTGCCCGCATTGCGATATAGAGCTGCAAGATCCGACAGTCTTAAAAGACACGTGACTGCGGTGCACCTCGGACAGAAACCACATAAGTGTCCGCATTGCAAATATAGAGCTACAAGACCCGGCCATCTTAAAAGTCACGTGACTGCGGTGCACCTCGGAGAGAAACCACATAAGTGCCCGCATTGCGAATATAGAGCTGCAGAATCCGGCGATCTTAAAAGACACGTGACTGCGGTGCACCTCGGACAGAAACCACATAAGTGCCCGCATTGCGAATATAGAGCTGCAGAATCCGGCAATCTGAAAAGTCACGTGACTGCAGTTCATTCGAAAAAGAAGCCTGTAAATGAGCGCACTTCGGACGTCGAATCGCCAATTAGAGATCCGCAAGTGGAATAATGCTCTTCGATTCCAACAAAATCCCTCACGAATCCCCCTGAGAAGCATGTACGTGGAACATCTGGATAAAACGAAAGAAACTTCCATTCTAGTTTTGAACGCGTACTCACCAGCGTTGAAGAAAGGACATTTACCACTGTATCAGTACTGACTTCTTCGTAGATTTCTGCAAATACTTTCGAACCACAATTATATTCCGTCCGCACTCGAACATTTTCATTCGTGGTTGTTATAACTTTGTGTTTGTTCTATCTTTTCTCTTTATTTCTCGGGATATTTACATCTCTCTTTATTCTCTATATTTATCGGGATTTTTCCTTTTAATATTTAACGATGCGTATCTCTTGACAAGGTTAAAAATAAAATACATTTAAAGTTGTGTTTCGTTATATTTTTATGGCACAGAAAATTTAGAAAATGACTCCAATCTCGTAAAAAGGGCAAAAGTTTCAATTAGGAACGAATGGTAAAAGAGGCCATCCTTGAATGGTCGAAATGTTCATTGATACAAACGCGGGCGAACGAAGAACGAAAGGGTAGGGTGTCGCAATTCGGCATCCAAAAGGACGGGTTCCAATTCCAGGTTGATAAGATTATTCGTAGAAATGCCAGGACGTGCTTTAAAGTCTTTATTACGAGAGACGAACCTACTGACAGCTGTTTCGTTTTGCAATCGCGTGGAAATCGAGCGTCTATTCTCAAGCGCGTAACAATCGCGTCGAACAACTGTCAACGTCTGTCATCTGGATGGCGGAGGGTCTGGATTTTCGGGTGTAAGTTGGTAGCGAAATCGACTTCATTCTTTACAAGGACAAACATTTATGTATCAACACACACTAAAGAATCACACAAAGAATAAACAAGGATTCTTAAACAGTGAAATCGCTGAGGAGTCTCGTACAAGTTCGTTGGGAGTCGATCACCAGCGTACTTCCCTTCCCTTTTTGGCGGTTCATTCTCTCCCTAAAATGTAAACAAAATGTAGGGGGCGTCTGTCGTTCGGGGACTAGGAATCGTTCTGGACGACGTCCATCTTCGTCTCGTTTGGTACGGGCCACACAAGTTCAGAAAACTGGACCATTTTCGATTTTAAGTTTGTTCCATGCTGATTGGACGACATTAAGGATTCTCCCAATAAACTTTTTCTCTCGAAATAAACGAATCGTAAGCTTTTAGAAGCTTATGAAGTCTGGAAATAAAGGGACTCCTATTTGTCACCTATTAGGGACTTATCACTCCGACAACCCTTTCGGGGGACTCTTCTGAGCTACAGTTGGAGGAAATGCACGGGAAACAGGGTCGTTCTCCAAGTTCAAGTTTTTCTATTCGTATGGGAAAAGTCGAAAGAGTCGAATCCGATCGGCCAATCGGAGACGAGCATAGGAAGAACGCAGATTTCGAGAGGGCCTCTATATCATGTAGGGTGAAATGATGCACTGAGTAGATCACTTTTATAGAAGAAGGAGTGAAAACACACCCTGTGGAATGTCAGTGATACAAATATTGGGTAGATGTCTAACACTGAATGTTCGTAAAAGAGAAGGACACAGTTCCCCCCTTTCTTATGTTTGGGGTGCTGTTCGAATAACCGCCGACGCCAGTATGGAGTGGAACACACTCTGAACGAGTCATTAAATATGTTTAAACGTTGAATTTTTTTAAAAATTTTTTCATCTATCTCCAGTGACAATATCTTTGCGCCGAATTTTTTCTTTCGAATCTATGTAGGGGTCGGTCTCACCAAAGTCGTTTGACAGCTAACCCCGATTAATCTCTGTTTAAACGGAGAATTATGTTCGACCTTTGCTTGGTACCATGGTTAATCACGGTTAGCCTTTACACATCTTTGGTGAGACCAATCCAGGGTCTCTTTATGAATTTTTAGATCTCTCTAAACTTAAATTTTACCCTAAATGATGACTACCACAGTAAAATGCAAATCATTTTGACAGTTACTGTTCTATATTAGAATACTAGCAAGTCTGCCCGTACGGTGAACTTAATGTATTACTTTTAAACAAAGATTTATTTTTTCGTACAGGACTCTCTAAATTCGTCACAGTTCAGTTCGATTCGTTGGCATATTTATATATTTCTATTATAAGCGTATTATAACAATATTCATTTTTTATAATCGAATTTGTGTCTTATATTAAATTTTAAACTTTTTTATGGTAAAATATAAGTTTAACCCTAAATTGCATTACTGTATTACTACTGTTCGTTGATTAGCAACGTTAATATACTTTGCCATAATACGTGGTAGAATAGGAAGCAGAGTTTTTGACAGCAACTCTGCTAATTTTGGTAGTAATAATTGTTGGTAGTAATAAATGTTTTAGAAAATCAAGGAAATTTATGACAAAACCCACAGTTTTGTATGAAACAGAAACACGCATTCGTACCGACAGCCATATGAATATGAAGATAACTATATAAAATGATAGGTTTTTATTTGTCTACGAGAGTCTTTGAAATTGGTACTTTTTGTTGTTAGAATATGGTCGATAAACATTTCATTGTAACGTAAAAATGAACCAAGAATTAAATTTAAAATTAGTTCTTATTTAAAATACTATAATTTGCGTCACATAGAAATGAAAGTGAATCTCTTTATATCAATTTCTCAATTTCCAGAAATTGCCAGAGATGGGAATTTGGTACCATAAATTTCCCTCTCTGACATCATTATGACGTAGAAATCACCAGTGACATATGTCGACCGTAATATGGTAGCACCCTATATATCCATTTCCAGGTCCAATCGAATCGATACTACGCAGACGATGTTTAAATAATATAAAATAAGAAATGAATTAATGAAATATTTAAAGGAATGACGTCATAACGATAAACAAAAATATCGTTTTCACCTATTTATTATGGGACGAATTGAAAATTTTAACCTCCTGATTTTAACCGAGGACAAACTGCTCTTAAAACAGTTACGTGGGATAACGTCCCATTGCTAGAAATTGTTCCTTCTTTCACTTAGTTATTGATGCGATAAATTAAAAAGTGAATCATTTGCGCTTAATAGGGGAAAATAATGCTTGGAATAACGAAAGAAAACGCTCGAACGGATTTCGAACGTTAAAAAATTATAAAAACCTTCTCAGGGATGTACCTAATAATTTCCCAAATTTTCTAGACGATTGGATGCATGGTTTTTTTGAGTCTATCGAGTACAGACAGACAGACAGAAATTCATTTATATATGTATATATATATATATATATATATATATATATATATATATATATATATATATATATATAGAGAGAGAGAGAGAGAGAGAGAGATAGATAGATATATAGATAAGTATCACAGAATTATACGTTTAAAATTATAATGAAATGCTACGAGAATTTTTCGCGTCTTCGATAATAGAGGGCGCCACTACGCATTATAGTCGTGAACGGCAATTTTTCTGTTAAATGATCATCCAAACGTACGAAAAGTTTTTTGAGAAAACTTTTTATTTTAACAAGAAAATATATAAAGAAAATGCACTAGGTAGTTTGTTTTAGTTTTTAGCTCCGCGGCCTGCAAATAGATGGCGACACAGGTTTAAAAATCTATGGAATTGGATTCCACATATTTTATATATATATTCCAAATATTTTATCCAATGTGATGAAATATCAAAACTCAACATACTTGAGATTTTGCTGAAAAGTAAAAAGAGAAGGTTAGAGCATGATGAAGAAGGACAACATATCCTTATGGTTGCTGAGCAAGAAGTGAAAGTTTATTTAACTGTACAAAGAGTTACTGTACAAAGTGGGCTGACGGTGCTGCCATCTATTAATATTTAAAACTAACATTTCAAACACAATGTGAATATTTTCTTTTTTCTCCCTTTCACCTGCATTGTGTTTTGCCATAGCAACTAACTTTATCCAGTTACAGTCACATTTTCTTTTCTTTTAATTCTCCATTAGTCTACTGTTGTTTTATCATACAAATCGGGAAATTATTGTAGTTTTTTCAGAATTATATCACATAATTTTGAGATTATTTTTCATTGGACAGAGTGCTAAGTTATCGTACATACATACATGATAATTATCATAAGGTTGGCAACACCGATCTCTCCCAGTGCAAAAACTGCTGAACCTTTAGATTCATTCTGGCTATGCTGCATGCATAGACTAAACCGAAAAGACAACCAACTTCGGCCTAGATTTGCGCGCCCTCGGTGTCAGACCATCTGAACTAATTGGCGCTTTGGCAGTGGTCTGGGACCTTGGCGATGGTCTGCTGCTATGTAGTCTGTGATCTTACATTGAATGCCCTAATCCGTTGGCGATTCTAAACGGTTACCAGAAATCTTTCCCTGTTGTCGTTTTGGACTTGGAAAATTTTGAGACTGAAAACGATTGTGCTTTGTTGAGATTTGTATATTAATAAAATCAACCGAAAGTAAGGGTTTGAATTACTTATATTAACACTTTATTGTGAATGTTATTTACATGTTAACTATTAACTGACCTTTTTTTATTTTCCAGCATTTTTGTTTGAGAAAGCTGAAGAATTTCATTTCTTTTTTGTTTGCGAATGTTCTAACGGATATTTTAAAATTACTTTTTCTGCTACATTTTACTACTGTATTTGCATGCTTTGCTAATAAGTAACCTTTTTTTATAGCATTTTTGTTTGAAAAATAATTCCTATAAATATTAATTATGACATTCGGCCAATATTTAAATCCAGTCAACCGAATTTAACGGTTTGAATTATTACCACTTTATTGCGAATATTATTTACATGGTTTGCTAAAAACTGGTATTCTTTTTTTATTTTCTAGTTTTGTTTATTTGAAAAATCCAGAGAATTTCATTACTTTTGTTAGCAAATGTTCTAACGGATATTTTAAAATTTCTTAAAATGATACATTTTGTTGTTATTTTTTGTATTTATGTGTTTTGCTAATTGATTTTTTTTTCGTAACATTATTGTTTGTAAATATTAGTAAAAATTTTATTAATTTCTGTTTAGCGGATGTATATCTGTCAAACGTACATTTTAATTTGAGTTATATTTTGTTATTCTTTCCTCTATCTTATTTAAATTTAAATAATTTGTTTTCTTTTAGCTGTTTTATGAATTAGTTTATTAGGGTTGTAATACAGGGGAAAGGGGTTTATAAGCTTTTTGATGCTCTTTCTATTTGTTTTTCTTAATATTTTCAGCTGTTGGAGCTGTGTTATTTGGATTAAATTATATAGGACTACATATATATTGTATAGGACTCTCTAAGAAGAAATGTATGATCTTTAAATCTTCAGCGGTAAGCAGTTTAAAATTCACTTTTAATAAATTATTATACCAAGCTAAAACTTAAAAGATTCTATGGCATTTTTTTTTAAATTTATACTTAAAATTATTTCTGTGTAATATGTGGCATAAAAATTTTTATAATAAAATAGATTTTTTTAATGTGAATGATTTATGTACAAAGTGCTATTGGTAATTCCATTCTCTGCAAGTATTTAAATCAAGTGTTTTTCATCTAAATCAGCCCAGTTATTTTCAAATATAAATTTATACATTCAAAACATACCTTTCACAGAAAACGGATGAATCATATTTGCTACAATTCACCTGGATAATATAAATAAATCACCTGACCAGTGAAATAATTTATTTATGGTTAAAATACTTATTTATGTAATTTATTTTATGGTCCTTAGGTTTAGAGACATTGAGTAAGCTTGTTTTTTACTTTGTGCAAGTTAACATTCAGAATCAGTATTTCATCATCCATGTATGTGACTAATGTTAAAGTTAACCAGCAGTAATACATTGTTTCTAAAAATTGATGCATTATTTTGTACTCTCTGACACCAATTTTGGAAAATAATAAATAATATACACTAATTCTAAAATTGGGGTTTCATCGTGAGAACTTGCTCACCAATAGAAAATAATTTTTATTCTACAATATTTTTTAATGGCAAGCTAAAATATTTTTAGATCAGTTTTATTTCAGTAATTAGTAAAAGTCTTTATGAGTAAGACCTCGTGAATCATAGACAATAGAGATCATAAACACACCCAGTGGCTTAATATGCTACTCATTATTGTTTTCATTTTACAGTATGTTCTTTGAGGTAAATGTTTCTATAATTTTTCAAAGTGTTACCAATAATGGAGCTCTCATTCTTGGCATTTTAGTTTCATTACTGTATACCAATATAATTAACTTTGTACATGAATGTATGTATATATTTATTTATATATACATACACATATATTGTAACATTATTTTTTTTTAAACATTGAATGACTAAAAATAATTGCCTTAATATTTCAGTTGTTTATCTTGTATGTGTAGTAACATACTCAAGTATAAGTTGTGAAACTTTAAAAAAGTTTGGTGTAATTAAATTCTTTTCTTGTACAATGCAATATCATCAAAAATCTCATTATAATACCTAGGTGTCAAAAGAATAGATTCGAAGTGAAATTGGAAGCTGTAGATACTAAATGCTGGAAAGAGTACATACTTAGGCAGCTAAGGCCTGCAAAGGGCTGTTGTGCTCGTAAAGAACAATGAAATGGAAAATCATGAATGTAAATATAAAGTTTCTGCTCTATTACTTAGTAAATAGTTTTTATTCAACATTAGTAGTTAATTAAGTTTTTATGATTAATAGTATGTAATAACTGAATTAAAGTATTGTTTTAATTAAATCATTTTATTTGTGGGAATATAATTTAATGGAATAACAAATGCAAGAAAAGAAAATTTATGAAACCAATTATTCAGCAGGACAACAATCATCTATAATTTCAAACTGAATTTGTAGTCATACTTGAATGAAATTTCTTAAACTTGAATGGGAATTAATAAAGTGTATATGTTTTAATACATAACTTGATATGTTGTATATGTTTAGATTAATTAGCAATATAAAGAGAAAAATC
Organism: Pardosa pseudoannulata; assembly: GCA_032207245.1. NCBI lineage: Eukaryota > Metazoa > Arthropoda > Arachnida > Araneae > Lycosidae > Pardosa > Pardosa pseudoannulata. Next base: position 7,463,372 of record CM063497.1, read on the forward strand.
TGTGGACTTTTCTTTCTCAATGTACTTTTAATTTTTCAAGTTATTCCTGAAATTAGTTTAAATTTGGCTTGTATGTTTAGGAGCATAAATTAAATATGCTTCAATATTTACGAGGCAAATTTAAACAAATTCAATATTAAAAACTTACAGCATAATTTAAAAGATATTTTTCAAGTAAAATGGAATTACATACAGCATTACTGATCTGTTTTATAGTATATTTATGTATGCAAGCAAACCTATGAATTTAAGATATATATATGTATGTATTTTGCATGTGTGTATGTAATGAGATCACTTTTTTTATGAAATTGATTGTTCACTGTACTTTAGATTAAGACTTTTGAACCCTCCATGCAAATAAATTCTGGCTCTATCACTGATATCGGTAAAATAAGAAACCATTTTAAAGAATTTATTTATCAGCTAAGAATAGCCTACCTCAGTTTTACTTTAGTTCATGGATGTGCCTTAGACTAATTAGCATTTAAAGTTCCTTTTACTCTCTATGATTTAATAGAAGCATTGAGGATTAATGATTCATTGATCAAGGAATCATTAATCCTCTTATGTCTATTGAAAAAGTAGATAGCAATTATATTTATATATGTAATAAAAGCTCTGTTAGTAATACTTCATCTCTAAAAAAATTATTAAACTTGAATTTATATGCATAAAAAGGGGGTAAATATTAAAGCATAAAGTTTTTGTGCAATTTATCTAATCAAGAATTTGGAGATGAAATAATTTTAATGAAATTTTTGTGTTAATACTGCAATTTTATATTTATTAAAATTTATATCTGTAATTTCTTTGTTTTAGATTCAATGGAAAGAATGAAGAGAACTTATGAAATTTTGTGGATATAATAATCAATTTTGTACTTTTTTTAAGTATTATTATTATTGCAATAAAAAAATGTATTCAATTTTTGTTTTCTTAATAAAAAAAGAACACCATTTTTTATTTGAATTTTTATATTATCTGATAGCAAATAAAAATAGCAAAATAATACTATATAGTAATTTTGATGTAAAAGCAGTAAGCTTTTAAACAATTAATACACAGAATATTCTCAGAAATATTTCAATTTATAAAAAAGTGCAATGTTTAAAGATAAATTAAAAGGGTAATTTTCATAATTGATATTCAATATCTTTACAAATAGTGTCAATATTAGATAAACATGATTAATCAAAGAAATTAGAATACTAAAAGAATACACATTTGTGAATTAATTATAGACTGATAAATTTGTATTAAATATATTCTATATAAGCTAACTATATAGAGTATATTAGAGATTTAACACAGAGCTACATAAAAGCATTCTAGAAAAGCAATTATGATTGGTTTTGTTTTTGATAGCTTAATTTATAAAATAAAAAAAAGGTATAAAAGCACCCCCACGCCAAAATTTTTTTTTCAAATAATTAAGAAAAAGTCGCCAAAAGAGCGATAAACATAATTATCAGGTAACCATGCTTTAGTTCCGATGGTCTGACACCGAGGGCGCCACTTTCTATGCGAGTCCCATGTTACAGAAGCGTATCGCTATTGCCTATGGGAGTTGGTCATCTTAGTGCGTTTATCTCTGAGGCCGAGTATACACAGTCCAGAAACTTACATATTACGCTCAGCCCTCACCAATCTAAAAAGAATGAGAGAGCAGACTGTGAGAGATAATAAAGATGCAAAGATTCCTTTTTGTCATTTGTTCGAGTAGAAGCTTATTCGGGGCGCCTTAGCTATAGAGCTGTATCCCCCATCGTGAGATTGTTTTGTCTCTAGCAGGGTGAGCATCAGGAAATGGGTTTTACATAATATAAGAACACAATATAATAAAGATAGGTTTACATTTAGGTTAAAAAACAATGGGCCCTTGATAGCAAAATAAAAGTCATAAAAAGGGGGAAAGTACTTAGGAGAGTAGGAAGATTAAAAAGGATAGAGAGATATTTTTTTTAGATGCAAGCATCTGATTTTATAAAATTTTAAAATTTTTTTTTGGAGTTTTTTAAAGTATATATATGAATATATATACAATTTTTTTTTTTTAATATAAAAAATTAAAATTAAAAATAAAAAGAGAGGGAGAGAAATTAGGGACAGCGGGAAAAGGAAGGATGAAAAGATAGTAAGGAAATGCTAACTTGAAATGAGGATAAGCAAGAGTCATAGTGGCGCCATCTAAATTCGGCGCGAGGAAATAATTATAAGTTAAGAATTTTGAATAACTTAGAAAAATCTAAGTGAATTTGGAATACACTATGATTTCAGGGAAGCATTGCGGCTCTGGGCCGTTTTCTATTAGAGTTTTCCCTGAAATCATAGTCAGGGAGTTCGGCAATGATTTCATTATTTATATTATTAATGTTATTGTAAAATTTAATGGAGATATTTTGACAAATTTCTTTAAAGGTTAAGATGTTTAAGTCCCTACGGATAATATCGTTACGTAAGAAGCGCGGAGCTCTTGCTATTCCTCTCAGGAGTTTGTTATGAGCTTTATTTAATAAATCTAAGTTAGCTGGGAACGCAAAAGACCAGACCGGTGCTGCGTAAGTTGCAGCGGGCAGTATTACTGTTTTGTACAGTAATACTTTGTTTCTAAGAGATAAATGAGGGCCGAAAAGTAGTGAACGAAGCTCAACTTTCCTAGCAATAATTTTATTTTTAATATTTACTATATGGGGTTTAAAGGTTAGCCTTTTATCTATAGTAATACCTAGTATTTAACCGAGTTCTCCCATTCAATTACCTCGCCGTACATATGAAGCCGCGGAGGAAGTTTAAAGGAACGACTAAAATAAATTGCCTGGCATTTGCTAGGATTTATTTTAATCTTCCAGTGTGTGAACCATGTTTCCAGAGCATATAAGTGGTGTTGAATGTAAGAAGCTACACTATTAATGTGATGTGCAGAAGTGTAAATTGCCGTATCATCGGCGTAAAGTGCAAGATTAGTTAAGATCTGATCTGGGAATGTCGTTGATATAAATGTTAAAAAGAGTAGGTCCTAGAATTGAGCCCTGTTGGACTCCGGCGGTGATGTTTTTATCGTTAGAAAAGGTGTTGTTGATACGGACTTTAAAATATCTATTGCAAAGGTAGTGTCTTAATAAGTGTATTAGTGCATCAGGCACACGGAGCTGAATTAGCTTTGTACATAAGTCCATCGTGTGTGATGCGGTCAAAGGCCTTTGCAATATCTAAAAAGAGTGCGGCAGTTGGCTTCTTGTTTTGTAGACCTTCGCTGGCGAATTCTACAACTCGAAGCAACTGGTGTGTTGTGCTATGGTTACGTCTGAAACCGAATTGCTCTGGAATGAGACTGTCGTTTAAGTCTAGGTGTGTCTGTAGTCGGCACAGTATAATACGCTCGGTAATTTTACTGAGAGAACTCAATAAACTTATGGGGCAATAATTTTCGGGAAGGTTTCTATTATGGGTAGTTTTCGGGATGGGGCAGATTATTGCTGTTTTCCAGTATTGGGGAAAATATTTAAATTTAAGAATATAATTTATAATGGCAGTGAGATAGATTAGGATATTAGGAGGGAAGTTTTTAATTGCTCTATTGGGAATATTGTCTAAGCCAGGGGATTTAGAGTTTTTAAGAGATTTAATTACTTCCCTGACTTCGTAAATATCAGTTTTGGGAATAATATAGGTTGGGGGGGAGGAGAAGAAGTTATTAACAACATCGTTAACGTGGGAGTCGTGAGCAACGTCCACTATGTCCGCAAACTATTGAATTAATAGAAGTGTATATAAATATTTTCTTATAATAAAGAAGTGATAATTGCAAACTTTAAAAAAAAAGGATATACATTCAATAATTTGATGTGGCGTTAAGTTAGAATATAGTTATATTTGTTATATTTGTTCTTTCCATGCTGTTAATTTTTCCTTGTCATTATTATGAAGCTCCTCCTACCTGCAATTGATATAAATCAGCTGTGGATCTTTCTTTGATATCGTTTGTAAATTTCGATCACTTTGCTGTTTAAGGCAAGTTATCATGATGCTTTACCTAGTATTCAAAATAGAATAAAATGTGCAACAATGTGTAAATTAAAAAATATATATTTAAAATACGGCATTTTACAGTAAAAAACCTACATAATAAACAATATGGTCGATATTAAGAAAATTTAAGAATTATATAATTATATATTCTAAGTATTAAATAAAATTAAATAAATTCCCATTCACAATTATAGAATGAAGCATTTAATGGGCAGAAAAGAAATTTTAGAGGACCATGAGATTTCTTATATGAATATTTTCCGAGATGGAAAAAATGGGGATGAGATGAAGTCTTTCTGCCTCAGTCTTGCAATGTATTCAAACATTCTCCTGGTTCCCGTGTTTGCTTCAGTTTTTTAGGTTTTATGGATTAGTTAGTTATTTTTAGTTAGTTATGGATGTTATAACTATTTTCGACGTGGTTAAGAAGTATCAGGAGATTTTCAAGGGATAATTCGTGGGGTGTTTGCGCACGGTATGTCCTTATATCTTTTTTATTAATGTTTATTAATATATTTGTGTTTGTAATATGTTTTTTAATGTATGAAATTTGTATTATTATATCTTTGAGGGGGGGTTACCCCCACAAAAATTCTAAATTTGTTTTAAAGAATTTTTAGTTTTTTCAACTAATTTATTTATAAAGATTTGAATTATTAAAGCATTAAAAATTCTTAAAATATATGTTTTTTTGTTGTTGTTGTTGTTGTTGTTATATCTGTTTATTGGTTGTAATATGTATTCTTGTATCATTAAGGAGGGGGGTTGAAGGGGGAACCCCCCCCCTCAAAATGTTTAAAATTTTAACTGCTTAGAAATATTTAAATAATTGGGTTTTTTTACTTTTTTCAATTATGTTTTTTAAAATATTATTTAATAAACAGGGGGTGAGGGGGGGGGTCCTAACTCAAATATTTGACATTTATTGTAAAATTGTTTTACAGAATTTTATCATTTCTTGTGTGTTTAAATTGTTAAATTTCAACTGTTTTTAAGAATTTTTTTTCTTTTGTGGGATTGTTTATTTCCACAAATACAGGTTCCGCCACAGCCTGTTTCATGCGAGACGATAATTCTGATACTGCCTCTTTAATAAATATATATAGTAAAATGAAATTCTAATAAAAAATAATACTTTTAGTAATATTGCAAGCTGCTTTATCTGTTAGTGAAGCTTTTCATTCCATGTACAGAATGCTGAGTTCCCGAATTCAACCCTTAGGATCCGCCTCTTCGCTTCACATATTTACCAACAATTCAAAAATGATTCTTTAATTCTTTGTTTTTCTAAACACTAATAACTAATTCTAAAACTATTTGATTATTCTTTATATATATATATATATATATATATATATATATATATATATATATATATATATATATATATATATATATATATATATCTTTTATTTGTATATTTTAAGTCTAAGTTGTAGTGTTCTTTTATGTGCCGTATGTTAATGAGGCTTTAGCCGCGCCCTTTTTACTCTCCAAATGTAAGTTTTGATTAAATTTTGTCGAACAATTTACTTGTCATATTTCTGCCAGCTTTATATTAAATTTTATTACTATAATTTATATAAAAATAAGTTTTATAAACAATGTCTATTTATTAAGTCAAACTTTATATCTTTCTTTGATTTTTATCTATATCATTTTGTAATTTCACATGCATTTTCAATTTAAATTTACACATGAATAGAATGTTTATATTTAGTTAAGAATTTTAGATCAATACATCACGCTTTTGGATACATTGTGACTGAACATGTCTTAAGTCTTATTTAATGTTTCATCTTGGTTTTCAATTTATAAATGTTTTTTTTTTTGGCTGTGATACTTCTACTGGCCAGTGTGGACACTTGTTTATAATCATTCCAATTTCGTCTATCAGACCTTTCGTTCATATGTTCTATTTATGTTTTCGATCTAGTACAATATAATAAGAATTAATAACTTTAATTCCTACTGAATATAATGTTGTCATTAACTATGTGATTTCCATGATATTATAAATGTACTAGCCTATATAGCGTCATATGACGGAATCAGTCAAATTTTTAATTTTCCAGAATTACGGCAGAAAATTTCCAGAAAATACGGCATTTTACAGTAAAAAACCTACATAATAAACAATATGGTTGATATTAAGAAATTTAAGAATTATATAATTATATATTCTAAGTATTAAATAAAAATAAATAAATTCCTATTCATAATTATAGAATCAAACAATTAATGGGCAGAAAAGAAATTTTACTGGACCATGAGATTTCTTATATGAAAATGTCCCGAGATGGAAAAAACGGGGATGAAATGAAGTCTTTCTGCCTCAGTCTTGCAATGTATTCCAGCATTTTTCTGGTTAGGCCGAATCCCGTGTTCTCAGGATACTCATTTTTTACTGAGTGGTCTTTTTTTAAAAAAAAATAGAGTTACAATAATTTACTATTAATGATTGTTTTGTTTGGGGCTCCTAAGCACTCAATACTACACAATACTATAAAAATATAAATAATTAAAACACGATGCAGGAATTGGGTTTTTGAAATCTAATATTTGGCAAAAAGTTAAGGCAGATGGTCATTCCATTTTAAAGTCTAGAATTTTTCAAAAAAACGATATGCTCTCTTTCGTTTTTGAGAGAAAAGTTTTATTTTAATCATTTTGTTGCTTGACTAGTGGAGTTTTATATTCTAACATAACGCCACATCAAATTATTGAATGTACGTCCTTTTTTTTAAGTTTGATTCTACCACTATTTTATTAAAAGCATAAATTAAATATACACTCTAATAAAATAACACGTGCTACAATCTTCCTACTTATCTCGAGTCTGCTCCCTACCTCCGTAGTGAGCAGATGTATGTAAGCTGAGCTCCGTACAGCTTTCCCACGTGACTGACCTGGCAGGTACTCTGTCTTGTCCCACTGTGACTCGCTGTGATTCCGTCATATGACGTTATATAGCTAGTACAACTATAATATCATGCAAATCACATAGTTAATGACAACATAATATTCAATAGGAATTAAAGTTATTCATCTTTATTATTTTGTACTAGATCGAAAACATAAATAGAACATCTGAACAAAAGGTCTAATAGACGAAATTGGAATGATTGTAAACCAGTGTCCATACTGGCCAGTAGAAGTATCACAGTCAGAAAAAAAAAAAAAAAAAAAAAAAAAAAAAAAAAAAAAGAGAAAAATAAAACATTTATAAATTGAAAACCAAGATGAAACATTAAATAAGACTTAAGACATATTCAGTCACAATTTATCCAAAAGCATGATATATTGATCTAAAATTCTTATAAAAATATAAACATACTATTCATGTGTAAATTTAAATTGAAAAAGCATGTGAAATTACAAAGTGGGATCGATAAAAATCAAAGAAAGATATAAAGTTTGACTTAATAACTAGACATTGTTTATAAAACATATTTTTATATAAATAATAGTAATAAAATTTAATATAAAGTTCGGCAGAAATAGGACACCTAAATTGTTGGACAAAATTTGGAGAGTAATTGGAGAGTTGGACATTTGGAGTGTAAAAAGGGCGCGGCTAAAGCCTCATTAACATACGGCACATAAAAGAACACTACAATTTAGACTTATAGTATACAAATAAAAGAGATACATACATAAAAAGAGAATAATCGAATAATATTAGAATTATTAATTAGTGTTCTAAAAAACACAGAATTAAAGAAATATTTTTAAATTGTTGGTAAATGTGTGACGAGAAGAGGCGGAACCTAAGGGTGGAATGGTTTGGTTTGGAGTGCTACGATCTGCTTTTTGCAACACGAGGGCTAATGAGACCGGGACCTACTGCTTAAAGCCGATTCCGAACGGATACGGACATCCATGCCACTGTGGGATTCGAACCCACGAATTCCGGTTCCGAAGGCTAGCACCCTAACCATTCGGCCATAAGGGTTGAATGGGGGAACTCAGCATTCTGTACATGGAATGAGAAGCTTCACTCATAACAGATAAAGCAGCTTGCAATATTACAAAACGTATTATTATTTTTTTCCTTAGAATTTCATTTTACTGTACATATATTTATGAAAGATGCAGTATCAGAGTTATCGTATCGCATGAACACAGGCAGTGGCGGAACCTGTATTTGTGGAAATAAACATTTAAAACACAAGGAAAATGAAAAAAGTCTTTATCTTTTAATTTAAATCCATCCAAAGAGCAATTTAACCGTAAAATTTTGCATTATATTAGAAAAAAAATTTCCCTCATAGAAAATTGTGATAATAATGTTAATGTTACATGAGATCCATTTAAAGGAAGAGGTTGAATATAAAGGATGTAGCATCGCAGGTGTAAGCTATAATACTACTTCTTGTGCTTCAAGTGCTCATGTTTTTATGATTAAAAGTGTTCTATCAAAATTAAAGGATGTTGTAAATGTCTTACCTGTTAAAACTTTGACGGCTGATGAGTTACATTTGTTACTAAAAAAAAAAAAATGTAGGTTTAGAAGAAATAGGTCTTATATGCGTCATTACAGATAACAATTCTATTAATCGAAAAGCAATGTCAAATTTTACTTCTCCAGCAAAATTTCAATTTGTGCATCCTTGCCCTCTAGACAGCAAAGGCCGCTATTTTACCTTATTGATAGTGTACACCTTTTGAAATGCATTAGAAACAACAAATCCTGAAAAATGTCTTTACTACCGAGATTGTTATGAAGGTTTTAATATAAACAAACCTCACAATTTTAAACAGCTTGTTTAAATATACTAAAAGATCTACACAAAACAGAATGTCATTCATTAATTAAATATGGATATAAATTAAGCTTTAAGGCACTTTTCCCTACAAATCTAGGCAAAATGTTAATTGGGTTTTACAAATATTTAATGAATATGTTCTTTTGTAAATAAAATGTTTTGTGCGCCAAAATATTTTATTATTCTAAAGTATGTTAACACAAATTGAACAAATGATTTCTATAAAAATTTTCTATAAATAGCATGATGAATTTTTTTTAACCATTAATTACTCTTTCATTAAATCCTTTACTAAAATGTTCAGTTACAATATAAGTTTAAGCATAAAAATACATAAATCCCCATATTTTCAGTACTGCTCTTGGTATTTGAATTAGTTCGTTTAAAAATTGGATATCTCAGTTCGTCAGTGACGTCACAATATAATTTGTGGTCCTGGTTCTCGAAGGTCACGGTCACACTGGGAGAAGACAAAGCGCCTTCCATATTAATCACATGTGACTGACATAAGCTCTGAGGGTACAAGTCTGCATTCAACCGATGCAGGGAGCAGACTGACTATAAGAAATAAATTGGAAATACAACATCACATTTCACTTAATTAAAAAATATATATAATTTCTGTTTATAATAAAAAGTGGTACTTAAAAAGTTTAAAAAAAGAAGGACATACATTCAATAATTTGATGTGGCGTTAAGTTAGAATATAAAATTCAAACACTAGTCAAACAACAAAATGTTTAAAATAAAACTTTTCTCTCGCTCCTAAAAACGAAAGAGAGCATTTTTTTTTTTTTTTAATGAAAAATTCTAGACTTTGAAAAGGAATGACCATCTGCCTTAACTTTCTGTCAAATGTAACGTTTCGAAAACAAAATTCCAAAGACAATGGATCTTGCTTTGATATCATTTGTAAATTTCGATTACTTTCCTGTTTAAGGCAAGTTATTATGATGCTTTTCCCAGTATCCAAAATAGAATAAAATATGTAACAATATGTAAATTAAAAAATATATATTTAAAATACGGCATTTTACAGTAAAAAAAATTTAAAAGAGGAATAAAAACCTACATTATAAACAATATGGTCGAAATTAAGAAATTTAAGAATTATATAATTATGTATTTTAAGTATTAAATAAAATTAAATAAATTCTCATTCATAATTATAGAATCAAGCATGTAACGGGCAGAAAAGAAATTTTACAGGACGAGATTTCTTATATGAAAATGGCCCGAGATGGAAAAAATGGGGATGAGATGAAGTCTTTCTGAATCAGTCTTGCAATTTATTCGAACATTCTCCTGGTTCCCGTGTTCTGATGACACTCATTTTTTACTTTTTTTAAAATAGAGTTAGAATAATTTACTAATAAGAATTGTTATGTTTGGTGCTCCTGAGCATTGAATACTACGCAATAGCATTGTTCCGTCTCGGAGATTCGACTACAGCGCCACAATGTTGGTGTGGCGAAATGCCTGTATCACCGCATTTACACGAGGCAAGTAGACGCTCAAGTAGGTCAGTCAAGTTGACTTGAAAGTACTACTTGACTCGTGTAAACGGTTCTGGTCAAGTCAAGTAGCTACTTGAATCAAGTAGTGACGCACGTCAAGTAGTTCTTCACGGTGGACAAATAACTTGACTCGAACGAATCAAGTAAAGTTGAGGGCGCCACTGAAAATCCTGTATCATTTCGGTATTGGTAGCAGTTGTTTGTTTTTAGTACGTCGACTTTATTTTTGTTTCAGAACGCAAAAGATATCAGAAAATGAAAAAAAAAAATTAGGATTTAAACTAGAGGTAAAGCATGGAACATAAATTTTCCATCTTTTTAAATTGTTCCAATTAATGGATGAAGTTATAGATAATCCTACAACTGATAATTAAGGTAACTCGAAACAAAATAACTTTCACAAATAAAGTTTATTCTTACAATAAAAGTGTATGTAATACTTTTTTTATTATGTTAAGGGGTGTCATTAGTTTTAAGGAGCTACAAATGTAAGAATTTTTGTTGCTTTTCGGCTTACCAAACTTTTTTTTTATTATTATCTCAAGTTGCTTGAAATTTTCAACATTTGATCTATATACCACGTTAAACATTTTCTTAAGTTTACTTTGTTTTTAGAAAAAATAATTTTTTTTTCAGTAAAGTACTTATTTTTAAAATTTCGCTGACACATTATCCGCTGAACAGATGCATAAAATAATATAAAATGAAATATTACTTATTTTTAACTGTTAATTGGAAGAATTAAAAAAATACAGAAACACTTATAAATAGTCACAGAGATTATTACATAATTTATCATAAAATTTAGTTTAAAAAAAGGAAATGTTAGAATGATTCTAATATGAGTATGCAATCTATGGAAGCACGGATTGAAACATAGATTTTATATTGCATATTTTGTATGCTTATTATTATTACTATTTGTTTATTTTGTCGAACTTTGTTTGTTTGAATGTCTAAAGATTCTAAAAAACATGTACACTTCTCCGAAAATTTTCCTTTTACATCTTATTTATTTAATTTTCCCTTTTACAGAAAAATTATTTCCTGCTAAACGCATTACTGACTTTACTAAATATCTTAAAATTTACACCCTCTCTAAACAATCAGTTTAATGATATCAGCCATATTCTTTCCTAAACATTCCACACACAGAACATCTGCTAAATCGAACACCTGCGTAGTAAAAAAGTATAAATTTTACACCAGAAGAGTGAATATTGAAATAAAGCTAAAATAATATGTGAAAATTGCATTTTAAATTCTATAAATACCAAATTAATTGTAAAAAAAATATAATTAATTATATACTCTCAAAACTGTAAAAATATTTCTATTTTGTACGGATGTCACTGGCCAAAAAAATATTTATGTTTTACTATCCCTAAACTTTCTACTCTATAGTTTTGTGTTATGAACTCACGAATCACCCCTTCTATCTCTTTGCTCTTTTATGTATTTATTTTTCGCTCGTTGTCATTTTTGTGCTTACTGATAGAAGCCTCTGGATTAACGCGCTCGGCCCATAGGGTCCAGTTGCATCACCACCTTTGAAGGCATAAAATTTCCTTATATCATTACAAAATATTTTCGCAAAAGTTTCAAATCGCGGAAATATTCTGTTAATAGTCTGCAATAATTCTTGTTTAGAGGCAAGTTACTTGACTATGTGAAAATGCATGCATTCAAGCTGTAGATCATTCAATAAACTAAGAAAAACTACGCATGCGCGGAGTTACTTGACTTGATCGTCTACTTGACTCGTGTAAACGCGGTGTAATAGACATTAGCACAATGCTCCCCGACCCAGCGTGATGCAAGCTAAGCGCTCTCAAAATTACCCGATAAAGCGGTAAGAATAAATTTACGTGTTGGTAAGATTCTTCGAGTCTTCATTTAAAACTACGTCATTACAGTCCACATGACAATTAAAGCAAATAATACGACGGGATCAAGCATAAAAATACAAATAATTAATACAAGATGAAGGATCAGAAATTAAAAATATAAATACAGCACGAACAAGTTGCAATAACAAGATGAGTTTAAAAACTATAGAACTTTATTTCCTTGCATTCTGTATCGTAGAGTTCTTTATATATATATATATATATATATATATATATATATATATATATATGTGTGTGTGTGTGTGTGTGTGTGTGTGTGTGTGTGTGTGTGTGTGTGTGTAATAAGACATTCTACGACGGATGATTTCAGTCATTCTTCGAACTTGAGGAAATTGGGTGTACGAACAATACGATAATATTGTACACCATCTCCAACTAGATACACGTGGTCATTCAGGAAGAAGGGCAACACTATAAATTATAAACTTAACAAATATATAATCAGAAATAAAGATACTCGTGGACCGTGCTACAGATAGAACTTCATGCGGTACAATAGATCACCGTAACAATACACAGGCGCCTGGAACCTGGTATTCCACTCGGCCTGTAATTGGCTGGTAAGTACATTGGCAGCGATTTCTAAAATTGGCGAAATATCTTGGCGGTGCTTTCCACGATTGCCTTCTTATTTATTTCTCTTTATGCATTATTCTTCTATTCCTATAACATCCATATATTCCTTTAATTAGAAGAATTTTGAAGGTACAACGAAGAGAAATTGAAAGTTCTAATTGTAAATATTGCAGATCTGTGTTTTATCAGAAAACGTATTCAACAAAGCATGTAAAAGTTTCTCATTTTGTAAACGATAATTAATTTACTTTGTAACATAACTGTAATTAAATATCAGTGAGCCTTTAATTAAATATATACTCGCCCCCTCCCTTTGAAAAAAAATTTTATGTACGATCCTGACACTTTTTGATTGTTGAAATAATATAAAAATTCACGGAAAGCGTCGCCAAGATATTTCGCCAATTTTAGAAATCGCTGTGAATGTACTTACCGGCCAATCACAGGCCGAGTGGAATACGAAGTTCCAGGCACCTGTAAATAAAGGCGCCGATTGACGCACCCATCTTTTTTAGGGGTAGAGGAAGAGTCCGAAAAGAAGAGAAATGTTTGGAAAAATTAGGGTTCTAGAATTTGGCGATATTTCCCCCGCTTGGCGTCCCCATCGAACTGGTTATAGGAGGCCCCCCCGAACAGGGAAGTAGCCTAAATACAAATAATTGTGATTAATATTGAATATTGTACTGTCATTAAATTTAATGGCAGTACAACTTTAAATTTGCAATGATTGGCAACAATTATATTCTGCATAAATTTTTTTTTTCATTTACATTGTGTGCGAACGTTATGTTATCTTCTTTCCTTTTCTTTTCTCTTTCTGATTTTATCCAATGCTGATTTAAGTCTCAAGACGGCTTTCTTCTATACCCATACATCGGTTTTCGAGGATAATATTTGGGCTTGCACCTTTGATCGAAAATAAAAAGTGCAACCTATTATACAGTACGTTAACTGTCAGTTAGAGTATTTAAAAAGGGATACATTTTCATCCTATAGTATCACAAATTTTTAGAATAAGAGTTTAATTATTTGGTATAGATTCGATGCGCACACCGCGGTTTTTGTCGCCAAACTTGGCGATTTTTTGGGCCATATATGACGTCTTTGGTTACTTTTAGTTTTGTTGCTTTGTAGTGGCCTCTATGGTTCTTCATTTAAGCCCCATTGGAGCACATGATTTGTGACGTCACGACCCGCCTCTTTCCGGTCAACGTGGGGCCCTGGTCGCATGGTTGTAGGTAAGGTTGTACAATTTTGTTGCTTCAGTTTTTTAGGTTTTATGGATTAGTTAGTTATTTTTTAGTTAGTTATGGATGTTATAACTATTTTCGACGTGGTTAAGAAGTGTCAGGAGATTTTCAAGGGATAATGCGTGGGGTGTTTGTGCACGATATGTCCTTATATCTTTTTTTATTAATGTTTAATAATATATTTTTGTTTGTAATATGTTTTTTAATGTATGAAATTTGTATTATTATATCTTTGAGGGAGGGGGGGTTTCCCCCTCAAAAATACTAAATTTGTTTAAAGAATTTTTAGTCTTTTCAACTAATTTATTTATAAAGATTTGAATTATTAAAGCATTAAAAATTCGTAAAATATATGATTTTTTTGGTTATATCAATTTAATGGTTGTAATATGTATTCTTGTATCATTAAGGAGGGGGGGTTGAAGGGGAAACCCCCCTCAAAATGTTTAAAATTTTAACAACTTAAAAATATTTAAATAATTGTTTTTTTTACTTTTTTCAATTATGTTTTTTAAATTATTATTTAATAAACAGGGGGTGAGGTTGGGTTTCCTAACTCAAATATTTGACATTTATTGTAAAATTGTTTTACAGAATTTTATCATTTCTTGTGTGTTGAAATTGTTAAGTTTCAACTGTTCTTAAGAATTTTTTTCATTTTGCGGGATTGTTTATTTCCACAAATACAGGTTCCGCCACAGCCTGTTTCATGCGAGACGATAATTCTGATACTGCCTCTTTAATAAATATATATAGTAAAATGAAATTCTAATAAAAAATAATACTTTTAGTAATATTGCAAGCTGCTTTATCTGTTAGTGAAGCTTCTCATTCCATGTACAGAATGCTGAGTTCCCGAATTCAACCCTTAGGATCCGCCTCTTCGCTTCACATATTTACCAACAATTCAAAAAGGATTCTTTAATTCTGTGTTTTTCTGAACACTAATAACTAATTCTAAAACTATTTGATTATATATATATATATATATATATATATATATATATATATATATATATATATATATATATATATATATATATATATATATATATATATATATATATATATATATATATACACACACACACACACACACACACACGTCTAAATTATAGTGTTCTTTTATGTGCCGTATGTTAATGAGGCTTTAGCCGCGCCCTTTTTACTCTCCAAATGTAAGTTTTGATTAAATTTTGTCGAACAATTTACTTGTCATATTTCTGCCAGCTTTATATTAAGTTTTATTACTATTATTTATATAAAAATAAGTTTTATAAACAATGTCTAGTTATTAAGTCAAACTTTATATCTTTCTTTGATTTTTATCTATATCATTTTGTAATTTCACATGCATTTTCAATTTAAATTTACACATGAATAGAATGTTTATATTTAGTTAAGAATTTTAGATCAATATCATGCTTTTGGATACATTGTGACTGAATATGTCTTAAGTCTTATTTAATGTTTCATCTTGGTTTTCAATTTTTTTTTTTTTTCTTTTATACTTCTACTGGCCATCAGACCTATCAGACCTTTTGTGCAGATGTTCTATATATGTTTTCTATCTAGTACAAAATAATAAAAATTAATAACTTTGATTCCTATTGAATATTATGTTGTCATTAACTATGTGATTTGCATGATATTATTATTGTACTAGCTTATATAACGTCATGTGACGGAATCAGTTAAATTTTTAATTTTACAGAATTTTAAAGGTACCCCATGAGGCAGGTTTGTTTGTTAATAAGACAACATTAGAAATAAGAATTTAAATTAAAAAGCAAAAAATATAAAATTAATTAGAGATTTAGAAAAATTCGGCGGTGTCGGGGACGCAACAAATGATCTAATAGGGAGACACTCTACCGAACACTTCAAGCTTACATCTAAAGAATGAACTAATTAAAGTATATGAGGTCGAGTATAAACAGTCCAGAAATTTAAATATTACGCTCCGCCCTCACCATCATATCAAGAATGACAGGGAGCAGACTGTTGAAATAAAACAACAACATAATTAACATCATACATTATTAGCAGTAGTACTTTGTTTGGGGCACCTGGGCTTGAGCCGAATCCCCAATGGTGACGGTGAGATTACTCTTCAAGGTGTGCATCAGTAAATTAAAAAGCATTTTAGAATGAAGGGAATTTAAATAGAACACTCTTTAAATTAATTGAAAAATTCGGCTCTGTCGGGGACACAGCACATGATGCATAGGTTAAACACTCTACAGACCATGACATGCTTACACATTGTCCAGAAACAAAATTACGCTCCGCTCTCACCATCATAAAAAAATGACAGAAAGCAGACAGTTAAATCAGTTTTAGAAAGATATTCCATTACACATTGTTGATTTAATTGAAGGTTATATATAATATTTTTTTATAATAAAATACTGGTAACTGCAAACTTTAAAAAAAAGAATATACATTCAATAATTTGATGTGGCGTTAAGTTAAAATATAATACTCCGCTAGTCAAACAAAATGATTAAAAGAAAACTTTTCTCTCACTCCTAAAAACGAACGAGAGCATATCTTTTTTATGAAAAATTCTAGACTTAAAAAAGGAATGACCATCTGCCTCAACTTTCTGTCAAATGTTACGTTTCGAAAACCAAATTCCAAAGACATCTAAATATTTTATGCAGAATTAAAGCAATTGTTTAGTAGCGAGCTATAGAAGATTGTCTCCTAATACCTTATATTTGTTCTTTACATACAGCGAATTGTTCCTTGTCTAATTATGCAGCTCCTCCTACCTGGAAATGATATAAATCAGATGTGGATCTTTGATATCATTTGTAAATTTCGATCACTTTCCTGTTTAAGGGAAGTTATCATGATGCTTTTCCCAGTATTCAAAATAGAATAAAATGTCAACAATATGTAAATTAAAAAATATATATTTAAAATACGGCATTTTACAGTAAAAAAACCTACATAATAAACAATATGCTCGGAAATAAGAAATTTAAGAATTATATAGTTATATATTCTAAGTATTAAATAAAAATAAATAAATTCCCATTCTCAATAATAGAATCCATTTAATGGGCAGAAAAGAAATTTTAGAGGACCATGAGATTTCTTATATGAATATTTTCCGAGATGGAAAAAATGGGGATGAGATGAAGTCTTTCTGCCTCAGTCTTGCAATGTATTCCAGCATTTTCCTGGTTCCCTTGTTTTGAGGATACTCATTTTTTACTGAGTGTTCTTTTTTTTTTTTTCAACAATCAGAAATCAACAATGAGAAAGTGACAGGATCGTACATAGAATTTTTTCAAAGGGAGAGGGCGAGTATATATTTAATTAAAGGCTTACTAATATTTAATTAAAATTAAGTTACATAGTAAATTAATTATAGTTTACCAAAATTAGAAACATTTACATGCTTTGTTAAATACGTTTTCTGATAAAACACAGAGCTGCAATATTTACAGTTAGAACTTTCAATTTCTCTTATTTGTACCTTCCAAATACTTCTAATTAAAGGAATATATGGATATTAAAGGAATAGAGGAATAATGGATAAATAAAGAGATATAAATAGATAAAAGGTATACGAGGAAAGCATCGCCAAGATATTTCGCCAATTTTAGAAATCGCTGCCAATGTACTTACCAGCCAATCACAGGCCGAGTGGAATAACAGATTCCGGGCGCCTGTAGTTCTGATGTATAAAAAGTAATAAAGGGGAGAAATATCTGATGGTGAGAAGTGTATTAGTTATATTTATATAAATCCGACCGATAGATATCTGAAAAAAATGAATTTTATACATTTTGTAAGCCACGTAAACGGATATTTAAATAAAAATTAACAACATACAATTATGATATGATTTAAATCAGATAATTAATGACAGTACTGAACACAATGGAGTTTAAATAATTAATATCTATTATTTTGTACTAGATCTTGACCATAAATACAACAGCAGATTTCAATCATTGGAATCCAGCAAAAGTACCAGAGCATAAAACACTTCTCATTTTAAAACCGAGATGAAATGAAGCCTTTTCAGTGACAATAGACCCAAAATTACAGTAAATTAATCTAAAATTCTCAACACTTTGAAACAAACTGTTTATATATAAATTGAATTATTTTAAAACGTAAAAACGTATGCGAAATTACAAAATGGGTTTGATAAAAATCAAAAAGCATAATGTTTGAATTATTAACGAGACTGGCCACAATTTCATGTTTTGTATTCTTTAATTTTCTTCTCGTAATGTAATAGTAACCTAAGTTATCTGTCCTCGAACTTATGAAGCGGTTGGACCTGGAATGGATAGAGGCATCTATATTGGATTTTTGATGAGTTAGAATTAGATAAATTCAAAGCGAGTCAAGTTTACTTTTTCCTAAATTATAAATCTGAAATAAATTGGTATGAATAAGTTTCGCATCACAGCGAAAAATACTGTCCTCTTTAAAATGTTCGAAATCCACCCCGATCCCCTTTTTGAACGTTTAATGCCATTATATAGAGCCCCATTTTAAGAGAAGGCGATTAAATTTATCAATTTATTTTATCATTTATTTTATATTATTTAATCATCTTTTGCATTATGTCCATACGTTTTACCACTAAACTTAGATATTAGTTGGCAGAAATAGGACACCTAAATTGTTCCACAAAATTTAATCAAAACTTACATTTGGAGAGTAAAAAGGGCGTGGCTAAAGCCTCATTAACATACGGTACATAGAAGAACACTACAATTTAGACTTAAAGTATACAAATATATATATATATATATATATATATATATATATATATATATATATATATATATATATATATATATATATATATATATATTCAAATCCAACATATTATGTATTATTATTCGATGTAGATTATTGCGTAATTAGATTTATTCCCTACGAAGAAATTTTTACTTTGAACTAAAAACCTTTAAAAAAGAAAAAAGAAAGAAAAAAAAATATTTGAACATTTCAACGAAGCAATACCTCAATAAATAAACTTCTCTTGCTTTCCAATTATAACGGTATAATATGTTACTATGTTCTAACATAACAGAGTAAAACACATTTGAACTCATCCAAGATTAATTTGAAAATGTTATGTGTATAGACAAATGGGATAGAATTTATATACCCAATTTATGAGCTACTTATATGTGCCACATTACAATTCTTAAAATCATCAGTTCTTTTTAAAGCAAAATTTGTATACTTAATAAAATAGCTTAAGAGGGAACATTAAAGTAAAATAATATTACTCTGTTCTAATACATCATTAAGAAATGCGAAATTATAATGTTGAAAGTAAATGTTTAAAAAGAAAGCTTTAAAATGTTAAAACACAACTAGAAAACATTAATTGTTTTGTGAATCATAATGAGTTATATAAAACAAAGTTGATTATAAAATTATAAGTTGTTTTACAGACTTAAATGTTTTTTTTAATCTTGTTAAAACAACTATATTTTAAATAATTCTGTAAATTTTTAACTCACAGCTCTACAGAAAGACCCCGTTTGGGTCAAACGGATAAACTATTTCCCCCCCCCCTCTGCCTTCGTAGAGTGAGGACGTTATCCTGTGCGCTCCTGCGGATTAGTGGTGTCCGGTCTCTACTGTGCTTTTTATCCGGTGCTGTGTGTGGTGTTGGGCCGCTTGGGTTATCTTGCCGTCGCTGTACGGTTATTTTTGTGATTGTGTGTGCTCCTGGTTTTCGACGCGGACTGGACTATGGCTGATGTGGCTTATGCTGAGCCCGAAGCAATGGATGATGGATCTGTACGTGACGACGAGAGCATCTGCTCGAATTCTTCTTCTTGCTCCATAATTGACGACGTTGTGTCCTTTCATACGAAAATACATAAAGAAACGTACGACTCCAAATGGGAATATTACCCATTAATTGAAGACTTCCTGTCCTTCGTGGAGACCCTTCTGGACGAGCGAGACGAAGACATGCCAAAAGTAAGAGATTCTTTAATTCCTATTTTTGATTGCATTGATAACCGTTGTCATGATATTCATGTTTTTATGTCTAATTGCTATTTTAAAATTTTTTTTAATGGTATGAATAAATTTATTAATAAGTATTTAAGTGCATTTAATGATGAGATGATTAGAGGTAATGATGACTGCCTAAAGATTATCGAAAAGAAAAATGCAAAACGTAAAAGGAAAAATTCTAATGACTCCGATAATGAAAATATTGTAGTTACTAAAAATAGATTTGAATGCTTAAACGTTGAAGAACCCTTAAATAACGATGAAAATAATACTAATGTAATAACTAGTAATAATGTAAATAAAACTAATGATGCAAATGTTAATGTAAATGCTTTAAATAATAGTACTGCAAGTAATGAAATTAAACGTAAAAGTCCTTACCAATTATTTGTTGAGGTCCCAACTAACTGTAAACAATTATTGCAAACTCTGCACTCCCTATCTAGTAACATAAATACTAAGCTTAATAAAAATAAAATCCAAATTACAACAAATTGTTTAGATTCCTTCAGGAAAATCCAAAGATATCTAAATGAAAGCAAAATCCCTGTTAGGTCCCTTGACTTAAAATCAGATAAACCAAAAAAATTCATTATTAGAGGCCTCCGTGTAAACACAGAAATGAGTGATATTGAGAAAGCCCTTAAAGAAGTAAAAATCGAACCCTTAAAAATTGCTTATCTTACAAATCGCAAAACTAAAAAACCTATGCCACTATTCCTCGCAACTGTAGTCTCAAATTCTTTTGTAGATAATATTAATAAAATTAAAACTATTAACTATCTTTCAGTAACCTTCGAAAAATATAATAATGTAGGCATCCCCCAATGCTATAGATGTCAGGAGTTTGGTCCCTCTTCTCTAACGTGTAACTTAACGCCTAAATGCTTAAAATGTTCAAAAAATCACTTAGCTAGAGAATGTAATATAGAACCCCAAAACTTTAAATGTGCAAACTGTGGTGAAAATCACACAGCAAACTTCAAAGGTTGCAGGGCTCATCCTGCCAACAAATTAAAAAACAAAAATACTAAAAAACCTCAAAGCTTCACCCCTGCCCCTATTCCAGCAGTTAATGCTTGGGCTCAGAGAAAAAATAACGCAACAGGTAATAATCCTAAAATAGCTATCCCATCTTAAAGCTTAATAACCTCCAATTCTACCCCAATTAAAGAAAAAACTGAATCCCCAATTAAAACTAAAGAAACTAGCAGTTTAAAGCCTAATGATAAAAGGAAAAATGAAAAACCAAATAGTGCTAAACCTGCTAATGATAAAAATAAAACTACTAAGAAAACTAACTCTAATGAAAATAACTCTAATAGTAATAATTCTAATCCTGAAGGTATAGGTGAATTATTTAAATTAATTGTAGACTTCACTAAAAACTATAATGTTAAAGATATCATTAATATGTTAAAAAAAATAGCCAAAATTATGAAAGAAAATAATGATCCAATTCAAAAACTCCTGATGGCTTTCGAAGTTATAGCTAATTATTTTGACAAACCCCATGATGGGTAAATATCAATGTGTCTCTACACTCAATATTTTATTTTGGAATGCAAACGGCCGAGGTAATAAAATTACCGAACTTAGGAATTATTTAGAAGACTCTGATATAGATATTGTATTAATTCAGGAAACTAAATTAAAACCGAATATTAGGTATAACATTGCTAATTATATACTTTACCGTAAGGATCGTGCTACAGTTGGCAGACAAGCCCAGGGTGGTCTTGCCATTTATATTAAAAGATCTATCAATCACTATGCTGTATCTGACCTTGTTTCGGACGTACTCCAATCCAACTCTGTAATGGTTTTGCCTGACAATAACAAAATTCTAATAACTAATGCTTATTTTAAAATTGGTAGAGGTTTCCCTAAAGATGATATTCTTAAAATTCTTAATTACTCTAACTACTCTGTTATGGCTGGTGACTTTAATGCCCGTAACAAAGCCTGGAACTGCTATAGTACTAACAATTATGGCCGAGAGCTTCTAAATTTAGTCACCGATAATACTGATGTTAACCTTCTTCACCCCCCCACCCCCACTCATTTTTCTTCAGGACGACCCTCCACTATTGACCTTGCTCTCATCAAAAACGTCCCCTTTAAATGTAATGTTGAAACTCTGGATATTTTTGACTCAGATCATTTGCCAGTTCTTCTGACAATTGATCTGCAGTTGACTACCCAAGTTTCTGAGCCCACCACTTATACTAATTGGCGTCAGTTCCAGGAAACTCTTGCCTCTGCTAAATTATTTTTTCCTAGTATTAGATCTACTAATTGTATAGAAAGTGCTGTAATTAACTTAACTGAAACTGTTAATGCAGCTAAGAAAAGTTCTTCCCTTATAATTAAAAAACCTAAAGTTCATAAATTACCTACCCATATCAAGAATTTAATTCATAATAGAAATGCAGCACGTAAACTTTATCAATATCTTCGTACCCCTTCATCCAGGCAAGAGTACTTTGTTCTCAAGCGGACTGTCAGAGAAAAGATTCAAATTTATAGACAGAAACAATGGTCAGATTTCATAAGTAACCTTACTACCGAGGACAATTCTTTATGGAAATTTCAGAAGCGTCTGAGGGGTAATGGTTATAACAGCATACCTCCCATCCATGAATTAAATGGTGTAGCATTCGATCCGGCTGGTAAAGCAGAAGCGATCGCGGAAGTTTACGAAACTCAATTTGCGCCTAACGAGGATTTAGAAGACGAGGATCACGACCGCCAGGTTATTAATACAGTAAATAATTTTCTTAGTAACCCTCCAAGTAATGATTTAACTCCGGCTACTATCGCAGAAGTTGCTTTAATTATTAAAAATCTTAAAAATAATAAATCTCCTGGAATAGATGAAATCTCTAACAGATGTATTAAAAATCTACCTCCTAATATATTAATTTATTTAACGGCAATAATTAACTATATGATGAAATTTAAATATTTTCCAAATGCATGGAAAACTGCAATAGTGTGTCCTATACCCAAACCTAAAGCTAATCTAACTTTTCCTGCTAGCTATCGCCCAATTAGTCTATTGAGTTGCCTCAGTAAAGTTGCCGAGCGAGTGATATATAACCGCCTCCAATTCTTCCTTCAGGGAAATAATGTGCTAATCCCGGAGCAATTTGGTTTTCGCAACCAGCACAACACCTCTCATCAGCTGCTTCGTGTAGTGGAACTCGCTAGCGAGGGACTACAATCACGCAAGCCAACTGGTGCACTCTTCTTAGACATCGCAAAGGCTTTCGACCGCATCTCGCATGTAGGCCTCATTTACAAACTAATCCAGCTCAAAATGCCTGATGCTTTAATACATTTCTTACACAATTATCTTTGCGATCGTCATTTCACCGTCCGCATACAAAACACTTTCTCCACTTTAAAATCAATAACAGCAGGTGTTCAACAAGGCTCCATCTTAGGTCTCACCCTGTTTAATATTTATATTAATGATATTCCTAGAAATGATTATACTTCTCTAGCCTTGTATGCGGATGACACGGCCATAATTGCTTCAGCCCCACACGTAAACTCTGTTGTTAGTTACATTCAGTCACACCTGGACACGCTGGAAGATTGGTTTATTAAATGGAAAATTAAAGTCAACCCCTCTAAATGTAATGCTATATATTTTACTCGTACTTACAAAACTCCCCCTAGATTATATCTACTCGACGAGGCAATGAACTGGGAAAACTCTGTAAAATATTTAGGTGTAATATTAGACAAAAAACTAACCTGGCGTCCTCACATAACGGAAGTCAAAAATAAAATAATAGGAAAATTAGAAAATTTAAAAATGCTTCTTAATAGTAAACCCTTAAGTAATAAAAATAAAATTCTTTTATATAAAACAATAGTTCTTCCTACCGCTCTTTACGCAGCTCCGGTCTGGTCGTTTGCCGCGAAGTCTAATATGAATTTAATTGAAAAAGTACAAAAAAAATTTATGAGGCGAGTTAGAGGCGCACATCGATATTTATCCAATGAAGTAATAAGACGTGATTTCAATATGTTAACGTTCAAACAGTCTTGTATTAAATCATCCCAAAATTTTTACAATAGCCTCAATAGTATTCCAAATGAAATAATAGCTGAATTTCCGGATTACGATCACAATAGCCCTTCTAAGAAACGCAGGCCTCGCGCCGCACTGATCTCCTGACAATAGATAATCTACCTTAATCTCTTCCGCTCTGTGCTTATTACTTCATCCCCTTCCCTTTTATGTTGTAATGTAAATGTGTTGTAATGTGGTGTGAAAAAAAAATAAAAAATAAAAATTATAAAATAATAAAAATAAATAAAAATATTTATGTGTATTTTTTATTATGGAGCAGAAATTGTACCTAACTGTGTTTGATGTTATTAATTAGATCGTAAGACTCCATCTAGTGTAAAACCTAAAAGTGCCTACTAATTATTCCTTTTCTTTCAGGGTATTAATACTTTCTGTTTAAGTATTTTTCAGGTACTGGACTACAACCACCAGCCCTTACGATTTCTCTTACCCACCTTTTAATGACCGGCATCTAAATTACTCCTTCCTAAATTTAAAATTATATTTTTTCTTAACAGAGCTCACCTCGCTTACTCTCTACCTTTAGATCGGGGATAAGGCCTTCTGGCTAAGGAGCCCCATAACCGCCCGTAATTATCGGGAGGCGTTTGGCAATCGTAAACCTTTAAATGCTTGGAATTTAGCTTATTTCTTCATATATGCCTGTCTTTCCGACGCAACCTTTTAAAATAATTCTACATTCTATAATAAATTTTATGATCAAACTAAAAGTGAGGATATATATATATAAATGATATTTAAATAATTCGATAATTTTTATAGATAAACATAAAATCATGATTTGACCTAAAATATGTGAAAATCACAATAATTCCATTTTAAATCATGTCACTTTTGCAAATTTGCAAATGTTTTTAATTCTATTCTTTTCAAGCAACAAACTGTTATCATAGTAATCACCCAGCTGAGGTAATAGGATGACTTTAATCTTTTATGCCTCTATAAATTTACCCAATAAGTGAACTAATATATTGTAAATCGAAAAATCTTTATCTATGATTGAAGGCTGGACGATGGTCGAATGGTTAGGGCGCTGATCTTCGGTACAATAGTTCGTGGGTTCAAATCTCACTGTGGCATATTTGTTCGTAGCCTTTTGGAATCGGCTTTAAGTAGCAGGTCTCGAGCATTATTAGTAAAATAC
This sequence comes from Pardosa pseudoannulata, assembly GCA_032207245.1. Classification (NCBI taxonomy): domain Eukaryota; kingdom Metazoa; phylum Arthropoda; class Arachnida; order Araneae; family Lycosidae; genus Pardosa; species Pardosa pseudoannulata. The sequence continues at coordinate 7,488,696 of CM063497.1, forward strand.
CCCTTAAGTTTCAAAAAAGTTTACAGCAGCGCTCTAAACCAAACCAAACCATGATTGTAGTTTGTTCTCTGCTATTATTGCTATTATTTCCTTTCTAAAGGAGTTTTCCTTTACCGAAGCTTTAATAATTGAATATCATAAATACAGCTATAGTCTAAATTTTATTGCAAAAATAATCAGTGCGAATGTTCAGTATACCTGAGATATTATCCTTATTAGTCAATAAGCTATTACAATATTTCCGCAAAGTGTATAAACGATAGTCAACTAAAAAATGTTTCGTTAGAATGTCATCGGTCAATAGATAATTTACTATTAAATAACTGCTTCAAAAAAAGATATCTATACATATATAAACAATATAACACGAAATAAAAGTAGTTCACTCTCAATTTATTAAAAGATGTCCATTTTTTTTTTAATTCTAAAAATTAAAATTAAAAAGAAACTTGTATAAAAGAAATTAAGTTATTAATTATTTCCAGATAAGGATGCAAGGAGTACTTTTTAGTTATAAACATTCTAAGCACAGTTTTGATGTGTTAATTTTAAACTAGAAGGGAGGAAAATTCATATACCACAAAACCCAGACAGAAATTAAAGTTTAAAAATGGCACTATAACACTATCAATAATTCAAACGTTATTAATTACACAGCGGAGGAAAAATGTAATTTAATCGGCAGCACGCTTGCACAAAATTTCACACCAAATCCAGGTTCTGACGTAAACACGACCAATGATGTCAACTCTTCGATTTCTACTATTCAAAATTTTAATTCGCCCAACACTAACGTTAATATTGATTCGGCTACCCTTATCCAAATTATTCGTAATCTACCAAAACGTAAATCCCCTGGAGAAGATAACATCACTAATACTGCTCTCAAGCATCTCCCCATTCAATACATTTATTACTTATACAGCATAATCGATCATATATTCTATTTTAACTATTTTCCAAAATGCTGGAAAAATTCTATCGTTGTCCCTCTTCCAAAGCCTAAAAAGGATCATTCTTCTCCAGATAATTATAGACCAATTAGTTTATTAAATACACTCAGTAAAATTACTGAAAAATTCATTCTTGCGGAAATTAATAAACATCTAGATGATCGAAACATTATTATTCCTTATCAGTTTGGTTTTCGCAAGAATCTTTCGGCACCCCACCAAATTTACCGCATTACTGAACTGTTGACAAAAAATAGATTAAATAAACGTTCAACCGCTGCTGTATTTTTAGATATTGCTCGTGCTTTCGACAAAATCTGGATTGACGCACTCATACACAAACTAGTAAACTATAACTTTTCTAATAACTTAATTAAATTAATTTACTCTTATTTAACGGATCGCACCTTTCAAGTAAAAATCTACACGACCTACTCTTCAAAATTTCCTATCCTTTCCGGTGTACCACAGGGATCACTTCTCGGCCCTACTTTATTTAATATCTATATAAACGACATCCCTGTTCATCCTACTACCGAACTTGCTATTTTTGCCGACGACACAGCGATATTCGCATCGAATAAAAATTATAAATTTGCCGTGACTGCCGTCAACAAACACCTAGTCAAAATTTCTGAGTGGCTAGACAGATGGAAAATTAGGATAAACACTAGTAAATGCGAAGCCGCAATGTTTACAGCCAAACAGAGAACGACTTATGTCAATTACAACATATATATCAATAACACTCGTATTCCTTGGTCGGATACTGTTAAATATTTAGGAGTAACGCTAGATAAAAACTTAACTTGGAAGCAGCATTTTAAAGCTGTTAAGGATAAATATAGAAACGCCAAGCGAGCTCTGTATCCCTTAATCGCTCGCCGAAGCAAAATGACTATCAAAAATAAGTTGCTCGTTTACACTTCCTTCCTTCGTCCGATATTTACCTATGCCGCACCAGCCTGGTCGTACGCAGCAGATTCTAATATCAAAATATTAACAGTTATTCAAAATCTAATATTAAGAGAAATCACTAATTCGCCATGGTATTTTCGCAACGACGAAATCCATGAGGAACTTAAGATTCCTAATATTCCAAAATTTATCTATAAACTTTCCACTAAATTTCATAAGAATTTAAGCAATGAACTAATAAATAATCTTGTCAATTACGACCCCGCTGATGCTAGCAATAGAAGAAGGCCTTTGGCCATACTAGACTAAGATCTTTAAATTTTGTGATGTCTTATATAAAAAAAAATAAAAAATCTACCAAAAAAACCTTAAAAAATGTTATAAAATGTAAGAAAAAAGATTTAAAATGTTTAAAACTGGCCATACATCAATTATCGTAATCTAAATTATTTTTATTTCGTGTATTTTTATTTCGTGTAATTAAGCACGTGAGGAAGTGAACAGAAGCCGAATTTAATGAATCTCTGCTAGTCTTCATTAGAACATTTTGTCCACACCAGGGCTATGGTTTAACCTCGAGCACTACGGCTAACGGGAACCGGACCTGTACTACTTCAGGTCGATCCCGAACGGCTAAAAAAACATCCAGTTCAGAAGCGGAATTCGAACCCACGAAAGTTTTAAGCGTTTGATCATAGTAAAGATTGGAACGTGTTTTTTTTAACACGAGCAAGCTTTCGAAAATTAATCTATTCACAGTATCCAAAATCGTTTAAAAGTCTGGGATTATCCTTCCAATTAAACAGTCAGTTTCGTGAAATATTCTATAGAAGTTTTCAAGTACGCATGCGTTTGCTTTAATAAACGGTTGGTGGTATAAAAGCGCAAAGAATTCTCAAATCCATGCAATTTGTAATACTCACCGCAACCCGTTGGTGTATTGGTACAATATCAGTTTCTTTACCATGTGTACACATGGAACGCGTAAGGGACATGACAACCTGGTATTCACTGACGCTATCCGTTCGAATTCCATTATGGCGTTGCTTGACGCCGTACAACTGTCTCGAACTGCTAAACTTACAGAACATACATCCTTATACAAACACTTGATAACAGAATGCAGGGAACAGAGTAAAATCTCGAACCAACCTTGTACCAGGAAACAGTGGGTTGGACGCGTATACTTCTAAATTCGAAAGTTTTCGAAATACGATAAGCACCCCTTTTGCGGTATTTTTAAATCAAATGTTCTTCAATTTTGTGAAAATCATAGAATCTAACTCTTTATACGTCCCCCACTCTTTTTATTATTGTACTTATATTTGTACTAAAAAAGGAAACTCGTTTTAAAAACCGACACAGAAAAAGGTTCACTAACCAGGGACAAAATTGACCCTTTTAAATTCGAGAGAAAATTAAAAAACATTTCCTTCTTTTGGGGATCAGTTAAAAGATTAAGTTCATTAACTGGAGGTTTAAAGAAGGCTCCGACATTAAAGGGGGGTTAGGATTAAGAGCCTATTTTGTTGTGATATTATCACATTAATATTAATTTCTCTCCGTATATAACGAGGGAATTTTCATCCTCTTCCACCGTAAATCGAACGCAGGAACTTCATTTTGACAGTCATTACTCTTTTAACAGATCCCTGAATGAAAACTGAATATCATGAAATTTGGAATTGAATTTTCTGGACCCGTTTTTGTCGCAGGAAAGTGGCACTTTTTGGAGTTACTGTTCTTTAGCCGAGTTTCGGTTTTCACTCAATTTACTGAAAGGGGAAACGTATAAAAAAGGTTCGATTTTGTAGTTTTCTCAAAATTAAAATATTGCACTCCCCTCTATAACACTAGCCTAAGTTATATGTGAAGCGGTTGGAAATGCAATGGATAGAGGCAAAATTCAGAGAGAAAAATGTTTATCTTCTCCCAAACTATAGATCCGATTCTAAATTAAATTGGTATAAATAGGCTTCCTATCACAGCAAAAAATACTGTCGCCTTAAAACGTTCGAAATCCACCCCTTCCCCAGCTTTTAAGGCCATTTTTTTCAACTCCTATTTTCCCCGATTAAGAGCAGGTGATTCAATTTATCAATTTATCCCATATTAAATAGGTAAAAATAACATTTCTTCCCCACCATTATGACGTCATTCCTTTAACGATACCATTGAATCATTTCTTATTTTAAATTATTTAAATTCTGCCTTGTTTTCATACGTTTTATCCTTGAACTTAGATATGACGTCAATAATTTTCTTTTATAGAGCAATTTATCGCAACGTCACGAACTACTATAATGCCCTTCCCATTCATCTTCAAGTTTACAACAGCCAATACATAAACAATAAACTGCCCTTCCGTTTAAACCTAAAGGCAAAACTGTCGACAGTTGAGATGTGCCCTGCTGTGTTCAATCGCCTTATATTTGGCTTAAATTATTTCAATATCGTCTGTATTATTTTCGTACGTTTTATCACTGAACTAAGATAGGACGTCAATCATTTTCTTTTATATTTGGCTCGAATAACAGATGAGGTACATACGTGATAATTGTAAACTGAATCGTCTATTATATTTTGTTGCAATGAAAACTTTATCACCGGCTATTATCAACAAATTATTTTCATATAAGTCTAGGAGTCTATTTCAAGGACTCATAAATATCTACTGTTTAAGTTCGATATCTTTGAAAATTAAGAAGTTTGTTCGTTTGCGTGTTTGTTTTTTATACATAACCAGACTGTTTGACTCGATGAATTCAACGAATTGATGCTAAACTGCATTCTCAGTACTGGGACATTTTAGAGGAGTATGAAGATAAACAAATTATTAATCGTGTGCCAGATAATTCTCGGCCAAAGCATAAACCATTTTTTACTTGCCTCGTTGAGTACTTTACAATTCTGGAAAATTAAAAATTTCATCGACCCCGTCATATGACGGTCTATAGGCTAGTACAAAAATAACTGTATTGAAAATAATCTTTTACAGTACTTGCGTGAACTGACATATTACATAATACGTAGGTTTTGTCAATTGATGAAAACAGTTCATTAAAAATTCTGTTAAACAAGTTTCTTTTCGAAGGATGACGAAGCGATTATACAATACACGAAATAAATATATTATACATAATATAATTATATATTTATTTATATAAAAATATAGAGATAAATATAACATTTATTTGAAACCCGTAACCAACCAGGTTCAAGGCTTGGTAATAAGCTGTTAGTATAACGACTAGGTACTAGTTAATTTATTCTTATGTTTTCTGTATTTCTCGCTTTCTAATACTGCTGACACCTGTATGAAGATACCTCCTCCTAAAAGAAAATCTGCGTAGAATTTCGATAATTATTAAAATATAACAAATATTTTGAAATATTTGTACGACTTCTTTCATATGTTCAGGGCATCTGCCAAAATAAAATGTTTCAAATCCATGACTTTTCATGACTTTCCCTGATTTAGCAGATCCTTTTCCATGACTTTAAAAAGCTTTCGTTAAAAGTATATAGGAATAAAACTTCTGACGTTCATACAAATAAAATAGATGCTTTTAGAGAAATGACAGGAATTTTATCACAAAAAAGCTATAAACTTACTTTATAAGTGTTAATAAACTCGCATACATAAAAATAAATTGTTGTATGTACATACCTAAGTTTAATCCTATAGCCATTTTTCGATCCAAATGTTTCCCATTTGAATTCGGGGTACTTTGGTATTATCCGGGTGACCACGAATAATAGCCAAATATAACCCTATAATGTTTATATACAATATCCCTAGAGATAAACTTATATTTTGTGCAAAAATCTTAACTAACTTTTATTAAAAAATTATTATTCTATTAATAAAATTTTAATCTACAATTTAAGAAAAAAAAAACCAGAATAATATACATTTACCCACCCGTTAAGCTTTCTCGCTTCGAGTTTCCTTGGCGAACCAATTTTACTTGGTCAACAGGATAATTCATAAATACCAAACTTAGTCACTTCAGCCAAATGACAAGTAAAAATAGAATTAAACAATTCAATGCATTTTTTTTAATCGGTAGTTTAGCTGATCCATGACTTTCCATGACTTTTACTCATTTTACTTGAAAAATCAGGACCTTCCATGACAAAATGAATCCATTGTCTAAATCCATGATTTTCCATGACTTTCCAGGTGTGCGGAAACCATGTATGTTATAAAGTTATGAAATAAAACTAGTAGATAATAAAACAATTGATATAAAAAATTAAAACCATGTTACATTACTATACGATAGATTTTTAAAAAATTCAACGATAAAAGTCATATTTAGAAAATTCTCGTTCAGGGATATCGCTATTTTTAACAAAAACCTGTATGTTATATATTAGTTTTGTATAGTAGTCGAATATTTTCGTTCCTATATCAACTGAATAACTTTAAGCGTTATCTTTAATCTTTATCCAAAAATGCATTCAAGAATTTGGAAAGATATTGGCACGATTAAAAATTTAACACGAAAAGTAGTTTATATATAATGAGAAAAGTGTCTTCTCTTTTTCGAAGGACAGCTGGGAAGTACGCGGTACAATTTTGGGGTAACGAAAGTTTAGGCTATTTCCCAGGGACGCCAAGCGTGGGAGATATCGCCAAATTCTAGAACATTATTTTCTGGCAAACCTTGCTCTTCTTTTCGGACTCTTCCACCACCCCCTAAAAAAGGTAGGGGTGTTAATCGAAGCCTTTATTTTAGGGTATTGGGGGAAATGACACGTGATTTGAATATCTGACCTTTATTGGTTCCCGTAACTAACAATACTCCAAGACCGCTGAATTTGGATTTTCTAGCGTCCATTTCAAGTCTTTGTCCATTTCGGCCGTGCTATGGAGGTTTGTGCATTTTGCCTGAGCTCTTATATTTTGTTTCGTTTTTTTAAATTTAATATTGGAGCCCATACCAATACAATTGAGGGCTTCTGGAGCACAATTAAGAGATCCCTCCGCACAGTTCGCAAGTGTGAAGATCAATTGGATTCGTACCTTTGTGAATTTATGTGGAGGAAAATGAAAGAAAATCCGCGAGATGCTTTTCGGGATTTTTTAAATCAGATCAAACGTGTATATCCACCAACAACTCGGGATACTTAAATTAAGTTAGCGCTTTATTTATTTTATATTTTATGCTTAATTTTCGAAGAGTAACAAGTGACGTTATAATTCACATTTATATTTTTTTTATTTACTGCTTTTTAACTTTATTCAAAATTGTGTCTTAATTTAATACAAAATGATGAAGAAATAATTTTAAACTGTATTATTTTACAGTGTTAAAAGTGTCTACATTGTTAAAAGTGATAAGCTGAGTAATAAAAGTAATTTTATTACGACTCTCTACCGTTATCGTTACGGATGATCAAGGGGAGCTTTACCTCACTTAGATAAGAAGAATTCCCCCCCCCCTTACTATCTTCAGAATTGTAAGCTAAAAATTTATTATTTATTTAAAACATTTACTCCGTTCTTATATTTCCATTTTAAGCTAATAATTTCTAGAAGTAATTTGTACCGTACTTTATAACTATTTAATCGTTTGATAGTTTAAAAATAATTTCATTCAATAGCAACCGTATTTTATAAATATAACTAAATATTTTATATGCATAATTGCCTAAATATAACCAACTAATGCTTATATTTTGCTTCATTTGCACTCATTGCAAAAATTCTGTGCTGTTTAGTTTAATAAGCAGTACAAAAGCGCCTCTAAATATATTAAAAACTCAAATTTAAATGGGTATGCATCTTAACAAAATTTCAAACCCTTTATTTGTTCAAAATAGGCTTTGAGATCGGGTATAAACTTAATACACAAATTGTAAACATCACTTGGCGACCATTTGGCGATCACTTGTACAAAAATAGAGCCAAAAACATGGCGGCGGGGCCCCCGGAATTGGGAATTTACCAAGGTTCATACTGAAAGGAAATATTGTGATCCATTTTCATTACTAACAAACGAGCAATAAATAAAAAGCAAAGCCAACGCAATCGAGCAACGGAGTGTAGAAGCCATCACTTTGATCGGGGACAGATTAGTTCCAAAATAGAAAGGAATGTTTCCTTCTGGAAAACTCAACTCAGTTCTCACACTTTAAAATTAAAATATATATATATATATATATATATATATATATATATATATATATATATATATATATATATATATATATATATATATATATATATATATATATATATATATACAGTGTACTCCCCTTAATGTGATCAGTTTGGAACACCGTGATATTGACAATAAACGATATGAAAAAATAGATAAATTTACCCTCCCCCTTTAATTCATACGTCTTCTAAATTTAGAAACAAAATGAAAAAACACACCTTACATTTATGTACTGTATATTATGATATGCCTTTAAAACATAATAATTGTATACATAATTTTTAAAAAATTCATCCATTGACGAATCAGTAATTTTTTCTAAAAAGCTCACAGATAAATGGTTCGTCGACATCACCAATCTGTCAGAACGATTTAGAATTTCGATATTTTGTTCATTTCGCTTTCTGGCTTCCACATCGCTCCATCTCAGTTCCGAGTAGAACGTTTTACCTTCTGCTTATTTGACGACCACTGACCGTCAGGAGGGTGTGCGTATTTCTCAAAAATTCAAGGAACGTGTCATTTCTCACTCCTTTGTTCGTTCCCCATTTCCCTAGGTGGAAGAGGGAGAATTCTCGGAAATTCGAACAGCGAAGGGGTAAAAAAGAATGGTTTTTTTCTGAATACATTGTGGATATTCCTCTGCCAGTTGAAATGAGGTTCGAAAACTCTTAACATGAACCGATGTAACGATTCCATAAAGCGATCGTTTTAATTTTAACAAATGAATAGAGTAAAATCGGGACCGAGTGACGTCGATAACAATAAGCGATGGATAACTTTAACCGCGATAATGTTAAGCGGAGTCCACTGTATAAACATGTACGACAATGTCCGAATTGAATTAACATTCTAACACGATTCAGGTGCATTTCATTTTCACTCGTTTAAAATTTTCGAGATAGTCTATGTGTCTGACAAAAAACTGGGAATGGTTTTTAAAAATAGCAAAGCATTCATCGAATAAGAGAGAATTTATAGCCGTGAAACGGGTAAAATAACAGTGGCTAAAATATCGTACGAGTTGAAATGATTGTGTTGAGTAAATAGTATGGAAACGCAAGTGAAAATCGATAACAAGTTTGGTTATATAAACGATAACATGAAACAATCAATGCAATTGGTTCGTATTTGTTCAGTAGGAACATTTCCGAGGAATATTTCTGGAAGGAAGTTCGTAGTCCCTCGCATTTTCATCAAAAATTATTTACTAACATAATCCTAGGTTGCACGTAACAACATAATGTATTCTCATTAAAAATATATATAGCCTAAAAAAACTGAAATTCAATGAGAGATCTGCCCTTAACGAGACGATATTTGCTCGTTTATTGTTTCTTCACTTATCCCCGATTCGCACGAATTCGTACTGATACAGAAAAACGAGCAGACTACAAATTCTGGTTACAAAAACAGCACACGATGTCATGTCGTCCGTGACAGATATCGACAAATTCCAATCTCCCTTTTTAGTAGAACGTGGATTCAGTGTAGTTACGAAATACAGATCGTGCACACTGTCGAATATGGCTTCGAACATCCAGTTAAATGAACCATCTCATTCGTAGTATTGAGAAACAATGTTACAAGTATTTAAAAAACCTTGTAGAAACTTCAATAGATATTACTTTACTGCTCTCAACGGTTTATTGATATTTTATCTTTACGTTACCATTAAACACATCTATGTAATAAATAGCTGCAATATTATGCAGTTGTATTGCTTGGGGGTTCACGGAAAAACGTTTGCAAAAATAATAATTAGGAACTACAACGATATTGGAATAAAAAGTTTTCCCCGTAGCAATTTGATTCATGAAGCGTAACGAGTGTCTGAGCTAATTACAATTGTAACTCGTAGATTTTCTATGTTTAATGGATACACGAAATGGATACAAAATTTTAATTCATCTTTCAAGCATTTTTCACTTATGTATCCTGTTTTAATAATCTTGTTCTACAAAAGGAATTCATTTAATATTTTTTAAAGTGTACAATGACTGTTTTCACACTAAGTAGGCATCATATAGAGTTGTACTTACCGCGAAATTTAAAAAACATGAAGACATCGATGCTCGAATAGTGGGCGTGATCAGAAACACAAATCCGCCATTTGCAATCTCAAAGCGTTGCCAGTTTCCTCAGTAATAACTTTGCTCGCTGATTTTTAAGAACGTTCAAAACTTGTTATGAAAATAGAAAACGAAATTTGATTTAGAAAAGAATAAGAAAGAATAACGCATCTTATTCGTATTTTGTAGATCAGCGTATAAACGGATATTAATGTTGGAATTCGTGAATATCCTTCTTTAGTGTCATTATTACTGAATTCATTTGAAATTAACTCATTTTTAGATTTTTGTCTCAAAATTCGATGATATATTTCGCTGTTTACTACATTGATCGGATTCAAAATTAGAAACATGGCGCGTCAATGTGTGTATCCGTCGCGTGTCAAGAATAACTTGGCCAATTGCCTTAACACGATGCCATGTTTAACTCTCTGCATGTGAGGCGCTGTCGGTCTGAAGCAAGAGTCCTCCAGCTGTGTTCTTCAGTCCACGTCTTGGGACACTACATTCTCCTGTTTGCAAGACAAACGAGTGCCGTTTCGACAGCCCTTCAAATTCTCTTTTCGTTCTTTCGGCGACTTTAGCAGCTGTCGTCGCCAGTCTCGCGCTTTAGTTCTGTTTTTTTGCTTTTCCTTGATGCGGTATAACTGACCTCTTGAAACGCTGGACACTTTTGTTACCTCGGTTACGACAGCACCGAGAATTGTCCACTTAGCTAAAACGCAATCTGCAATCACAACTACGCGTAACTTCGAATCCCGTTCGGGAGGTCTTCTTGGTCAGGCCCCGACGTCGAAAGTCCACAGAGCACCCCTCCGTGGACAGTCGACGTCTGGACCTTCAAACCCCTCCACCACGATAAGGTGAGACCTCTTCGGAGGGGACCCCCCACCCCCCACCTACACAAAGTGTGTGTGTGTGTGTGTGTGTGTGCCTGCCTGCTGCCATTCTATCACCTATTACTGCTTACGTTCATGACCTATTTTGCTTATTGTCTATTTTATGGGCTATTTTACTTATTGTCTACTTTATGGACTATTTCACTTATTGTCTACTTTATGGACTATTTCACTTATTGTCTATTTTATGGGCTATTTTACTTATTGTCTACTTTATGGGGTATTTTACTTATTGTCTATTTTATGAACTATTTCACTTATTGTCTATTGTATGGGCTATTTTACTTATTGTCTATTTTATGGGCTATTTTACTTATTGTCTATTTAAGGGCTATTTTACTTATTGTCTATTTTATGGGCTATTTCTGTTCTATTAAACAGAAGAAAAAAAGAAAAATTCTACTTCTAGAAAATTTTGAAACAGGAGCCTAATATATTTGACTTATTAATGAACCTTAAGATAAACTTAAATAACTAAACTTAAAGATAAACTTAATGATAAACTTAAATATAATTGTTACTGTCCAAGCAAAAGCAGATTTGCGGTTCGTCTCTTTCCTCTACGCGAAACATTTCATGGCTCACCCGTTTTCTCGACCCTTAAACCCAAAGCAAGAAACGAAGAGAAAATCTACTTTTGCTTAGCTGAGGAAATTTAGAAACGGATGAAACCGAAAAGGGCGCCTAACAGCGTCTGTTTGATAAAAGAATTTGGATAGATATAAAAGCCGAAAGAAGGTTCTACGGTCGAGGGTGGAACACTTTACTCCTAATGAGGCGGCGCCTGATTTCCCTTTTCAACCTCTCCACTTCCCTCCTTTCTTTCTCCTTCTGACGCTCGTAAGCGTACACCGAGTGAGCCCTGGCCTGTTCCTCCTTCCTCACTCTCGCCTTCTCCATCCTCGCTTCCCTCCTTTCCCGCCTGGCTGCCTCCCTCTCAAGCGCCTTCCGCTCGCGAGCTTCCCTCCTGTTCCCGCTTACCTGCTGGGGCTGCTCCTCCTCGTCCAGGAGTTCGACAAGTTCCTCCTCTCGCTGCTGCTCCTCCCTCCGACGGCACGGAACACTGAAAAGAGACAAAACACCAAAGTCAAGAACGATCTGCTGCAACCGAGAAATCGGCGATTGGTGGAATCTCCCGTCGACCCGTGATGAGGTGAAGAAGCCGTTTGTGGGATGCGGCGACAGATTCTTCCACACTTCGAACTGAGTTTTATCTGGAAATCGCATCTTTTCGCCAAGTATTCTATTGAGTAATTCTAAGAAAAATAAAGAGACGGTCAGTACTGAGGAAGGATTATAGGTTGCGGAAACAAAATACAACACTTTATAAATGCGTGTATCCTACAAGACGAAGATACTAACAACTGTCTCGCAGTGCAGAGAAGTGAAAATCTACGCGTGGTTCCATAATTTCAAAATTTTCTCTCCTCATTTTCCATAGCCATGTTGTCAAACTTTCAGTTGCTTTTCAGATTCGTTCTGAAAGGCACAGACAACTACTTCCCGATGGAACTCCGACCCATTCAGTCGAAGTAGTTCGACCAAAAAGTGGATACTTTTGGCATTCGCTATGGTACGAATACTACCCGAAAAGGCCCCTCCCCACTGCGGTCCACTGCAAGCCATGACCATCCTCTGGAGGGGGCATGGCTTGTCGTGGTCGATGGTGGCAGACGATAAAATTGTCCTTGGCGGACGATGGCTTCGGAGGCGTTTTTTTTCTCCAAAGATCAAAGGCAGCCAGATGCACCACTTAAGTGCGCAAGTAGAATCCGAGCGATAGGCTTTTTAGTGGGCCAGCGTGTGGATGCAACCCGTGAACCATCAAGATCGCCATCAGGAAGTGGTGAATAATTGGCCACAGTGGAGAGATTACAAAAGAAAAGAAGGATGGACCTGTATCGCCAGCCTTCTTATCTACGGGAATATTATGCATCCACCCTGTATTTGTGTCCCCGTTAAGTTTCACTTCTTCTGCAATATGAATGGTCTCCATTCTACAGGATACGTCGGCCATCTTGAAATCAGGAGTCACCTTTCTTCTCTCTGATTGGGTTCGACTTTTCCTATACCGAACTCGAAGAACCGACCTTATTTCACGCGCATTTCACCCCAACTGTCGCTCAAAAGAATCGCGTGAAAAAGGCACGAATATGCGACAAAAATGAAAATGAGTCATTCACGTTATCGTGAGAGAAACAACAAAGCAAGGAAATTACAAATAAGCGCGGAACAAACTTAAAATTTCAAACTATCCTTTTTGCTTTACCTGTATTACACGAGACGAGGATAAGCATTCAACGATTGTTTAGCGTGAATGTTTCGTGCGTGATGGGACAGAGTATTTTCACAGGACTGCAACACGAAACAGTTGACAGCGTGTTAGTGTCGTGCGATAAACATCCATCTTTTGACGATGGTCTTTTTCGGAGGCTTCTCAGCCCATTGAAAGTATACTAGTAAAAATAGGTTGTACCAATCTTGCCGTAAAGGAACACAACGGGATGAAAAATGTTGACTTCCAAATTAAGAAATGAATCCTCGTCAAGTACAGTCTAAAAGTGTACGCTCTGCATTTGCTGCTAAAAATGGTAAAATACCTCGCGAACATTTCTGAGGAAGACCCATTCACTTTCACAGAATTAGCAATTGAAACGAACGCCGAATATCCATTCACCCACACAAAATTATCCGGTTCGAATATTGTCGAGATTAAGGTAACCGACCCCGTTCAAACAGCGATTTTCGTGATAAATATCGAAAAAACATTATTCATTTATTTTAAAGATCCGTCTTTAAACTTTCGAAAGCAGTTTTTTTTCCAGAGTCATTAGAAGTCACGACGCAGCTGTTGAATCATCACCGGAAGTGCCGAAAAGATACCGGAAGTGAGCCGTTAAAGGGCTCGACTTTGAGTGCGAGCACGGAAAACGTCGTAAATATCTAATTACAGCTTCTAAATAAATAAACAAATAAATGACTCCAACCTGTTTCTGAATGTTTATGCCATTATAAAACACTTAATGGATTTATCCAATAAAATCTTTCAATTGAATTTCTGAAAAACTGATTTTGGCTACACCACCCCCACCTTGATAGTCATAACTGCTAAAGTCATTTTTAGAATTGAATTAGAATTGAACTGTACGTTTGTAACAATGTTATGCGTGCATTGAACCCCAGGATTATAAATATATTCATTTTGAGACGAATTATGGGCATTGATGTTAGAAACTTATACAATTTTTTCTTGAATTTTTGCTCTCGACGACTCGATTGGCTAGAACTCGTTTATACTTTCGAATATTTTCGTTCTGGAGGTTCGATGCATACATAATGGATATACGTCTACATCAGTCCAAATAAAAATGATATGTTTTGCCTATTTTTTGAGTTATTTTGTTAGTGTCGACGTAAAGTCAAAAAATGTTAGTTTTTTTTCTCTATTTTTGCCAATTCTTAAGACACTCTATATGCATTTATGTTTATTTTCATATTTTCCTATGTTTTAAAACCTTTATACTGCAATGACTAAAGAAATATTTCCATAAAATCTTTATTGAAACATTTTGGGGCCTAACGTGGTTGGTTTACATTAATTTACCACGAAATGCCACTTGAAATTTTCCAGTAGCCGTCACAGATTTGGCGAGCTTTCCACGTTGGTATTCACCTATGCTGTGTGTTATTTTAAAAAGGTTCGACTGCAGAACAGGGTGCTCCCGCCAACTTGGCGATAAAGCTCTGAGCATGGTAGACTCACATTTTCTCCCGATCTCGCCAAACCATCTGTATCTATGTTTTAATTTCTATTATATATTTGTATCCAGCTCTCCTCGTGGAACCCTTTTCTCGAGTATTAAATGTGCGCCATGCTTAAAAATATGAGAAAGAATGAACCATTAAAGTTTCACTATGGCCAGCGTTTAATCATTTGGAGCTGTTGGTTTCGTAAATTGTTAGGGATTCATTGCCCTTAAATGTAATTTCCCCCTGTCTCGGTGGGTTTGGTTAATGAAGAAAATGGCGCAATCGAGTTTCGTTAAAGTCGCCCAAACAGCAAAGGATACAATGGTGTTCGGATGAAATATATTTGTGTTTTCGCCAATAACGTCGACAAATTTGCCAAGGGGCATTCAATTCTTCAGTAGTGTCTTTTAAAAATATAAATCAAAGAGTCCTCTCAAATAACGAAGCGGAGGGTGAATGCGCGACCTGCAAACCTTTTGTCAGGTTTATTGCAGACGTTCGCAAGAAAAGAACGCGCAGAGTGAAATACCAACACGAAAATTTTAATTTTCGAATGGTACTTTAGCGTCTTGTCGAATTCTATGGATCGCCAGTTCATCTTCTCAATGATCAGAGTAATCCCATTTTCCTTTAAGAGTACGGTTAAAATCAATTTGGGGCTATTATATCTATTATGGGAATAAGAGTCCTCGCAAAATATTCTCATAAACTCATCATTTTAAGTCGACTACAGCCTCAATTCCTTTGTCTGAAGTCGAAAAAAAGTTTCTCTACCATGTTAAGCGATATTTTTCATTTCGTGCCTCCCACTCGTAGAAAAGTGTTTTCTCTATTCTAGCAATTAACTTATTCCTAAACTTTTCTAGGTGTTATTAGAGATGCAAATAATTTCGACGGAAGTGGATTTTTTTCGAACGTCTATCGCAAAAAAGACGAGTGGATCGGGACTGCCAATTTTGGGTGCTTACACTTCCGGTAGAAAATGGCTTGGCTCACTGGCGCCATCTATTAACTAAAAACCTAGTTAATTAATTGTGAGCACGTGTCGAGGATTCTTAATACAACGTGTTAAAGATGGAAGGTGAAGCAAACGAACGACGTACATCTCTGCAAAACAAACTGTCTATATTTCTGCATTCGTCAAAGAATGTCATTTTACAGATGAAGAAGGAAATAAGATTGATAAACATTTCAATGCCATACTAAGTGTTTGTTATACAAACAAAGAAAATTGTAAAAGGATTCAAAATAAGAGAACCTGTTTCGTCTGTAAATGTTAAACAGAAAATCCAAAAACAAAGTCGACATGAAACTGAAGTTACATCCATTAATACAGATTTTGATCACACCTATTACGGCTCAAATAAGTAAGATTTATTTGTAGGGTCTTTTACTTTTTAAAATCATTAACAATAACTGGTAAAAATAGGTATTCACACTCCATTACTCAGACAATAATATTTGTTCTCAGTTTATTGTAATGGACGGTCAATGGCCTGATTGAAGCACGAAAAAATGACTCGTCGAAATATACTTCAATAGAGTACTTTAGAAGCTGATATTTTTCTATCAAAGAATTCTCTTTTACTCTTTATTAAATGACATAGTTATTCAATATTGCTGTATACTTTTCAGAGGAATAGTAAAATTTAAACTTATGAATAGTCTTTGATAGAAAAATGTCAATTTCTAAATTATTATATTATTATAACATTTTCCCAGAACAATGATTTTATCTTTAAAAATCGGGCCGTCGACTGCTCATTATAGACATCTTGAGGTATAAAGTTTATAATAGCAAAAATAATAAAAAAGGATAAAAAAAAATTGACGGTTAAAAATAAAAATCAATTTTAAAAATTGTAAAAAGTGTAAAAAAAAATATTAGAAATAAAATGAAATATTAAATTGTAAAAATAATAATAAATATTAAAATTAATAAGTTTATTACAAAAAAAAAAAAAAAAAAAAAAAAAAAAAAAAAAAACAGAAATACTGGCACTTCTCGAACTCATTTCTTAGCACAAACTCATTTTATAAACTTAAAACGACAAAAATAAAAGTAAAAAATGAAATAAAATTCAAATAAAAAGGAGAAAATGGACTGAAAATATTGTCAAAAATGTAAATAAAATAACTGTCCAATTAACAGAGTAGTTTTAGTTAATATATTAGTAAATATATGGCGCCAGTGAGCCGAGCAAACTCTCTACCGGAAGTGTAAGCACCCCAAATTGGCTGTCCCTATCCACTCGTCAATAACGTAGTGCTTGTGTAAGCCTCGTATCCCGCCAAAGGCGTAAACAACATTCGCCAAATTCGGTGTCGCGTGGATGACCAACCATATTGAATTTGCATATAAATACGGAGTTACTCTGAAATTTTTGAGATACGCCCAGACTAGAATTTACAAAATAAAAATAACGGTTTAATTTTAAAATACAAAAGTGTTTTAACACAGTAGACGATTTTTTACTCACTTACTTCAACTTGTTGAGCGTAGAATAAATGTTAAACAGAAGAGAAAATGGCGGTGACGCGAGAACATTTTCGCGCTATGATTTTCCGCGATTTTAAAGCAGGATTCAATTCAGAAGAATGCTTTCGACGGTTGCCATTGGCATTGGTTGACGAATCTCCATCTGTATTCAGACGGTTTAAAGAATGGAGCAGAGGGCGCCATTTTCTTCAGGACGAAGAACACGAGGGAAAGCCGATTCCCGGATAATGCGTCTGCCATACGAAAAATATTAATGGGCGATAATCGCTGAATCTATCCAATTATACAGAAGGAATTTAACATCGGATCCGAAGCTATACACAAATTTATTAATAACATATGAAAAAAAAGTAGTTTGCCGTCGGTTTCCCCTCGATCTCAGCACCCAAAAGATTCTCATTCAAGAATCAAATGCTAAAACCCCCCGCATCATTTCTAAATCTGTAACGGGTGATGAACGTACATACCGTTCCAACTTCCCTGACAATATCTCAAAAGTCAACGCGGATGAAATCTCAGGACAGTACGACAGTTGGTAAACCCCAGCAGACAAGACAGTACAAAATGACGTTAAGGGGACTCATGCTTTACCGCGACAAGCATCTCTTCACCCGGGATTAACAGTCGAGTTTCTTAAACAAAAACAAGCACCGCGACAATACATCTTCACAAACAGCCGGATTAACAGTCGAGTTTCTCAAACAAAAACAAGTTAAAGAGATAAAACATTCACCTGATGCGTGACATTTGGTTATTCTTTAATCTAAAAAAGAACTCACGTGGACGTCATTTTCGGCCAGATGAAGACATGGATGCGGCTATAAATGCATTTTTTCATCTATTCCAAGAAATGAATGGCACTGAATCTGTGGAAATTTCGTCTCCAAAAGTGCATTGATGCTGGGGGAGAGTACTTTGAACACACCTCTAATTTTGTAAGTATAACTTTGAAAACCTACTTGTATCTCAAACATTTCAGAGTGACCCTCGTACTAGTGTAATCCTAGCAGAAGAGTGTAATGGGTACAATAAATGGTCCTTGTTGTCCATATCCACAGGCATAGAGACCCACTCTTGTTGCGACTGGGAATGCATTAGCTTCTGTTCCATCTGGTCGACAAAGAAGGGTCGACCCTTGGGTAGGAAAAAACTTTATTTAGACAGAGAAATACAATGTTTATACACGGAGGGAATCGGCTCTGCAGTGCTGGCTGTTTCGTAGCAGTACATCGGACCACTTCAATACACAAGGCCATGCTAGAGGACACTCCAGGTCGGACACTGGTCTCTGCCTCCGGAATCTCACCTGTTTGGGCATCCGCATCGCCCGCCTTTCCGCCCTGTAACAAAGAAAAGAGAGTCTTGCCTCCCGCCGACGGCCTGGACATCTCGTCCTTTTTCGTGAATTTCCTAGGGTTGAGTGCAGCAAAAGGATAAAATTTCGACCACCGCGATTTTTCTCGCCTAATTTGGCGATTTTCTGGACTCGCCGAGGAGCGACCGTTGGGCAAAGATAAATCGAAACGTTGCAAAATTTAGAAATAATGTAACCTGCAGCTATTGGTAAGATAGTGTTTCCTTTCCTTGTAAACCGTATTGATTGTGATACTTTTGTACTGTTCCAACGGCAAAAAGAATTTTGTAAAATAGTATTGTATAGATTTTTCGGCCGTATCTCAGTTCAGTGGGCACGCCAAGCGTGGACGATGTCGCCAAATTCTAAAACCAATTTTCTGGCAAACCTTGCTCTATTTTTTTTTTTAAATTTGTATTCCCCTTAACAAATTGTCAAACCTATTTTTGCTCAAAATATGATTTGAAATTGGGTATAAACTTAATATAAAACGAAGCACAAATTGTAAACATCACTTGGCGACCATTTGGCGATCACTTGTATAAAAATACAGCCAAAACCATGGCAACCGGCCCTCGGAACTGGGATTCTACCCTTGTACTATTTTATTATTTGGCGGACGACGAAAATAGCCAAATTCGGGTGACCGCAAAAAGAATATAAAAAAGAGAAATAAAGAAACACGGCAACAGGGACCAGTTTGCTAGATCCCGTTTCGTTACGAAGACAACTACAAGTGGGGATTCAGCAGACAAAACCACTAAATATTATTGAACATAAAGTGAAAGATGAAACAATCGGTTTTACTGCAGAACAGGGTTAACCCGCCAACTTGGCGATAAAGCTCTATGCACGGCAGCCTAACACTTTTCCCTCATCTCGCAGCGACCAAAAGAGGTCTATATGTATGTATATTTTAATTTAAATTATATATGTTTTCTGCTCTCCCAGTGGAAACCTTTACTTATATATTAAAAGCGCGGGCAATACTTAAGAATACCCCTTGGCAAGTTTGGCGAAATTAAAGGCGCTGTTTACTAAAATGCAAAGGTATTCCATCCGAATATTGTATTATTGCTTTTTTGGCGACTGATGCAGAAGCAGAGTGTTTTATTGCAATAGAATTATATACTCTTACTTCATTAACCAAAACCACTTCGAAAGCGGGCATTTATATCGAACCCTCAACAGTTTACAAAGCCAACAGCTGCAAATTATTAAAAATTAGCCATAAATGGTTCACTACGTCTAATTTTTGAAGCATTACGTGCAATTTAATAATTAAGAAAAAGGTTGCTTAAAGAGGGTTCGATACCAGTATGATATAAATCAAAATAAAGATATACAGATTGTGTAGACACGGAGAAAATGTTAGGCTACCATGGTCTGAGCTTTATAAGTTGGCGGGGGTACCCTGTTCTGGTGTCAAACCGTTCTAGCCAAGTCTGTCTTGTATTTATATTATTTTGATTTTCTCCTATCCTTGTGCCACCTTTTTGTTTTATTTAGCGACTAATTAACATTGTTTTTTAAATTTGGGAAATTAAGTTGATAAGCTTTGGTGGAACAACATCTGTTTCACCGAAAACTCAAACCGGTTAAATTTCTATTCTGTCGCTTCCGGTTGGATGAGAGCGCCAATAAAAATCGCCAAACATGCCAATGGATATCCTATTCGGATGGAATCTCGAAGATGCGATATGAAAGTGCAAAATCACTAAAGTAAAATAGCTTGCAACGACAACAAATTTCACGATTTTTTTGCTTCTGTTAAAATTTTAAATGTTCTCTAAACAGTTCAAAAAGTATATTTTGGATTGTACCATCAGAAAAACAAACCCTGGTTAAGTCGATGTTTCATCTCACCTGGGCACATCTTTAATATAACATACCACTGGCAATATTTTACATTTGGTGCCTTTTTACATTCATTTTTTTTTTTTCAGAAATTACCAAAGGATGTCAATTGGGCAGAATTTAAAATGTCTGCGTGAAATGATCTGTCATTTCCGGATCTTTAAAGTTCACGTCATTTTCCTTAATGCAACACATTTTAAATTTGTATTTTGAAAGGTTAAATTTCTCACGAAATTAACGTTACGATGTTTGGCTACGCGACCAAAATGTCGCCAATTTAATGTCTGCAATTTTGTCCCTTATCAAAGCTATTCCTCCACACGTACGAATTTATTAAGAAATAGAGAGGAGAATTATAAAATCACAGTTAAGTGAAACCATGTATAACAAAAGAATAAAGTAGTATATGAATAGTATATACATCTTCAATAGTAATAATTGGTGCCTCCGCCAACTTGGCGATAAAGCTCTGAGTATGGTAGCCAAACATTTTCTCCCGATGTCGCCGTGTCCACACAATATGTGTCTGTATTTTAATTTATATTATATTTGTATCCAGCTCTCCCGGTGAAACCTATTTTTTATATATATTAAATGTGCCTAATGATTAGTATTATATATAATGAACCATTAGAGATTCACTATGGCTCATTTTCGATAATTTGGAGCTGTTGGCTTTGTAAACTGTTAAAGGATTCATTGCCCATAAATGTCAATGGCCATTTTATCAGTGATTTTGGTTATTTATGAAAATGTATATAATTTTATTACAATGGAGCAATCTACATCCACTAAAGTCGCCCAAATAGAAAGGGATACAATATTTGTATAAAATACCTGTGTTTTAATAAACATCGCCAATCATTACACCAAATTTGCCAAGGGGCACCCTATTTTTCAGTAGTACCAAATAATTTATAACTATGGAATTGGTATTTAGAAGCTGATATTTAAATAATTAAACGGAAGTTATTTCATAACAGTAAATTTTACAAAATATTATTACAAAAATTGCTCTAAATATATTTATAAATTACAAAATATTTCGGAATCCTTTCCGAATGCAGTTCAATACTTTTTCTAAAATGTCTTTTCTGATACTTTGAAACGGTAGTAAAATTTATGTAAAACACTATGTAATAGAGAATCAATTTCAATTAGCACGAAGCACTTTAATTCGGAAAAAACTATTTCTATTTTCCAAAATTATTCCTCCAACTCTCCGAACAACTCACGGTTCAAAATGGCGGATCTGGCATATTTGGAAACAGTTTATTTCCTCGTTGAATCCTACGAAATGCATTTCCCAAACCGCAAAAATCTATCAAAATATATTTCTCAGAGTAGACGGAAACAAATTTACAGAATAATTGGAATTTTTTCAAAATTCAAATGTGAGTAAATGATAACTCTTATCCAAATACGCAAGACTTGAAAACTTACACAAGAAAGGAATTACTTTTAAAAATATCAATCCTACTTTTATCTATTAATTTTTTGAAAATCAAAATGGTTTTACTTTTAAAAAGCTTATTCCATCGTCAGATATCCGTTTTCTGCATCATAAAAACATTTCAATAAAAATTGGATGACTCGCGACAGAAACGAGAAGTTGCGATCTCGAGAAAAACCTGAAAAACGGTATTTATTTAACAAATTTCACTTACCAGCTGCCCCAAAACCAGAACACGATCTTCTCCATTCTGTACTCTGAAACGACACTAGAAAAAAAGATAAATTATAATATTCTTTAGCTTTTCAAAACGGTTCGTTGTCCTTTATCAGCAAACACTTTGAAAGCTTTTGTAAGAATGGCGGTTGATTCCTTTTCAGTTTTAAAAGAGTGTTCCATCATCGATTATTGCTATCAGTATTGAAACCAGTGAGTCAGTGATAATTGGTCTCGATTTTCCTCTTTCGTTATACAACTGCATAAAGGGCGTTAATACATAACAGTAACCGGCGATTAACTGCCGTATTACTACAGTTAACCATTTGTGGTGTTTATGTCGAGCACTATTGGTTGTGGGGAATGATTAACTACGATGCGAAAGTCACTCAACAGAAACGTGCTTTCCATTTGGTGGTTTTGTAGGGATATAATCAGTGAAGTTGTGAAATACCTGACGTCCTCACGAGTCTAATCGGCAATTAATTATTCAACAGTTTACAAAGGCAAATGCTGCAAATTATTAAAAATTAGCTGTAGTGAACCATTAACAGTTCACTATATCTCATTTTTTTAAGCATAAGATGCATTTAGTATATAAGAAAAGGGTTGTTCAAGGATAGTTTAATACTAATTTAATATAAATCAAAATATAGGTACAGATTGTGTGGACACGAAAATATCTGGAGAAAATTTTAGGCTACCATGCTTAGAGCTTTATCGCCAAGTTGGCGGGTGTATGCTGTTTAAGGTTTAAGATAGTTTAGCCATGTGACAAAAATGTCGCCACTTTAAAATATCGCCAATGGAGTTTGTAAATATAACTATTCCAAACATTATTAAGAGTAATAAAATAACAATATGAATAATTGGGAATTTATTCCTACTAACTGTATTATTTCTCAAGTATTTTACAGGATTTTTGTTATATTTTATTATATCTTTTAATTTAGATTCATAATATTCATGGAATTTCAAGTAACATCCAAAAATATTTTTGGGAGATATTTAAGAAAATAATTTTTATTACCACATTTTTGTAAAATTTTATTCTTTTTTGAAAACAGTTACTTGTTTGTGAACTGTACAGAAATTAACATTTTTGTTTTAGCTCTATTTTAGTAAGTATATCGTGTCACTACATCTATTTTCCGCATTTTTAGTAATATACTTTTTATGTATGGCAAAAATTTAAAAATAGAATTTTTTATTATTTTGGTAAACTTTTGTAAACGTCGCCATGTCACCAACCTACTAATCTGGGATTCTAACAGCCATTGTAAAATGACAAAATATATTTAACAAACTGAAAAGTAAAAATAGTAGACAATTTAAAAATATATTACAAATTTTCAAATTTAATTCCCAAATTGAAACTAATTGTACTTAGCAAAGCTTCAAAGTATACATTTGAGCAAACATCTTTCTGCAATAAAATTTAAGTGTGCATTTTAATATCTGATTTACAAAAGTTCACTTGTGGGTATACCAGTTTAAAAACCTTATACAAATAATTTTGTGAAAATTGAACTACAATTAATTTTCGGCAGTCAGTGTTATTCAATAAAACCTTTAAATTATGATTTTTTTTCGTAGAGTGCCCGATACAATTACTCACAATTTATGATCAGAGGAAATCTGAAATTGAACTATGTGATCATTATTCAGCATATCGCCCAAGAAAACATATCGCCAATAGATCGCCAAAACACGACTTACACACTGCACTGAAGCAAATGTTTAGCGCTATCAACTGAGTAATAGAAACATACTTAGAATTTCATAAAATACTTTCGAAATACCAAATTAACCTCTTGATGAAACATGACAGGAAATGATTTATTAGTATTTGAAAGGGGTTGGGGAATTGAAGCATAAAAGGTAATGGGGTAATTTGAAGCATAAAAGGTTGTTCTATTATTTTTATTACTATTTTTATCTATAGTAGTTGTTCTAAAATTGTACTAGGAAACTTACTTACCCAGACCGAAGGCTGGGTGCAAAGCAGCTAGTTGCTGATTAATATGCGATTTAAAATGGTGGTTTTGGCATATCGGAAAAAGCTAATTAGCTGGCAATCCGAAAAGCAATTTGTCCCAGTTCTGTAGACTCACTCAAGCTAATCGACGACCATATATATCATTGATGAAAATATATATATATATATATATATATATATATTTTTATTTAAATCAGATTTCTTTGACTTTTTCTGAATGCTTATTTTAATTGTTGTTTTTATGTTTTTTGTAATATACATAGAATAGTTTTTATATGAAGTAACATCTTATCTATCTAGTATCTTCTACACACTGATTACATAAAATTAAATATATAAATTTTAATCTAAATACATTCCATTATTTAGTAATTGGATAGTGCAAACTCAATAAGATGTCAACTTAAAGAACAAATTAAATATTCTTTTAAGGCAAACTATTTACGTAAAAAAACAAATCCCAATTATTTCAATATTTTTTAAACACCGAATGATGGATTTAATTGTTTCGATAAAAACACTCACTTGGATGCTTTATCCACTCCTCATTGGTTACGAAGGCTAGAACGAACAATACCAAAAGAAGAAAACTGTCTTTCCATTCCGGCAGATGAAGCCACGGCTGTCGTTATTGGGTAGACAAACTGGATTTCGAGTTCTGTAATACTCTCTTTACCTCCCATGACATAAAATGAATTCCAATAGTCATAACTAGTCATTGTACCTACCCCTACTCCATACTTTCTGATAACAACCCCTCCATTCTTGGAAAGCACATGCTATCTCTTTATACTTATTGGTATGACTGTGCTGACGGATTCCCAATTCTCCTGTCTTTGGAATAGAGGTTTTAAAAGAAGTGAAAAAAACAAATGATTTAAAACAAGGATTTTTTTTTCAAAAAAGATCAACTGATTTAAATCATGACAATCCTGGTAGCTTTTATATATAGTTATTACTGCCATGTTTATCCTCTATGCCACTATTTTATATATTTTTTTTTGTGCTGGAGATATTTTAAACGCGTTTCAGAGCAAAGCTCATTCGTAAAAATAAATATTAAACATTGTCTTTGCTTATAAAGATTGAATTTGTAAAAGAAGTAGTGTTTAACAGGGCTTTAAGTACTTTTATGAATCTAAATAGGATCAACAAAATTTAAGGAAGATTACATTATATTGAGGTTCGTTTCTCTTGTCAATAAAATTATTTAATTATGACCATTTACATATTTGGGAATAAAAATTTACAAACTGTTGGTGAATAACTGCTTAGTAAAATACCTTATTCATGTAGATTAATAAACAAGTTTATCAAAATAAACTTCAGCAAGCAATTGATTAAATACGTGATAGCATCGTTATTAAATAATAAGTTTTATTGTTTAATAAAATTATTTGTAGTAGTATTTTTAGTGCAAGTTTTCACTCGTGTGTTTGGTTTTATAGATTTCCACTTTCACCAGCTTGATTTGATATTCAAGTCTGTGGGACAGATATCCAGAGAAGCTTCTTGATATTAAGTATTCAACAAGATAGCTCGTCATTTTAGTCGTAAGTTCTGCCCATATACAAATGTTTATTTCTTTGCAAAATTGCTTAGAACACATTGAAACTGAATTTTTCACGTACTGGTAAGTTTTGTTTTCATTTTTATTAGATTTGGATTTATTAGATTTGGATCATTTTTATTAGATTTAAAATTAAAAAAAAAAAAAAAAAAAAAAAAAAAAAAAAAAAAAAAAAAAAAAAAAAAAAAAAAAAAAAATCAACTGATGATTTAAATCACGCCAACCCTGATTGGAGGTTAAAATTAATTACTATATCTCTTATATTTGTAAATTAAAAAAAATAATATCTTCTTAATGAGGACTTTCCTACTGTGAATTATACTTTTTCTAGTAAATGTTGGTAGATTATCATAATTGTATGAAAAAATGTTTCTTAAACTCAATTCTAGGGGTGGGGGGAAATGACTATCCAGTTGGAAGAAAGAGACATGCAAGGAGGCATATTCTTTAACTTTTTGTTCTTAAACCTCACAAATATCCTGAAGTTTCTCTAAACTACAATATATTGATGCAAGAAAAGCTAAGCTGAAATATCCTTATTACATAAATTTGTACCCTAAGACAGACTTTTCCTTAAGGTATCCGTCTGCTTTAAAAACGTCATTTTTTTGCCAAAAATCATAATTTCTTTTTTATTTCTCTGTTGTAAAATTTCAACTTTTAGGCTTTTAAATCTGTTTTGGTTTTGTCTGTACAGTATTTTAAAGAAAAGTGACAGTATTTAAACATCAGCGACAGCTGTCAAAATGAAATGGAACTAGTGTCTTCGGAACCGGAAGATGTGATTTTAAAGCCTTTTAAAGAGCATTTTTTGGACAAAACTTTTTTAATTGTCATGAAGATTAGTTTAAACATTTTTCTGGTATTTTTAATAATTAGCAACTCGGCAATTAGAAAGTTTTGAAGCATGAAAGTGTTGCGAATTTTAAACATGTATTTAATTTTTTTAATAGTTAGAGTTGCTTTCGTACACTTCAAATGTGTTTTTCTCAGAAGAGTAGTTTAATAAAATGTTGAAACTTGAAATGTGATTTCTCTAAAAGTTCTTAAAATATTTTGTTGAAAAATATTGTGAATGATTTTGATAGTATTTACTAGTGAATGAACTGAAAGCTTAAAATTTGGATCATTTATAATGATGTTATGCTCATAGTTAGATATAAAGGTAATGAAAATTCATCAAAAATTCTATGTGTACGATTTTGAAGGTTTGGTTTGGTTTGGTTTGGAGCGCTACGGTCTACTTTTTTGCACACGAGGGCTAATGAGACCGGGACCTACTGCTTAAAGCCGACTCCACGATTTTGAAGGACCAACATTGTTTACCAAATGTAAATCAAGCAAAGATTTTTGGTGATTCACGAGTCCAGTGTATGAGAAATTTGTTGCATCAAAAAATATTGAAACAATTTAATTTATTAAAAAATTAGACCTTTTGAAAAATCCCAATTTTTTTACTAAATTTTCTTCATTTATTAGAAATTTTATAAAAAATTTTCCAGGAATAAATTTTTAAGTGCAATTATCTATGATAATATAAAAAAAAATCTAAAAATGTAAACACATGAAATAGTTTCTACATTTAAAGAAAAAAGTTCTCTGAATATAGATATAGAAGAAGAATATTTCATTATTTTGTTGCGCTTGGTAAAATTTTGAAACATTCCATAGCAATCTAGATATAAATTAGTTAAATATATCTTTCAAACAATTTTGAAGAGGAATTTCTTAAGGTATCATTGATTGTATAAATATTGTGTTTTAAAAATTGTTTACTGGTTTAACAAGAACAAGCAAGTTGCAGGTCAAAAATAGTAACCAGAAGTAATCAATCTTAAAAAGTTACTCAAAGAAAAGTGACTTTCTCTTTATCTACTGTTACGTAAATACACCGTTACTTTGTTATAATGTATAAATATTTTGTATTGTGTTGATTGTAACCAAGAACTCATGAGGGATGATTCCATAGACTTAAGTATGTCAGTCAGGTATGTTTGGTTAAAATTTTCCTTCCGAGTTTGTAGAGGTTTTCTAAAATGGAACTTAAGGAGCTTTTAAGGATCTTTTGTCAACTTTCTTCAGGAGAAATCTGAGAAAGAATAAACTGTATTGTTAAATCTAATTGTATAGTAGTTACCAAAAAATACTATGTATAAGAAATTTGAAAAAAAATTTTCAATTTTACAACTCCTCTTCAACCTTCACTCAAAATACGTGTTCTGTAAAGATCGGTTGATTTACTTGAAAAATTGAAATAAAATATAAGTATCTAACGTGTTCTGCAAAGATCGGTCGATTTACTTAAAAATTGGAAAAAGAATTTACCAAGTATCTAAAAATTTATTATTTAATTTAATTTAATTTAATTTAATTTATTAAAAATTTATTATTAAAAGTATTTAAAATAATCAAATTTTGTAAAATTTTTCCTCAAAATGTTGTTTTTGTTTATGTATCAATTTGTTGAGTTACGATCCCCTCGCCCGATTTCAAACGCCACGCTGCAAGCACGCCACGCACGCAAGCTGCAAGCACGCCAATTTCGCCAAATGTGGTTGAAGCACCAACAAGATCCATGATTAGAAACAGGAGAGTGGGCTAAGAAGAGGAGTTGAAATAATTATGGTTTGAAGAAATTTATTCAAAATTTGATGATATTTATAGTATTGGATTAGCTTCCTTAATGAGAAAATTTTACAGGAAATTAATCCATTCTTGACATTTTGATAAAACTGTCTCTCCTTGCTAATACTATACTCGGGGGCTCAATGGGCACTTCAAGGTCAGTGATTTTTTCCAGATCACCAAGTGTAACTATGGTAACGACAGTTGGGAACTGACTTTACTCTTTTTTCCCACTGTGTTAAGGGGTGTCATGCATCGTAAAAGGCTCTCGGTGCATGATGAAAGTATGCTTATTCAGGCTACTCTTTGAAGAATACTTAATACTGTTGAAATAAGTAATCGCACTTATACTTGGCTGATTATTATTGTATATAAGTAATAGCTTTCCCGGACGTACGAGGTTTTCTTTAGTTGATCCTTTAGTGTTTTGACTAGCTGTGTTTAATTTTGTTTGTGCCTGTAATTTGATTGGCTGGGCGCAGGATCTTCTTAAAACTATAAAAGCCTAATGTACCTTGTATTTCATTATCATCTTTTCAATATTATTATTTTGGTGTTTTCAATAAAAGGTGTTTGCGATTTGTGGCTTTTCATTATGATTCAACAGCAGAACGTTGTTTCTGAAATTTAGCTTATACTTTCACTCTCTTCATCAGCAGATCGGCAATGCCAGTTCTTCACGTGTTTTTCTTTGATATACCTCCCAAAAAATTACGTGCCAAATCTTACACTTCCTACGGACTTTTTAGGGTTGCTGTTTCTTATTTTGGTGTTGCCAATTTAGGTTTTTTCAGCTTTTAGATTTTTGCTGTTGCCAAATTTAGTATTTTCTTGTATTTTGTACCATTTTTTGAGTTTTTTTTAAAGTTTTGTGGCAACAATTTTTGGATTTCATATATGTTTTACTGCCATTTCTTTGTGAAGTGATCGAGCAGATTTCTGACTTGCTGTATTTTGCTTCAAATCTGGTTGTATTTTCCAATTATATTTTTTTTCTATTATTTTTAATGTTGATTGTTTCAATAAATTTATTTGAAATTGCAACTGGTGTAAATTGGGAGAAATTCAAAATTTCTGATTAAATAATTCTTTTATTAGATTGCCGAGACGTATTTTCAATTGTATTTGTTAAAATTTTTGTGTAAATTGCATATAATATTATTCAGTGTCATTTATTTGTATTTTTTTATGTATTTATTGTATTTTTTCGGTATTCTTTTTTATTGTATTTAATAATTCCGTATTTTTTATGCATTAATTATTTGTATATAGGGAGAATCCATCTTGGCAAGAAAAAAAAAAAGGCATCAAAAACAGGTATTTTGCTTGGCGAGAAAAAAGAGTCGCCATATTTCAGATTTGGGGGAGTATATCAAAGTAGTTCCTCCTTTTTGCTTTCGCGAAATGTGGCCTTTTCAAATATTGGTAGTAAAATAGAAAAAGAAGTTTTCGGTGTAGCTCCATTCGACTGAACTAATAGAAGAGTGCAATCTGTGTTTTCTGCGAAAGGATTGGATACGTTTTTAGAAGTGGAAGCGAGTGCAGATAATGTTTTACAGTCAAAGAAAGCGTATGCTTTAATACTTTCGTTTTTGAATGATGATAATCTCACTTATCTTCAAAATGAAGATACAGGATGTAAAATATGGAAGAAATTGCAAATTACATATAAAACTAAAGGAGCAGTTAGCCAGATCTTGACGCGAAAACGTTTGGCGACCATGAGAAAAGCGTGTATGTGCATGATGAGAGTATGTTTATTTAGACTACTCTTTGAAGAATATTTAATACTTTACACAAAAATTTACGAGTCATTTCAGACCTATTTCAAAGTTTATAAATTTAAGAAATAATTCTGTTTAATAAAATTACAAAAGAATTTAAAATTGTATGTTATATCCCAATCCGTTAGATTTAAAAAATTCTACTGAAAAAGTAAATTTAATTTTTTTTCACATATACAGTTACGTTATTTACAGAAAGAATGAATATCATTAAGATAATTATGAATATTTAGCTAATTTTAATGATTAATGAGTTACAATTTCTCACTATTTTTCTCTATATTTGTATGATTATTTTAATCTAAATATCAAAGTTATTTCTTAATTATTAAATTATTAAAGAGAATGTAGTTCTGAAATTCCTTAAATTTAAGTTGTATGTTAATAACTGTAATATGAAGCTATGTGGAAATTTCTTTTCCAAAATGAGGAATTTTCACGTTTTCTAATTTTGATTTTAAATGATAGAAGACAAAAAAGTAAGCAGGACAGTAGCTATTTTTCTTTCATTTGGGGGCCTAATGAGTGATTTCTAATGGGTTTTATAGCGGACTCTTTAACGTCTCTCAAAAACGATACTTTTTCTCCACCGAGTTTGTGACGTCATCGTTCATGTAAACACCGAGCTGCTATGCTGTTTACATGTTAAAAGGCGACGTTTAAATTCGTTTTTTGTGTAAAGTATCGCATATAATAGCATTTTTTTGTTATGTCTTGCATTAAAAAATCATACTCTAAATATTGTATTGTGCCACTCTGTAAAAATACAACAACTAATTGCAATGAGAAGATATTTTTCAGCGTCCCAAAAGACCCACATACACGTAAAATCTGGACAACTGAGATGAAAAGGGATGAGAAATTAAACCTCAAATTATCATATAAATCATCTCTATGGGTTTGTGAAGACCATTTTTCGTTAAATAAATGCTTGCATTTGTTTAAATATTACTATTTTAGAACAATTAAAGTATATAAAATACATCTATACCTTTAAAAGGATTGTTGATTAACCACTGCTATTTAACTTTTAAAACTGCTAATTTTTGAGTATTATCACAGAGTTCAAGTACAATAAATATTTTATAAAGCATATAAATATCGAAAAACATATAAATATCTAAAGCATATAATTATCTAATAAATAACTAAGGGGAGGGGAAAAGTTATGTATTTTCAAGGTATTATAAATATTTTCTTCAGAGATGAATACTTTCTTATGTATCAAATGTAACAGTGATATTTTTCGATTAAATTGGTGACTAATTTGAAAAAAAAAAAAGTATAATATTTTTAAAATACTTAATAATTATATTACTTTAAAAATTAAATTTAATTTGAGAAATTTTATACATTTTTTAATTTGACATTAATATTAAAGGCAATAAAATTGTATTGCTATTTAAAAATGTATAAATAATT
The DNA here is from genome assembly GCA_032207245.1 of Pardosa pseudoannulata. Lineage (NCBI taxonomy): Eukaryota > Metazoa > Arthropoda > Arachnida > Araneae > Lycosidae > Pardosa > Pardosa pseudoannulata. The sequence goes on from CM063497.1 coordinate 7,520,241, forward strand.
AAGTAAAGCCATTTAAAGATTTTAAATTTCTTTTCATCATATTTAAAATATCTAAGAATTGATTTTGTTTTGGTTTGGTTTTGGAATGCTACGGTCTACTTTTTGCAACACGAAGGCTAATGAGACCGGTCTCACAAAAAATACCTCCTCTAATTTTTATTTTAATATTACATCCGTCTCTATTTATAAAAAACGATGCAACTACAAATGTGTATGTATATGATATATGTATATTTATTTGACTTGTTTGTGTTTACAAACAAAGAGCTGTGTTTAGCATGAATAAAGTATTAATACATGTTAAGTAAAATTGGAAAAAAAATATAAATGATTTTACACACCTTTGGGTTTTAATTCCTCGTATTTCTGCTCCCATAAAATCCGGGTTTTTTGCCAAGAAAGAAAACATTGACATGCTGTCAATTTTCGGGAGGTTGTCTGATTGGTAAATCCAGGTAGAAGAGACATTTATGACAAATTGAGATAACTAAGCTATCTAGATCGATAAAATAAACCTTCAGGTTTAAATAAAAATGAATTTTGATAGCTAGAAAATTTCAGGAACTTGCAAAAACAAAATCGGAAAATAGTGCGCGCTTAAAAGCAATACAAAAATATTGGTCTGCATGAACGATGACATCACAACCAATCACGGAGCTTTTTGATGTCACGTGATTTTCGCTTAACTTTAAAATTAATTTTTTAAATGATGGACCCAGTTTTTTACATTTTTGAGAACATTTTTGGAATCTACGAGTCTGAAATTACCAGAAAAACACTAAGTTGTTCGAATCCCCCACATGTGCAAATTCCTCATTGTACTGTATTATTTTATGATTTTATAAGAATATAAAGAGGTCTTAATGCAATAACAATATTTTGTATAATTTTATCATGAATTTAAAGATTTATGGTCTGTTGATACATTTTCAGAAAGTGAAAATTTCTTTAGAAGGTATGAGACTCCTCATGTTTTGGATAAGAATTCTAAATTAAAATGAATTTTTGTATTTTTACAAGAACATCTGCGATTTTAGTATGCATTTTTTGGGAGGGAAAATTTAGGTTTGTTAATTGTTCTGTTTCAAATATGCCATGTTTTTTTTTTTCTTTTTTCTGTGATCTTTCAGAAAATGCATACCACCGCCATGTTTTTTTACTTGACGATTTTTCAAAACGCATTTTTCTGTTGGTCGCCGTTTGTCATAAGTGTGGGGAAAATTTGAAAATTAAGTGAGAAAAAGGGTTAAGAGATGGGTTTGTTTGGATTTGTCGGAAATCTGTGGTACATTCCAATTTTGTATTCAACTGAATAACTGAAATAATCACCTGCTGTCAAATGACCCAAAACTTTTCATTCCAAATAGTCTTCAGCTGCCATTCACTTCTTGCTACCATTACACAATCCTAAGATTTAAATAAAACACAAAGTTAAAAGCGCATTTCTAAATAACTATTACAAAAAAAGAAGGATGAAGAAAAAATGTATTTTAATAAGTGAAAATTTATACTTCATCTTTTAAATTTATTTTAGAGAATCTTTTAACCAAGTTTGGGTTTTTCATTGCAAAACCAGTTTTGGGTGTAACATGTGTTTAGATTGTGTATTAACTAGATAAAACCATCAAAAACCCAAAATCTTTCGTACGTTATTTTAAATGTGCAATAAAATTAAAAGTAATTGATTATTTTAAAGTGTATCAGAAAGTATTAATTGTGGATTTTAAAAAATGTAATAGTACATCTCTGAATACAATCAAAAGTAATTAAAAGAAGGTTCCCACTCTTTTTCCAAAACAAAAATTAAGGACCAAAGTAACCTTTTTTAAGGACCTACTTGAAATACACAACATAACCCTATTTCCTGAGGAACCTATTTTAATGATTATGGACCAGACAAGGCATGTTCAATAAATGACCTGCAATATTTCAGAATTAAGTTTTTTAAAATGACTAAAAATTAATATAAGACAAATCTATTTGACAAAAACGAATTTTGAAAAATTCGTTTTTGGAGTGATCAAACTAGAAATAAATTGTGAATAAAATATAATATTATAAACAGCACTTTCTGAGGGTTTAAAGATGACTCTGATATATATATATATATATATATAGTAACGGCGTGATATAGCGGTGTATCGTCAAAGAACTTTGCTTTGAAAGGTGGACTTGTGTGGATACAAAAGAATTGTTTTCTACAGCACCATGAAGTCTACACGGCCGCGCACTATAGTGAAGGAACAATACGCCAGACTGGACGGTACCTTTTCTGTCAGCTAAAAAGATGATCGTGGAACAACAAAGGGTTTGCCGCTAAGGCAATCTTAGCTTTACGGCCGATAATGGTTTAACCCGGACCAATGCAGTCGGTCGAAGATGAGGTCATCGCTAGGTGACCCAATAATAAAATTGTGGGTGAGGCCCGTCTCTTGGAGGCCCCTCCCCTAGAATGAGACGAGGAAGATATTTTTTTTTTTTTTTATTTTTATTTTTTTTTATTTTTTTTTTTTTTTTTTTTTTATTTTTTTTTTTTTTTGTTTTGTTTTTTTTGTTTTTGTTTCTTTTTTTTTTTTTGTTTATGTTTTGTGGGGAAGGGAAGGTTTAGTTAGCAAGCAATCAGCTAATTCGGAGGTCGCCTTGACCTGTCTCTCTACTGGAGAGTTTTATTTGCTATAATCCCACCTTGGGATCTTTTCTTGAGTAGCCCGCTTCGGCTAACTCGAAGGTCGTCTTGACCAGTCTCTCCATCGGAGAGTTTTCATTAGCGAAATCCCGTCTTGCGATAAATCTCTTGTGAGATTGAAGTGATACCCTGTGCATGGGTTTTTCATATTCTAATATAATCCTCCTCAGGATTGTTGCTGTTCTTCACATCTGTGCTAGAGCTTTTAAGTGTGTTTCAGTGATATAGTGAGAAAGCTACGAATTGTGTCTTCAGTCTATGCTACCATATTTCGGCAGAGTCTGAATTAGTTTAGGTACCCGTCTCTACTCAGGCCTACGTGTACTAATCACTTTCTGTGATCAGATTGTTTTATTTTATACTTGTGAATTGATGTATATAGCTGAAGTGTAAATAAACAAATTATTCCAGACATCCGATTCTTCCTTGTGTCTCCTGAAACAGGAACCGGATATGTTACAATATATATATATATACCCGACGTTGCCTAGGAAAGAAGAAAGTTTTAGACTTTTCTATTACATTTAATGCAAAGAAAACTAAACTTTCATTAGTAACTGAAATATCTACACTTCCCCCCAAAACTCCATGCTTTACTCCATTAAAATCTGAATAATTGTCAGCTATTAGGATCAGGCAGCTGACTTCATACTTTTTATTATTAAGATTATTTATTTGTCAAAAAAAATAACCAAGAAAAAACACTGTCATAAGAAAACTGATAGGAAATCACATGACGGTTGGTTGGTTGGTGTTTAATGGCGCAAGATCCAAGTGAGGATATGCTGCGCCAAACAAAAGAGCACAGAAAACAAAGATACTCAAATAAAAAGTAAGAGATTACTAATAAAAATTAAGAAAAAACAAGCGGTAAACGTGGAGGATAAAAATTACATTAAAAATTTTTAAAGCATTAAATGAGGTTTAAAACATTGATGCAGATGAGAAATTCAAAGAGTTTGCGATGAGGAGGTTTGCCTAAAAGATCATTCAATGCAGGATGGTAAGTTTTAAAATATATATAGTAAAAACGTTTTAAAACAGGACATGAAGTTAAAATATGATGTAGAAATCACATGACGATGGCAGATATTGTCGATAGAGAAATGGATCGCATTCCAATTTAAAAATTAAGGAGTTTTTAAGGACCTTTGACGAAAATTAAGTAGTTTTAAGGGCCCTTAACAATGAAAGCTAAAATTAAGGAATTCTTAAGAACTTTTAAGGATCATGGGAACCCTGTGATAGGTGATGCCCACATGAATTCATGCTGCAAGTTGATTCCACAATCTGACAAGTGTCTCCAATCAGGTGGTGGCTACGTTGAAAAATAGCTGTACTTGTTGCCAATAAATATGTCCGTGAAAGTGCGAGTTCTTTTTTTTCTTTTACATAGGGAAACTTACTTTCTGGATGCTCCTCGTAGTTGTGCATCTCCTTCATGGATTGCTATATAATGAAAATTTTCAATCTAATGATCAATGCACAACACTGCATAGACTCGATTTTTAGAAAGGAAAAATACACGATTAAGGATGAACAATTTTCAACTATTGTTGACTGAATATTTGTATAATTTGAAACGATTGTCACTGACCTTTGGCCACATGGTAGAGTACAGCGATTCTCAAACTGAGGGATGTGGCACCCATCTAGATACAGACGTGGCAACATTAAGGCACTAGTGTCAGGAGTAACAGCATGGTTTGAAATATTAACATGCTAACGACAGATTATACATATACTTATTGGTTTTTATATTATAATTAAACTTAAATTATTTACACAGTAGTCAATTGTAAAAGGTAAATTAAAATTGATGCATTTAAAAATTGTATGAATATCTTTTTTAGCTTTAGAACAGTGTTTCTTGTAGCAACGTTCACCCTGATTCAAATATTTCCATTTTTCTATCATCAGGGGTTCTAGAGTTTGTCTACTCAAATTTGACCTAAACTCAGTTTGGTTTTTCAGCACATTACTGAAAACTCTCTAACATGCAGCAATATTGTGTGGAAAAAGTCATATTCAGCAATATTTTTTTTTTTTCAAAACTTTGTATTTAATGGCTGAATTGTAATCTTTCAGCAGTTTAAAAGTTTTGTTACTTTCCGGAGCAACCTGAGGAGTTTCCGGAGTTATCCATTTTTCTCATTTCTCACGGAGTAGTTGGCATGTCTGTAGATATGTGTGATGATGCGATTTAGATCAGTTATATAATTGATTCATTCATACAAGAAGTAAAATGCTCGGGATCTAAATCTGACCTCATCACATCTTTTGTGAAGGACAGAGGACCATAAAATTATATTCTATGGATATTGTTGTCTTGTACAGTGGTCTCGGACGGGGTTCTGATCCCAGTCCCAGATTAGAATCCCATCTCCGTACTTGACATTAAATAAGAATGTACCTTTGCGGAGTATTTATGAGTCCCTAAGGGACAGTGCCCAATTAGAAGGGATAAGGTTTTCCAAGTTAACAGTCTCAAAGCGGGGTTTAAGCAGACAAATCAGATTCTTACAACTATCCCAATTGGATGATAAGAAGGAAGAGGAGACAAGGATGAAATTTAAAAAATAAGAAAGATTGAAAAAAAGAAAAGGTGAAAGTGTTCGATAGTGGAGACAAAGAGAGGAGTCCGACAGAAGAGGTTCTGAAGTTGAGACGAGGAGAGAGTCTGACAGAAGGTGTTCGATAGTCCAGACGAAGAGAGGAGTCCGGCAGGAAGTGTTCCTGCATCAAATAGCACGGCCGCACCCCAAAAACTCGGAAGGAAGCCCCTGACCAGACCGACGAAAGATCCATAGATACCCATCAACCAGCAGTGTTCCGGACACACCATTTTAACTCCCCGAAGGTATCCCCTTTTACATACATTTTGAAATTAGAAGGTCCTTTCTCTTATATTTACATAATTGCTTAAGTATTAAAAAATTTTTGTTCAGAACTAATTTAGAAGATGTTGGCAAAGCTTATTTTATGAAAATTAGCGTCAGTTTTGTATGTACATAGATGTATATATATTATAATAAATTTACTTTTTTTATATTAAACTACTTTTGGATGCTGTTAATTTAGCTTTGAGTTTATTTTCATATCTTATTTCTGTAGTTCCTCATAACCTGTGGTTAAATTTAGTACTAAAATACTTTTACACAATGCAATCAAAATAAAATCCCACTATACGTTTGATCACAGGTTACTACTCAAATAAAAACGAGGACTACACGACAATATGTCAGCATAAAATTGTACAATTAATAAAGACAGCATCAAGTGACTAAAAATAAAAGTGTAAGTTGTTTTTGTCGAAATATGTTAAGAAATGTCTTTATTTCTCTCAATCCTCTACCTGTCTTGAACTTAAACTGGATGCTTGGGGGAGGGGAGGTAAAGTTTAAAAGCATTAGACTAGGACTTTACTTTAAAGCAATTTAATAGGAAAATATTACAGTTTTTTTTTGTTTTGTTTTGTTTTTTGGTTTAGCAACATTTCCAGCTTCTTGGGCCCCAGGAATTATTTTTCTCATTTCAATTATTATATGAATTTTAAAGAAAAATTGCACTTTCAGCTTAATAACAGATGGGCTTAAATTCAGAAATGTAATTTCATTTGAGAAATATTTATTAATTCAAGGTAGTAGAGAAATTCCAATATTTAGTAGAATATCCAACATACCTGGAAATTACTCATGATATCATTGAGTTTTGCTTTTGTTTCATTCAATTCATTGGAGAGCTGCTTCACCTTTAGAGTCAATCTCACATTTTCAGACTATACAACATCGTACTGGGTGGTAGCTATTTCTTTCTCCTTTTTAATGAATCTAAAACATTACAGAAACATTTTAGGTACAATACCTCAAATATTATCAAATTATGTGCAATATTTTTTTATTATTTACTTATTTAAGTGGCTCAAGTTATCCTTTCAACCAATTTATACACACATGACAAATTTATATATTCAATATTTCAAAAGATATGGTCTTGTATATTTCCCTGATGAAAATTTTAAATAGCTCCTTTTTCATTAAAAACATTAAAATTACAATACATTAAAAAAACAAGATGGTAGAATAAAACAGTACATGAGATGAGTGATAAATAGAATATTTACTAAACTTTTAAAATAAAATTTTAGCGATCTGAAAGTTCATGCACAGTTTTGTAAAGAAGAATTAAAAACAGGGTATCTACCAAAATAAAATTTTTCAAATCCATGACTTTCCCTGATTTAGCAAATCATTTTCCATGACTTTAAAAAGCTTTCCTTAAAGTATATAGGAATGAAACTTTGGACGTACATACAAATAAAATATATGCTTTTAGAGAAATGACAGGAATTTTATTATTAAAAAACTATAAACTTACTTACATAATAATAATAAACTCACATACATAAAATAAATTGTTGTATCTACATACCTAAGTTTAATCCTATAGCCATTTTTCAATCAAAATGTTTCCCATTTGAATTACGGGTACTTTGGTTTTATCCGGGTGACCACGAATAATAGACAAATATAACCCTATAATGTTTATATACAATATCCCTAGAGATAAACTTATCATTTTGTGCAAAAATCTTAACTAATTTTTATTAAAAATAATTATTATATTAATAAAATTTTAATCTACAATTTAAGAAAAAAACCAGAATAATATTCATTTACCCACCCATTAAGCTTTCTCGCTTCGAGTTTCCTTGGTGAACCAATTTTACTTGGCAATAGGGTCAACAGGATAATACATAAATACCAAACTCAGTCACTTCAGCCAAATGACAAGTAAAAATAGAATTAAACAATTCAATGCATTTTTATTTAATCGGTAGTTTAGCGGATCCATGACTTTTACTCATTTTACTTGAAAAATCAAGACTTTCCATGACAAAATGAATCCTGTCTAAATCCATGACTTTCCATGACTTTCCTGGTGCGCAGAAACCATGTAAAAAGAAATATTTTGTTGCACTTAAAAGTTAAACTTTGATGATTTAAATTTTTTTAAAAAATATCACACTGCCTGAAAATTTTAAATATTTGTATGATTTTTTTTTAAATATACTTTTTAAAGTGTATTTCTAAAATAAGAAACAATTTTTGCTATGAAAGAGTACCATGTCATGATATAAAAATTTTAACTATAAATTAAGCAAAAGTAATACTGTCCAATGAACTTGAAACCATAAAACTTAAGATTATTGAATATTTAAAATTACTTTACGACAATTATCTGAATTGTGTGCACAATGTTAAACAGGTCTTTGAAGGTGGAGATTTCAATACTTTTGTAACCTCTTCAGGACCACGATTCTTTGTTTAAGGCTTGCAAACATACCAGTGTGATTGCAAACGAGAATGCTTTATTTCAAATTTTAAACAGAAAACAGATGGCAATTAAAGTCTGATCCAATAATGTTCGACAAAGTGTTTATTCCTTCTGAATAAGTTAACTTTGTCTTTCCAAGGCCTATGGAAAGTATGGAATGTTTATTATAATTAGAGAGTATTTTGATCATTTATTTATACATACTGTATGATTTGCAACAAATGCTGCATATCTTTCAAACCCGACTGCATGGAAGCGTGTGGAGTCTCATTCCAGTTCTTGGACTGTAGGGCTGCCATTTGGGTTCCTATGTAAAAATACAAAATTATACTTCTTGCATTTTCACAAAAGAAACAATAACACCATCCTATATTTTAGAGCCACTTAGCCACTGGAGACACAAACAAAAAGGGTTAATCCAAAATGTAAGAATTACAATTCAATAAAAGTTACCATAACTTTGCAACTTATGAAACCTTAAAATGATACTTTTTTAATTTAAAAATATTTAGACATTTAACAACACTTTTAAGGCTCTTAGAATCAGGGTTGCCATGATTTAAATCAGTTGATTTTTTTGAAAAAATCATGGATTTAAATAATTTAGTTTTTGCTTCTTTTAAAACCTCTATTCCAAAGACATGAGAATTGGGAATCAGTCAGCGCAGTCATACCAATAAGTCAATAAGTGTCAATAGATAGCATGTGCTTTCCAGTAAATTGAGGGGTCATTATCAGAAAGTATGGAGTAGGGGTAGGTACAATGATTGATTATGACTTGTGGAATTCATTTTATGTCGTGGGAGGTAAAGAGAGTATTACAGAATTTGAAATCCAGTTTATCTACCCAATAACGACAATCATGGCTTCATCTGCCGGAATGGAAAGACAGTTTTCTTCTTTTGGTATTGTTCATATTCTAGCCTTCGTAACCAATGAGGAGCGAATAAAGCATCAAAGCGAGTGTTTTTTTTTTTTTTTTGGAAACAGTTAAATCCATCATTCAGTGCTTCAAAAATATTAAAATAATTGTGATTTTTTTTTTTAAATAAATAGTTTGCATTAAAAGAATATTTAATTTGTTCTTTAAATTGACATCTTATTGAGTTTGCACTCTCCAATGACAAAATAATGGAATGTATTTAGATTAAAATTTGCATATTTAATTTTAGGTAATCAGTGTGTAGAATATACTAGATAGATAAGATGTTACTTCTTATAACAAACTATTCTACGTATATTGCAAAAAACATAAAAACAACAATTAACATTAATATTCTGAAAAAAAAAAACCCAAAGAAATCTGATTTAAATAAAAAAAAAATCTGATTTAAATCAAATAAATCTGATTTTTTTTTTTTTAAATCATGATTTTTTTTCCAACCCTGCTTAGAATTACCTCATCTACGTTTTAAATCTCATATATACACATATATATATAAGATGTATATGAGAAACATCTTATTTAAAATAAAATATCATGCCATAAGCATATTTGCTGCCAAAATACTAATCTGTATTTCTTCAATTGATATTAGTTTGGTTTATTATTGAAATTCAAATACAGCAAATTATTTTCAGCCTGATCTACTATTATTCATAACATTTTAACTTTCACACGTTCGCTGCCACCACCGCACTGGCGCGTCAAAGTGGCACCTCACGGTATGCCGACGATGCACTAACGCAGCGACGGACTTGATAAGTTATATGCTCTGTGTTTAGTGTGGCTTTGGAAATTGAACGGTGAGGTTGTTTCGGCATGTTAGTGAAACATTATTTTTTAATTTTTTGTGGTTGGTTTTCAAAATTTTTGTTTGCATTTTTTTATGTGCTTGATGAAAAACCCTGTTTTTGTAATGCGGCTTCTGAAGATGGTAATATCATTTTTAGTGGCAGCGAATGTGTTAAAAAAAAAAATTCTAACAATTTTTAAAATAACTTACATACACAACAGTTTTATTTTACACAAAATTTTAAAATCTGTTGAACTTTTGGGTCCCAAGAAAGTGAATAATCCTATGAAAAAAAAGAGCGAATATTTTACAATTTCTAAAGGAATGAAACTTGGACTGATTTTGGATAGAGCAGACCCACATGAATCCAAGGATAAGGAAAGAAGCTTCTCTTGTACGAAAAGATTTAAAACTAATTCTAGAAATAGACAGAAAAACTGCAAAATTTAATGATAATTTCACTACAAAAGACACATTCAAAAGCAGCCAGTGAGGTACTTCTCCTGGAAACAAAACATTTGAGAGAAAAAAGTCAAAAACTCTACGTAATTTGTATATATATATAATCCATTTTTTATAAAACTCCTTCACAAGGAGAAAGCACCACAGATAGCAATAATAAAAATGCAAAGATTCAGTCTGGACTTATATTGAAGAGAACGCAGAAGTCTGATTTAAACTTTATTCGAGAGCGATAACAACGTACATCCTTTCTACTTAACGACAACCAAAAGCCACAGAGTTCACTCTGAACGGACAGAGGTGTACCCAAAAGCGATGACAAAAAGATATTTCCTACAGTAAAAAACAACTTAATAGGTGAATTAAATGCAATATCAGCAAAACGCGAAAACCTGTTCCACCTACAGCTTGGAAACTGCTGTATAGACAGAAAGTTTACAGTTTTAGAAAAAAAAGGAATGTTAAGTTGAAAATACTTATTTGATTAAACTATTTAGAGGCTGGGAAAAAAGATTTAAAGGAATTAGAATGGGAGAGAGGAGGTTTTTGAAGAAATATTAGAGTTAATTAATTTTGATATATTACATAAGCAACTCCTGTAATCCGAGAACATGGTGCCATAACCTAAATATCTTCACAAACAATTTATCATTAACAGCTACGTACTGCATGCTGTCATACCCACTTGGAAAATGTTACTAACTGAGAAAACTAAAAATTGAGACAAAGTACATTCAAAAGTATGTACATATGTAATGTTTTGACATATCCTTGTCAAAGAAAACTGATGAACAATTTATATGCAAAATAAATGTAATTTTTCATTTTCATGCAATTACTTATATCATTAACAGGGTTCCCACTTTTTCCAGAAGAAAAATTAAGAACTTTCTAAGGACCAAAGTAACTTTTTATAAGGACCTACTTGAAGTACAAGGCATGACGACATAAACCTTATTTCTTACGGAACCTATTTTAATGATTATGAACTAGACAAGCCATGTTCCATAAATGCCCTACAATATTTCAGAATTAAATTTTTAAAGATGCTTAAAAATTAATATAGGATATATCTATTTGACAAAAACTAATTTTGAAAAATGTACATCTAAAGTTTTTTTGAGCGATCAAACTAAAAATAAATTGTGAATAAAATACAATATTATAAACAGTACTTTCTGAGGGTTTAAAAATGACTTCGATATGTATATATGTAAGCTTGTAATACTAGCTGATTATACCCAACATTGGCTGGGAAAGAAGAAAGTTTTAGATTTTTCTATTACATTCAGTGCAGGAAATTTAAACTTTCTATAAGTAACCAAAATATCTACAAAACTCCCTTCCTCCATGCTTCGTTTCATTAAAAATCTGCATGACTGTTAGCTATTAGGAAAGGGAAGCTGACTTCATACTTCAAACCTTTTCAGTATGCAAGAGATTATTCATTTGTCAAATAAGTTTTCTAGCTCGTGACCCTAAAAAGTACTAATAAACTAAAAGTATTTTCATAATTTTTTAAGGATATCAAGGAAAGGAAATTTGAATTAGTACAGTAACATACTGACAACATATATGTATTTGAGGATTTTCTTTACTATTAATACTGCCCTTTTGGCTAGAAAATTCAAATGAATGTTATGAACTTCAACAAATATTTATTTACTATTTACAAAGAAATTTACAACAGTGCAAATTCACATACATAAATAATTTCATTTTGAAAGTTCGACAGATTTTTTTTTTTTTTTTTTTTTTTTTTTTTTTTTTGTCTTTTATCAAAAAATTTTTCGCTCAAGTTTTGTAACTCAGATACTTTTTCCTTTTTATATCTTCATGGTTCGTACACTTTTTTAATGGAAAAAATTAAGCACCATTCAAACTTATTAAGCACCTCTTATCAGAAACATATCAGATAAAATAATGGTTATTACATTAGTTTCAACAAAAACATGAACGAAAGAGATAGTGTATAAATGAGAAATTATTGTATTTCACAGACACAGAAGTCAAAAGTTTGGAGAAAAAAGGAGAAAAATAAAAAAAAAAGAGGTAGTTGAATAACTATTAAAAACTAATGTTCTGATTTACTTAATACAAAAACAAGTGCCTAAATACGAAATATGAAAGTATCTAAATAACTTTTTATCAATATAAACAAGTACTTAAATTTCCTAGTAAAAAAAAAAAAAATTAAAACAGATTCAAATCAGATGTTTCTTCAATTTGCCTAATTAAAAAAAAATAAATAAATTCACCTATACAGTTGAACTTTATTATATTAAACTTTGAGGAACCATATTGTTTGTTGGATTTAACTTAATAATTTTTACTAATAAAAACAATCACTCAAGTCTCCTAATCAAAAAATGTTGAAAACAATTTCAAATCAGAAGTTCCTCAAATATCCTAATATTTTTTAAAAAAAAATTAATAATATAAATGTGCATTTTAGATATCAAATTTTTAGGAGACATTTCTATACACAAATTTTTAATTTTGTCACTGCAGAATTTCTTAAATAGCAATAAAATCTATACCTTAATAGTTTCGAAAGATACAATAATTATCATTAAATTTAATTTTAATCAACGTCTAAAAACTCATGATTTAAATAATATATGTACTGCATAAGGCTATTTTTTTAAGTGGACAATTAAAAATTTTTTTTTCAAATAGTAATATTTCTGGACGATGATCGAATAGAACAGGATTTTTTTCGGTATCTGAGCCAGGGGGTTCGAATTGTACTTTAGGCTAACAGATTTGTAACCATTTAGTTTGGTCTGAGAGCACTAGAGTTTTCTTTTGTGTTACCCGACGGCTAAAGACATCGGAATTTCATTCACACTGAACGATTAATCTCGAGCGACCTTATATGATTTTCATAGACGATTTCGAAATATTCAAATAAAAACTGTTGGCAAGAAAAAAAATAAGGACTTTAGGGAAAAATTAAGCACTCTTTAAACACTTTTTAAGGCCTTAAAAACGCGTTTTGAAATTAAGCAGTTTTTAAGCACTTTTAAGCACCGTACGAACCTTGATCTTTCCTTGGAAGAAATGGATAGTGTTCCAATTTCAAAATTAAGGAGTTTTTAAGGACCTTTGATGAATATTCAGTAGTTCTAAGGGCCCTTAAAAATGAAAGCTAAAATTATTAAGGACTTTTAAGGACTGGGGGAACCCTGATTACACACTTATCCCCCTCTCTTTCTCTAGAAACATAAAAGAAGAACTTTATACACTAAATATTCTTATCTCTTGAATGATTATATTTCCTCATGAGTTAATAAACAACTTTGTATCATAGTTAGTTAATACTAAAATGAAACTATTAACTTAAAAAAAAATAGTCAAATGTGTAAAACAAAATCTACAAGATCATAATTTAAAAACTGTTCTATTTACAAAAAAAAAGTGACTGATTTTTCTTTGTCATTAGCCTGCATAAAACAATGCATTATCATTTTACCGATTAAATTTTTATTGAGGACGAAAATTTTCCATTCATTTCCTATTTTGCTGACATTCTGTTTGTTGACTCTACAACAGATCTTTTCAAATATTGCTGTGTTTTAAAGTTCCATTCAACTGCATATCAAGAGTAGATGATATTCATACGGTGCAGAGGAAATTATGCAAATGGAGAATGTTCCGATGTAATCAACTTCTACCTGCTGCAGGTTGAAGAAAATCTTTTTTGAAAATTACCTCAAAAGAGTGTACAATCTTACAAAGCAAAGCAAATCTGTACAAGTTTGCAGGTATGCAGTAACAATAATATTGCATTATCTTAAGATTGAATGAAAATGTAACATTTCTAAAATAAATGAAAAAAAAAGAGCAATTTCATTACCCATGATTGATGGGAAATAAAAGAAGAGTTTTGTTCGTTGGTTGATTGGAATTTATTGGCGCTAATTCCTGAAAGGACAAACTGCGCCATACAAGACAAAATTAAAAACAAAGTAACAGATAAAAACAAAGCAAAAAACACAGGAGAGAGGAATTTTGAGGATGAAATACAAAAAACAACAAATTGAACAATAAAAACACATAAAAATCAAACAAACAGAGAAAGTAAAATAGAAAATATATACAAGATAGATTATTACAGTATGAGAAAATTTAAAAAACAAATTGAAAATTGAGAAATTCTAAATTGAAAAAATTGTCAAATTGAAAATTGATAATTAAAAATTGAAAATAAAGATTAACGTACAAAATAAAAATCACAGAATTGAGATTTCATGATAAAAACCTGTACAGAGAAGAAAGGGAAACAAGCCTGGATGTGGTGTTCCACCGATGATTGTGTCAAGATTCGGCGATAAATTTTTTTCAAATTTTATATACAAACAATATTTTATTAAATAAAAGAAGAGTTTGAGTGACAGTGAATCAAGTACAGTGTATAGGATAAAAAACTTATAACATTAGTAAAAATCTATAACAAGCAATTGACCAAATTAGTTTAATTGTTCTGCATATTGAAGATTCCACTCTATTATAAAATACATAAAAATGACAAAAGAAAACGTATTCATTAGAAAAAAAAGCTGCAAAAATCATGAAATAAATTTTTTTTCTTTTTTTAATGCATGCTGCATAAATTGCTTTCTATTTTCAGAACGTCGACCTGCTAATCTCAAAAGTCCAAAATCCTGCAATAGTTTATCATGTTTTATCGGTTGATGTAGCAACCCAAAATATCATTTATTTTTAAAAAGTATATAAAAAAAGGACTAAATTATATAGTGTTCAATTTCTATAAAAGATTAATTTTTACATTATCCAAAAAATCAGGGTACAAAATTAATAATCAACGAGGAATCATTAAACAATCCAAATGACAAAGAATTTAAACAAAGAAAAGTTACTTAATAACAATAATTAACACTTAAAATACTAACAATTGTTTCTTTTAAACTGCATGTACTGTTGAAGATTTTATCTTATTTGAAAATTTAGAATCAAATATTTGTTCCAAATAGAGTCCCTGTTGCTTTGATTTGCAAGTCAATGAGTTTCTAATAGTTCCACTTGTTACTGAAAAATGAAATGGTGACGTTCCAAGAGTGCATTAATATATGAAACAATGAGATTATCTTGGGCCCCAATTTCATTCTTGAAAATATTTCCCCCTACACCCAGCTAGCACGGAAACATTGGCTACAAGTTGGCTGTTGGTCTTTGGTTGGGTAAAAGGTGAAATGTAGTGATGATAATTAGTTGGCAAAATGTTTGGTTGGCCATCGGTAATTCTGAAACGTTGGCCAACCGTTGGAGATTTTCTGTTTACGCCTCTTGCACAAATATCAACATACCATTGGCTAAGAAATATAAAAGTAACAGCCTATATCTACGAGCATGTGCAGAAGCTCTGCCAAAAGAGAAAGTTGTGTGTCAACCGCCATCTATACGGTTAACACGCCATCGCTGCAGAATTTCAAATTTGCAAGGTAAGTTCTCTTGATATTTTTGTGTTCTATCCTATATGCCCTCATTATT
The DNA here is from genome assembly GCA_032207245.1 of Pardosa pseudoannulata. Classification (NCBI taxonomy): domain Eukaryota; kingdom Metazoa; phylum Arthropoda; class Arachnida; order Araneae; family Lycosidae; genus Pardosa; species Pardosa pseudoannulata. The sequence continues at coordinate 7,535,976 of CM063497.1, forward strand.
ATTAATTTATTCCGGAAGAAAACGATGTTTGGCTATCTGAACTGTAGTTTCTCTTTTGTATTTTTAATAGTAAGATACCATTTACAAAAGTATATACTCAGTATTTTAGTACACTTTGATCTTTAATACTTTTTAGTACACTTTAGTACAGATTTAAGAAAATAGCAAATTTTAAGTCAATTTAAGATAGGTGACATAATATTTTTTTAAAGCATGCTGATTTAAATTATCATTAGGTTACTTTTTTGTCTTTTCTTAATAATAATAATAAAGTTGTATAATGATATGTATATATTATGGATTTCACTTTATCATAGTTGTGAAACTTGTTTAGTTTATAACTTAATTTTATTTATTAGATGTAATTATGTTTGCCTTTACTCTTTTACATATTCAAATCATCTTTGAATCATTTTAAAAAGGTAAAAGGATAAAAGGAAATGTCTGTGGTAACATTAAAACATTTTATAATATATACTTTTCCAGTTACTTATTTGTGTTTCAGATGCCATGAAATTGTGAATCCAGAGAAAATGTAGAGAACTTTCGTAGATGGCAATGGTGGCCGAATTTAAATTAAAAAAATTGTAAATAAAAGAAAAATAACTAAAATATGTATATATATTTTTTTTGGTTAACCACTGTTGTGTTGTGCTTTTCTTCAATTATCTACTTTTAGCTCTCAGAAGGGGAAATTTTCGTTTTTCTTATTTACGAAACAGTTTGTATCATTAAAAAAAAATTAATACAGATTTCAAAGGAATAAATGGATTGCCGCAGAGTAAGTATTATATGAAATGTGTGGTGTAGACTAAAATAACCTATCTCATTCTTTTTATATCTATTTTCTATTTTTCAACTCTTGCAAAATTTAAAAATGACTTATGTTATAAAAACATCAGCTTATTTCAAAGTAATAGCACATGCCCATTCTATATTATACACTATAGCAAAATAATAAACAGAAATAATAAACGTTGGCATTCCGTTGGCCCATCGTAGTATTACGTTGGCCCACCGTAGTATTGCGTTGGCAATATGTAAACAACCACCATTAGCCAACCATTAACCAACCGTTGGCCAACATGTCATATCAACGTTGGCCCAACGTATGCAGTACAACGTTGGCCCAACGTAACGTTGCTAGCTGGGCAATATCCTTGGAAAGCGGAAAAATTGTAAAAAAACCACCAGGTCTGAGAATGACTCATCAAATCTGACATTATTTCAAGGTACTGCAAAAACCTTACTAAATCTAACTGCTTGTGTAGATTTCAGTTGCATTCTTCTAAATCAGAGCTTCATTCTCTTTCATAAAGATTTGTTCTTGACGAGACGAAGATTCTCGGCTCTCACTCAGAATTTGTTGTGCCACTTTAGCTTCCTCTTGCAATTTCTCAAACTTGGCAGAGCAATTGTGACGCTGAAACACAATTAAAAACAGAATAAGATTTCATTCATGCACAAGCTAATCTATCATAGTATTGGATTCAAAAATAAATAGTTTTAACACATGAAAATTTAGGGACTTGGTGTAAAAATTACAGAATTTTAGTTAAAATCATTATTGACAACCTCGATAATGCAAAAAATAATACGGAATAAAAACTATACATATATGAATCCTTCCTCCGCCCAGGATGGGCCTTAGCCTTCTCCAGAATTCCATACCAGGCAGTCCTATGTTTGGCTCTGGATTTCCAATTTGAAATTTTCAAGGATCTTATGTCTTTCTCAATGCAGTCTAACCATCTAAGTTTTGGTCGTCCTCTCCTATTGGTTTGACCGTAAAAACTTTTTTGTGGATCTATTGTCACTAAGTCGAACTAGGTGTCTGGCCCATTTTTATCTTTGTAAGCTAATAAAATTAATTATATCTGTGTTTTTATATGTTCTGTTTAATTCAATATTTGTTATTCTTCTCCATATACCATTTACGTTAATTCCCCCCAAAATACTTCTCAATATTTTTCTCTCAAAAACTGCTAGGGTTTCCTTGTCTCTTTTTGTCAATGCCCAGGTTTCAGCCAAGTAAGTCAAAACGGGTCTTATTAGGCATTTATACAATATTATTTTATTCAATCTTTTAATGAACTTAGACTTTAAATATTTCTTTAATCCAAAAAAACATCGATTAGCAACAGTAATTCTGCTATGAATTTCAACAGATATATTATTTTGTGTATTAATTTCCGAGCCTAGGTATATAAACTGCTTTACAGTCTCAAATCTATAACTGCTTATTTCTAAGAAGGAGTGATTATATTCTGATTTTAAACAAGGCATATATTTGATTTTAGCTTCATTAATGCTCAAATTCATCTTTTTGGCCTCAGTTTCCAGAGAAATAAATGCTTGTTTTAGTGCATCTAATGTCCGGGCTATACATATATAAATATACAATGATAAAAAGAAGCACAATAAATTATTAAACTAATTTTAAACTTTTATTTCCTTTTTCATCCTAATTTGGTGAAATGTATTAAAAGTCCCAAACATATATTGCACGGAAGCTAACTTGGTTTAGGAAATGTGTAAAGTAGAAATTTATATGTCAGATCACAATTTTTAGAATATTATATATTGGAGCTCTTTCCTTTTTTATTTCTGCAAGGCTGTGTTTCAAACATGATGGGTATAGCAATCTGATAAGAAAAATGAATAGTATTGCTGAACGGGAGGGAACAATTACAATAAAAATTTATTAACTGTGAGGCTTGTACAATCCTCTATTAATCCACTTTTTCTTCTATTTAGCAATCACAGATTCCAGGGTTCCCACTGTTTTACCAGAACAAAAATTAAGGACTTCCTAAGGACCAAAGTAACTATTTATAAGGACCCACTTGAAATACACAGCATAACGACATAAACTCTTTTCCCTGAGGAACTATTTTAAAGATTATGGATCAGATAAGGTATGTTCAATAAAGGTACTGCAATATTTCAGAATGAAGTTTTTAAAAATACCTAAAATTTAATATAAGATACAATTTCACAAAAACTAACTTTGAAAAATGTACATCTAAAGTTTTTTGAGTCATCAAATTAAAAAAAAAATTGTGAATAAAATATAATATTATAAACAGTACTTTCTGAGGGTTTAAAAATGACTTGTATACATATGTGTATATACATATATGTATGTATGTATATATGTATATATATATATATATATATATATATATATATATGTATGTATGTATGTATATACTAGCTGATTATACCCGACGTTGCATGGGAAAAAAGAAGATTTAGACTTTTCTATTACATTCAATGTAAGGAAAATTAAACTTCCATGTGTAACTGAAATATCTACAAAACCTCCATGCTTCATTTAATTAAAATCTGCACGACTGTTAGCTATTAGGAAATGGAAGCTGACTTTATTCTTTAAACCTTTTCAGCATGTGAATGATTATTTATTTGTGAAATAAGTTGTCTAGCTCGTGACCATACAAAGTACTAATAAACCAAAAGTATTTTCGTAACTTTTTTAAAATTATCAAGGAAAGGAATTCTGAATTACTATAGTAATACACTGAAAACACATGTATTTGAAGATTTTCTTTATTATTAATACTGCCCTTTTGGCTAGAAAACGTAAAAGAATGTTATGAACACTAACAAATATTTTATATATTCTTTATATATATATATTCTTTGACCAGTACTTATCACCTGTATTGGCATTCTTAGAACCAGTTTTGGGCAAGTTTAACTCTGAACTTACAAAACCAGAAAGTTCAGAGAGTACGGTGAGAACTGATAGGAAATCTCGTTACAGCGATGAATCACATCAATGCTTAAATTAATAGAGTTCCAATAATTTTAAAATTAAGGAGCTTTTATGGACCTTTGACAAAAATTAAGTAATTTTAAGGGCCCTTAAAAATGAAAGCTAAAATTAAGAAGTTCTTAAGGACTTTTAAGGACTGCAGGAACCCTGTATAATTCAGAGATAGACTGATAGTTGAAGCTTAGAAAGAGTTTAAACTATTGAAAAACTAACCTTTGAAATTATCATAAAAATTCCTCAAAATATCTTTTAATTTCATCTCAAGGTGGATCATACAATATAATCATTTTATTAGGCTACTTAGTTTTTCCTTTTAGCAATTTCATTTCAAATTAGTCTGCTGTTAAAAATTTATTAACTTCTTCAAAAATTACGTATTTTGTAAGGATAACCTTTTATAAATAACACCCAAAATTAAGAAGATTTTAAGGCATGTGCAAGCCCTATGCTTGTACTGGGTGGTATTCCTGTTGTAACAACAGTTCAATACTGACAACTGGTTTTGGTTAGGGAAGGCTACACATAATATAAAGTAAGAAAAGGAACAAATGGAGAAACAATCTTAAGCAATATTCCATGGTACATTCCAATTTTGTATTCAACTGAATAACTGAAATAATCACCTGCTGTCAAATGACCCAAAACTTTTCATTCCAAATAGTCTTCAGCTGCCATTCACTTCTTGCTACCATTATACAATCCTAGGACTTAAATATAACAGAAAGTTAAAAGCGCATGTCAAAATAACTATTATAAAACAAGAAGAAGTACGAAAAAATGTATGAGCTATAGCTCAAATTTTTAAAGAACGTTAAAAGATTAGTACTTTTTACATTTAAAGATTCATTTGGAATTTATAGTATTGAATTTTTTTTTAACCAAGGCCCTCCTTGACCCCCGTGAATGTTGTAACAATTAATATATTAACACTTAGCACTCTGCACACCTACTTACCAGCAACTCTACCAGCAACTCCGACACATTTTCGCAGCGGAATGGAGTTTTATTTTAAGTAGGGAGAATCACACGAGCTTGTGAATGTTATTAATTTCGTTTATTTAATATAAATGCACTTCCTTCTTGCAAATGAAAGAAATTTTAAATTTTGTACTTCACCATAGTGTGATATCTTTGGAAACAACCTCCCATATGCATCCTGGCTTTACTTGGGTAGTATACAGGGTATCTGCCAAAAAAAAATTTTTCAAATCCATGACTTTCCCTGATTTAGAAGATCATTTTCCATGACTTTAAAAAGCTTTCGTTAAAGTATATATGAATAAAACTTCTGATGTACATACAAATAAAATATATGCTTTTAGAGAAATTACCGGAATTTTATCATAAAAAAACTATAAACTTACTTTATAAGTGTTAATAAACTCACATACATAAAAATTAATTGTCGTATCTACATACCTAAGTTTAATCCTATAGCCATTTTTCAAATCAAATGTTTCCAATTTGAATTCAGAGTACTTTGGTATTATCAAGGTGACCACGAATAATAGCCAAATATAACCCTATAATGTTTATATACAATATCCCTAGAGATAAACTTATATTTTGTGCAAAAATCTTAACTAATTTTTATTGAAAAATAATTATTAAATTAATAAAGTTTTAATCTACAATTTAAGAAAAATTTCAGAATAATTTACATTTCCCCACCCATTAAGCTTTCTTGCTTTGAGTTTCCTTGGTGAACAAATTTTACTTGGCAATATGATCAATAAATAGGATAATACATAAATACCAAACTCAGTAACTTCAGCCAAATGACAAATAAAAATAGAATTAAACAATTCAATGCATTTTTTTTAATTGGTAGTTTAGCGGATCCATGACTTTTACTCATTTTACTTGAAAAATCATGACTTTCCATGACAAAATTAATCCATTGTCTAAATCCATGATTTTCCATGACTTTCCAGGTGCGCAGAAACCATGAGTATAATTTCGGAACTGCTACTTAAAGTATCAGAATTATAATCAACATTTGTCTTTTGCAATATCTTTTAACACTTGAAAATCAAATATATTCAATACCACTCAACTCTAAATTCTCATAATTATTTTTCTCCATGTTGCTAACCATATAAAATGTCAAACAATGGTTTAATGGTAACAGTTCAGAAACTGAGCCCATTTTAACTACAGATAACAAATGCCAACGCAGCATGCTTTAAAAACATTTGGCCCTGCGAAACAATTTCTGGATGGCATCGTAACAGAGCACTAAGGGTTAACTTTATTTTCAATTTCATAATATTTTGTATTGTACCAATAAGCAAAATAAACTTAAACACATTAGCTATAGAAAACAATACTGAATTCCACCCCTGGTCATAAAAATAAAACACCAAACCCTTTGATTCACGGGAGAATGTTATATAAAGAACATAAAATTTCATTTAAAAAAAAAAAAATCATACCTTTTTATTATTATAAAATCATAATTCAGGCTTGCAACTTCTCGTGTACTTTCAAAAAGGTGAGAAAAGGGACAAATAATACAGAATAAGCGACTAAAAAGTGACTAAACATTGAAAAAAAAGCGATTTTTTTTTCTCCTCTTGATTACAAATGCTATTATTAATATTTTTCTACTTATTTTAACTCTAAATCAAATGATTCGTGCAAGACATGATTTTAGCATCAAATACAAAGAAGGGTAAAAATTTTGTTTAACACAACTCGACATTGCTTTTTATTCAAGAAAATCTATAAATTAGATTTGAATATATACAGTACATTCATTTTATAATCACAATTTTCTGCATATATTAATGATGTTTTGAAATACGTACATAGCTAGATTAGAATATCTAAAGAAAAATTGTGAAGAAAAAGTAAATTAGAACTGTGTGCTTTGACGTAAATTACTTTAATGTATTAAATGTACATTTCAGTGCAAATGTATATCTCAGGAACTTCTTTACGACTTTTTAAAATCGCTCCATTCTGGAAACCATATGACTAATTACATTTTAATAAGAAAAATAAGATTAGAGCATCCCATTTTGGGTCTTTTATTAAAATATTTTGTTATTCATTCAGATTTTCTTCTTTCAACAAGACTTTTGGTGTGATACACCATGAAAAAGTGACTGTTTACTTAAAAAAGTGACTAAAAGTGATCAATTGTAAGAAAAGTGACTAAAGGTGAGAAAAGTGACGGAATTGCAAGCCTGTAATTTTAATTTCAAAATAAATACATTACTCAATAGATAAAATAAACTAAGATAAAGAATGAAGTATATTCAATTGTATTGCATTTAATGCAAGAGCTTTTTACAATTTTAAATTGATAGTATTTATATTTTATCAACCATTGACACCCACTCCTTCCCCAGAAATGTAGGTTTAATTAATATATAATTATAGTTTTTCAATATCGATTTATGAAACATGAGAAAGTACTTTTAAAAGGTATAAGTACACACTTAACTAACCGGAAACCCATTACAAAATAGTAATTCAATTTGATATATAATTAATCCATCCAAATCATAAAAATAATCAGACATAATAAACTACTGGAGAATGGTACCGTAAACGAGCAAGAAACAATATCCTAACAGAAATAATGGGATACGAGTTTTACCGGTTTGAATTTTGCAGTAAAATCACTGCTGACCCCCCAACCAGTGAATTCAATTTCATAATTTAACTTTTAGGTTTCGGCTGGTACAGCAGTTGTACCATAAATATTTAGAAACCCAAAAGTCGGCTAGGGTACAACAGTTGTACCGTAGATATTTCTCCCCTTTTGCAGGTACGGGGTCATTACTCACTCGTCATTTGGCCAGTCCCTCCCTATTGTTGAAGTGTTGCCGAATGCATCAGTACCGGGAAGGAAGAATGTGATTTTGTTTGGCGACATGTGGTACAACTGGTGCTTTTTTGTCCACGTCCAACAGTTGTTTGTAAACTATTCATTCTATCTTGTGAACCAAATCCGTTTGGAAGTTTCTTTCCTTCGTCGTTTATTTTTTTATTTAATCTGATCATTGCTCCAAAATTTAAAGGTCTTTCTCAAAGTGAGATGTCAAATAACTTTCAGACTGGTCTTAGAACAACTCTGCATTGTTAACGTCCTCCACTCCCAGAGAGTGACAATAGGACAAAATATTTTTCCCTCTTGAGAAAGTGGAAGGAGGGAGGAGGAATTTTCGAAAATGTTGCCGATTTGTAGTCCAAACGCAAGCCAGCAGTTAGTTGAAGCTTAAAGGTTAGTAACCCAATGAGAATTAGCTGCATTTCATAAGTTATTAAACAGTTGCGTAAAGAGAGCCTGCTCCGGAATGAACAAGAATTTTAAAATGACACAGCTAACTGAGGAGTCAATAGTACGGGTTGCCCAACTTGGCGCTTTATTGCCTATTTGACAGGGGACACCCACATGTTCAGTCAAGCCAAAACATCAAATATAATACACCTAAGAACTGTGCTTTTAACCATCAGCTCAAATATCACAAAAATGAAAACAAAATTTAGAAATACATGAAAAATTCAAACTTACGATTGAAATAACCAGCTATCTTGTTGAATACTTAATATAAAGAAGCTTCTCTGGATATCAGTCCTACAGACTATTATATCAAATCAAGCTGGTGAAAGTGGAAATCTATAAAACCAAACAGACGAGTGAAAACTTGCACTAAAAATACTACTACAAATAATTTTATTAAACAATAAAACTTACTATTTAATAACGATGCTATCACGTATTTAATCAATTGCTTGCTGAAGTTTATTTTGATAAACCTGTTTATTAATCTATATGAATAAGGTATTTTACTAAGCAGTTATTCACCAACAGTTTGTACATTTTTATTCCCAAATATGTAAATGGTCATAATAAAATAATTTTATTGACAAGAGAAACGAACCTCAATATAATGTAATCTTCCTTAAATTTTGTTGATCCTATTTAGATTCATAAAAGTACTTAAAGCCCTGTTAAACACTACTTCTTTTACAAATTCAATCTTTATAAGCAAAGACAATGTTTAATATTTATTTATACGAATGAGCTTTGCTCTGAAACGCGTTTAAAATCTGTCCAGCACAAAAAAAAATATAAATAAATAAAATAGTGGCATAGAGGATAAACATGGCAGTAATAACTATATATAATAACTACCAGGGTTGGCATAATTTAAATCAGTTGATCTTTTTTGGAAAAAACCATTGATTTAAATCATTTATTTTTCACTTCTTTTGAAACCTCTATTCCAAAAGAGAGGAGAATTGAGAATCAGTCAGCACAGAAGTACCAATAAGTAAATAAGTGTTAATAGATAGCATGTGTTTTCTAAGAATGGAGGGGTCGTTATCAGAAAGTATGGAGTAGGGGTAGGTACAATGACTCATTATGACTAGTGGAATTCATTTTATGTAATGGGAAGTAAAGAGGGTATTACAGAATTTGAAATCCAGTTTATCAAACAAAAAACAACAGCTGTGACTTCATCTGCTAGAATAGAAAAATAGTTTACTTCTTTTGGTACTGTTCGTTCTAGGCTTCGTAACCAATTAGCAGTGGATAAAGCATTGAAACTAGTGTTTTTATTGAAACAATTAAATCTATAATTCATTGCTTAAAAAAATATTGAAATAATTGTGATTTTTTTGTTTTTGTAAATAAATAGTTTGCACTAAATGAATGTTTAATTTGTTCTTTAAATTGACATCTTATTGAGTTTGTATTATCCAATTACAAAATAATAGAATCTATTTAGATTAAAATTTATATATTTAATTTTAGTTAATCAGCGTGTAGAATATACTAGATAGATAAGATGTTACTTATAACAAACTATTCCATGTATATTGCAAAAAATATAAAAATACAACAATAATTAAAATTAGAATTCAGAAAAAAATCAAATACATCTGATTTAAATCAAATAAATCTGATTTTTAAAAAAAATCATGATTTTTTTTCCAACCCTGATAGCTACTGTAAAAATATTTTTAAAAATGTGAGAACGAGATATATAAAATTAGTTTTACAAATGCTGCAAATGTTTATGCATAGCTTCAAATAAATATTCAATTGTATGTAAGGCTAAAATTAAAATAGTCACCCGACATCCAAATGTCAAACAATTCCCAAGGATTTTGTTTCCCGTTTAATAAAATACCCACGGAATTAGAAATAAACAAACCAGACGAATAAAGATTTTAGTCATCACAATAAACAGTTAAATATGAATTATATTTCTATAATATAATTTAAAAAAAAATAAAACAAGTTAGCAAAATCACGAGCAAACAAAAGTTGTTACGGCTTAATAATTTTGAAATAAAGTTCTAAAAATTCATCAAGAATTAAACTATACTTTTTTCCATCGACAAGGTTCTGTAGTAGTACCGTAGCGCTCCAAACCAAACCAAACCAGACAAGGTTCTGTAGTGGTTCCAAAGCACATCATTGGTTATATTGCCTATAGCAACTACTTCTATTCTTTCTTCACTAGGAATGATGCAAACAATGGTCAGAAAGGAGATAGTTTTCCTTATCATTATTAGAAATTACTCAGGATACCTATATGAAATTATAACAAAAGAAATGATTAATAGAATTTTTAGAAACGACACGCATTTGGGCATACAACACTAAAAACAAATACACGAGAATTCACATGAAACGATCTGTCACTACGATTCAAAATAAATAAACCGGGTAACAGTTAACAGTTTAGCTTACAGTTAATATTCATAAAAGTAAAAGAAATTTTTATTTTTTAAATATATAAAGTTGACCACTTTAAACAGAGAAGCATAACCTTTAATTAGAAATTTTAATGACATAAAAATATCACCATTGTAAGATAATTTAAATTCAGCAGTACAGAATTTTAGTTTTTAATTCCATGGACATTCTGTTGGTTAAAGATAATTTCTGATTCGGAAGGGTTTCTAAAGGACACAATTAGAACAAAACAGTGATTATATACTACATAAATATGCTGCAGCTAATTATCTTTAACTGACTTTGGGTAATCTGGGCCTGAGGTTTTAGTTATGTATCTTCGTCATTCTATGTAATTTTTCGAAAGTTTCGTTTGACTTAAGTAAAGTATTGATATTTTTCTCCTTACAAATAATTCTTTTTAATCAGTGTGTAAGCCAATTCTTACGCTGACCCTCCCGGAGACATACACAGCAACAAACTGAAGACCAGTATATCACGACAGCAATTACAACAGCTATAAAGCTACTGCTGAACTACGAGAGTTCCGTCATGTCCGAGTTTAATTTTATCAAACCCGGTAAGGAGCAAACTTTACAAAAATAAGCTCTAGACTACCAGGAATAACTGAAAAAATAGATCACTAGGGAACATATTGTTCGTGACACCCGTGTACACCTAAAGGCGGTATAGACCTGAGGTGTCTCTCATTTAGCACTCCCCAGAGGCTTGAGCTCGAGAGACGTTGTCCCCCTAAATCAATGTGTAAGAAGAAAAAAATACTATAGCTGTTTTAGTGTAAAAAAAAATTCCTTACCTTTGGTGCTAAATTAATTTTTCGTTTTCATGTTAGCTGAGAATTAGTGGCAATAAAGAGAAAAGCAGACGACTCTATTACTTCATTTCATATATTAAACATTTAATGTTCTTTAGTTTCACATCGTATTTTATTATATTGATTTTCCTATTTTTGTGTAATAAATTTCGAGATGGAAGAAAGTTCGATAGAAATGTATTTTGACGAAGATGAATGGCGAAAACTGACAGACCTTGAAAAGAGGAGATACGTAAACATCAAGAGAAATTTTGAAGTCATGAAATCAAACGGTAAAATAATTCTCACATTTTGTTAGAATAAGAGTATTTTAAGAAAATGTGATACTATTGCTTTCTCTTTAAAATATTTAATATACAAGTTATTAAAAATGCATGCATAATATAAATGTATGTGTTAAATATGAAATTGCGAGAGGAAAATATTTTGAAAATTCGAAGTATAGAAAATTTAAAAATTTATTTTTGTCAAAGTTTAGAATGAATCAAAATACCCAACCATTAAAAGTAAATATCTTTAGTATGCATTTTTTGGGGGAAATGTTTAGGTTTGTTAATTGTTCTGTTTCAAATATGCCATGGTTTTTTTCTTTTTTTTTCTGTGATCTTTCAGAAAACGCGTACCGCCGCTATGTGTTTTTACTTGGCGATTTTTCAAAACGCGTTTTTCTGTTGGTCGCCGTTTGTCATAAGAGTGGGGAAAATTTTAAAATGAAGTGAGAAAAAGGGTTAAGAGATGGGTTTGTTTGAATTTGTCGGAAATCTGTGGTTAAAAGTTTGTGGCGCTACCAAGTCTATTAGGGCGGGTTCTTGGTTCAATAGATCTAAATTAATAATGGAAGAAGTAATGATTTTAACATATAACATTAAGGAGGGAACATCCCCCTTACATGTTAGATTTTTTAGAATATTAGTGCTTATTAAGGTAGAATCCCAGTTCCGGGCACCATGTTTTTGGCTCTATTTTTATACAAGTGATCGCCAAATGGTCGCCAATATACAAATTGATGTTTACAATTTGTACTTCGTTTTGTATTAAGTTTATAACCGATTTTAAAGCTTATTTTGAAAAAAAAAACTTTGAAATTTTGCTAAGGTGTACACAAATTTCAATTTCAATTTTTAATGTATTTAAACGTGCTTTTGTACTGTTTATTGAACTAAACAGTTCGGAATTTCTGTAATAGGTACAAATTAAGCAAAATAGAAACATAACTTGATTATATTTAGGCGGTTATTCTTATAAAATACTGTTGCTATTTAATGAAATTGTTTTTAAATTATCGAATAATTATAAAGTAATACAGCGGACAAAGATATAATGGACTCTAGAAAATCCAAATTCAGCGGTCTTGAAGTATTCTTAGTTACAAGAACCAATATTGGTATGGTATTCTAATCACTTGTTATTTCCCCCAATACACTAAAATAAAGGCTCCGATTGACACCCCCACTTTTTTTCGGGGGTGGCGGAAGAGTCCGAAAAGAAGAGCAAGGTTTGCCAGAAAACTGGGTTCTAGAATTTGGCGATATCGCCCACGCTTGAGATGCCCACTGAACTGGGATACGGCCGCTTATTAAAATGCTATATATTGTGTTTATTCTGTGTTGATAAATATTACAGATCTGTTATTTATTTTTTAAACAACGTAAATAATGATAATTATTATGCTAATTTTACTTTAATAATGCTATAAATTATGAATCTGCTGTGTACTTTTTTTTTGAGGAAGTTTAGTTTTGTTAATGAGGAATTTTCACGTTTTCTAATTTTGATTTTAAAGGATAGAAGACAAAAAAGTAAGCAGGACAGTAGCTATTTTTCTTTCATTTGGGGGCCTAATGAGTGATTTCTAATGGGTTTTATAGCGGACTCTTTAACGTCTCTCAAAAACGCTACTTAATCTCCGCCGAGTTTGTGACGTCATCGTTCATGTAAACACAGAGCTCCTATGCTGTTTACATGTTAAAAGGCGACTTTTAAATTTGTTTTTTGTGTAAAGTATCGCATATACTAGCATTTTTTTGTTATGTCTGGCATTAAAAAATCATACTCTAAATATTGTATTGTGCCACTCTGTAAAAATACAACAACTAATTGCAATGAGAAGATATTTTTCAGCGTCCCAAAAGACCCACATACACGTAAAATCTGGACAACTGAGATGAAAAGGGATGAGAAATTAAACCTCAAATTATCATATAAATCATCTCTATGGGTTTGTGAAGACCATTTTTCGGTAAATAAATGCTTGCATTTGTTTAAATATTACTATTTTAGAACAATTAAAGTATATAAAATACATCTATACCTTTAAAAGGATTGTTGATTAACCACTGCTATTTAACTTTTAAAACTGCTAATTTTCGAGTATTATCACAGAGTTCAAGTACAATAAATATTTTATAAAGCATATAAATATCGAAAACATATAAATATCTAAAGCATATAATTATCTAATAAATAACTCGGGGGAGGGGAAAGTTATGTATTTTCAAGGTATTATAAATATTTTCTTCAGAGATGCATACTTTCTTATGTATCAAATGTAACAGTGATATTTTTCGATTAAATTGGTGACTAATTTGAAAAAAAAAGTATAATATTTTTAAAATACTTAATAATTATATTACTTTAAAAATTAAATTTAATTTGAGAAATTTTATACATTTTTTAATTTGACATTAATATTAAAGGCAATAAAATTGTATTGCTATTTAAAAATGTATAAATAATTAAATAAAGCCATTTAAAGATTTTAAATTTCTTTTCATCATATTTAAAATATCTAAGAATTGATTTTGTTTTGGTTTGGTTTTGGAATGCTACGGTCTACTTTTTGCAACACGAAGGCTAATGAGACCGGTCTCACAAAAAATACCTCCTCTAATTTTTATTTTAATATTACATCCGTCTCTATTTGTAAAAAACGATGCAACTACAAATGTGTATGTATATGATATATGTATATTTATTTGACTTGTTTGTGTTTACAAACAAAAGAGCTGTGTTTAGCATGAATAAAGTATTAATACATGTTAAGTAAAATTGGAAAAAAAATATAAATGATTTTACACACCTTTGGGTTTTAATTCCTCGTATTTCTGCTCCCATAAAATCCGGGTTTTTTGTCAAGAAAGAAAATATTGACATGCTGTCAATTTTCGGGAGGTTGTCTGATTGTCCTTTGGTAAATTCAGGTAGAAGAGACATTTATGACAAATTGAGATAACTAAGCTATCTAGATCGATAAAATAAACCTTCAGGTTTAAATAAAAACAAATTTTGATAGCTAGAAAATTTCAGGAACTTGCAAAAACAAAATCGGAAAATAGTGCGCGCTTAAAAGCAATACAAAAAATATTGGTCTGCATGAACGATGACATCACAACCAATCACGGAGCGTTTTGATGTCACGTGATTTTCGCTTAACTTTAAAATTCATTTTTTAAATGATGGACCCAGTTTTTTACATTTTTGAGAACATTTTTGGAATCTACGAGTCTGAAATTATCAGAAAAACACTAAGTTGTCCGAATCCCCCACATGTGCAAATTCCTCATTGTTGTGTTTGAAAAAAAAGCTTTCTTTTTTTTTAGATCAGCCACCATGTTTTTTTAATTGGTGATTTTTCAAAACACGTGTTTTTTTTTCCCCTGATCGGGGAAAAAAAAAAAAAAAAAACATGGCGAATGGGGCCTGCGTCTATAATGCATCTGTTCCTAAATTTTAATGTAAGAAACGAAAGTGAATAATGAGGAATTTGCACATGTGGTGGATTCGAACAACTTAGTGTTTTTCTGGTAATTTCAGACTCGTAGATTCCAAAAATGTTCTCAAAAATGTAAAAAACTGGGTCCATCATTTAAAAAATTAATTTTAAAGTTAAGCGAAAATCACGTGACATCAAAAAGCTCCGTGATTGGTTGTGATGTCATCGTTCATGCAGACCAATATTTTTGTATTGCTTTTAAGCGCGCACTATTTTCCGATTTTGTTTTTGCAAGTTCCTGAAATTTTCTAGCTATCAAAATTTATTTTTATTTAAACCTGAAGGTTTATTTTATCGATCTAGATAGCTTAGTTATCTCAATTTGTCATAAATGTCTCTTCTACCTGGATTTACCAATCAGACAACCTCCCGAAAATTGACAGCATGTCAATGTTTTCTTTCTTGGCAAAAAACCCGGATTTTATGGGAGCAGAAATACGAGGAATTAAAACCCAAAGGTGTGTAAAATCATTTATATATTTTTTCCAATTTTACTTAACATGTATTAATACTTTATTCATGCTAAACACAGCTCTTTTGTTTGTAAACACAAACAAGTCAAATAAATATATATATATATATATCATATACATACACATTTGTAGTTGCATCGTTTTTTATGAATAGAGACGGATGTAATATTAAAATAAAAATTAGAGGAGGTATTTTTTGTGAGATCGGTCTCATTAGCCTTCGTGTTGCAAAAAGTAGACCGTAGCATTCCAAAACCAAACCAAAACAAAATCAATTCTTAGATATTTTAAATATGATGAAAAGAAATTTAAAATCTTTAAATGGCTTTACTTAATTATTTATACATTTTTAAATAACAATACAATTTTATTGCCTTTAATATTAATGTCAAATTAAAAAATGTATAAAATTTCTCAAATTAAATTTAATTTTTAAAGTAATATAATTATTAAGTATTTTAAAAATATTATACTTTTTTTTTTCAAATTAGTCACCAATTTAATCGAAAAATATCACTGTTACATTTGATACATAAGAAAGTATGCATCTCTGAAGAAAATATTTATAATACCTTGAAAATACATAACTTTCCCCTCCCCCGAGTTATTTATTAGATAATTATATGCTTTAGATATTTATATGTTTTTCGATATTTATATGCTTTATAAAATATTTATTGTACTTGAACTCTGTGATAATACTCGAAAATTAGCAGTTTTAAAAGTTAAATAGCAGTGGTTAATCAACAATTCTTTTAAAGGTATAGATGTATTTTATATACTTTAATTGTTCTAAAATAGTAATATTTAAACAAATGCAAGCATTTATTTACCGAAAAATGGTCTTCACAAACCCATAGAGATGATTTATATGATAATTTGAGGTTTAATTTCTCATCCCTTTTCATCTCAGTTGTCCAGATTTTACGTGTATGTGGGTCTTTCGGGACGCTGAAAAATATCTTCTCATTGCAATTAGTTGTTGTATTTTTACAGAGTGGCACAATACAATATTTAGAGTATGATTTTTTAATGTCAGACATAACAAAAAAATGCTATTATATGCGATACTTTACACAAAAAACAAATTTAAAAGTCGCCTTTTAACATGTAAACAGCATAGGAGCTCGGTGTTTACATGAACGATGACGTCACAAACACGGCGGAGATAAAGTAGCGTTTTTGAGAGACGTTAAAGAGTCCGCTATAAAACCCATTAGAAATCACTCATTAGGCCCCCAAATGAAAGAAAAATAGCTACTGTCCTGCTTACTTTTTTGTCTTCTATCGTTTAAAATCAAAATTAGAAAACGTGAAAATTCCTCATTATAAATTCTTTTCTTAAATTTTATTTTTACTAGATTGTTATGGAGTGGAATAAGCAAAGCTTCTAAAACGTACAATTTGTCCGAGAACATGGAGGGGGGGGGCGGGCAAAATAAAATTAAACAAAATCTAAAATACTCTTACTAACTCACCATCAATAATGCATGGCATCTCGTTTATCCAAGTTAAGAACAGTAGAGAACTTTTTGCATTCAGTATCTCATAAGATTATCAGAGTTCGTTTTAATATAAACTAAGTAAGAGCTACCTAAAAGCTTAGATGTTTCGGAAATAATTAAGACATTATCTGATCTAAAAGTTCGCAAATAAAACAATTCAATCAAAATTAATTTGTTTTACATACTAGTCTTTATGTCCTTTATGTTTTTTCCCACTGGTTTCCCAGATCGTCAGTATAGAACATTCATTGTTTGGTCAGAATAGAGGAGAAAGCGTTCTGTAATACCGATCTTTCTTTTTTAATCGAAAGTTTTTAATCGACTCTGTCACCTTTTAAAAGTTAATAGAGAAAAATCTCGCTAAAACAGTATTCCATACAATTATAAATCTTTGTATAACGATAAAATTTAGTAATTTCGGCAGATATGTACACAATATAATCTAAAATATCCCTATTATTTGGTTTGGTTTGGAGCGCTACGGTCTACTTTTTGCAACACGAGGGCTAATGAGACCGGGACCTACTGCTTAAAGCCGATTCCGAACGGCTACAGACATCCATGCCACTGTGGGATTCGAACCCACGAACTCCGATACCGAAGGCCAGCACCCTAACCAATCGTCCATCGTTCGGCTCCCTATCATTTAAAGGGACACTTTGCAGTCATAAACGATGATTTTCTGACAAATGTTCGTTTTCCCCTTGTACCGGGCCGAACGATGGCCGAATGATACAGCACTGCTCTGCGGTATCGGAGTTCGTGGGTTTTGAATCCCGCTAATGACATGGATGTTCGTAGCCGTTCGGACTCGACTTAAAAGAGTTAAATAAAAGTGACTAATTGCAGCATGTGTGTCGAGATGTTTCAGTTAACTTTGTTTAAAATGATACAGTCGATTAAAATTCAATTTTCTATACAGAGTGTAAGAAAAAGAATTTTAGAGTGCAGGGAGACTTTTCTCCGCATACATACGTACATACACAGAGTATACTTCCTGCTCAGTTTTGCATAGAGGTTTATATAATATTTTTTTTTTCAGGTTTATGTCCGAAAGTACCAGACTTTATGCAGAACAAGAAAAAATCGTCGAACAGTTCTAAATCTAAGCCGAAAAAACAGGGTAAATCAAAGAATTCGTTTTAACACAATGTGTACTGCTTACAATATTATATATGTATATATAAACATATAAATAAATACATACATGCGTATACATATGCATACACATAATATTTACCTTTTGCTTTTTTCCCCCTCTGTCAGAGTGCGACGGGATGTCTGAAATAACTCAAATGTTCAAAGAGATGAGCGATATGAACCCGGGGTGGCCGGCAGGTAAGTCCACAATCTCAAATTGATTCCTTTTTTTTTATTTAACTTAATAACTTTGCTTTCCTGTCGAAACCGAACGAATGTCACTCGACGTGTTCTTTAGCAAACGGCCCTTTCTCTCCCTTCTTTTTTTCGTTTTATAAATCTGTCCACTGAGTAAGTATTTCTCATCGTTCGAAAAATGAAACAGAACGCGCGTCCCGTCGTCATTCGACCAGCGAAAGTTTCATTCGTTCTTGTTCGGTTTTGACCGTAGAATTTTTATTTATCTTTGAATGTTAATGTGCTTTTACTCTGAACTTAAGCATCCCCAAATAATAATAGCCTAAGTTATCTATCCTTCAATTTATGAAGCGGTTGGACCTGGAATGGATAGAGGCATCCATATTGAATTCTTGATGATTTAGGGTTAGCAAAATTTAAAACGAGTCAAGTTTATCTTTTTCCTAACTATCTATCCGATTCTAAAACAAATTGGTATAAATAGGCTTCATATCACAGCAAAAAGTACTGTCGTCTTTAAAACGTTCGAAATCCACCCCTTCCCCTCCTTTTCGAGCTTTTAATGTCATTATTTCGAGCCCTATTTTCCCATGTTAAGAGCAGGTGATTCAATTTTATCCATTTATCCCATAATAAAATAGGTAAAAATAACATTTTTTCTAGCATTATGACGTCATTCCTTTAACCATCTCATTGAATCATGTCTCATTTTAAATTATTTGCTGCACTATTTTCATACGTTTTATCACTGAAATTAGATATTACGTAAATAATTTTCTTTTATATTTAGCTTAAATAATAGATTAGGTAGTATATATCTGATAATTTTAAATTGAATCATCGATTATTTTTTCTTGAAATGAAAATTTTATCACCGGCATTAACAACATAAAATTCTAGGAGTTTTTTTCACCGACTAAATATCTAGCCTTGAAGTTATATATCTTTGAAAATTAATAAGTTTGTTCGTTTGTGTGTTTGTTTTTTATAAATAACCACAGTTTCGCTCAATTTTGGACATCATTCATATGTACCGACCAAATAATCACTGTTAATATTAAAACCTCTGCTAACAGGACAAGATAAATTAAAGTTGACAACTAACGTGCGTTCAGTAAAGATAAACAAATTATTGAGCGGGTACCAGATAATTTTGAGCCTAAAAATAAGAGATTTGAAAAAAAATTTTCAATTTTACAACTCCTCTTCAACCTCCACTCAAAATACGTGTTCTGCAAAGATCGGTCGATTTACTTGAAAAATTGAAATAAAAAATAAGTATCTAACGTGTTCTGCAAAGATCGGTCGATTTACTTAAAAATTGGAAAAAGAATTTACCAAGTATCTAACGAGTTCTATTAAGATCGCTCTATTTACTTAGAAAATAAAGAAAAATTTATATAAAAATATACCATTCAAATTTAAAATGGTTAAACAGAAACTCAAAAGGCTGCTCGACTTCAAAAACGTTGTTGAGTTACGATCCCCTCGCCAGATTTCAAACGCCACGCTGCAAGCACGCAAGCTGCAAGCACGCCAATTTCGCCAAATGTGGTTGAAGCACCAACAAGATCCATGATTAGAAACAGGAGAGTGGGCTAAGAAGAGGAGTTGAACAAACCATTTTTTACCTGCCTCATAGGGTACTATACAATTCTGGAAATTTAAAAATTTTATTGATCCCGTCATATGACGGGTTAGTGTAAAATATTTTTGTGATTAAGAAGTTTTTTTAGTTAACCTGTTGGTAGATGTAATATCCTTAAAATTATTCCAAGGCTTAAAAATAAAAAAATTACATTTTATGAATCAATTAATAACACTTCGCTCCCATCCTTGGGTGATACATAAATCGATATAGAACGCGCTTTGTGAAAACGAAGGCTATTTTAGTTTCAAATAAACTATCACTATCAAATGCTATATTTGACGCTATTTGGCGATTTATTATCCTAGTGCATCCTTTTATACTGCGTATTTTTAACTGAATTAAAAGTACACTATATACTATAATCGCATTCCAATCACTGAGAAAGAATAGCAAAATCAAAATGGTACAGAAATATTCGGAACAGTTGTATTATTGGCTAACGCTGACGACTTTTTCGTCGCCAACGAAAATGGCGCCCTACTTGGACAAACTTAAACGGTTTTAAAACCGAAATATTGATACAACTTTTATACCATTTTAAACACAGTGTTTAGCCTTATAACTCATTAATCGTTTTTAAAATTTTCACGGAAGAGGTGGAACTTGTAAATCCCATAAAACGAAAATACTCGTTATTATAGAAATTCAAACATTTTTCGTTTAGCGCAGTCAGTCACTGAGGTAGACGGCTCTTTTTGCTCAACATTCTTTAGATTCGCGAGCTAGAAATATTCGAAATTAGATATGCTGTAAGTGTTTGAACTTAGAAATGTATTTATAGCGATTCTGACCTGGGGAATTACTATTTTGTTTTGAATGTTTTGTGCTTAGTAGTAAGATAATTCTTTACTAATAAAAAACAAAGAACTTCGAAGAAACGACGTATATTTGTGATTGTGACAAAAACGGAATAAAATGATATTGCCCCAAATTAAAACGTTATAAATTTAACAGTGAACATAAAAAAAACGGAACTTACAAACATGTCGCCAAAATAGGAAAAAAAAAAGCGCCAAATCGCACTAAAACCGGCGTATAATACATCTGTAAAAATATTTGATTAAAAATATAGCGGTCTAATTTTTTCCTAAGAAAACATAGCAAAATGAAATTGATTAAAAATGAAGTAATACACAAATAAGTTTGATTTTGAAAGCAAATGAATGTATTTAATTACATGATATGCATACAATTATTATACAATAAGATTCAATATTTAATTATTTCTTGGAAGAATGAAGTTTCTCGATTCCACGGACTAAAAAATTTTTTCTTTAAAAATTAAAGAAAGGAATAATCTAAATGAAAAAACATGAAATGTAAAAGACGGGATATAGCTTGGCGCATTTTTGCTGTTGGCAACTAAAAATTCCTTCGCTCGCGTAGAAATGATATCAAATTTAGGCGCTCAAACATTATTACCCGAGATGTTCCCAGACAATAGGTTAACGTCACAGTTAATTAATTCTGTAGTTAATACTATAACGGTGGTAAATAATAGTATTACGAGAAAATACAAAAACTAAAAATGCCAAATAAAATGCAAAAGTCAAAATATTGCTAAAAAGTGATTTTAGTGCTTTTTAGCCGAGTCGGAAACACTGAACACGAAAAGTTTATAAAGAAACAGCCTTTTGTATAAAGCCTTTTGTTTTGAAATTTTGTGTTGGCGGCGTTTTTCTTGCCTAGACAAACGTCGGAGTGTTGATACCGCATGAAATACATAGAAAGTTCATTTTTCACAAAATATAATTAAAACATTATACCGTAAGGAAATTAGATTGTAGATTATGAAATTATAAGTAAATTTAACGGGAATTTGAGATTTGATTTCTAAAAAAATTGCACCCTTATAATATCTAGAAGCGAACGTAAAACTGCGCCAAATGTAAAAAAAAAAGAGCCAATGGGGTAATATTTAAAAGTTGTATCATTCTTAAATACAACCTGCATTAATTATGTTTAAGTTTTATACTTGTAAAATCAGATTCCGAGGGTCCAATCTCGATTACTAAGGTTAACATGTACACCGGCACTTGCTACTTAATGAATAATATAAAATAACAATCGGAAATATAAATCGGAATATACGATGGGAGGTTTGCAATCGTGGCCAGTCAAAGTGACCAGGCAGGACACTCTTTTCAGTTACGAAAGATATTTATTGCCAGAGTGTCGGGGGGATAGGTTCCCACTTCATTATAGGGAGGGACGAACTCCGCGATCATCTAACATGAAAATTCTAAGAAAAAGTCTCTGAAAAATCGAAGAAAACATCTATGAAAAATCCGTCTCGGACATCGTGCGTCTCCTTATTTTTCATAATTTCTTATATTGGCCGCTAGGGCATTACAAAGTTTTAATGGGAGAAACTCCTTGCATGAGGGCGCGAACTGTATCCCCAGTGGTGAGTTTAGATGAGGATTTAAAAGGGGAAAAGGCGGAGAGACGCTGGGTTTGATATTCTTGACTGTTCGTAATAAAGGCGTCGAGCTATAAATCGATTTCGGCACTACTGATCTATCTGATTGCAGGATGTATTTCGAGAGTATATACCTTAAGGGTTTTTATGCGAAATATCTCCTCTTGTTTACAGATTTAGTTTACTAATCACACAGATTATTAAATGTAAGTTTGAGTTGTGTTTAAAATCCCTATTGGTGTCCGACAACTTATAGGGAGCCCTTTTGTCTTTTCAGCCCCTCCCACTCCGGCACAAAAACGCCTCATGAAAGAGATCGAGAAGAAGTTGGTGAGTAGCACAAACACTCTCTTACTAGAAAACTTTCTTTCCGCAGTTTTCTCTCTTCTGCGAGTTCCAACTGCTTTCAAACTCCCATTACTCCCTCCATGGGGAAATATTAAAATTCTTTCAGAAAACGTGTACCGTCGCCATGTTTTTTTACTTGGCGATTTTTGAAAACAGGCGTTTTTCTGTTGTTCCCTAAAAAACATGTCGGACGAGACCGGCGTCTATAATGCTAAATTCCACTAAAATGAATTCATTAAATTTAATGAATGAATTAATATTTGAAAAAAAATGTATTAACATTGAGCGTCGTCCACTACAAGTTTAAAAAAATGTATTTGAACTCGAGAATAAAAAGAATTTTATTAACGATGGATAATTTGAACAAGACATATAAATATAAGGAAATAGGTCTATATTGATAAGTCTATACTATCTCTATTTTAATATAAAAATATAGAATAGATATATATATATATATATATATATATATAAATATAAGGATATATAAAACAGGGAGAGTGTGAACTAAGAATAGGAATTGAATAAAACTTATATATAATTGTAATAGTTAAATCCGTAATACTGTGAAGTGGTGTTAGTAGCGTCTTCTTTTTTAGCCGTATAATAAAATAAATGTTTTAATTTTTTTTTTTTTGGTATTATATCCTGTAGGGTAATGTTAAAATATGCCTAAACAGAAAAATTTGAAAGTGCAATAAGTGCATTCCAAAAGTTTGTTTAATTGGTGCACTGTGCAAAAGAAATGTAGAGCAATATAGAATGTCATAACGGAATCTAGACTGTTATGAAATCGAGTCACTAGGGGCTCTTTTTTACCCATAACGCTTTCTTATCTTCTGCCAAGGAAGCTAGACGAACCCTGCTAGACAATTTCCTATCACAAAGAGAACTCATGCTAACGAATAGGATTTCGGCGAATGGAATCCCAATCACAGCAAGAAAAAATTCTTGAACGACATTTCGTACGACAAAAGAACAACAGTTGATGTTTAAAATTTCCCTTTTCATCACTTTATGTGCCTCAGCTCTAACTTTCCAGTTTATCTAGAAAGAACATACATGAATAGAATTGTAGAACAAGAACGTAGTAGACGGCCAAAAGAACAATTATGGCAAGCCACCTGGCCGTAACTAAGTCCTTTGGCGCACGCGGAAAAAAAATTAAATATAGCCTACCACCAAATATAGTGAAAAAATATATAAACATGCTTTTTTATATATCATATATTCAGAATTAACACATAACATATTTTGTAAATTCTTAAAATCTTCATAACATATTAATTTTTAATTTTTTCTTCTATTTTTACCTCATTAATACTTGAAATATTTTTCTAACCTCTAGGAATATTATTTTGCTTATAAACTGAATAGTTTATTTGAGGGGAATATTTTTATTTGTTCATAAAATATTGACGAATTTCTAAATTTAAATTTAGTTTTATTAACTTTAATAAATTCAAATTTTAAAACGAATACTTATAATTATATTAAGGCCTATTATGAGAGTTTGATAAACACTTTGTAAGAATTTATAACAAGTTTAGTCTCCAAAAAAATTTTAAAAAGTAAGACAATTCATTAAAAAATAATTTTTAAACACATCGGATTTTGTAATAAAAAATTTTGTTTCACACTTTTCCCTAAATTTTTTTTTTGACGAGTTGTCCTTTTTCGGACCCTATTTTTATCAAGGTGCGACGTCCCTATGACTGATGCGCCCCTTGGCAAACGCCACTTTTGCCACCCCCTTAGTTATGGCATTTGCAAGCCAAACGGATAACA
Source organism: Pardosa pseudoannulata (assembly GCA_032207245.1). Classification (NCBI taxonomy): domain Eukaryota; kingdom Metazoa; phylum Arthropoda; class Arachnida; order Araneae; family Lycosidae; genus Pardosa; species Pardosa pseudoannulata. The sequence goes on from CM063497.1 coordinate 7,560,610, forward strand.
TCGGAACACAATGAAATGCATTTCAGAAAAAATCTGCACCTAGGGTAAGAGACCCAAATCTATCCAGAAACGTCCTTAAGGTAACCCTCAAAGCCGTTAATACTTATAATTATATTAAGTTTATTATTAATAATAGTTTTATTATTAATAATAGTTTAAAACCTAAACTGTACTTGAAAACGAAAGTTGAATTTTTAAATTTGAATTGATGTTTAAATGAATCATTTTTAATATTGTTTGAGTTATAGATATCCATGTCTTTATTCTAATTTTATCCCTGAAATTCAACTAGATTATGATGTTTATTATTAAAAGGGACGTCTACAAAATAACTGACATTTTTTTGGGGGCATTCGACAGCAGGTTTATTTTTATTTTTTGACCGTAAAATACATTAAAGATCGTTTGAATGCAGTTTACAGCCCATTTGTTTATTTGCCCTTTCAAAAACATTCAAAATATTATAGAATCAAGCGATTTATATATGTCAGCCATATCTTTTGAAATGGAATTTCGAACGAAACCAACATTATTTCTTTCCCAGGACCATGTGGATTGGAGCCCGTACGAGGTGAGCCTGTCCCCTAAGGAATCGAAGCATATCTCGCAGCTGCTCAAGAGTGCGGAGAAACATCTCAAGTTCCTCCAGGATTCGCTCGCCGGAAACAGTGAGTGCCTCATTCGAGACCAAAAGAAGTCACCAAATATTGATTCAACTTTTCTAGTATCGGGGGACGTTTGAGAAATTCACATCTTACTGTACGGAAATACACACACACACAAATGTGTATAGTTTAACTGTAGTTGTTACAGAAAGATAATTATCCGGTTAATTTTTTTGTGTAGAGCATCACACATTTTTAACCTGAGTATCCTGGTTCACATTCGAGTAAAGTCGATTTATTCTGTAACGAATTTTTTAGCACCGCCAAGCATGCAAGCATATGAGGAATTAGGAAAACAACTGTTCATATCGGGATCGAAATAATTGTATTTTTAAGGTTTCTAAAGAAATTTAGATTTTTTTAAAGACGGAATTAATGTTTCGGTTATACTAAAATAATTCTGTCAAAATCTGGTTACGATTCGTTCAGAAGCTTTTTCAGTGATCTTGGACAAACATGAAACATCTTTCTTCTTTGTATAAGAGAATATATATGTACCGGGAGTATCCAACCGACATTAAGGAATGATAGATCATATCATCAAAGGAACATGGGCAGCAAATAGCGTTTAATGGGAGAAAATCGTAGAAATTCGTCTGCAAATGTACAAAGACAAGAAAGGAACAATCTAGGAAAACGTTCTTTTTTTTCGGGCATCACGAGCTGTTTTAAACTTGTTTTGTGAAATAAATGTGTACTCCGTAATTTTACTGGATTGTTTGATATCTCGACAGTCTTTGTACGTTTGGGGACGCATTTCCGACCGCATACCGGATATATCCGGCTCAGTGTGACGTCATCTCAGAGTATCCTTGGTGATTTTAATTTCAGGCGAAGGTTCCGAAAGTTCCAGTGTCCGAAGATATCCAAAGCGGCAAGTGCCCGCTGTGTGCTATACTGAAGAGAAGGTCCCCAGCGAGGACGAATGGCTATGTAAGTATAACTGTCCAACAGGTCTCGGAAATCTTACAAATGGTCAATCCATCCTACCGACGGGTCAACTCAAACCCCTTTCATGCGTGTCTTGTAGCTGGTCACTTTTTGTTAGCCCACCGACGGAGCACGACCAGACCTAAAATGAATGTTAGGTTTTTAGTGTACCGGCCCTTCAGGCTTTGCACATTTCCCAGTGAATTTTCTAATGCAATAAACTGCGAACAATCTTTTCAAAGAGGAGGACAAATTTTAGTCACAGCATGTTTATGTAACAAGATCACATGAGTGTTAACTCAAAACGGGTCATCCAACGGAGACTTTGGCGATATTATTAATGGCACTACTTAAGAATAGAGTTCTCCTTGGCAAATTTGGCGAAATTATTGCCGATGTTTAGTGAAACAAAAAGGTCATCCATCCAAACATTGTATTTCTTGCTTTTTATGGTGTCTTTCATGAATGCATAGTGTGCAATCGCAATAGAATTATATACTCTTACTTAGTGAAACAAAACGACTTGGAAACCGGATATTTATATTTATGGGAAATTGATGCCTTGACAACGGCAACCGCTTCAAATGATTCAAAATCAGCCAAAGTGAATCATTAATGGTGTGTTATATCTCATTTTTTTTAAGCATTGCGTGCTTTTAATTTCTAAGAAAAGAGTGACAAGAGGACAGCTGGATGCAAATATCATATGAATTACAATATAGATACATATTGTTTCAGACACGGCGAGATCAGCAGAAAATGTTAGGCGACCATACATATCGTCAAGTTGGCGGGGGTACCCTGTTCGTAACTCAAGCCTTATTAATTTTCACTTTTAGTTTTGAAAACCGATCGAATCACAAAAATAAAGGAAGTGTAGCGCTTGGTATTTTTGGTGAGTTTTATTGGTACAACGCGCACCAATAATACACCAATCACCTCGCTTAATTAACCGAAACCACTGATAAACAGTTCATTAATATTTATGGGTCTTTAATCTCTCAACAGCTTACAAATCCAATAGAACCAAAATGTTTAAAAAAAAAAAAAAAAAAAAAAAAGTGAATTATTGGAGAATGGAACAGTAAACCGGTAAAAAGCGACATGTAAACGGTAATGATGGAACACGAGTTTAACCAGTTTGGAACTTCGGTAAAATCACCCTCGTTGACGAAGCTGATGAATTTAATAAAAAAAAGGAATAGATGAGAAATAGGTGCATTTAATATGTAACAAAACGGTTGCTCAGGGAGATTATTTGGGAATTAAATTGAACTGATTTGGTTTAACACCGGAAGTACGTATGGAGAATTATACAAATAAAATAGAGACACTAATATTTTGGCAGCGGCGAGATCGGAATAAACTGCCATGTTTAGAGATTCATCCCCGTTAAATTGGTATGGGTGTGGGTATTATATTTTCCCCATCCCCATCTTTTCTCAAATTTGAAAACTAATTAATTCTATCGTTTCCATGTCCAGTCTGCGAGGATTGTGAACGCGAGTACGAAGGCGACTGCCCCCTTCACGGTCCTATGCTAAGGGTGCGGGACAAGAAGGTACGTATCGTCTCTTCAGCTTTGAAAACTGTTCTGACGACCGTGTATGCATCTTTCGTTCTCTTTTGTCAGGTACCTTCCGGCTACGTCGCCGACCGCGCCTTCAGGACGTGCCCCAAGTTTCTGTCCGTGTGTCGTTCGGGCATCCGAGGAGCCGGACTGGGTATCTGGACGGAGATTCCGCTTCCCAAGGGAATCATGTTCGGACCGTACGTGGGAAAGATGGTCAAGAACAAACACCAGGCAGAGATCAGCGGATACGCTTGGGAGGTAAGGACAATCACTTTCTGCTCCATTGGTTCTAGGATTTCCACTAAAGGGTTCGAACAAAAAAGAGAGGTTCCTACCATCTCACGTGGCTGTGTGTTTTCCACAGGCGGTTCAAGGTCACCGATGGCGAAGTGTAACGATGGTAACGACGGTTGAGGGTTTGATTTTACTCGAGGGCTCCGTCTCGGTGCAGGATGTTCAGACTGAATGCTTCATAAAATTGTACAAAAATGATGTGTTTCAGAGATGTTTCAACTTTAATAAGATCAAAAAATTATCCCTTTACAGAAAAATGTAAAATTGCTTCTTACATTCAGATCTGTAAAAAGTAAAAAAAAAAAAATCTACCTAATCGTGAAATCTCAATTGTTTCTTCGCATACAGAGCTCTCTTATTTGTAGAAGGAATTAATACGTTTAGATAAGTTGTTACCTTTCCCGCCGGTAACGCAGAGTGCGTTTTATATAAATGATAGCAATGGAATTGATGTATGTGACTGGGTGCAGCATAAAAATACGATAAGTCCACAAGGCTTCGTTAAAAACATCTATTTATTATTTATAAACAAAACATCTGTTACTTACAAATTAAAGTAAAGCACTGCACACTCGCTACTTGTAACCAAGAAACCTTGCTTACATTCGATCCCAATACACAACACGTGATTTTTAGACGGCAGTGAATTCAAAATTTGAATTAAAATATACTTGCATATTCTGCTTCGTTTCAAATAAAATAAAATCGAATGCACGTTTGGATGGAAAGAATAAAATAAAAATAGGGCCAGGCACTTTATTGATAACATCGTTAGATATTCAGATAGTTTTAGGAACTCATTCGTTCCAATTTCTTTTTATTTTTCTTCAAAATTGTAAGACTTTCTGAATTTATTACGTTTAAAAGATCTCCTAATTATTCATTTATTCTAAAGAATGTAGTTTTGAAATCGCTACAGTTTAGGTTGTATGTTACTAACTATATTATACATAAAGTTACGTGGACTTTTGGATCAAATTGCTTTTTCAAAATTTTACTGTATTAATTATTTTATGATTTTATAAGAAATGAAACAGGAGTTAAATGTCTAACAATATCTTGCAGAATTTTTTTACATATTTAAAGATTTAGGGTCTATCGAAGTAGTTACACTTTCAGAAGGCGAAAATTCTATCCACTCACAAATGCCGTCGTCCTACAAGTCGCTTTTCTCTCCCATTTCGTCAAAAGATGGACGAATCGGTGGGACGCTGCACTTCGGTACCAGAGTCCGCGAATTCGAATACCACTGCTGGCATGCATGTTCGCAGCCGTTCGGAGTTCGCTTT
>CM063497.1:7570360-7593791 GCA_032207245.1 Pardosa pseudoannulata
AAGTGGTGGACCATAATGTGGAGGCTACATAAAAAAGTGCAATGTATGAATTTGGAGTAAATATTTTTTTATGCGAAAATATTAATAGATAATAGTCATAAAATTGTTCGCGAAGTTTTCCAACGATCAGAAATTGTATACTTCGACAGAGATGTTACTACAATTATTTCCTTTCTCTTACTCACCAGGTGGTGAGGACTATTGCAAGACAACGTCGACGTCCAGCGGACAAGGTTGCGAAGTGGCGAGGAGATCCGTCCAGATTAGGGCTCCGTCCAATACGTCTGCAGTAACTGGACGTCGACCTTGGGCCCAGGTCTCGATCCGGAAGAAGACGATTGTCGAACATCGCGGGAAAATGCCCCTCTGCCTCTACTGCGGGGAGAATTTCGAAGACAGGTGGACTCTGAAAGGACATCGGTGTGGACGCGACGAACTGGAAGTGCCCGAAAGGGGGCTCTCGGAAAACAGCGGCGGCCACGCAGCGGCTGGAGGTAAAGCAAGGATATCTTCAAGCGCTGACACGCGGGGAAGGCCCGGTAACAGCAGTTATCAGTGCCCGCACTGCGATTACAGAGCTACAAGATCCGGCGATCTTAAAAGACACGTGACTGCGGTGCACCTCGGAGAGAAACCCCATAAGTGCCCGCATTGCGAATATAGAGCTGCAGAATCCGGCGATCTTAAAAGACACGTGACTGCGGTGCACCTCGGAGAGAAACCCCATAAGTGCCCGCATTGCGAATATAGAGCTACACAATCCGGCGATCTTAAAAGACACGTGACTGCGGTGCACCTCGGACAGAAACCACATAAGTGCCCGCATTGCGAATATAGAGCTGCAGAATCCGGCCATCTTAAAAGTCACGTGACTGCGGTGCACCTCGGACAGAAACCCCATAAGTGCCCGCATTGCGATTACAGAGCTACAAGATCCGGCCATCTTAAAAGTCACGTGACGGCGGTGCACCTCGGAGAGAAACCCCATAAGTGCCCGCATTGTGAATATAGAGCTACACAATCCGGCGATCTTAAAAAACACGTGACTGCGGTGCACCTCGGACAGAAACCCCATAAGTGCCAGCACTGCGATTACAGAGCTACACAATCCGGCGATCTTAAAAGACACGTGACTGCAGTTCATTCGAAAAAGAAATCTGTAAAGAAGCGCACTTCGGACGTCGAATCGCCAATTAGAGATCCGCAAGTGGAATAATGCTCTTCGATTCCAACAAAATCCCTCACGAATCCCCCTGAGAAGCATGTATGTGGAACATCTAGATAAAACGAAAGAAACTTCCATTCTAGTTTTGAACGCGTACTCACCAGCGTTGAAGAAAGGACATTTACCACTGTATCAGTACTGACTTCTTCGTAGATTTCTTCAAATACTTTCGAACCACGATTATATTCCGTCCGCACTCGAACTTTTTCATTCGTGGTTGTTATAATTTTGTGTTTGTTCTAACTTTTCTCTTTATTTCTCGGGATGTATACATCTCTCTTTGTTCTCTATATTTATCGGGATTTTTCTTTTCATATTTAACGATGCGTATCTCTTGATATAAGGTTAAAAATAAAATACATTTAAAGTTGTGTTTCATTATATTTTTATGGCACAGAAAATTTAGAAAATGACTCCAATCTCGTAAAAAGGGCAAAAGTTTCAATTAGGAACGAATGGTAAAAGAGGCCATCCTTGAATGGTCGAAATGTTCATCGAAACAAACGCGGGCGAACGAAGAACGAGAGGGTAGGGTATCGCATTTCGGCATCCAAAAGGACGGGTTCCAATTCCAGGTTGGTAAGATTATTTGTAGAAATGCCAGGACGAGCTTTAAAGTCCTTATTACGAGAGACGAACCTACTGACAGCTGTTTCGTTTTGCAATCGCGTGGAAATCGCGCGTAACAATCGCGTCGAACAACTGTCAACGTCTGTCATCTGGATGGCGGAGGGTCTGGATTTTCGGGTGTAAGTTGGTAGTGAAATCGACTTCATTCTTTACAAGGACAAACATTTATGTACCAACACACACCAAAGAATCACACAGAGAATAAACAAGGATTCTTAAACAGTGAAATCGCTGAGGAGTCTCGTACAAGTACGTCGGGAGTCGATCACCAGCGTACTTCCCTTCCCTTTTGGCGGTTCAGTCTCTCCCTAAAATGTAAACAAAATGTAGGGGGCGTCTGTCGTTCGGGGACTAGGAATCGTTCTTGACGACGTCCATCTTCGTCTCGTTTGATACGGGCCACACAAGTTCAGAAAACTGGACCATTTTCGATTTTAAGTTTGTTCCACGCTGATTGGACGACATTAGGATTCTCCCAATAAACTTTTTCTCTCGAAATAAACGAATCGTAAGCTTTTAGAAGCTTATGAAGTCTGGAAATAAAGGACTCCTATTTGTCACCTATTAGGGACTTATCACTCCGACAACCCTTTCGGGGGACTCTTCTGAGCTACAGTTGGAGGAAATGCACGGGAAACAGGGTCGTTCTCCAAGTTCAAGTTTTTCTATTCGTATGGGAAAAGTCGAAAGAGTCGAATCCGATCGGCCAATCGGAGACGAGCATAGGAAGAACGCAGATTTCGAGAGGGCCTCTATATCATGTAGGGTGAAATGATGCACTGAGTAGATCACTTTTATAGAAGAAGGGGTGAAAACACACCCTGTGGAATGTCAGTGATACAAATATTGGGTAGATGCCTAACACTGAATGTTCGTAGGAGAGAAGGACACAGTTCCCCCCTTTCTTACGTTTGGGGTGGTGTTCGAATAACCGCCGAAGCCAGTATGGAGTGGAACACACTCTGAACGAGTCATTAAATATGTTTAAACGTTGAATTTTTTTAAAAATTTTTTTCATCTATCTCCAGTGACAATATCTTTGCGCCGAATTTTTTCTTTCGAATCTATGTAGGGGTCGGTCTCACCAAAGCCGTTTGACAGCTAACCCCGATTAATCTCTGTTTAAACGGAGAATTATGTTCGACCTTTGCTTGGTACCATGGTTAATCACGGTTAGCCTTTACACATCTTTGGTGAGACCAATCCAGGGTCTCTTTATGAATTTTTAGATCTCTCTAAACTTAAATTTTACCCTAAATGATGACTACCACAGTAAAATGCAAATCATTTTGACAGTTACTGTTCTATATTAGAATACTAGCAAGTCTGCCCGTACGGTGAACTTAATGTATTACTTTTAAACAAAGATTTATTTTTCGTGCATGACTCTCTAAATTCGTCACAGTTCAGTTCGATTCGTTGGCATATTTATATATTTCTATTATAAGCATATTATAACAATATTCAGTTTTTATAATCGAATTTGTCTTATATTAAATTTGCTCAACTTTTTTTATGGTAAAATATAAGTTTAACCCTAAATGACATTACTGTATTACTACTGTACGTTGATTAGCAACGTTAATATACCTTGCCATAATACGTGGTAGAATAGGAAACAGAGGTTTTGACAGCAACACTGCTAATTTTGTTGGTAGTAATAAATGTTTTCCAAAATTAAGGAAATTTATGACAAACCACGCGGTTTTGTAAGAAACAGAAACACGCATTCGTACCGACAACCCTATGAATATGAAGATAACTATATAAAATGATAGGTTTTTATTTGTCTATGAGAGTCTTTGAAATTTGTACTTTTTGTTGTTAGAATATGGTCGATAAACATTTCGTTGTAACGTAAAAATGAACCAAGAATTAAATTTAAAATCAGTTCTTATTTAAAATACTATAATTTGCGTCACATAGAAATGAAAGTGAATCTCTTTATATCAATTTCTCAATTTCCAGAAATTGCCAGAGATGGGAATTTGGTACCATAAATTTCCCTCTCTGACATCATTATGACGTAGAAATCACCAGTGACATATGTCGACCATAATATGGTAGCACCCTATATATCCATTTCCAGGTCCAATCGAATCGATACTACGCAGACGATGTTTAAATAATATAAAATAAGAAATGAATTAATGAAATATTTAAAGGAATGACGTCATAACGATAAACAAAAATATCGTTTTCACCTATTTATTATGGGACGAATTGAAAATTTTAACCTCCTGATTTTAACCGAGGACAAACTGCTCTTAAAACAGTTACATGGGATAACGTCCCATTGCTAGAAATTGTTGCTTCTTTCACTTAGTTATGATGCGATAAATTAAAAAGTTAAAGTTTGCGTTTAACCGAGGAAAATAATGCTTGGAATAACGACATGAAACGCTCGAACGGATTTCGAACATTAAAAAATTACAAAAAACTTCTCAGGGATGTACCTAATAATTTCCCAAATTTTTGCGACGATTGGATGCATGGTTATTTTGAGTCTATCGAGTACAGACAGACAGACAGACACAAATTCATTTATATATGTATGTATGTATGTATATATATATATATATATATATATATATATATATATATAGATAAGTATCACAGAATTATAAGTTTAGAATTATAATGAAATGCTACGAGAATCGTTCGCGTCTTCGATAGTAGAGGGCGCCACTACGCATTATATTCCTGAACGGCAATTTTTCTGTTAAATGATCATCCAAACGTACGAAAAGTGTTTTTTGAGAAAACTTTTTATTTTAACAAGAAAATATATAAAGAAAATGCACTAGGTAGTTTGTTTTAGTTTTTAGCTTCGCTGCCTGCAAATAGATGGCGACACATGTTTAAAAATCTATCGAATTGGATTCCACATATTTTATATATATATTCCAAATATTTTATCCAATGTGATGAAATATCAAAACTCAACATACTTGAGATTTTGCTGAAAAGTAAAAAGAGAAGGTTAGAGCATGATGAAGAAGGACAACATATCCTTATGGTTGCTGAGCAAGAAGTGAAAGTTTATTTAACTGTACAAAGTGGGCTGCCGGTGCTGCCATCTATTAATATTTAAAACTAACATTTCAAACACAATGTGAATATTTTCTTTTCTCTCCCTTTAACCTGCATTGTGTTTTGCCATAGCAACTAACTTTATCCAGTTACAGTCACATTTTCTTTTCTTTTAATTCTCCATTAGTCTACTGTTGTTTTATCATACAAATCGGGAAATTATTGTAGTTTTTCAGAATTATATCACATAATTTTGAGATTATTTTTTATAGGACAGAGTGCTAAGTTATCGTACATACATGATAATTATCATAAGGTTGGCAACACCGATCTCTCCCAGTGCAGAAACTGTTGAACCTTTAGATTCATTCTGGCTATGCTGCATGTATAAATTATCCCCTTCCCCAAATAAATTTCACAATCAACTTCGCTCTCCTTTGAAAGATTCAGGATCTGCCATTGAGTATTACTGACGCAAGAAAAGTGCAATGAAAGGTGATTTTCATTATCTGGAAGAATACTGACTGATTAGAGTTAGAATGCAAGAAAAAACATTGAATTAACATTTAATCATAATTTTAAAAACAGTTATGTACAGTGTTTTGGAAGTACATAAATAGTTTAATATAAAATAATTGTGATCCATTTTCATTCTTACTAAAGTTAAAGTAAGCAGCTATAAAAAGTTAAGTCCTTTATTTTTTTCACTTGAAACAAGATGATTTGTTTAATTGTCAACACTTATAAACGAACTCTTTATTACGACATCAAACAAATATTGAAAGTCACTTGATTATCCCTGATTGGGTGAACTCTTACAACCCATAAATTGAAATGAATTCATACAGCTACTTACTTAATTATTCACCAAAGAGCTGTCTGAACAGTGATACTAGAAATTCTGGTTACAAAAACCACATATCAATTTTACATCTGCATCACTATGAAAAAGCATTTATTTCAGGGTTTACACACTTTTTAAGGATACCTTAATATTAGGGGCTCCTAACAGAAAAAGCCCTTTATTTTCAAATTAGGTCATTAATTTTAATAATAACGATTTTTCTAACTAGCCAAATTTGAAAGAGATCAAAAATGAAAGCTGAATAACAGTGCAAAAAAGATATTTTACAAGCAACTTCAGTCTGAGTAATCATGTTTCCAAATAAAAAGTTATATTTATTCTAAAATTTGAATTAATTTTTAGAATATATTACACCAACTATATTAATAATTTGAAAAATAAAACTATTCAGTCTTATAAAATTAATAACATTTTACCTTAGAAAAACACTAATTGGTAGATTTGTTTTTGCATTCAGCTAAAATTCATTTATTTATGCAGGTATTTATAAGGAATCTTGGAATCTATAAAAATAATACATCTAGATCAAATTTAATTAAAGATAACCAGAGATTTGCTTGATTTCTATAAATCCTCGATTGGCTCTAATTGACTTTGGTGAGACAGGTCCTATGCTAATGACATACATAAGCTGCCAAAAACATTCAATTTTGTAAATGATCAATCTGTTACCATTGCGACAGGATAGATTCTCATTTAAAAAATGGCAAAATTGTAGTTAAAACAAAAGAAATATATCAATTTAAATTCACAAAATAAGTAATTAGGGTGAAAAATGATTTGAAAACGTATTTTAAACTCTGTCCTATGAATTAAGTTATTTAAATGATTTTAATTGTTTGAGTAAGTCATTAAGAGGAAAACTGCGTCAAAATATAGTACCAATTGCAATTTAGATTTTAATAAGTATCTCCTCACACATTAGACCTCTAAATGAAGTGGCTACATTATTTACACTGCCAAGTAGTCTATCGCGTACTGGTACGATTTACTGGAACTGGTTCGTTGATTTTATCAGCCATAACAGCTAAACTATCAATATTTTCATTACTGACAACTAAAATATTTTTTATAGCTTCCGGTAATTTTCCTAGCCAAAGTGTTTTAATTAATTTTTCGGAAACATCAGAAGTAGCTATTGACTTCAATTTTTGCAACAGTTGGCTGGGTTTCATGTCGCCAAGTTCTATTCCAGTGATTAATTTTTGAATTCTTACACTTTCACTTTCCTTAAATAAATTTAAGAGTCTAAATTTTGAATCAGAATATTTAGTTTTACTGGTACTGCTAACTATGTCCCATACATTCTCGACATATTTTGGATCAAGTTGTGAAATTAAATAATTAAACTTCGTTTCCTCAGCTGTTATTCCGCTGATTTTGAATTGAGCTTCCACTTGGAAAAACCATATTTCTGGTTTATCAACCCAAAAAGGTGGTATTTTAACACTCACCTTGCATAATTCCTTGTCATCGTTGCTGACTTCACTGTTAACATCTGTATTTTCCGGTATAGAATCCTGCATTTTTGTCTTCTTATGACTTTCCGGGTCACCAAAAATATCGCGTACTGGTACGATATTAAATTAATTTTAAGCTTAGTTTGAACTATATGTATATTCTTATTCATTAATCAGGCATAATAATTCAATTAAAAGAAACGAAACATTTTCCAGTCTACTTAGAACAACAACTTTTATTCCATCATAATTTTTTATATAAACTTTACAGCAAAAACAAAACTTGCAAACGATAAACTTGTAACAAACTGCAAACGATTTTTAAACTAAAAACAAATCATTGAGTCTGTGCTACTACAAGTCTCTTGATTCTTGTAACACAGGAGCACCTCTTAGTAGGTTCTCGTTTATTCTGAGTTGAAGGAATGTATTCTAGAAAATGACCTTTTTGCCTGCAACCTAGCTGTGGTATCACTATATGAAGGACACCCACAAAATACTCATAGTTATCATTATACAACATGTTTTTCCTTTAGCAAAAACTGAGCCATATACTACTTGCATTAAGGCAAAGGGGGTGCATCTTTCGTTTTAATGAGCACCGCTTGGGTGAAAGAACGATTGTGCTCAAGTGGGTTCTCATAGTTTTAAAGCAGGGACCCATAGACTCGGCATACCACCGCCGAGTTATTGATTGCAAATTTGAAGGACATTGTGACCACACAAACATATTTTATGGCTGGTTAAAGGTGACTGGGGCACATATTTTATGTGCCCCAGTCAACTTTAACGAACACGGAGGATATCAGGTTGGCTCGGAATCCGAACATGTTCACACTAAATCTTAAGCAGGTCGAGTTGGAAGCAATACTTTGCTCCCATAGGTTCAAGTTCCTTGGACTGTGGAAAACTTCTTCTGAAAGGTCCTTGTATAAATTCAATACTGGGATCACTAAACATCCTTCTCTTACGATGATCTCGGATTGGATGTTCATGAAATTTGCTTTCACTGACAACTTTAATGTTGTCTTTCCCTCTAGGCGTGAGTGGGAAGAACCCGATAAGCTTCTCACACTTGCCAATGAGGTTTGGTTTACTGATGGCTCCAAAACGCCATCTGGGACAGGCCCTGTGTTACCAGGAACATCAGGATTTCATTCTCCCTGGGTAAACTAGCTTCTGTTTTCCATTTGCTGCCATTCTTGCCTGTGCAAATAACTGCATTGCAAGAGGGGTTGCCAAGAGAAGGTTACAGATCTTCTCGGACAGTCAGGCCGCACTTATGGCCTTGCACAGGTACTGCTTCTCACCCAAAATTGTGTGGAATTATCGAATTCAAACTAATACCCGATACCTTTCTAATATAGAAATGTAGCATCAAAAAGAAATATAAAATGTAGAAAAATAAAAACTGAATCAATACCCTTAAAAATTAATACATTTTGAGACATTGTAGTTCGAAAATGCTTTCGAATTGCTGCAATGAAATATCCGATCGATACACATTACACTACTTCACCTTTCTAGTTCCAGATGTAAACAAAACACACCTGTAATCTGAACTGATTCTATGGATTCAACCCTCACAACGTCGATGGCTATCCCGTAAAATTATACCTGCCAATAAAATAGGCGATAAACGCACGCCAATAGCAAACGGAATTTTGGAGGTTGCCACTCTGGTAGATCAAATCACGCATAGCGAATTTCGCAAAAGTAGAAGACTCGTGTATGCTGTATTGAGCGAAGCAAACAGGCGCCTATAACCTGGTATTCCTTTTGTCCTATGATTGGCTGGTATGTACATTGGCAGCAATTTCTAAAATTGGCGAAATGTCTTGGCGACGCTTTCCGTGAATTTGTGTATTATTTCAAGAATCCGGAAGAGACAGGATCGTACATAGATTTTTTTTTTTAAAGGGAGGGTCCGAGTATATATTTGATTAAAGTCTGATGTTTAATTAAACTTAAGTTACAAATGAAAGATCATTCATTAAATTATTTTAACGCAATATTTTTCAGTTGATATATATATATATATATATATATATATATATATATATATATAATTAGATATATGAATGTATACACAAATAGGCTAGTTAATTTCTATTTACAACCCATTAAGGGGCAGACATAACTGGTAATTACCTAAATATTCTGAAAATCCCAGATTTACAACAACAACAACAAAAAAAAAAAAAAAAGGAAAGATTGATAAAGTTGCATAAATTCTGAAAAAAGCATGCATATATTATATCTATATAATACATATCTATATATTAAATACATAAGTATATCTATATAATTCATACATAGTACATTAATACATTAAAGATTAACATGTAGGATACAATTGTAGATTAACATGTAGAAAAATTTGGATACAATTTTTAAAACAATAAAATGTACCAGGTGTTCATTTCTGACAAATTCTAAATTCTTTAAAATAAGGAACACTTTCTAAGTGTTCTCGTAATTCTGGTCAATTTCGAAATTTCAAATTACAGTTGAACTCTTTACACTCTATATATTACTCTCAGGTCTTTCATTTTGACGATAATTTTCGTTTCCATTTTCATGCATGCGATTAGCAAGGCTTTGTTAAATATTTTTTCTGTTAAAACACAGAGCTGCCATATTTACAATTAACACTTTCAATCTCCATTCTTTGTACGTTCCAAATTCTTCTAAATAAAGGAATAAATAATGGATAAATAAAGAGAAATAAATAGATAAGAAGCCAATCGTGGAAAGCATCGCCAAGATATTTCGCCAATTTTAGAAATCGCTGCCAATGTACTTACCAGCCAATCACAGGCCGATTGGAATACTAGGTTCCAGGCGCCTATGTGGTTCGCAGTCGCGCATGCGATGTCGCATGATTTTTTCTTCCACGCAGTTTTGTCAAATATTTTTGATGTGCAAATAATAAGTGAAGTTTTTTTTGAATTGGCTGGCTGTTGACTCATGGATCAAGATGACACGCAACCTGTACGACGCGTAAATAATAATTGCAGGGTAGTTTTTCGGTGTTCCATTCCTTCTTGTGGCATCTGTGAATCATTTGCTTGAGAATGCGTGTGATATAGCTAGAGTTGTGCGCAGTGGAAAAACCCCCGGTTTTTTTGGGAAGGGAACTTTAAAAATTTCCAAGACATGGGAATTTTGAAGTATTTTGTTTACTTTTATCCTAATTGCACGAGACAATGTTTACATTTCATAAATGATTTGATATTAATACTTAACTGAAAACTGTAATGCATAAACGTGTCAGGAAGCCAAACAGCCAAAAAAAAATTGAATAATTGGGATTCACTCGATCTATTTGGCTTTTTTTTTTGTTTAGCCTGAAAAGTAGGAGTCTATTTTTCCTTTGAGAAACATCCATTATTTTTATTATTACATAAATATGAGGCAATAACCTGTAGTGTCACAAAACCCATAAATCATTATTTTTCTTGGATAACACCTCTCTCTCCCTATATATATATATATATATATATATATATATATATATATATATATATATATATATATATATATATATATATATATAATGTGTGTGTGTAGAAATCGGACACAAAATGCATGATTGTCATTTGATTACACCTTTAAAAGATATATGCATTACAAAAAATATTAAACTGTTATTTTAAATTTAATAATTTATTTTTATATTATAAAAGGAGGGAAAAAAGTTTAGTATAAAGCAATTTACATAATAAATAATGATAAAAAATAATGTATATAATTATTATATTAGCGAATTAAAATGGAAGCAACCAGTCGTGTGTTTTGACAAGACAATGACATAAGATCAATGACATAATTATTGCCAAAAGTAAAAAAAAAAAAATCTTAGAAATAATATGCTAGTTCTTCAATAGCCACTGTTGAAAAAATAAATATCAACATTGTTAAAATGGTTTCTTCCCAAAGTTCCCAAATTGTTTATTCCCACCTCTTCAAAATTCCGGGTTTTTTTTTTTACATCTCTAGGTATAGCTACATTCTATCTGAAAGGGAATACTAGGAAATGACGGCTTCCTGACCTCTTATTTTATGGAATGGGGCTTGTCCAAGTCACCTTCAATGTTCCCGCACTGACCATCCGTGGGTTGCCGTTTTGTTCTCCCCGTCTTTCACCATTTGTCCAACTTGGGCGTTACTTGGCGACATAAAATTCCCAAGCTGTTACTTTTTGGCGATCGCCTTGGGTTCCCGCTGGCGGGATTTTTCCAGTGACCTCGCCATACGCGGTGTTGAGTAAGCATCTATTTGGCCGAAATTGGGGGGAAAAATCACCCGCATCATTAAAAAAAAAAGTATTTTTTTAAACCATTTTGCTTTTTCTTATCTTTGTGTCACGTCGAGAACGTGTATTTTTTAAGTCAGCAAGGAATAGAAAGTAAATAAAAATTCCTTTAAACTAATCAATTAATAGGACTCTTTTCTATTCGTCAGTTTGCATTCACTTCTGTTCTAAAATCGACTTAGAGCCTACCATATGAATACACTGAATTGTGTCTGCCGCTATAGAGTTCCACCAAAAAAACCGGTGACAGGTTATTGCAGCGTAAAGGAGAAATATAATATTCAACAACATCAATATATACACACAAACACACTCATTTATTTTCATTACAGCTAGATATACTAGAAATACTGTATGCAATGAAGTCGAAACATAATCTAAGATGCATGATGTTTCAAAAATGACCGATATATTTGACAAAATCAATAAAAACTAAGCGGCCAACAATAGAAATATACCATTTGTTGCTATATACTTGGGACAACAATAATTTTTGAGGCAGACAAACTTTCGGAAATAGTTACGATTTTTAACAACAGATGGCGCTGCAGACAATTTGAAATGCGACTTCTTTCTGTGGGACACTTAAAAGACCAGGTGTACCGCCACTATCCACAAAAAATAGGAGTAGTACATCTGTTCTGCATGTAAAGCCATCCCGCCCGAGACGTTTTCACGGGTTTCTGATAATTTTGCTCCGAGACTACGCCATATTATTGCACATTTTTTTCAGACTGCAGCGCCATCTGTTGTGGAACATTGTAACTAATTTTGAAAGTTTGTTTGCCTGGAAATTTGACTATTGTCCCAAGCATACTGCAATAAACGGTGCATTCTATCACTGTCCGTTTAGATTTTATTGATATTTCAAATATACTGTTCATTTCTGAAACACCATGTACATGCTTATTAATTACTCTTATCATGTTTTGTAATAGAATGAATGATATTCGGCAACTCAAATGTAAACTGGTTCGATCTTTCTAAAATATACAATATTTAAAAACAAAATTGTGTTAATAGTTAGCAAACATCACTATCATAAGAACACAGCTGGTTTCCATTAATCATGGATATTTGTTCATAGAAGTAGGTTCGGGGAAAGTTTGAAAGATAGTTCAACAGTGATGTCAAGTCAAATAGCAACGGGTTTGTTGAATCCCGTAGCAGCATCTAGAATCGCTATTTCCTGGACAGCAATGAGCGATGGGGTCGTTTGAATGACCCCCAAAACTCACCTTTCAAATAATTTATGACTTCATAAACAGATCAGAGCACTGGATATCCAATAATTCAGATTGCTGATAGTGTCATCCACCCCAATTGTGAATAAAGAAAAATAGGACACACGACAGTGGATACAAATTATTTATTATCAGAATAAATTTAACTACACTGCATTAGATAGATATTCTCAAAAGATATTTGAAAATGACACAGAACTTGGACCTAAGGAAACATACAAATGAGTGACACCACAGTAATGAACACATCTACATGACACGAAAATGAACTCAAATATGACATTAGATTTCAATCTACAGTAAAAAACCGTTCACGAGGCTTTTCGTAATGGCAATACAATATTAAAAATCTCAATAAAAAAAAACAATATCACCGAACGAGTGAAATTTCTGTCTTTTTCGTTTTCAAAACTACAAGAGAAAGGGCTTTGAATTCCAGAGGCATTTTATGAATAGAAATTTTATATGCAGTCAAAAATCTTAATTTTTTTTATAGCAAAATCAAGATAATCTAGAATATTTTGCTTATCTAATTTTATAACATTTTTGCACCAAAAGAGTCAAAAACCTTTATACTATATACTATTGAAATTGAGTACTTAAGATAATCTGCAGGATTTTCCGAGGGAGCTTTCAGTGTTAACACTGAAAGTTCCCTCGGAATAGATCAGATTCTTATTTACTGGGATGCCTGACACAGGCAACAGGTGTTTTGAGGGCATTACAAAATCATATCATACCCTCCTGCACTGGTCACTAACCAATCGGTAGCACTTAGTGTCCTATCATGCAAGAGATAAATATTATCAATTCAGTAGGGAAAATATTGCATTATTAAATTAATTCCGCATTATAATAGGATCAAATAACCACCCATTTTGATAAAACCAACATGATCTATACAACTTTGCAAATGTTGGCTCAATTTCTATATATTAATTCTACCTCAAAACACATGAATGAAGAGGCAAAATGCACTTTTCACAATTGGAAACAATTTAATTATAGCAAAAAACTGAACTGAACTGAAATGAAATGAATATCAATTGGGGAAAAACTAAATTTTATATATGTATATGTGTATGTATATATATATATATATATATATATATATATATATATATATATATATATATATATATATATATATATATATATATATATATACATTTATATATATATATATATATATATATTGTACATATATATATGTGTGTGTGTATGTATGTATATATATTTATATATATGTATATTTATTTATATGTATATATGTATATATATTATATGTATATTTATATATATGGATGTGTGTATATATATAAAGACAATTGGAAACAATTTAATTATAGTAAAAAACTGAACTGAAATGAATATACATGGGGGGAAACTATATGTATATATATGTGTATATATATATATATGTATATATATATATATATGTATATATATATATATATATACACATATATATATGTGTGTGTGTGTATATATATATATATGTATATGTGTATATATGTGTATATATGTGTGTGTGTGTATATACATATATATACATATATATATGTGTGTGTGTGTGTAATATATATATATATATATATATATATATATATATATATATATATATATATATATGTGTGTGTATATAAAGACAATTGAAAACAATTTAATTATAGTAAAAACTGAAATGAAATGAATATTTATGGAGGGGGGGAACTATAGTTTATATATATGTATATATAAGACAGAAAGCGATTAAAAATGAAAACACGTTTCATTACTTTTTTTGGGAATAGGGGACATATGGCATAAAAAATGCAAAATCTGTGTTCTTTCGAACTGATGCACAATTTATTTTCAGAAATGACTACAGATTATCTGTAGCAGTCGGAGGGTATGGATATTACAAAAATCAGGAGTTTCCAAACATTTTTATAAATTTAGATTAACAATTAGTTTTCTTAAAGTAATTATACCATCTTTGGAAAATTTAGTAAAATTATAATTCAGGACACTTTCAATTAAATTGTGATTTAGTTCGTAACAATTTTCAATTCTGGTGAAATGAAAGCTTCTTAACAGCTTATTTATCCTTGCTCTCAAAATCTTCATCTTTGTGATATCATTATACTATTATAGTCATTATACTATTTTTTCCCATTCCATTTTATTATTTTATTCCAGTTCTTAATTCATCCCTATTAGTAAGGTTTTAAACTATATAGTAACATAATGATTATGTAAATTAACTTTAAAGCTGTATAAAATTATTGTATATTATGCCATATGTTTTCAAATGGTAATCATAAATAACACTGTAGAATAAATTGTGTACTTACTCTCATCCCACATCCAGCCCCTATAGAAGAGTTTATGGACTCTTAAAAATATAAAAATATAAAAAGTCCCTTTTAAAAATATAACTGTTTGAAAAAGAGCACTGAGTCATTAGATATAGGGCTGGATCCTGGATGATTTGGAAATTTCAAGTTATAATTAACATAATTATTATTATTTATAATTATATAATAAATATATGTACATCTTCTTGTTTGGCCATGGTCCCATCACTTCTTCCATGTAATAATAAATTGTGTGCCTCTTTTTAAAACAGAATTCTGTACATACCTCTGTTATAGTAACCTCATCCTACGCCCTTGTGGGCGCCCCACCCTAAATCTAAATCTAACCTCATCCTTCTAGGTGCCAAATGGTAGAGCACAGCTCTTCGGCAACAAAGTTTGTGGGTACAAATCCCACTGCTGGCATAGATGTTTGTAGATGTTCAGAACCGACTTTAAGCCTCATTAGGCCTCAGGAAGCAAAAATAGTAGACTGTAGCATTCAAAACGAAACCATTTTACTATAATATAATTAATTTTTTATAGGTGTTCTATGGGATCAGGTTTTAATATTATAGACTAGTGAAAACTAAAAGCATTATTAACTTTTAACCATTGGTAAAATAATATTTTGGGAATATGCATTAATATTTTAGTAAAAACAGAGCTTATCTGCATAAAATATTGCTTAAAAGTTAATTGGACATATGTGTCCTGGATGTCAAGTTAGACTTCCAAATTAACACTTATGTGCAGTTTTTTTTTAAAAATCTAATAGTGTTGATTTCATAACAGTAGTTTATATACACAGCATCTATTAATTAGCAGCATAAATGTTACATCTATTCAAGACTCAAATTTCAGAAACCCAAGAAATTTGAAATTCATCAAAAACTTATTTTAAAAAGTATATAAAGTACAAAATTTGTCAAATTTAAAATTTATTATCACTATGCATAAATTATACAGCCACTCAATAACTTTTCACAGCTTATTCTACACAACATTAGTGTTAAAGGTGAAAAATTTGTCTGAATAGTCTAGATCTTGGTAGAGTGGAGTAGCTTAAGCCCTGTGGACTACTACTGCAATAGATGTATAGTACTTTCATGCAATTTCTCATATAAAAATGATCTAGCATAAGTGACTAAAAATTATATGTCTTGGACTTCGTATTGTGGTAGTCATATCCTAAAGTTTATGGCCCCTGATGTTTATGGAATTTTTAAAATTAATTATCTGAGATCTATGCAATTTTGAAAAAAATTGCGGAGTCAAATAAAACATGTTGCAATATACCATTACATACTTATTTAAAAAATATAATAATATAGAGCAAGCACACTTTAACTCATGCCTATGTTTTAGAATTTGAATCCTGGCTTGCTGAAGAAGAACAAAAATACAAGAGCAGTTTCGTGATGGCTCGTGGAGAACAAAAATTTACTTCTCATACTACTAAATCCTATATTTGTAGTAGAAGTGGGCACTATATTTCACACTCAAAAGGAAAAAGACAGCATAAGGCTCAAGAAGAATTGGTTTCCACTGTTGTAAAACAATCTGAAAACAGTATTGATGTGCAATACTTTCCAAGTCATTATAAACATGACAGCTTATTAAGCCATATTACTTTATCTCAAGAAATAAAGAACACTGTTGCAGGTAAGAAAATTATTTTTATCTATAAATATAAAAAATTAAAGATAATAATTTCTAATATAATAGAATCTGAAGGTAAAAGTAAGAAGAAAATAAAAAGATGAGCAAAACTATGGTTGTTTTTAATTTTCTATTTTCCTCATTCCTTCTACATCTTTTATTATATTCATAAATTATATTTGTTACTTTTCATGCTTATTTTAGCAGTTTTTATTTTTTACAATGACACATATAAAGAAAAATGTTATTCTGTATATCAGTGTACTTAGTCTTTGAATCCAAAATCATTCATAGCTTGAAATAATCAAGTTTTTAAGCCCACTTAGCCGTTGGAATCATTACATTAGTTTTTGTTTAAAAAAAGTTTGTGGCTGTAAGAAATATAAACAAACTGTATACAGTTTTTTTTCTCTTAAAAATATGTATATTATTATACGTACAATAAAATTTTACTATAAAAGAAATATTTTACTTTTCTAGGTAAATTACTTCAAGGTGTCAGTGATTCTATAATCATTAGAGATATCCAAGGCTGTTCAACTTCTGAAGACAATTTGGAAAGGAACCATATATTTACCCGTAAAGATTTGAATAATATTAAAAAAGATATTGTTGTAACAGACAATCATATAAACCCAAGCTCATTCGATGAAATAAGCGTAGAAATGTGGGTAGAAAGTATGAAAGAGAGAAAAAATATTATTCTTGATTTCAAAAAACAAGATACTGATCATGAAATTATTGAAAAAAAAAAAAGGATTTTTTTCTTGCTTTTATGATGATGCCTCTTCAGTTAGATACGTTTATTCCATTTGGGAGGGATAGAATATGTGTTGATTCAACCCATGGCATATCAAGCTATGGGTTGAGTTTGTTACCGTAATGGTAATCGATGAATATGAAGAAGGTTTCCCTGTTGCATTTTGTGTTACATCGACTGTAAATTTTAAATCAATGCAATATTTTTTTTTAAATTAAAAAATACTCTCCCAGAAGAGATAAAAACCAGAGTTTTATGAGTGATGATGCTCGTTTTTTTTATCAGGCATGGGAGAGTATTTTTGGTCCTGTCAAAGTTCATCTACTTTTGTGCCTGGCATGTGGATAGAGCATGGCAAGGACATTTAATTTCTATTCCATTAGAAAAGAGAAGATATGTGTATAAATTTTTAAGTCAATAACGTATGAGTTAGATGAAGAAACTTTTCACAAAACTCTTTAATTTTTAGCAGAATTAGAAAAAGACTGTGATACGAAAAATTTTCATTTATATTTTACAAAATATTATGCAAGTAGAAAAGAGATGTGGGCATACTGTTACAGAAAGGGAGCAAAATTAAACACTAACATGCATCTAGAACATTTTCACAGAGAGATTAACATATTTATTTAGAAGGGGAAAAATGTAAAAGAGTAGATAAATGCTGTGAAAGTTTGCAAAATTACATCACAGATAAACAGTTTGAAAGACTCATTAAAAACCATAAAGGCAAGATCACAAAAAAACATACAGATTCCTATCACAGACACAAAGAGGGCCAAAATATTATTTCGAATTGCCAACAGATATCACAAGATAAATGGGTAGTAAAATCAACCACATTTCCAAGCAAAACATATACAGTCCAAAAAACACACACATGTACAAACACATGCAATATAATCTGTCGTGAATGTGTATGCTGTATGTCAGCATATGAATGCACATGTCATGACTTTTCAATTTTGAACAATTTATGTAAACATATTCATGCTGTTAATCAATCATCTGAAATGCACACAGCATACTCTGGTCCTCTTCATACCACACCATCCTCAAAAACCACACTACCTAATACAAATACACTTACTGATAATGTAACAAGTAATTCAGAAATAAGCAAAGAACACATTTTAAACAAAATTAATGCTTTATATTCTAAAATACAATCAAAATCATCAATACATCCAGATATGGCCAGACAAATTATGAACTCTCTCAATTCATTAGATCATGTATTAAACATTAATATAACAATCCTCGAGAACCTGCTAACAAGAAAATAATCCCACAGAAAAGATTTTTTTCAACAAAGGAACAAAAAGCTCAGAAAAAAAAAACAGAAATTAAATAAACCATCCAAGGAAGAACAATTAAATACTGAAAACATATTATTAAATAAACCCTATATTAGCATAAATTCTAACAATGATCACGATTATATTTAAATGGATAGAAGAATTAAAAATTAGAATTTCTTTAAGTTAACATGTGAAAGTAAGGTGTAACAAGAAATGCAATAGCAAATCTATTGATTATGAAGACTTTTTATGAATACCTCAAATGTTTGAATTTTTAATAAATTTTTACCCATTATGTTATTTTGTTAAACATAACAAACATCATGTGTGTAACTGAGTACCTCACATACTTGTTTATTTGATGAATGTACATACGTTTTTTTGTTAAATGTAACAGAGTGCTCTATATGTTTGCTTTTTTGATAAATGTTTGCAATATCTGTTTTTCTCAAATATAACTGATGAATAATAAATTTGATTAATTTTATACACATTTCATATTGTCTGTTTCATTTGTCTATAATACATTTTTATATTTTCCCATTACTTATTGTGTCTAAATTTCTTATACAAAATGAAATTAAGAACAAGTCACAATTAATTCATTTACTCAACATCTCGTAAAAGTGGCTGGGTCTTTTGGGGCACTAATGTTGTTAGAAACTTCCAAACAACCCTCGCCCTTATAGCATAATTTACTTTCAGTTGGAACCAATTGCCCATTACATTAGAATATATTTTTAAAGGATTATCAAAATAATAACCAAATGTTTAAAAAATAGTAAATTTCACACATCTGTTTTATAAATTATACAGTACATCAAAATAAATAATTTCAAAACAATTAAAATAAATCTTGGTCTTGCTATTAAAAATCAATTTAGCCAATCATGTTTTGATATTTAATAGTTATGAATACAGGCTAGTTGAAATATAAATATCTAAGTTATAGGCATAAAGAGAAATTTTCAATGGAGAGGGTTGTGCTTACTGTAGAAATCTGAAATTGCCAATAAATAAGTAAATATTTATAACAGAATAAACTGTTTTTCATTTTTTTAACGAGTCTAACACTTAAATTTAGTTAATTACCTAGTGTTTCTAGAAATAATTAAAATCCAGCTTAAAATTTTCTGCAAAATTTATGTTGTGAGGAATATTGTATACATGATCTATAATTATACATGGGAATGCCTCCCCCCTCCTAAAAACTGGATAATAGTTATTTGTGAACAACTGAATATATCTACCCTGTATATATAGATCTCTCTGTAAATAAGTACCAAATATTTTTTGACATTATACAGAAACTTAAAAGTGTATACTGAAGCAATTTTTTTTTTCATTTTATAGTATTAATAAGGTTTTAGGAGATACCTTTTATTAAAATGTTGCATTTTTATGAAGGCTTTTAAATTCTGGAAAATTTTCTAATAAATGATAGGTTTGAACTAGAATAATATAAAAAACTAATAATTTAATATAGATTATAATGCACTAATTAATGGGTAGTTATTTTACAAATTAATAAATAAATAAATACCACTAACATTATATAAATAATGAACAATATTGGCCAGCAAATAATAGTTTAAAATAAATTTAATTCTTACTAAAAATTAAAAAACATTTATTTTCTTTCAACATTCGTATCATGTTAAACTGCGGGATGGTAAATATTTCATTTTAAAGTAAAATGTCCGTACAAAATTTCAGGAACTATTAAAATTATATAACATTTTTTAAAAAAAATTGTACAATTTTTATTGAAACAATATTCTGTTATATTGATTCCACTGCACAGAAATGACACAGAAATGACATTTGTACATTTGACATTTGACATTTGACACAGTATGACACAGAAATATTTCTCAATATTCAAAGCACTTAAATTTAAAAGAACAGCTGCTGTCTTTTTAAACTTGCAACGGATGTTTTCACAACACATTCATCGCAATCAATCAGAAAAGATGAACTCCCAATGACCAATCAGAGTTCGAGTGCGTTTTGTCCGAGCGCAGATTTAGTCGCCTGTAGTTTAAACAGAACAGAAACTTTAGTTACGCTCCGCCCTCACCATCTTACAAGTATGACAGAGCGGACTGTTAAATGAATGTGGAAAGAAAATATGTTAACAACATATAATGTATTAAAAGTATATATATAATTTGTGTTTATAATAAAAAAGTGATAGTTGCGAACTTTAAAAAAAGAAGGAGACACATTCAATAACTTGATGTGGCGTTAAGTTAAAATATAAAACTCCGCCAGTCAAACAACAAAATGATTAAAATAAAACTTTTCTCTCTCTCTTAAAAACGAAAGAGAGCGTATCTTTTTTATGAAATATTCTAGACTTTAAAAAGGAAGGACTCCCTACATTAACTTT
Organism: Pardosa pseudoannulata; assembly: GCA_032207245.1. Lineage (NCBI taxonomy): Eukaryota > Metazoa > Arthropoda > Arachnida > Araneae > Lycosidae > Pardosa > Pardosa pseudoannulata. The sequence goes on from CM063497.1 coordinate 7,591,590, forward strand.
TTGTCAAATGTTTCGTTTCGAAAACCAAATTCCAAAGAGATATAAAAATTTTATGCAGAATTAAAGCAATTGTTATAATAGTTTGTCACCTCCTACCTTATAATTGTTCTTTCCATTCTGTGAATTGTTCCTTGTCGTAATTATTAAGCTCCTCCTACCTGGAATTGATATAAATCAAATGTGGATCTTGCTTTGATATCAGGGACTTCCCCCTCTGCCTTCGTAGAGTGAGGACGTTATCCTGTGCGCTCCTGCGGATTAGTGGTTTCCGGTTGCTACTGTTTTTTATCCGGTGCAGTGTGTGGTGTTGGGCCGCTTGGCTCGGGTAATCTTGCCGTCGCTGTACGGTTATTTTTGTGATTGTGTGTGCTCCTGTTATCGACGCGGACTGGACTATGGCTGATGTGGCTTATGCTGAGCCACGGATGATGGAGCAATGGATGATGGATCGGTACGTGATGACGAGAGCATTTGCTCGAATTCTTCTTCGTGTTCCATAATTGACGACGTTGTGTCCTTCCACACGAAATTTAAAGAAACATTCGACTCCAATTGGGAATATTACCCGTTAATTCAAGACTTCCTGTCCTTCGTGGAGAACCCTCCTGGACGAGCGAGACGAAGACATGCCTAAGGTAAGAGATGCTTTAATTCCAATTTTTGATTGCATTGATAACCGTTGTCATGATATTCATGTTTTTATGTCTAATTGTTATTTTAAAATGTTTTTTAATGGTATGCATAAATTTATTAATAAGTATCTAAGTGCATTTAATGTTGAAATGATTAGAGGTAACGACGACTGTCTCAAGATTATTGAAAAGAAAAATGCTAAAACGTAAAAGAAAAAAATTCTAATGACTCTGATAATGATAATATTATAGTAACTAAAAATAGATTTGAATGTTTAACTGTTGAGGAACCCCAAAATAATGACGAAAATATTACTAATGAAATAACTAGTAGTAATGTAAATAAAACTAATGATGCAAATGTTAATGTAAATGCTCTAAATAACAGTACTGTAAATAATGAAATTAAACGTAAAAGTCCTTATCAATTATTTGTTGAGGTCCCAACTAATTGTAAACAATTATTACAAACTTTGCACTCCCTATCTAGTAATATAAATACTAAACTAAACAAAAATAAAATCCAAATAACAACAAATTGTTTAGATTCCTTCAGGAAAATCCAAAGATATCTAAATGAAAATAAAATTACTGTTAGGTCCCTTGACTTATTATAGATAAACCAAAAAAAATCATTATTAGAGGCCTCCCTGTAAACACCGAAATTAATGACATTGAGGAAGCCCTTAAAGAAGTAAAAATCGAACCCTTAAAAATAGTATATCTTACAAATCGTAAAACTAAAAAACCTATGCCACTATTCCTTGCAACTGTAGTCTCAAACTCTTTTGTAGATAATATTAATAAAATTAAAACTATTAACTATCTTTCAGTAACCTTCGAAAAATATAATAATGTATTCATCTCCCAATGCTTTAGATGTCAGGAGTTTGGTCCCTCTTCTCTAACGTGTAACTTAACGCCTAAATGCTTAAAATGTTCAAAAAATCACTTAGCTAGAGAATGTAATATAGAACCCCAAAACTTTAAATGTGCTAACTGCGGTGAAACTCACACAGCAAACTTCAAAGGTTGCAGGGCTCATCCTGCCAACAAATTAAAAAATACTAAAACAAAAAAACCTCAAAGCTTCACCCCTGCCCCTATTCCAGCAGTTAATGCTTGGGCTCAGAGAAAAAATAACACACCAGGTAATAATCCCAAAATAGCTATCCCAACTTCAAGCTTAATAACCTCCAATTCTACCCCAATTAAAGAAAAAACTCAATCCCCAATTAAAACTAAAGAAACTAGCAGCTTAAAGCCCAATGATAAAAGGAAAAATGAAAAACCAAACAGTGCTAAACCTACTAATGATAAAAATAAAACTACTAAGAAAACTAACTCTAATGAAAATAACTCTAATAGTAATAATTCTAATCCTGAAGGTATAGGTGAATTATTTAAATTAATTGTAGACTTCACTAAAAACTATAATGTTAAAGATATCATTAATATGTTTAAAGAAATAGCCAAAATTATGAAAGAAAATAATGATCCAATTCAAAAGCTCCTGATGGCTTTCGAAGTTATAGCTAATTATTTTGACAAACCCCATGATGGGTAAATA
>CM063497.1:7593891-7614946 GCA_032207245.1 Pardosa pseudoannulata
AAATAGAACAGTTTTTAAATTATGATCTTGTAGATTTTGTTTTATACATTTGACTATTTTTTTAAGTGAATAGTTTCATTTTAGTTTTAACTAACTATGATACAAAGTTGTTTATTAACTCACGAGGAAATATAATCATATAAGAGATAAGAATATTTAGTGTATAAAGTTCTTCTTTTATGTTTCTAGAGAAAGAGAGGGGGATAAGTGTGTAATCAGGCTTCTCCCAGTCCTTAAAAGTCCTTAATAATTTTAGCTTTCATTTTTAAGGGCCCTTAGAACTACTGAATATTCATCAAAGGTCCTTAAAAACTCCTTAATTTTGAAATTGGAACACTATCCATTTCTTCCAAGGAAAGATCAAGGTTCGTACGGTGCTTAAAAGTGCTTAAAAACTGCTTAATTTCGAAACGCGTTTTTAAGGCCTTAAAAAATGTTTAAAGAGTGCTTAATTTTTCCCTAAAGTCCTTATTTTTTTTCTTGCCAACAGTTTTTATTTGAATATTTCGAAATCGTCTATGAAAATCATATAAGGTCGCTCGAGATTAATCGTTCAGTGTGAATGAAATTCTGATGTCTTTAGCCGTCGGGTAACACAAAAGAAAACTCTAGTGCTCTCAGACCAAACTAAATGGTTACAAATCTGTTAGTCTAAAGTACAATTCGAACCCCCTGGCTCAGATACCGAAAAAAATCCTGTCCTATTCGATCATCGTCCAGAAATATTACTATTTTAAAAAAAATTTTTAATTGTCCACTTAAAAAAATAGCCTTATGCAGTACATATATTATTTAAATCATGAGTTTTTAGACATTGATTAAAATTAAATTTAATGATAATTATTGTATCTTTCGAAACTATTAAGGTATAGATTTTATTGCTATTTAAGAAATTCTGCAGTGACAAAATTAAAAATTTGTGTATAGAAATGTCTCCTAAAAATTTGATATCTAAAATGCACATTTATATTATTAATTTCTTTTTAAAAAAAATTAGGATATTTGAGGAACTTCTGATTTGAAATTGTTTTCAACATTTTTTGATTAGGAGACTCGAGTGATTGTTTTTATTAGTAAAAATTATTAAGTTAAATCCAACAAACAATATGGTTCCTCAAAGTTTAATATAATAAAGTTCCACTGTATTGGTGAATTTATTTATTTTTTTTAATTAGGCAAATTGAAGAAGCATCTGATTTGAATCTGTTTTAATTTTTTTTTTTTTACTAGGAAATTTAAGTACTTGTTTATATTGATAAAAAGTTATTTAGATACTTTCATATTTCGTATTTAGGCACTTGTTTTTGTATTAAGTAAATCAGAACATTAGTTTTTAATAGTTATTCAACTACCTCTTTTTTTTATTTTTCTCCTTTTTTCTCCAAACTTTTGACTTCTGTGTCTGTGAAATACAATAATTTCTCATTTATACACTATCTCTTTCGTTCATGTTTTTGTTGAAACTAATGTAATAACCATTATTTTATCTGATATGTTTCTGATAAGAGGTGCTTAATAAGTTTGAATGGTGATTAATTTTTTTCATTAAAAAAGTGTACGAACCATGAAGATATAAAAAGGAAAAAGTATCTGAGTTACAAAACTTGAGCGAAAAAATTTTTGATAAAAGACAAAAAAAAAAAAAAAAAAATCTGTCGAACTTTCAAAATGAAATTATTTATGTATGTGAATTTGCACTGTTGTAAATTTCTTTGTAAATAGTAAATAAATATTTGTTGAAGTTCATAACATTCATTTGAATTTTCTAGCCAAAAGGGCAGTATTAATAGTAAAGAAAATCCTCAAATACATATATGTTGTCAGTATGTTACTGTAGTAATTCAAATTTCCTTTCCTTGATATCCTTAAAAAATTATGAAAATGCTTTTAGTTTATTAGTACTTTTTATGGTCACGAGCTAGAAAACTTATTTGGCAAATGAATAATCTTTCATATACTGAAAAGGTTTGAAGTATGAAGTCAGTTGCCCTTTCCTAATAGCTAACAGTCATGCAGATTTTTAATGAAACGAAGCATGGAGGAAGGGAGTTTTGTAGATATTTTGGTTACTTATAGAAAGTTTAAATTTCCTGCACTGAATGTAATAGAAAAATCTAAAACTTTCCTCTTTCCCAGCCAATGTTGGGTATAATCAACTAGTATGTACAAGCTTACATATATACATATCGAAGTCATTTTTAAACCCTCAGAAAGTACTGTTTATAATATTGTATTTTATTCACAATTTATTTCTAGTTTGATCACTCAAAAAAACTTTAGATGTACATTTTTCAAAATCCGTTTTTGTCAGATAGATATATCCTATATTAGTTTTTCGGCATTTTTAAAAATTTAATTCTGAAATATTGTAGGGCATTTATGGAACATGGCTTGTCTGGTTCATAGTTATTAAAATAAGTTCCTTAAGAAATAAAGTTTATGTCATCATGTTGTGTATTTCAAGTAGGTCCTTATAAAAAGTTACTTTGGTCCTTAGAAAGTCCTTAATTTTTGTTCTGTAGAAAGTGGGAACCCTGTTAGTGATATAAGTAATTGCATGAAAATGAAAAATTACATTTATCTTGCATATAAATTGTTCATCAGTTTTCTTTGACAAGGATATGTCAAAACATTACATATGTACATACTTTTGAATGTACTTTCAGTCTCAATTTTTAGTTTTCTCAGTAACATTTTCCAAGTGGGTATGACAGAGTTACCAACGATTCCGGATTCTGCGGAATTATTCCGCATTCTAGCTAATGATTATGGAATTACGGACGTTGCTGCAAAAATTACGGAAAAATAGAAAATTTTGTTATCAAAAGAATTTTAATAAGGAACAGTTAGCTTCTAGAAAAAAATGTACAATGTTGGCCCTAAACCAAAATACTGAGATTTCTTAATAAAATTATTTTGGGAAAATTCACTTTGCTTCTTTTAAATAATTTCTGCTGTACGGTTATTTTGTGTATATGAACTATGTTTGTCTACAAATTTGCATTTTTATGGTAAGTCTGCATTTCTTCTATCAGGAAGTGTGTCCAGTTTAAATTTCTATTTTTATGAAAATGCTTTTAAATTTTGATATTTTTGTAAAAATTTGTTTACTAAAACACTTTTGAACATAGATTTTTGTTAAGGGTCCATTTTTTATTTCATATTGATTTTTTCGGAAGAGTCCAAAAGTGGACTCAGTTTTTTCTTTGAGCAGACCCCTGTATATGTATTACTAAGTTTCGTGAAGGTTAAAATTAAAAATTATTTGCTAAGTTTTAAATTCTTAATTTTGAAAATTATATATTTTTCATCTGGTGCACTGTAAATTGCTTAAAATTTTTATTTATATTTTTCGTGTTTTTTTTTATATATTTTTTATGAGATGGTGAAAAGTACTGGGGAGAGGGGGGGTAGGTTCATCAATGCTGATTCCTGATTCCATTGGTTGGAGGTTGGCAACCCTGGTATGACAGCATGCAGTATGTAGCTGTTAATCATAAATTGTTTGTGAAAATATTCATGTTATAGCACACAGGAGTTGCTTATGTATATACAAATTACGTAGAGTTTCTGACTTTTTTCTCCCAAATTTTTTGTTTCCAGGAGAAGTACCTCACTGGCTGCTTTTGAATGTGTCTTTTGTAGTGAAATTATCATTAAATTTTGCAGTTTTTCTGTCAATTTCTAGGATTAGTTTTAAATCTTTTCATACAAGAGAAGCTGCTTTCCTTATCTTTGGATTCATTTGGGTCTGCTCTATCCAAAATCAGTCCAAGTTTCATTCCTTTAGAAATTGTAAAAAATTCACTCTTTTTTTCATAGGATTATTCACTTTCTTGGGACCCAAAAGTTCAACAGATTTTAAAATTTTGTGTAAAATAAAACTGTTGTGTATGTAAGTTATTTTAAAAACTGTTAGAATTTTTTTTTTTTTTAACACATTCGCTGCCACTAAAAATGATATTACCATCTTCAGAAGCCGCATTACAAAAACAGGGTTTTTAATCACTCACATAAAAAAATGCAAACAAAAATTTTGAAAACCAACCACAAAAAATTAAAAAATAATGTTTCACTAATGTGCCGAAACAACCTTGCCGTTCAATTTCCAAAGCCACACTAACACAGAGCATATAACTTATCAAAGTCCGTCGCCACGTTAGTGCGTCGTCGGCATACCGTGAGGTGCCACTTTGACGCGCCAGTGCGGTGGTGGCAGCGAACGTGTGAAAGTTAAAATGTTATGAATAATAGTAGATCAGGCTGAAAATAATTTGCTGTATTTGAATTTCAATAATAAACCAAACTAATATCAATTGAAGAAATACAGATTAGTATTTTGGCAGCAAATATGCTTATATGCATGATATTTTATTTTAAATAAGATGTTTCTCATCTACATCTTATAGATATGTGTATATATGAGATTTAAAACGTAGGTGAGGTAATTCTAAGCAGGGTTGGAAAAAAAATCATGATTTTTTAAAAAAAATCAGATTTTTTTGTTATTTAAATCAGATTTCTTTGGGGTTTTTTTTTTCAGAATATTAATTTTAATTGTTGTTTTTATGTTTTTTGCAATATACGTAGAATAGTTTGTTATACGAAGTAACATCTTATCTATCTAGTATATTCTACACACTGATTACCTAAAATTAAATATGCAAATTTTAATCTAAATACATTCCATTATTTTGTCATTGGAGAGTGCAAACTCAATAAGATGTCAATTTAAAGAACAAATTAAATATTCTTTTAATGCAAACTATTTATTTAAAAAAAAAAATCACAATTATTTTAATATTTTTTAAGCACTGAATGATGGATTTAACTGTTTAAAAAAAAAAAAAAAAACACTTGCTTCAATGCTTTATCTGCTCCTCATTGGTTACGAAGGCTAGAATATGAATAATACCAAAAGAAGAAAACTGTCTTTCTATTGCGGCAGACAAAGCCATGGCTGTCGTTATTGGGTAGATAAACTGGATTTCAAGTTCTGCCACACTCTCTTTACCTCCCATGACATAAAATGAATTCCACCAGTCATAATCAATCATTGTACCTACCCCTACTCCATACTTTCTGATAACAACCCCTCCATTCTTGGAAAGCACATGCTATCTATTGACACTTATTTACTTATTGGTATGACTGTGCTGACGGATTCCCAATTCTCCTGTCTTTGGAATAGAGGTTTTAAAAGAAGCAAAAACTAAATTATTTAAATCCATGATTTTTTCAAAAAAATCAACTGATTTAAATCATGGCAACCCTGATTCTAAGAGCCTTAAAAGTGTTGTTAAATGTCTAAATATTTTTAAATTAAAAAAGTATCATTTTAAGGTTTCATAAGTTGCAAAGTTATGGTAACTTTTTTTCAATTGTAATTCTTACATTTTAAATTAACCCTTTTTGTTTGTGTCTCCAGTGGCTGAGTGGCTCTAAAATATAGTATGGTGTTATTGTTTCTTTTGTGAAAATGCAAGAAGTATAATTTTGTATTTTCAGATGGGAACCCAAATGGCAGCCCTACAGTCCAAGAACTGGAATGAGACTCCACACGCTTCCATGCAGTCGGGTTTGAAAGATATGCAGCATTTGTTGCAAGTCATACAGTATGTATAATTAAATTACATAAATTCTCTTTAATCATAATAAACATTCTATACTTTTGCCATTTCTTGGAAGGACAAAGTTAACTTATTCAGGAGGAACACTCTGTCCAACATTACTGGATCAGACTTTAATTGCCATCTATTTCTGTTTAAAATTTGAAATAAAGCGTTCTCGTTTGCAATCACACTGGTATGTTCATTGTTTCCGCGCACCTGGAAAGTCATGGAAAATCATGGATTTAGACAATGCATTAATTTTGTCATGGAAAGTCTTGATTTTTCAAGTAAAATGAGTAAAAGTCGTGGAAAGTCATGGATCCGCTAAACTACCGATTAAATAAAAATGCATTGAATTGTTTAATTCTATTTTTACTTGTCATTTTACTGAAATTGCCGAGTTTGGTATTTATGTATTATCTTATTCACCCTATTGCCAAGTAAAATTGGTTCACCAAGGAAACTCGAAGCGAGAAAGTTTAATGGGTGGGTAAATGTGTATTATTCTGTTTTTTTTTCTTAAATTGTAGATTAAAATTTTATTAATATAATATTCATTATTTTTTATTAAAAAATGAGTTAAGATTTTTGCACAAAATATAAGTTTATCTCTAGGGATATTGTACATAAACATTATAGGGTTATCATGTTTAGCTATTATTTGTGGTCACCTGAATAATACCAAAGTACCCCGAATTCAAATTGGAAACATTTGGATTGAAAAATGGCTATATAATTAAACTTAGGTATGTACATACAACAATTAATTTTTATGTATGTGAGTTTATTAACACATATAAAGTAAGTTTATAGTTTTTTTTATAATAAAATTCCTGCAATTTCTCTAAAAGCATATATTTTATTTGTATGTACGTCAGAAGTTTTATTCATATGTACTTTAACGAAAGCTTTTTAAAGTCGTGGAAAATGATCTGCAAAATCAGAGAAAGTCATGAAAAGTCATGGATTTGAAAAATTTTATTATGGTAGATACCCTGTGTTTAAAATTTGAAATAAAGCGTTCTCGTTTGCAATCACACTGGTATGTTTTCAAGCCTTGAACAAAGAATCGTGGTCCTGAAGGGGTTAAAAAAGTATTAAAAACATTCCACCTTTAAAGACCTGTTTAACATTGTGCAGATGATTCAGATAGTTGTCATAAAGTAATTTTAAATATTCAATAATCTTAGTTTTATGGTTTCAAATTCATTGGACAGTATTACTTTCGATTCATTTACAGTTATAATTAAAAATGTTCATAGGGTGACATGGTACTCTTTCATAGCAAATTGTTTCCTATTTTAGAATACACTTAAAAAAGCATATTGAGAAAAATCATACAAATATTTAAAATTTTAAGGTAGCCTTATATTTAAAAAAAAAAAAAATCTAAATCCTCAATGTTTAACTTTTTAAGTGAAATAAAATATTTTCTTTTAAGTTCTTTAGAAAAATGTACATGAATTTTCAGATGTCTCTAAGATTTTATTTTAAAAGTTTAATAAATATTCTATTTATCACTCTATTTCATGTGCTGTTTTATTCTACGTATGAGTTCCATCTTTTTTTTTTAATGCATTGTAATTTTAATGTTTTTAATGAAAAAGGAGCTTTTTAAACTTTTTCATCATTGAAATGTAAAAGACCATATCTTTTGAAATATTTAATATATAAATTTAACATGCGTGTATAGATTGGTTGAAGGATATTTTGAACCACTTAAATAATAATAAAAAAAGGTTATGCATATTTTGATAATATTTGAGGTAACATCAGGGTTGGCAAAACCCCGGGTTTTTTCAGGGTTTTTGAGGGTTTTTTTTTTGGGTTTTTCAGGGTTTTTTTCTATACTTTAAAGGGTTTTAGATGCTTTTTTGGAGATTTGGAAAACTATTGAGGTTTTTTGTTATGTAAGAGTACAGGATATATAATTAATTGTATGATTAAAATAAATTTAAAATGTTAATCACTTTTTAAAATTTAAAATTTTAAAAATCAAATCTAAATTATGCAGTAGAAATTTTTGTCTAAATTAAAGAAAATTTTGAAATATTAAAATAAATTTTTTTCATATTATAAAACTTTTCTAACATTAAAAAACTACCTTTGAATGGCGATTATTTTAGACGAAAAGTTGGCTTTGAAATAGTTGCATTTGAAGTTTTTTCTTTCCAATAAAATGTATTAAATTATTGCTCTATATTTATTAGCAGTATTGTGTTATTAAAGAATTCAGAAGATACTTTTTTAGTTCATTTGTAAGTTATATATGATAAGTAGTAGAATTATTTATATATATTATCCCCATGTTTATTATTTGCACTTGTTATACATATTTTTTACCCAATTTTTCTTGTCCATTTTTTCATTAATTTTATCTCATGTAATACTTCAATATTCTTATTTTTTTTCATCATACATTCTTATTAATTTTGTTTAATTTAGATTTTATTGTATTTGTTATACAGATAACTATTTTTCCCTGAAAAGTTTTTAAGTTTTTGTTTTTTTATAGCAGTTTAGACTCCTTCAAATTAAAAAAAATTCTAGGATCATCGTCAAAGATGAAATATGTAATATATATATTATAGATTTAATTCAATATATTTATTATTAGTTAAATATGTGGAATTTTAAATAAAGATTTTGAGAACCAAATTTTGAAAAAACCCACTTGGGTTTTTTCAAGTGGGTCTTTTTTGAAAAAACCCGCCCGGGTTTTTTCGGGTTAGGCAAATGAAGCCAAGCCTGGGTACCATACCTAAAATGTTTCAGTAATCTTTTAGATTCATTAAAAAAGAGAAAGAAATAGTCACCACATAGTACGATATTGTACAGTCTGAAAATGTGAGATTGACTTTAAAGGTGGAACAGCTCTCCAATGAATTGAATGAAACAAAAGCCAAAGCTCAATGATGAGTAATTTCCAGGTACGTTGGATATTCTACTAAATATTGGAATTTCTCTACTATTAGAAGTTATAGTAATCTACAAATCCTATCTCTCAACAACTTTGAATTCATAAATATTCCCCAAATGAAATTATATTTCTGAATTTAAGTCCATAAGCAGAAAGTGCAATTTTTCTTTAAAATTCATAATAATTGATATGAGAAAAATAATTCCTGGGACATTCAAATATGTGCCCAAGAAGCTGGAAATGTTGCTAAACAAATAAAAACTGTAATATTTTCCTATTAAATTGCTTTAAAGTAAAGCCCTCGACTAATGCTTTTAAACTTCCCCCCCCCCCCCCAAGTATCTAGTTTAAGTTCAAGACAGGTAGAGGATCGAGAGAAATAAAGACATTTCTTAACATGTTTTGACAAAAACAACTTACGCTTTTATTTTTAGTCACTTGATGCTGTCTTTATTAATTGTACAAGTTTATGCTGACATATTGTCGTGTAGACATACCAACTACTCCGGACAAATGAGAAAAATGGATAAAATGTATAGTGGGAAAGTAACAAAACTTTTGAACTGCTGAAAGATTACAATTCAGCCATTAAATACAAAGTTTTGAAAAAAAAAATATTGCTGAATATGACTCTTTCCACACAGTAATGCTGCATGTTAGAGAGTTTTCAGTAGTGTACTGAAAAACCAAACTGAATTTAAGTCAAATTTGAGTAGACAAACTCTAGAACCCCTGATGATAGAAAAATGGAAATATTTGAATCAGGGTGAACGTTGCTACAAGAAATACCGTTCTGAAAAATAAGTTGCTAAAGCTAAAAAAGATATTCATACAATTTTTAAATGCATCAATTTTAATTTACCTTTTACAATTGACTACTGTGTAAATAATTTAAGTTTAATTATAATATAAAAATCAATAAGTATATGTATAATCTGTCATTAGCATGTTAATATTTCAAACCATGCTGTTACTCCTGACACTAGTGCCTTAATGTTGCCACGTCTGTATCTAGATGGGTGCCACATCACTCAGTTTGAGAATCACTGTACTCTACCATGTGGCCAGAGGCCAGTGACAATCGTTTCAAATTATACAAATATTCAGTCAGCAATAGTTGAAAATTGTTCATCCTTAATCGTGTATTTTTCCTTTCTAAAAATCGAGTCTATGCAGTGACTGCAGTGTTGTGCATTGATCCTTATATTGAAAATTTTCATTATATAGCAATCCATGAAGGAGATGCACAACTACGAGGCTCATCCAGAATGTAAGTTTCCCTATGTAAAAGAAAAAAAAGAACTCGCACTTTCACGGACATATTTATTGGCAACAAGTACAGCTATTTTTCAACGTAGCCACCACCTGAATGTAGACACTTGTCAGATTGTGGAATCAACTTGCAGCATGAATTCATGTGGGCATCACCTATCCCATGGTCCTTAAAAGTTCTTAAGAACTCCTTAATTTTAACTTTCATTGTTAAGGGCCCTTAAAACTACTTAATTTTCGTCAAAGGTCCTTAAAAACTCCTTAATTTTTAAATTGGAATGCGATCCATTTCTCTATCGACGAGATCTGCCATCGTCATGTGATTTCTACATCATATTTTAACTTCATGTCCTGTTTTAAAACGTTTTTACTATATATATTTTAAAACTTACCATCCTGCATTGAATGATCTTTTAGGCAAACCTCCTCATCGCAAACTCTTTGAATTTCTCATCTGCATCAATGTTTTAAACCTCATTTAATGCTTTAAAAATTTTTAATGTAATTTTTATCCTCCACGTTTATCGCTTGTTTTTTCTTAATTTTTATTAGTAATCTCTTACTTTTTATTTGAGTATCTTTGTTTTCTGTACTCTTTTGTTTGGCGCAGCATATCCTCACGTGGATCTTGCGCCATTAAACACCAACCAAACAACCAACCAACCGTCGTGTGATTTCCTATCAGTTTTCTTATGACAGTGTTTTTCTTAGTTATTTTTTTGACAAATAATCTTAATAATAAAAAGTATGAAGTTAGCTGGCCTTTCCTAATAGCTGACAGTCATTCAGATTTTAATGGAGTAAAGCATGGAGTTTTGGGGGGAAGTGTAGATATTTCAGTTACTAATGGAAGTTTAGTTTTCTTTGCATTAAATGTAATAGAAAAGTCTAAAACTTTCTTCTTTCCTAGGCAACATCGGGTATATATATATATATATATATATATATATATATATATATATATATATATATATATTGTAACGTATCCGGTTCCTGTTTCAGGAGACACAAGGAAGAATCCGATGTCTGGAATAATTTGTTTATTTACACTTCAGCTATATACATCAATTCACAAGTATAAAATAAAACAATCTGATCACAGAAAGTGATTAGTACACGTAGGCCTGAGTAGAGACGGGTACCTAAACTAATTCAGACTCTGCCGAAATATGGTAGCATAGACTGAAGACACAATTCGTAGCTTTCTCACTATATCACTGAAACACACTTAAAAGCTCTAGCACAGATGTGAAGAACAGCAACAATCCTGAAGAGGATTATATTAGAATATGAAAAACCCATGCACAGGGTATCACTTCAATCTCACAAGAGATTTATCGCAAGACGGGATTTCGCTAATGAAAACTCTCCGATGGAGAGACTGGTCGAGACGACCTTCGAGTTAGCCGAAGCGGGCTACTCAAGAAAAGATCCCAAGGTGGGATTATCGCAAATAAAACTCCGGTAGAGAGACAGGTTAAGGTGACCTACGAGTTAGCCAATGCGGCTACTCAAGAAAAGATCCCAAGGTGGGATTATAGCAAATAAAACTCTCCGGTAGAGAGACAGGTCAAGGCGACCTCCGAATTAGCTGATTGCTTGCTAACTAACTTCTTTCCAAATAAAAAAAAATCTTCTTCGTCTCTTTCTAGGGAGGGGCCTCCAAGAGACGGGCCTCACCCACAATTTTATTATTGGGTCACCTAGCGATGACCTCATCTTCGACCGACTGCATTGGTCCGGGTTAAACCATTATCGGCCGTAAAGCTAAGATTGCCTTAGCGGCAAACCCTTTGTTGTTCCACGATCATCTTTTTAGCTGACAGAAAAGGTACCGTCCAGTCTGGCGTATTGTTCCTTCACTATAGTGCGCGGCCGTGTAGACTTCATGGTGCTGTAGAAAACAATTCTTTTGTATCCACACAAGTCCACCTTTCAAAGCAAAGTTCTTTGACGATACACCGCTATATCACGCCGTTACTATATATATATATATATATATATATATATATATATATATATATATATGTATATCAGAGTCATCTTTAAACCCTCAGAAAGTGCTGTTTATAATATTATATTTTATTCACAATTTATTTCTAGTTTGATCACTCAAAAACGAATTTTTCAAAATTCGTTTTTGTCAAATAGATTTATCTTATATTAATTTTTAGGCATAAAAAACTTAATTCTGAAATATTGCAGGTCATTTATTGAACATGCCTTGTCTGGTCCATAATCATTAAAATAGGTTCCTCAGGAAATAGGGTTATGTTGTGTATTTCAAGTAGGTCCTTAAAAAAGGTTTTTGTTTTGGAAAAAGAGTGGGAACCTTCTTTTAATTACTTTTGATTGTATTCAGAGATGTACTATTACATTTTTTAAAATCCACAATTAATACTTTCTGATACAATTTAAAATAATCAATTACTTTTAATTTTATTGCACATTTAAAATAACGTACGAAAGATTTTGGGTTTTGGATGGTTTTATCTAGTTAATACACAATCTAAACACATGTTACACTCAAAACTGGTTTTTCAATCAAAAACCCAAACTTGGTTAAAAGATTCTCTAAAATAAATTTAAAAGATGAAGTATAAATTTTCACTTATTAAAATACATTTTTTCTTCGTCCTTCTTTTTTTGTAATAGTTATTTTGACATGCACTTTTAACTTTGTGTTTTATTTAAATCTTAGGATTGTGTAATGGTAGCAAGAAGTGAATGGCAGCTGAAGACTATTTGGAATGAAAAGTTTTGGGTCATTTGACAGCAGGTGATTATTTCAGTTATTCAGTTGAATACAAAATTGGAATGTACCACAGATTTCCGACAAATCCAAACAAACCCATCTCTTAACCCTTTTTCTCGGACTTCATTTTCAAATTTTCCCCACACTTATGACAAACGGCGACCAACAGAAAAACGCGTTTTGAAAAATCGCCAAGTAAAAAAACATGGCGGTGGTTTGCGTTTCTGAAAGATCACAGAAAAAAGAAAAAAAACCATGGCATATTTGAAACAGAACAATTAACAAACCTAAATTTTCCCTCCCAAAAAATGCATACTAAAATCGCAGATGTTCTTGTAAAAATACAAAAATTCATTTTAATTTAGAATTCTTATCCAAAACATGAGGAGTCTCCTACCTTCTAAAGAAATTTTCACTTTCTGAAAATGTATCAACAGACCATAAATCTTTAAATTCATGATAAAATTATACAAAATATTGTTATTGCATTAAGACCTCTTTATATTCTTATAAAATCATAAAATAATACAGTACAAATTTGGAAAAGAAATTTCCACATAGCTTCATATTACAGTTATTAACATACAACTTAAATTTAAGGAATTTCAGAACTACATTCTCTTTAATAATTTAATAATTAAGAAATAACTTTGATATTTAGATTAAAATAATCACACAAATATAGAGAAAAATAGTGAGAAATTGTAACTCATTAATCATTAAAATTAGCTAAATATTCATAATTATCTTAACGATATTAATTCTTTCTGTAAATAATGTAACTGTGTATGCAAAAAAAAATTAAATTTACTTTTTCAGTAGAATTTTTTAAATCTAACAGATTGGGATATAACATACAATTTTAAATTCTTTTGTAATTTTATTAAACGGGATTATTTCTTAAATTTATAAACTTAGAAACAGGTCTGAAATGACTCGTAAATTTTTGTGTAAAGTATTAAATATTCTTCAAAGTGTAGTCTAAATAAACATACTCTCATCATGCACATACACGCTTTTCTCATGGTCGCCAAACGTTTTCGCGTCAAGATCTGGCTAACTGCTCCTTTAGTTTTATATGTAATTTGCAGTTTCTTCCATATTTTACATCCTGTATCTTCACTTTGAAGATAAGTGAGAATATTATCATTCAAAAATGAAAGTATTAAAGCATACGCTTTCTTTGACTGTAAAACATTATCTGCACTCGCTTCCACTTCTAAAAACGTATCCAATCCTTTCGCAGAAAACACAGATTGCACTCTTCTATTAGTTCAATCAAATGGAGCTACACCGAAAACTTCTTTTTCTATTTTACTACCAATATTTGAAAAGGCCACATTTCGCGAAAGCAAAAAGGAGGAACTACTTTGATATACTCCCCCAAATCTGAAATATGGCGACTCTTTTTTCTCGCCAAGCAAAATACCTGTTTTTGATGCCTTTTTTTTTCTTGCCAAGATGGATTCTCCCTATATACAAATAATTAATACATAAAAAATACGGAATTATTAAATACAATAAAAAAGAATACCTAAAAAATACAATAAATACATAAAAAAATACAAATAAATGACACTGAATAATATTATATGCAATTTACACAAAAATTTTAACAAATACAATTGAAAATACGTCTCGGCAATCTAATAAAAAGACTTATTTAATCAGAAATTTTGAATTCCTCCCAATTTACCCCAGCAGCAATTTCAAATAAATTTATTGAAACAATCAACATTAAAAATAATTAATAGAAAAAAAATATAACTGAAAAATACAACCAGATTTGCAGCAAAATACAGCAAGTCAGAAATCTGCTTGATCACTTCACAAAGAAATGGCGGTAAAACATATATGAAATCCAAAAATTGTTGCCACAAAACTTTAAAAAAAAAACTCAAAAAATGGTACAAAATACAAGAAAATACTAAATTTGGCAACAGCAAAAATCTAAAAGCTGAAAAAACCTAAATTGGCAACACCAAAATAAGAAACAGCAACCCTAAAAAGTCCGTAGGGAGTGCCAGATTTGGCACGTAATTTTTTTGGGGGTATATCAAAGAAAAACACGTGAAGAACTGGCATTGCCGATCTGCTGATGAAGAGAGTGGAAGTATAAGCTAAATTTCAGAAACCACGCTCTGCTGTTGAATCATAATGAAAAGCCACAAATCGCAAACACCTTTTATTGAAAACACCAAAATAATAATATTGAAAAGATGATAATGAAATACAAGGTACATTAGGCTTTTATAGTTTTAAGAAGATCCTGCGCCCAGCCAATCAAATTACAGGCACAAACAAAATTAAACACAGCCAGTCAAAACACAGAAGGAACAACTAAACAAAACCTCATATATCTGGGAAAGCTATTACATATAATAATAATCAGCCAAGTATGAGTGCGATTACATATTTCAACAGTATTAAGTATTCTTCAAAGAGTAGTCTAAATAAGCATACTTTCATCATGCACCGAGAGCCTTTTACGATGCATGACACCCCTTAACACAGTGGGAAAAAAGAGTAAAGTCAGTTCCCAACTGTCGTTACCATAGTTACACTTGGTGATCGGGACCTTGAAGTGCCCATTGAGTTTACACCGAGTATAGTATTAGCAAGGAGAGACAGTCTTATCAAAATGTCAAGAATGGATTAATTTCCTGTAAAATTTTCTCATTAAGGAAGCTAATCCAATACTATAAATATCATCAAATTTTGAATAAATTTCTTCAAACCATATTTTTTCAACTCCTCTTCTTAGCCCACTCTCCTGTTTCTAATCATGGATCTTGTTGGTGCTTCAACCACATTTGGCGAAATTGGCGTGCTTGCAGCTTGCGTGCGTGGCGTGCTTGCAGCGTGGCGTTTGAAATCTGGCGAGGGGATCGTAACTCAACAAATTGATTCTTAATCAAAAACAACATTTTGAGGAAAAATTTTTCAAAATTTGATTATTTTAAATACTTTTAATAATAAATTTTTAATAAATTAAATTAAATTAAATAATAAATTTTTAGATACTTGGTAAATTCTTTTTCCAATTTTTAAGTAAATCGACCGATCTTTGCAGAACACGTTAGATACTTATTTTTTATTTCAATTTTTCAAGTAAATCGACCGATCTTTACAGAACACGTATTTTGAGTAAAGGTTGAAGAGGAGTTGTAAAATTGAAAATTTTTTTTCAAATTTCTTATACATAGTATCTTTTGGTAACTACTATACAATTAGATTTAACAATACAGTTTATTCTTTCTCAGATTTCTCCTGAAGAAAGTTGACAAAAGATCCTTAAAAACTCCTTAAGTTCCACTTTAGAAAACCTCTACAAACTCGGAAGGAAAATTTTAACCAAACATACCTGACTGACATATATAGCATGTCTATGGAATCATCCCTCATGAGTTCTTGGTTACAATCAACACAATACAAAATATTTATACATTATAACAAAGTAACAGTGTATTTACGTAACAGTAGATAAAGAGAAAGTCACTTTTCTCTGAGTAACTTTTTAAGATTGATTACTTCTGGTTACTATTTTTGACCTGCAACTTGCTTGTTCTTGTTAAACCAGTAAACAATTTTTAAAACACAATATTTATACAATCAATGATTCCTTAAGAAATTCCTCTTCAAAATTGTTTGAAAGATATATTTAACTAATTTATATCTAGATTGCTATGGAATGTTTCAAAATTTCACCAAGCGCAACAAAATAATGAAATATTCTTCTTTTAAGGTATATCTATATTCAGAGAACTTTTTTCTTTAAATGTAGAAGCGAGTTCATGTTTTTACATTTTTAGATTTATTTTTTATATTATCATAGAGAATTGCTCTTAAAAATTTATTCCTGGAGGAGTTTTTATAAAATTTCTAATAAATGAAGAAAATTTAGTAAAAAATCGGTTTTTTTTTTCAAAAGGTCTCATTTTTTAATAAATTGATTTCAATATTTTTTTTATGCAACACATTTCTTATACACTGGACTCGTGAATCACCTAAAATCTTTGCTTCATTTACATTTGGTAAAAAATGTTGGTCCTTCAAAATCATACACATTGAATTTTTAACGAATTTTCATTACCTTTATATCTAACTATGATTTTAACATCATTAAAAATTATCCAGATTTAAAGCTTTCAGGTCATTCACCAGTAAATACTATTAAAAGCATTCATAATAATTTTCAACAAAATATTTTAAGAACTTTTTGAGAAATCGCATTTCAAGTTTCAACATTTTATTAAAACTAACGTTCAGAGAAAAACACATTTGAAGTTTATGAAAGCAACTCTAACTATTAAAAAATTTAAATACATGTTTAAAATTCGCCACACTTTCATGCTTCAAAACTTTCTAATTGCCGAGTTGCTAATTATTAAAAATACCAGAAAAATGTTTAAACTAATCTTCATGACAATTAAAAAAGTTTTGTCCAAAAAATGCTCTTTAAAAGGCTTTAAATTGACAACTTCCGGTTTCGATGTCGCTACTTCCATTTCATTTTGACACAGCTGTCGCTGATGTTTAAAGAGCTGTCACTTTTCTTTAAAATGCCGTCGAGACAAAACAAAATCAGATTTAGAAGCCTAAAAGTTGAAATTTTACAACAGAGAAATAAAAAAGAAATTATGATTTTTGGCAAAAAATGACGTTTTTAAAGCAGACGGATACCTTAAGGAAAAGTCTGTCTTAGGGTACAAATTTATGGTTTGTAGAGCTTGTGATACGGATATTTCAGCTTAGCTTTTCTTGCATCATATATTGTAGTTTAGAGAAACTTCAGGATATTTGTGAGGTTTAAGAACAAAAAGTTAAAGAATATGCCTCCTTGCATGTCTCTTTCTTCCAACTGGATAGTCATTTCCCCCCAACCCCTAAAATTGAGTTTAAGAAACATTTTTTCATACAATTATGATAATCTACCAACATTTACTAGAAAAAGTATAATTCACGGTAGGAAAGTCCTCATTAAGAAGATATTATTTTTTTTAATTTACAAATATAAGAGATATAGTAATTAATTTTAACCTCCAATCAGGGTTGGCGTGATTTAAATCATCAGTTGATTTTTTTTTTTTTTTTTTTTTTTTTAAATCCTAAATCTAATAAAAATGATCCAAATCTAATAAAAATGAAAACAAAACTTACCAGTACGTGAAAAATTCAGTTTCAATGTGTTCTAAGCAATTTTGCAAAGAAATAAACATTTTGTATACGGGCAGAACTTACGACTAAAATGACCAGCTATCTTGTTGAATACTTAATATAAAGAAGCTTCTCTGGATATCTGTCCCAAAGACTTGAATATCAAATCAAGCTGGTGAAAGTGGAAATCTATAAAACCAAACAGACGAGTGAAAACTTGCACTAAAAATACTACTACAAATAATTTTATTAAACAATAAAACTTATTATTTAATAACGATTTTATCACAAATTTAATCAATTGCTTGCTGAAGTTTATTTTGATAAACTTGTTTATTAATCTACATGAATAAGGTATTTTACAAAACAGTTATTCACCAACAGTTTGTAAATTTTTATTCCCAAATATGTAAATGGTCATAATTAAATAATTTTATTGACAAGAGAAACGAACCTCAATATAATGTAATCTTCCTTAAATTTTGTTGATCCTATTTAGATTCATAAAAGTACTTAAAGCCCTGTTAAACACTACTTCTTTTACAAATTCAATCTTTATAAGCAAAGACAATGTTTAATATTTATTTTTACGAATGAGCTTTGCTCTGAAACGCGTTTAAAATATCTCCAGCACAAAAAAAATATATAAAATAGTGGCATAGAGGATAAACATGGCAGTAATAACTATATATAAAAGCTACCAGGATTGTCATGATTTAAATCAGTTGATCTTTTTTGAAAAAAAAATCCTTGATTTAAATCATTTGTTTTTTTCACTTCTTTTAAAACCTCTATTCCAAAGACAGGAGAATTGGGAATCAGTCAGCACAGTCATACCAATAAGTATAAAGAGATAGCATGTGCTTTCCAAGAATGGAGGGGTTGTTATCAGAAAGTATGGAGTAGGGGTAGTACAATGACTAATTATGACTGGTAGAATTCATTTAATGTAATGGAAGGTAAAGAGAGTATGACAGAACTTGAAATCCAGTTTGTCTACCCAATAACGACAGCCGTGGCTTCGTCTGCCGGAATGGAAAGACAGTTTTCTTCTTTTGGTATTGTTCGTTCTAGCCTTCGTAACCAATTAGGAGTGAATAAAGCATCGAAGCAAGTGTTTTTATTGAAACAATTAAATCCATCATTAGTGTTTAAAAATATTGAAATATTGGTGATTTGTTTTTTTAAATAAATAGTTTGCATTAAAAGAATATTTAATTTGTTCTTTAAATTGACATCTTATTGAATTTGCACTATCCAATTCCAAAATAATGTATTTAGATTAAAATTTATATATTTAATTTAAGGTAATCAGTGTGTAGAAGATACTAGATAGATAAGATGTTACTTCATATAAAAACTATTCTATGTATATTACAAAAAACATAAAAACAACAATTAAAATAAGCATTCAGAAAAAGTCAAAGAAATCTGATTTAAATAAAAAAAATCTATATATATATATATATATATATATATATATTCATCAATGATATATATGGTCGTCGATTAGCTTGAGTGAGTCTGCAGAACTGGGACAAATTGCTTTTCGGATTGCCAGCTAATTAGCTTTTTCCGATATGCCAAAACCACCATTTTAAATCGCATATTAATCAGCAACTAGCTGCTTTGCACCCAGCCTTCGGTCTGGGTAAGTTTCCTAGTACAATTTTAGAACAACTACTATAGATAAAAAATAGTAATAAAAATAATAGAACAACCTTTTATGCTTCAAATTACCCCATTACCTTTTACGCTTCAATTCCCCAACCCCTTTCAAATACTAATAAATCATTTCCTGTCATGTTTCATCAAAAGGTTAATTTGGTATTTCGAAAGTATTTTATGAAATTCTAAGTATGTTTCTATTACTCAGTTGATAGCGCTAAACATTTGCTTCAGTGCAGTGTGTAAGTCGTGTTTTGGCGATCTATTGGCGATATATTTTCTTGGGCGATATGCTGAATAATGATCACATAGTTCAATTTCAGATTTCCTCTGATCATAAATTGTGAGTAATTGTATCGGGCACTCTACGAAAAAAAATCATAATTTAAAGGTTTTATTGAATAACACTGACTGCCGAAAATTAATTGTAGTTCAATTTTCACAAAATTATTTGTATAAGGTTTTTAAACTGTTATACCCACAAGTGAACTTTTGTAAATCAGATATTAAAATGCACACTTAAATTTTATTGCAGAAAGATGTTTGTTCAAATGTATACTTTGAAGCTTTGCTAAGTACAATTAGTTTCAATTTGGGAATTAAATTTGAAAATTTGTAATATATTTTTAAATTGTCTACTATTTTTACTTTTCAGTTTGTTAAATATATTTTGTCATTTTACAATGGCTGTTAGAATCCCAGATTAGTAGGTTGGTGACATGGCGACGTTTACAAAAGTTTACCAAAATAATAAAAAATTCTATTTTTAAATTTTTGCCATACATAAAAAGTATATTACTAAAAAATGCGGAAAATAGATGTAGTGACACGATATACTTACTAAAATAGAGCTAAAACAAAAATGTTAATTTCTGTACAGTTCACAAACAAGTAACTGTTTTCAAAAAAGAATAAAATTTTACAAAAATGTGGTAATAAAAATTATTTTCTTAAATATCTCCCAAAAATATTTTTGGATGTTACTTGAAATTCCATGAATATTATGAATCTAAATTAAAAGATATAATAAAATATAACAAAAATCCTGTAAAATACTTGAGAAATAATACAGTTAGTAGGAATAAATTCCCAATTATTCATATTGTTATTTTATTACTCTTAATAATGTTTGGAATAGTTATATTTACAAACTCCATTGGCGGTATTTTAAAGTGGCGACATTTTTGTCACTTGGCTAAACTATCTTAAACCTTAAACAGCATACACCCGCCAACTTGGCGATAAAGCTCTAAGCATGGTAGCCTAAAATTTTCTCCAGATATTTTCGTGTCCACACAATCTGTACCTATATTTTGATTTATATTAAATTAGTATTAAACTATCCTTGAACAACCCTTTTCTTATATACTAAATGCATCTTATGCTTTAAAAAATGAGATATAGTGAACTGTTAATGGTTCACTACAGCTAATTTTTAATAATTTGCAGCATTTGCCTTTGTAAACTGTTGAATAATTAATTGCCGATTAGACTCGTGAGGACGTCAGGTATTTCACAACTTCACTGATTATATCCCTACAAA
The DNA here is from genome assembly GCA_032207245.1 of Pardosa pseudoannulata. Taxonomy (NCBI): domain Eukaryota; kingdom Metazoa; phylum Arthropoda; class Arachnida; order Araneae; family Lycosidae; genus Pardosa; species Pardosa pseudoannulata. The sequence continues at coordinate 7,614,819 of CM063497.1, forward strand.
ACCACCAAATGGAAAGCACGTTTCTGTTGAGTGACTTTCGCATCGTAGTTAATCATTCCCCACAACCAATAGTGCTCGACATAAACACCACAAATGGTTAACTGTAGTAATACGGCAGTTAATCGCCG
>CM063497.1:7617546-7720046 GCA_032207245.1 Pardosa pseudoannulata
TTGCAATGAAAATTTTATCACCGGCTATTATCAACAAATTATTTTCATACAAGTCTAGGAGTCTATTTCAAGGACTCATAAATATCTACCGTTTAAGTTCTATATCTTTGAAAATTAAGAAATTTGTTCATTTGTGTGTTTGTTTTTCATACATAACCAGACTGTTTGACTCAATGAATTCAACGTGATTCTAGACTGCATTCGCAGTACTGGGACACTTTAGAGGAGTATGAAGATACACAAATTATTAATCGTGTGCCAGATAATTCTCGGCCAAAGCATAAACCCTTTTTTACTTGCCTCGTTGAGTACTTTACAATTCTGGAAAATTATACAAAACAAAAACAAACCTACAAAACAACAAGTACAAAAACAACTGTATTGAAAATAATCTTTTACATTACTTGCATGCACTGACATATTACATAATACGTAGGTTTTGTCAATTGATGAAAACAGTTCATTAAAAATTCTGTTAAACAAGTTTCTTTTCGAAGGATGACGAAGCGATTATACAATACACGAAATAAATATATTATACATAAACTAATTATATATTTATTTATATAAAAATATAGAGATAAATATAACATTTATTTGAAACCCGTAACCAACCGGGTTCAAGGCTCGGTAATAAGCTGTTAGTATAACGACTAGGTACTAGTTAATTTATTCTTATGTTTTCTGTATTTCTCACTTTCTAATACTGCTGACACCTGTATGAAGATACCTCCTCCTAAAAGAAAATCTGCGTAGAATTTCGCTAATTATTAAAATATAACAAATATTTTGAAATATTAGTACGACTTCTTTCATATGTTCGGGGCATCTGCCAAAATAAAATGTTTCAAATCCATGACTTTTCACGACCTTCCCTGATTTAGCAGATCATTTTCCATGACTTTAAAAAGCTTTCGTTAAAAGTATATATGAATAAAACTTCTGATGTACATACAAATGAAATATATGCTTTTAGAGAAATGACAGGAATTTCATCATAAAAAACTATAAACTTACTCTATAAGTGTTAATAAACTCACATACATAGAAATAAATTGTTGTATCTACATACCTAAGTTTAATTGTATAGCCGTTTTTCAATCCAAATGTTTCCAATTCGAATTCGGGGTACTTTGGTATTATCCGGGTGACCACGAATAATACCAAATATAACCCTATAATGTTTATGTACACTATCCCTAGAGATAAACTTATATTTTGTGCAAAAATCTTAACTCATTTTTATTAAAAAATTATTATTCTATTAATAAAATTTTAATCTACAATTTAATAAAAAAAAAACCAGAATAATATCCATTTACCCACCCATTAAGCTTTCCCGCTTCGAGTTTCCTTGGCGAACCAATTTTACTTGGTCAACAGGAGAAATCATAAATACCAAACTCAGTCACTTCAGCCGAATGACAAGTGAAAATAGAATTAAATAATTCAATGCATTTTTTTTTTTAATCGGTAGTTTAGCTGATCCATGACTTTCCATGACTTTTACTCATTTTACTTGAAAAATCAGGACCTTCCATGACAAAATGAATCCATTGTCTAAATCCATGATTTTCCATGACTTTCCAGGTGTGCGGAAACCATGTATGTTATAAAGTTATGAAATAAAAGTAGTAGATAATAAAACAATTGATATAAAAAATTTAAAACCATGTTACATTACTATACGATAGATTTCAAAAATTTACACGATAAAAGTCATTTTTAGAAAATTCTCGTGCAGGGATATCGCTATTTTTAACAAAAACCTGTATGTTATATATTAGTTTTGTATAGTAGTCGAAATTTTTCGTTCCTATATCAACTGAATAACTTTAAGCGTTATCTTTCATCTTTATCCAAAAATGCATTCAAAAATTTAGAGAGATATTGGCACGATTAAAAATTTATCACGAAAAGTAGTTTATACATAATGAGAAAAGTGTCTTCCCTTTTTCGAGGACAGCTGGGAGGTACGTGGTACAATTGTGGTGTAACGAAAGGTTTAGGCTATTTCCCAGTTCGGGGGGACCGCGGAACCGGGTTCAGTGGGGACGCCAAGCGTGGGAGATATCGCCAAATTTTAGAACCCTATTTTCTAGCAAACCTTGCTCTTCTTTTCGGACTCTTCCACCACCCCCTAAAAAAGGTGGGGGTGTCAATCGAAGCCTTTATTTTAGGGTATTGGGGGAAATGACACGTGATTTGAATATCTGACCTTTATTGATTCCTGTAACTAACAATATTTCCAAGACCGCTGAATTTGGATTTTCTAGCGTCCATTTCAAAGTCTTTGTCCATTTCGGCCGTGCTCTGGAGGTTTGTCCATTTTGCCTGACCTCTTATATTTTTTTTTCGTTTTTTTAAATTTAATACTGGAGCTCCCACCAATACAATTGAGGGTTTGTAGAGCTCAGTTAAGAGATCCCTCCGCACAGTTCGCGAGTGTGAAGATCAATTGGATTCATACCTTTGGGAATTTATGTGGAGGAAAATGAAAGAAAAACCGCAAGATGCTTTTCAGGATTTTTTAAATCTGATCAAACGTGTATATCTACCAACAACTCAGGATACTTAAATTAGGTTAGCGCTTTATTTATTTTATATTTTATGCCTAATTTTCGAAGAGTAACAAGTGATGTTACAATTCACATTTATATTTTTTTTTTATTTACTGCTTTCTGAACTTTATTCAAAATTGTGTCTTAATTTAATACAAAATGATGAAGAAATATTTTTAAACTGTATTATTTTACAGTGTTAAAAGTGTCTACATTGTTAAAAGTGATAAGTTGAGTAATAAAAGTAATTTTATTACGACTCTCTACCGTTATCGTTACGGATGATCAAGGGGAGCTTTACCTCGCTTAGATAAGAAAAATTCCCCCTCCCCCTTACTATCTTCAGAATTTTAAGCTAAAAATTTATTTATTTAAAACATTTACTCCGTTCTTATATTTCCATTTTAAGCTAATAATTTATAGAAGTAATTTGTACGGTACTTTATAACTATTTAATCTCTTGATAGTTTTAAAATAATTTCATTAAATAGCAACCTTATTTTATAAATATAACTAAATATTTTATATGCATAATTGCCTAAATATAACCAACTAATGCTTATATTTTGCTTAATTTGCACTTATTGCAAAAATTCTGTGCTGTTTAGTTTAATAAGCAGTACAAAAGCGCCTCTAAATATATTAAAAACTCAAATTTAAATGTGTATGCATCTTAACAAAATTTCAAACCCTTTTTTTTGTTCAAAATAGGCTTCGAGATCGGGTATAAACTTAATACACAAATTGTAAACAACACTTGGCGACAATATGGCGATCACTTGTACAAAAATAGAGCCAAAAACATGGCGGCGGGGCTTTCGCAATTGGGAATTTACCAAGGTTTATACTGAAATGAAATATTGTGACCCATTTTCATTACTAACAAACGAGCAATCAATAAAAAGCAAAGCCAACGCAATCGAGCAACGGAGTGTAGAAGCCATCACTTTGATCGGGGACAGATTAGTTCCAAAATAGAAAGTAATGTTTCCTTCTGGAAAAATCAACTCAGTTCGAACACTTTAAAATTAATATATATATATATATATATATATATATATATATATATATATATATATATATACTGGACTCCGCTAAATGTGATCAGTTTGGAACACCGGGATTTCGGTAACAATAAGTGATATGCATAATTAGATAAATTTACCTCCCCCCTTTTAATTCATACGTTTTCCATTTCGAAACAAAATGTAAAAACACACCTTACATTTATGTACTGAATATTAGCCTTTAAAACATAAGAATTGTATACATAATTTTTAAAAAATTCATCCATTGACGAATCAACAATTTTTTCTAAAAATCTCACAGATAAATGGTTCGTCGACATCATCAACCTGTCAGAACGATTTAGAATTTCGATCTTTTGTTCATTTCGCTTTCTGGATTCCACGTCGCGAGGCACGAAACGGGAACACGCTCCTTCTCAGTTCCGAATAGAACGTTTTACCTTCTGTTTATCTGACAACCAATGACCATCAGGAGGGTGTGCGTATTTCTGAAAAATTCCAGGAACGCGTCATTTCTCACTCCTTCGTTCGTTCCCCATTTCCCTAGGTGGAAGTGGGAGAATTCTCGGAAATTCGAACAGCGAAGGGAAAGAAAAGAACGGGTTCTTTCTGAATAGATTGTGGATATTCCTCTGCCAGTTGAAATGAGGTTCGAAAACTGTAAACATGAACCGATGTAACGATTCCATAAAGCGATCGTTTTAAGATACAAATGAATAGAGTAAAATCGGGACCGAGTGACGTCCATAACAATAAGCGATGGATAACTTTAACCGCGATAATATTCAGCGGAGTCCACTATATAAACATGTACGACAATTTCCGTATTGAATTAGCATTCTAACACGATTCAGGTGCATTTCATTTTTACTCGTTTAAAATTTTCGAGATAGTTTATGTGTCTGACAAAAAACTGGGAATGGTTTTTAAAAATAGCAAAGCATTTATCGAATAAGAGAGAATTTATAGCCGTGAAACGGGTAAAATAACAGTGGCTAAAATATTGTACGAGTTGAAATGATTGTGTTGAGTGAATAGTATGGAAACGCAAGTGAAACTCGATAACAAGTTTGGTTATATAAACGATAACATGAAACAATCAATGCAATTGGTTCGTATTAGTTCAGTAGGAACATTTCCGAGGAATATTTCTGGAGGAAGTTCGTGCCCTCGCATTTTCGTCAAAAATTATTTACTAACAGATTTTAGCGACTCCTAGGTTGCACGTAAAACATAATATATTCTCGTTAAAAATATATCTTTTAAAAAAACTGAAATTCAAGGAGAGTTCTGCCCTTAACGAGACGGATATTTGCTCGTTTATTGTTCCTTCACTTATCCCCGATTCGCAGGAATTCGCGCTCATACAGAAAAACGAGCAGACCACAAATTCTGGTTACAAAAACAGTCGTCCGTTGCAGATCTTGTTTTTAGTAGAACGTGGATTAAGCGCAGATCGTGCACACTGTCGAATATGGCTTCGAACATCAAGTTAAATGAACCATTTCATGAGTAGTACTGAAAAACAATGTTAAAAGTATTTAAAAAACCTTGTAAAAACTTCAATAGATATTACTTTACTGTTCCCAGTGGTTTATTTATATTTTATCTTTACGTTACCATTAAACGCATCTATGTAATAAATAGCTGCAATATTATGCAGTTGTATTGCTTGGGGGTTCACGGAAAACGTTTGCAAAAATAATAATTAGGAACTACAACGATATTGGAATAAAAAGTTTTCCCCGTAGCAATTTGATTCATGAAGCGTAACGAGTGTCTGAGCTAATTACGATTGTAACTCGTAGATTTTCTATGTTTAATGGGTACACGAAATGGATACGAAATTTTAATTCATCTTTCAAGCTGTTTTCACTTATGTATCCTGTTTTAATACTCTTGTTCTACAAAAGGAATTCATTTAATATTTTTTAAAGCGTACAATGACTGCTTTTGTACTAAGTAGGCATCATATAAAGTTGTACTTACCGCGAAATTTAAAAAACGAAGACATCGATGCTCGAATAGTGGGCGTGATCAGAAACACAAATCCGCCATTTGCAATCTCAAAGCGTTGCCAGTTTCCTCAGTAATAACTTTGCTCGCTGATTTTTAAGAACGTTCAAAACTTGTTATGAAAATAGGAAACGAAATTTGATTTAGAAAAGAATAAAAACGAATAACGCATCTTATTCGTACTTTGTAGATCAGTGTATAAACGGATATTAATGTTGGAATTCGTGAATATCCTTCTTTAGTGTCATTATTACTGAATTCGTTTGAAATTAACTCATTTTTAGATTTTTGTTTCAAAATTCGATGATATTGCGCTGTTTACTACATTGATCGGATTCAAAATTAGAAACATGGCGCGTCAACGGTGTGTATCCGTGTCGCGTCAAGAATAACTTGGCCAATTGCCTTAACACGATGCCATGTTTAACTCTCTGCATGTGAGGCGCTGTCGGTCTGAAGCAAGAGTCCTCCAGCTGTGTTCTTCAGTCCACGTCTTGGGACACTACATTCTCCTGTTTGCAAGACAAACGAGTGCCGTTTCGACAGCCCTTCAAATTCTCTTTTCGTTCTTTCGGCGACTTTAGCAGCTGTCGTCGCCAGTCTCGCGCTTTAGTTCTGTTTTTTGCTTTTCCTTGATGCGGTATAACTGACCTCTTGAAACGCTGGACACTTTTGTTACCTCGGTTACGACAGCACCGAGAATTGTCCACTTAGCTAAAACGCAATCTGCAATCACAACTACGCGTAACTTCGAATCCCGTTCGGGAGGTCTTCTTGGTCAGGCCCCGACGTCCAGAGTCCACAGAGCACCCCTCCGTGGACAGTCGACGTCTGGACCTTCAAACCCCTCCACCACGATAAGGTGAGACCTCTTCGGAGGGGACCCCCCACCCCCCACCTACACAAAGTGTGTGTGTGTGTGTGTGTGTGTGTGTGTGTGTGCCTGCCTGCCTGCTGCCATTCTATCACCTATCCTAGTGAGCTCTATTACTTTTTACGTTCATGACCTATTTTGCTTATTGTCTATTTTATGGGCTATTTTACTTATTGACTATTTTATGGGCTATTTTACTTATGGTCTATTTTATGGGCTATTTTGCTTATTGTCTATTTTATGGGCTATTTTACTTATTGTCTATTCTATGGGCTATTTTACTTATTGTCTATTTTATGGGCTATTTTACTTATTGTCTATTTTATGGGCTATTTTTACTTATTGTCTATTTAAGGGCTATTTTACTTATTGTCTATTTTATGGGCTATTTCTGTTCTATTAAACAGAAGAAAAAAAGAAAAATTCTACTTCTAGAAAATTTTGAAACAGGAGCCTAATATATTTGACTTATTAATGAACCTTAAGATAAACTTAAAATAACTAAACTTAAAGATAAACTTAATGATAAACTTAAATATAATTGTTACTGTCCAAGCAAAAGCAGATTTGCGGTTCGTCTCTTTCCTCTACGCGAAACATTTCATGGCTCACCCGTTTTCTCGACCCCCAAACCCAAAGCAAGAAACGAAGAGAAAATCCACTTTTGCTTAGCTGAGGAAATTTAGAAATGGATGAATCCGAAAAGGGCGCCTAACAGCGTCTGTTTGGTAAAAGAATTTGGATGAATATAAAAGCCGAAAGAAGGTTCTACGGTCGGAACACCTTACTCCTGATCAGGCGGCGCCTGATTTCCCTTTTCAACCTCTCCACATCCCTCCTTTCTTTCTCCTTCTGACGTTCGTAAGCGTACACCGAGTGAGCCCTGGCCTGTTCCTCCTTCCTCACTCTCGCCTTCTCCATCCTCGCTTCCCTCCTTTCCCGCCTGGCTGACTCCCTCTCCCACGCCTGCCGCTCGCGAGCTTCCCTCCTGTTCCCGCTTACCTGCTGGGGCTGCTCCTCCTCGTTCAGGAGTTCGACAAGTTCCTCCTCTCGCTGCTGCTCCTCCCTCCGACGGCACGGAACACTGAAAAGAGACAAAACACCAAAGTCAAGAACGATCTGCTGCAACCGAGAAATCGGCGATTGGTGGAATCTCCCGTCGACCCATGATGAGGCGAAGAAGCCGTTTGTGGGATGCGGCGACAGATTCTTCACACTTCGAACTGAGTTTTATCTGGAAATCGCATCTTTTCGCCAAGTATTCTATTGAATAATTCTAAGAAAAAAAAAGAGACAATCAGTACTGAGGAAGGATTATAGGTTGCGGAAACAAATACAACACTTTATAAATGCGTGTATCCTACAAGACGAAGATACTAACAACTGTCTCGCAGTGCAGAGAAGTGAAAATCTACGCGTGGTTCCATAATTTCAAAATTTTCTCTCCTCATTTTCCATAGCAATGTTGTCAAACTTTCAGTTGCTTTTCAGATTCGTTCTGAAAGGCACAGACAACTACTTCCCGATGCAACTTCTACCCATTCAGTCGAAGTAGTTCGACCAAAAGTGGATACTTTTGGCATTCGCGATGGTACGAATACTACCCGAAAAGGCCCCCCCCCCACTGTGGTCCACTGCAAGCCATGACCATCTTCTGGAGGGGGCATGGCTTATCGTGGTCGATGGTGGAAGACGATAAAATGGCCTCGGCGGACGATGGTTTCCGACGTTTCTTTCTCCAAAGATCAAAGGCAGCCAGATGCACCACTTAAGTGCGCAGTAGAATCCGAGCGATAGGCTCTTTAGTGGGCCAGCGTGTGGATGCAACCCGTGAACCATCAAGATCGCCATCAGGAAGTGGTGAATAATTGGCCACAGTGGGGAGATTACAAAAGAAAAGAAGGGATGGACCTGTATCTTCAGCCTTCTTATCTACGGGAATATTATGCATCCACCCTGTATTTGTGTCCCCGTTAAGTTTCACTTCTTCTGCAATATGAATGGTCTCCATTCTACAGGATACGTCGGCCATCTTGAAATCAGGAGTCACCTTTCTTGTCTCTGATTGGGTTCGACTTTTCCTATACCGAACTCGAAGAACGACCTTATTTCACGCGCATTTCACCCCAACTGTCGCTCAAAAGAGTCGCGTGAAAAAGGCCCGAATATGCGACAAAAATGAAAATGAGTCATTCACGTTATCGTGAGAGAAACAACAAAGAAAGGAAATTACAAATAAGCACGGAACAAATTTAAAATTTCAAACTATCCTTTTTGCTTTACCTGTATTACACGAGACGAGGATAAGCATTCACGATTGTTTAGCGGGAATGTTTCGTGCGTGATGGGACAGAGTATTTTCACAGGACTGCAACACGAAGCAGTTGACAGCGTGTTAGTGTCGTGCGATAAACATCCATCTTTTGACGATGGTCTTTTTCGGAGGCTTCTCAGCCCATTGAAAGTGTACTGTTAAAATTAGGTTGTAACAATCTTGCCGTAAAGGAACGCAACGGGATGAAAAATGTTGACTTCCAAATTAAGAAATGAATCCTCGTCAAGTACAATCTAAAAGTGTACGCTCTGCATTTGCTGCTAAAAATGGTAAAATACCTCGCGAACATTTCTGAGGAAGACCCATTCACTTTCACAGAATTAGCAATTGAAACGAACGCCGAATATCCATTCACCCACACAAAATTATCCGGTTCGAATAACGTCGAGATTGAGGTAGCCGACCCCGTTCAAACAGCGATTTTCGTGAAAAATATCGAAAAAAATATTCATTTATTTTAAAGATCCGTCTTTGAGCTTTCGAAAGCAGTTTTCTGCTCGTTTTTAGAGTCATTCGAAGTCACGACGTAGCTGTTTCATCATCACCGGAAGTGCCGAAAAGATACCGGAAGTGAGTAGTTAAAGGGCTCGACTTTGAGTGCGAGCACGAAAAACGTCGTAAATATCTAATTACAGCTTCAAAATAAATAAACAAATAAATGACTCCAGCCTGTTTCTGAATGTTTATGCCATTATAAAACACTTAATGGATTTATCCAATAAAATCTTTAAATTGAATTTCTTAAAAACTGATTTTGGTTATATCACCCCCACCTTGATAGTCATAACTGCTAAAGTAATTTTTAGAATTGAATTAGAATCGAACTGTACGTTTTTAATGCTGTTATGCATGCACCGAACCTCAGGATTATAAATATATTCATTTTGAGACGAATGACGAGCATTGATGTTAGAAACTTATACAGTTTTTTCTTCAGTTTTTGCTCTCGACGATTCGATTGGCTAGAACTCGTTTATACTTTCGAATATTTTCGTTCTGGAGGTTCGATGCATACATAATGGATATACGTCTACTTTTGTCCAAATAAAAGTGATATGTTTTGCCTATTTTTTGAGTTATTTTGTTAGTGTCGGCGTAAAGTAAAAAAAAATGCTAGTTTTTTCTTTATTTTTGCCAATTTTTAAGACACTCTATATGTATTGATGTTTATTTTCATATTTTCCTATGTTTTAAAACCTAATATTGCAGTGACTAAAGAAATATTTCCGTAAAAACTTTATTGAAACATTTTGGGTCCTAACGTGGTTGGTTTACTTTAATTTACCACGAAATGCCACTTGAAATTTTCCAGTAGCCGTCACAGATTTGGCGAGCTTTCCACGTTGGTATTCACCTATGCTGTGTGTTATTTTAAAAAGGTTCGACTGCAGAACAGGGTGCTCCCGCCAACTTGGCGATAAAGCTCTGAGCATGGTAGACTCACATTTTCTCCCGATCTCGCCAAACCATCTGTATCTATGTTTTAATTTCTATTATATATTTGTATCCAGCTCTCCTCGTGGAACCCTTTTCTCGAGTATTAAATGTGCGCCATGCTTAAAAATATGAGAAAGAATGAACCATTAAAGTTTCACTATGGCCAGCGTTTAATCATTTGGAGCTGTTGGTTTCGTAAATTGTGAATCGATTCATTGCCCATAAATGTAATTTCCCCCTGTCTCGGTGGTTTTGGTTATTGATGAAAATGGCGCAATCGAGATCCGTTAAAGTCGCCCAGATAGCAAAGGATACAATGTTGTTCGGATGAAATACCTTTGTGTTTTCGCCAATAACGTCGCCAAATTTGCCAAGGGGCATTCAATTCTTCAGTAGTGTCTTTTAAAAATATAAATCAAAGAGTCCTCTCAAATAACGAAGCGGAGGGTGAATGCGCGACCTGAAAACCTTTTGTCAGGTTTATTGCAGACGTTTGCAAGAAAAGAACGCTCAGAGTGAAATACCAACACGAAAATTTTAATTTTCGAATGGTACTTTAGCGTCTTGTCGAATTCTATGGATCGCCAGTTCAGAGTAATTGCATTTTCCTTTAAGAGTACGGTTAAAATCAATTTGGGGCTATTATATCTATTATGGGAATAAGAGTCCTCGCAAAATATTCTCATAAACTCATCATTTTAAGTCGACTACAGCCTCAATTCCTTTGTCTGAAGTCGAAAAAAAGTTTCTCTACCATGTTAAGCGATATTTTTCATTTCGTGCCTCCCACTCGGAGAAAAGTGTTTTCTTTATTCTAGCAATTTGCTTATTCCTAAATTTTTCTAGGTGTTATTGGAGATGAAAAGAATTCGACTTCTTTCGGAAGTGGATTTTTTTTTTTCGAACGTCTATCGCAAAAGAAGACGAGTGGATGGAGACAGCCATTTTTGGGATCCACACAATTTTCAACACTTTCCGGTGGAAAATTACTTGGCTCACTGGCGCCATCTATTAACTAAAAACCTATTTAAGTAATCGTGAGCACTTGTTGAGGATTCTTAATTCAACGCGTTAAAGATGGAAGGTGAAGCAAACGAACAAGGTACATCTCTGCAAAACAAACTGTATATATTTCTGCATTCGTCAAAGAATGTCAGTTTACAGATGGGAAATAAGATTGATAAACATTTCAATGCCATACTAAGTGTTTGTTATACAAACAAAGAAAACTGTAAAACCATCAAAATAAGGGAACCTGCTTCGTCTGTAAATGTTAAACAGAAAATCCAAAAACAAAGTCGACATGAAACTGAAGTTACATCCATCAATACAGATTTTGATGACACCTATTACAACTCAAATAAGTAAGATTTATTTGTAGGGTTTTTTACTTTTTAAAATCATTAACAATAACTGGTAAAAATAGGCAATCCCATTGCATTACTCCGAAAATAATATTTGTTCTCAGTTTGTTGCAGTGGACGGTCAATAGAATGATTTAAGCACGAAAAAATGACTCATTCAAATATCAATATAGTACTTTAGAAGCTTATATTTTTCTATCAAAGAATATTCAAGAATTCTCTTTTACTCTTTATTAAGTGACTTAGTTATTTAATATTGCTGTATACTTTTTAGAGGAATAGTAAAATTTAAACTTGTGAGTAGTCTTTGATAGAGAAATGTAAGTTTCTAAATTATTATAACATTTTTTTCAGAACAATGTTTTTATCTTTAAAAATGAGATCGTTGTCTGCCCATTACAGACAGTTTGAGGTATAAAGTTTATAATAGCAAAAATTAATTTTAAAATAATAAAAGAATTTAAAAAAATTGACATTTAAAAATAAAAATCAATTTTAAAAATTGTCAAAAATGTAAAAAAAAATATTAGAAATAAAATAAAATATTAAATTATAAAAATAATAATAAATATTAAAATTAATAAATTTATTACAAAAAAAAACAGAAATACTGGCACTTCACGAGCTCATTTCTTAGCAGAAACTAATTTTATAAACTTAAAACGACAAAAACTAACAAAATTCAAATAAAAAGGAGAAATTGGACTGAAATTATTGCCAAAAATGTAAATAAAATAACTGTCCAATGAGGAATTTTCACGTTTTCTAATTTTGATTTTAAAGGATAGAAGACAAAAAAGTAAGCAGGACAGTAGCTATTTTTCTTTCATTTGGGGGCCTAATGAGTGATTTCTAATGGGTTTTATAGCGGACTCTTTAACGTCTCTCAAAAACGATACTTTATCTCCGCCGAGTTTGTGACGTCATCGTTCATGTAAACACCGAGCTCCTATGCTGTTTACATGTTAAAAGGCGACTTTTAAATTTTTTTTGTGTGTAAAGTATCGCATATAATAGCATTTTTTTGTTATGTCTGGCATTAAAAAATCATATTCTAAATATTGTATTGTGCCACTCTGTAAAAATACAACGACTAATTGCAATGAGAAGATATTTTTCAACGTCCCAAAAGACCCACATACACGTAAAATCTGGACAACTGAGATGAAAAGGAATGAGAAATTAAACCTCAAATTATCATATAAATCATCTCTATGGGTTTGTGAAGACCATTTTTCGGTAAATAAATGCTTGCATTTGTTTAAATATTACTATTTTAGAACAATTAAAGTATATAAAATACATCTATACCTTTAAAAGGATTGTTGATTAACCACTGCTATTTAACTTTTAAAACTGCTAATTTTCGAGTATTATCACAGAGTTCAAGTACAATAAATATTTTATAAAGCATATAAATATCGAAAAACATATAAATATCTAAAGCATATAATTATCTAATAAATAACTCGGGGGAGGGGAAAGTTATGTATTTTCAAGGTATTATAAATATTTTCTTCAGAGATGCATACTTTCTTATGTATCAAATGTAACAGTGATATTTTTCGATTAAATGGGTGACTAATTTGAAAAAAAAAAGTATAATATTTTAAAAATACTTAATAATTATATTACTTTAAAAATTAAATTTAATTTGAGAAATTTTATACATTTTTAATTTGACATTAATATTAAAGGCAATAAAATTGTATTGCTATTTAAAAATGTATAAATAATTAAGTAAAGCCATTTAAAGATTTTAAATTTCTTTTCATCATATTTAAAATATCTAAGAATTGATTTTGTTTTGGTTTGGTTTTGGAATGCTACGGTCTACTTTTTGCAACACGAAGGCTAATGAGACCGGTCTCACAAAAAATACCTCCTTTAATTTTTATTTTAATATTACATCCGTCTCTATTTATAAAAAACGATGCAACTACAAATGTGTATGTATATGATATATGTATATTTATTTGACTTGTTTGTGTTTACAAACAAAAGAGCTGTGTTTAGCATGAATAAAGTATTAATACATGTTAAGTAAAATTGGAAAAAAAATATAAATGATTTTACACACCTTTGGGTTTTAATTCCTCGTATTTCTGCTCCCATAAAATCTGGGTTTTTTGCCAAGAAAGAAAACATTGACATGCTGTCAATTTTCGGGAGGTTGTCTGATTGGTAAATCCAGGTAGAAGAGACATTTATGACAAATTGAGATAACTAAGCTATCTAGATCGATAAAATAAACCTTCAGGTTTAAATAAAAATAAATTTTGATAGCTAGAAAATTTCAGGAACTTGCAAAAACAAAATCGGAAAATAGTGCGCGCTTAAAAGCAATACAAAAATATTGGTCTGCATGAACGATGACATCACAACCAATCACGGAGCTTTTTGATGTCACGTGATTTTCGCTTAACTTTAAAATTAATTTTTTAAATGATGGACCCAGTTTTTTACATTTTTGAGAACATTTTTGGAATCTACGAGTCTGAAATTACCAGAAAAACACTAAGTTGTTCGAATCCCCCACATGTGCAAATTCCTCATTAATTGAGTAGTTTTTGTTAATATATTAGTGAATAGATGGCGCCAGTGAGCCAAGCAACTTTCTACCGGAAGTGTAAGCACCCCAAATTGGCTGTCCCTATCCACTCGTCAATAACGTAGTGCTGTGTAAGCCTCGTATCCCGCCAAAGGCGTAGACAACATTCGCCAAATTCGGTGTCGAGTGGATGACCAACAGCATTGAATTTGCATAGAAATACGAAGGTTGCTCTGAAATTTTTGAGATACGTCCAGACTAGAATTTACAAAATAAAAATAACGGTTTCCTTTTAAAATACAAAGTATTTTAACACAGGAGACAATTCTTTACCGACTTACTTCAACTTGTTGAGCGCAGAATCAATTTTAAGCAGAAGAGAAAATGGAGTTGACGCGAGAACATTTTCGAGCTATGATTTTCTACGATTTTAAAGCAGGATCTAATCCAGAAGAATGCTTTCGACGGTTGCCATTGGCATTGGTTGACGAATCTCCAGCTGTATTCAGACGGTTTAAAGAATGGAGCAGAGGGCGCCATTTTCTTCAGGACAAAGAACACGCGGTAAGGTCGATTCCCGGATAATGTGTCTGCCACACGAAAAATATTAATGGACGATAATCGCTGTACCTATACAATTATACAGAAGGAATTTAACATCGGATCCGAAGCTATACACAAAATTATTAATGACATATGGAAAAAAGTAGTTTGCCGTCGGTTTCCCCACACAATCTCAGCACCCAAAAGGGGAGCGTGTCAGAATCAGCCAAGAAACTCTTAAAATGCTAAAGAACGCCGGCCACCGCATCATTTCTAAATCTGTAACGGGTGATGAAACGTACATACCGTTCCAACACGTTCCCACGCCGACAATGGCGAAAAGACAACGCGCACTGAAAAAACTGATATCTTCAGAAGTACGGGATTGGTGAAAGCCAAGGACAGAAGACAGTAACAGCAAACTGGTATACCCCTCGATTGTCTTCCACAAATTCTACAGGAAGTGAACGTTAGGGGACTCATGCTTCACCGCGACAATGCATCTTCACAGATTAACAGTCGAGTTTCTTAAACAAAAACAAGTTAAAGAGATAGAACATTCACCTGATGCGCGACATTTGGTTATTCTTTAATCCAAAAAAGAACTTACGTGGACGTCGTTTTCGTTCAGAAGAAGGGATTGATGTGGCTATCAATGTATTTTTTCGTCTATTCCAAGAAATGAATGGCATTGAATCTGTGGAAATTTCGTCTCCAAAAGTGCATTGATGCTGGGGGAGAGTACTTTGAACACACCTCAAATTTTGTAAGTATAACTTTGAAAACCTACTTGTATCTCAAACATTTCAGAGTGACCCTCGTACTAGTGTAATCCTAGCAGAAGAGTGTAATGGGTATAATAAATGGTCCTTGATGTCTATATCCACAGGCGTAGAGACCCAATCTTGTTGCGACTGGGAATGCGTTACTTTCTGTTCCATCTGGTCGACAAAGAAGGGTCGACCCTTGAGTAGGAAAAAAACTTTATTTAGACAGAGAAAAACAATGTTTATACACAGAGGGAATCGGCTCTGCATTGCTGGCTGTTTCGTAGCAGTACATCGGACCACTTCAATACACAAGGCTATGTTGACGGCTTCTACAGGACACTCCAGGTCAGACACCCGTCTCTGCCTCCGGAATCTCACCTGTTTGGGCATCCGCATCGCCCGCCTTTCCGTGCCTGTAATAAAGAAAAGAGAATCTTGCCTCCCGCCCACGGCATGGACATCTCGTCCTCTTTCGTGAGGTCCTAGGGGACCTCACTAGATTTCCTAGGGTTGAGTGCAGCAAAAGGATAAAATTGCGACCACCGCGATTTTTCTCGCCTAATTTGGCGATTTTCTGGACTCGCCGAGGAGCGACCGTCGGGCAAAGATAAATCGTTCTTGTATAATTCGAAACGTTGCAAAATTTAGAAATAATGTAACCTGCAGCTATTGGTAAAATAGTGTTTCCTTTCCTTGTAAGCCGTATTAACTGTGATACTTTTGTACGGTTCCAACGGCAAAAATAATTTTATAAAATAGTATTGTACAGATTTTTCGGCCTTATCTCAGTTCAGTGGGCACGCCAAGAGTGGACGATGTCGCCAAATTCTAAAACCCAGTTTTCTGGCAAATCTTGCTCTATTTTTTATGTTCTATTTTTTTAAATTTGTATTCATCTTAACAAAATTTCAAAACTTTTTTGTTCAAAATATACTTTGAAATTGGGTATAAACTTAATACAAAACGAAACACAAATTGTAGACTTCACTTGGCGATCACTTGTACAAAAATAGAACCAATAACATGGCGGCCGGCTATCAGAACTGAGATTCTACCCTTGTACTATTTTATTATTTGGCGGACAACGAAAATAGCCAAATTCGGGTGACCGCAAAAAGAATATAAAAAAGAGAAATAAAGAAACACGGCAACAGGGACCAGTTTGCTAGATCCCGTTTCGTTACGAAGACAACTACAAGTGGGGATTCAGCAGAGATAACCACTAAATATTATTGAACATAAAGTGAAGTAAGAAACAATCGGTTTTACTGCAGAACAGGGTTCCCCCGCCAACTTGGCGATAAAGCTCTATGCATGGCAGCCTAACATTTTTCCCTGATCTCGCAGCGACCAGAAGAGGTCTATATGTATCTATATTTTAATTTAAATTATATATGTTTTCTGCTTTCCCAGTGGAAACCCTTACTTATATATATTAAAAGCGCGGGCAATACTTAAGAATACCCCTTGGCAAGTTTGGCGAAATTAAAGGCGCTGTTTACTAAAATGCAAAGGTCATTCATCCGAATATTGTATTATTGCTTTTTTGGCGACTGATGCAGAAGCAGAGTGTTTTATTGCAATAGAATTATATACTCTTACTTCATTAACCAAAACCACTTCGAAACCGGACATTTATATCGAACCGTCAAGAGTTTACAAAGCCAACAGCTGCAAATTATTAAAAATTAGCCATAAATGGTTCACTTCGTCTAATTTTTGAAGCATTACGTGCAATTTAATAATTAAGAAAAAAGGTTACTGAAAGAGAGTTCGATACCAGTATGATATAAATAAAAAATAAAGATATACAGATTGTGTAGACACGAGATCAGGAAAAAAATGTTAGGCTACCATGGTCTGAGCTTTATAAGTTGGCGGGGGTACCCTGTTCTGGTGTCAAACCGTTCTAGCCAAGTCTGTCTTGTATTTATATTATTTTGATTTTCTCCTATCCTTGTGCCACCTTTTTGTTTTATTTAGCGACTAATTAACATTGTTTTTTAAATTTGGGAAATTAAGTTGATAAGCTTTGGTGGAACAACATCTGTTTCACCGAAAACTCAAACCGGTTAAATTTCTATTCTGTCGCTTCCGATTGGTTGAGAGCGCCAATAAAAATCGCCAAACATGCCAATGGATATCCTATTCTGATAGAACATCGAAGATGCGATATGAAAATGCAAACTCACTAAAGTAACATAGCTTGTAACGACAACAAATTTCAAGATTTTTTTGCATCAGTTAAAATTTTAAACGTTCTCTAAACAGTTCAAAAAGTATATTTTGGACTGAACCCTCCGAAAACAAACCCTGGTTAAGTCGATGTTTGATATCACCCGAGCACATCTTTAATATAACATACCACTGTCAATATTTTACATTTGGTGCATTTTTACATACATTTTTTTCAAAAATTACCAAAGGATGTCAACTGGGCAGAATTTAAAATTTCTGTGTGAAACGATCTGTCATTTCCGGATCTATAAAGTTAATGTCATTTACCTTAATGAAATACACTTTAAATTTCTATTTTGCAAGATTAAATTTCTCACGAAATTAACGCTACGACGTTTGGTTACGAGACCAAAATGTCGCCAATTCAATATCTGCAATTTTGTCTTTTATCAAAGCTATTCCTCCACACGTACGAATTTATTAAGAAACAGAAAGGAGAATTATAAAATCATAATTAAGTCAAACCATGTATAACGAAAGAATAAAGTATATGAATAGTATATACATTTCTAATAGTAATAATTTATAACTATGGAATTGGTATCTAGAAGCTGATATTTAAATAATTAAACGCAAGTTATTTCATAACAGTAAGTTTTACAAAATATTATTACAAAAGTTGCTCTAAATATATTTATAAATTACAAAATATTTCGGAATTCCTTTCCAATTACAGTTCAATACTTTTTCTAAAATGCTTTTCTGATACTTTGAAACGGTAGTAAAATTTATGTAAAACACTACGAAATAGAGAATCAATTTCAATTAGCACGAAGCATTTTAATTCTGAAAAAACTACATCTATTTTTCAAAAATTATTCCTCCCATTCTCCGAACAACTCAAGGTTCAAAATGGCGGATCTAGCATATTTAGAAACAGTTTATTTCCTCGGTGAATCCTACGAAATGCATTTCCCAAACTACAAAAATCTATCAAAATATATTTTTCAGAGTAGACGGAAATGAATTTACAGAATAATTGGAATTTTTCAAAATTCAAATGTTAGTAAATGATAACTCTTATCCAAATACGCAAGACTTGAAAACTTACACAAGAAAGGTATTACTTTTAAAATTATAATCCTACATTTATCTAATATTTTTTTGAAAATCAAAATGGTTTTACTTTTAAAAAGCTTATTCCATCGTCAGATATCCGTTTTCGCCATCATAAAACCATTTCAATAAAAATTGGATGACTCGCGACAGAAACGAGAAGTTGCGATCTCGAGAAAAACCTGAAAAACGGTATTTATTTAACAAATTTCACTTACCAGCTGCCCCAAAACCAGAACACGATCTTCTCCATTCTGTACTCTGAAACGACACTAGAAAGAAAGATAAATTATAAGATTCTTTAGCTTTTCAAAACGGTTCGTTGTCCTTTATCAGCAAACACTTTGAAAGCTTTTGTAAGAATGACGGTTGATTCCTTTTCAGTTTTTAAAGAGCGCTCCATCATCGATTATTGCTATCAGTATTGAAACCAGTGAGTCAGTGATGATTGGTCTCGAGTTTTCTCTTTTGTTATACAACTGCATAAAGGGCGTTAATACAAAACAGTAACCAGCGATTAACTGCCGTTTAATTCTACATTTAACCATTTGTGGTGTTTATGTCGAGCAGTATCGGCTGTGGTACAATGATTAACTACGACGCGAAAGTCACTCAACAGAAACGTGCTTTCCATTTGGTGGTTTTGTAGGGATATAATTAGTGAAATTGGGAAATACCTGACGTCCTCATGAGTCTAATTGCTGATTAATATGCGATTAAAAATGGTGGTTCAGGCATATCGGAGCTAATTAGCTGGCAATCCGAAAAGCAATTTGTCCCAGTTCTGCAGACTCACTCACGCTAATCGACCACCATATATATCATCGATGAATATATATAGAGAGAGTTTTTTTTATTTAAATCAGAATTCTTTGACTTTTTCTGAATGCTTATTTTAATTGTTGTTTTTATGTTTTTTGTAATATACATAGAATAGTTTTTATACGAAGTAACATCTTATTTATCTAGTATCTTCTACACACTGATTACCTTAAATTAAATATATAAATTTTAATCTAAATACATTCCAGTATTTTGGAATTGGATAGTGCAAATTCAATAAGATGTCAATTTAAAGAACAAATTAAATATTCTTTTAATGCAAACTATTTATTAAAAAAAAAAATCACCAATATTTCAATATTTTTAAACACTGAATGATGGGTTTAATTGTTTCAATAAAAACACTCGCTTTGATGCTTTATTCACTCCTAATTGGTTACGAAGGCTAGAACGAACAATACCAAAAGAAGAAATCTGACTTTCTATTCTGGCAGATGAAGCCACGGCTGTTTTTATTGGGTAGACAAACTGGATTTCAAGTTCTGTCATACTCTCTTTACCTTCCATTACATTAAATGAATTCTACCAGTCCTAATCAGTTATTGTACCTACCCCTACTCTATACTTTCTGATAACAACCCCTCCATTCTTGGAAAACACATGCTATCTCTTTATACTTATTGGTATTACTGTGCTGACTGATTCCCAATTCTCCTGTCTTTGGAATAGAAGTTTTAAAAGAAGAGAAAAACAAATGATTTAAATCAAGGATTTTTTCAAAAAAGATCAACTGATTTAAATCTTGCCAATCCTGGTAGCTTTTATATATAGTTATTACTGCCATGTTTATCCTCTATGCCACTATTTTATTTTATTTTTTTGTGCTGGAGATTTTTAAACGCGTTTCAGAGCAAAGCTCATTCGTAAAAATAAATATTAAACATTGTCTTTGCTTATAAAGATTGAATTTGTAAAAGAAGTAGTGTTTAACAGGGCTTTAAGTACTTTTATGAATCTAAATAGGATCAACAAAATTTAAGGAAGATTACATTATATTGAGGTTCGTTTCTCTTGTCAATAAAATTATTTAATTATGACCATTTACATATTTGGGAATAAAAATTTACAAACTGTTGATGAATAACTGCTTAGTAAAATATCTTATTCATGTAGATTAATAAACAAGTTTATCAAAATAAACTTCGTCAAGCAATTGATTAAATTCGTGATAACATCGTTATTAAATAATAAGTTTTATTGTTTAATAAAATTATTTGTAGTAGTATTTTTAGTGCAAGTTTTCACTCGTGTGTTTGGTTTTATAGATTTCCACTTTCACCAGCTTGATTTGATATTCAAGTCTGTGGGACAGATATCCAGAGAAGCTTCTTGATATTAAGTATTCAACAAGATAGCTCGTCATTTTAGTCGTAAGTTCTGCCTGTATACAAATGTTTATTTCTTTACAAAATTGCTTAGAACACATTGAAACTGAATTTCTCACGTACTGGTTAAGTTTTGTTTTCATTTTTATTAGATTTGGATCATTTTTATTAGATTTAGGATTTAAAGAAAAAAAAATCTACTGATGATTTAAATCATGCCAACCCACATTGCAGGTTAAATTAATTACTATATCTCTTATATTTGTAAATTTAAAACAAATAATCTCTTCTTAATGAGGACTTTCCTACCGTCAATTATACTTTTTCTAGTAAATGTTGGTAGATTATCATAATTGTATGAAAAAATGTTTCTTAAACTCAATTTTAGGGGTGGGTGGAAATGACTATCCAGTTGGAAGAAAGAGACATGCAAGGAGGCATATTCTTTAACTTTTTGTTCTTAAACCTCACAAATATCCTGAAGTTTCTCTAAACTACAATATATGATGCAAGAAAAGCTAAGCTGAAATATCCGTATCACAAGCTCTACAAACCATAAATTTGTACCCTAAGACAGACTTTTCCTTAAGGTATCCGTCTGCTTTAAAAACGTCATTTTTTGCCAAAAATCATAATTTCTTTTATTTCTTTATTGTAAAATTTCAACTTTTAGGTTTCTAAATTTGTTTTTGTTTTGTCTCTAAGGCATTTTAAAGAAAAGTGACAGCTCTTTAAACATCAGCGACAGTTGTCAAAATGAAATGGAAGTAGCGACTTCAGAAACCGGAAGTTGTCAATTTAAAGCCTTTTAAAGAGCATTTTTTGGACAAAACTTTTTTAATTGTCATGAAGATTAGTTTAAAACAATTTTTCTAGTATTCTTAAAAATTAGCAACTCGGCAATTAGAAAGTTTTGAAGCATGAAAGTGTTGGCGAATTTTAAACATGTATTTAAGTTTTTTAAGAGTTAAAGTTGCATTCATAAACTTTAAATGCGTTTTTCTCAGAAGAGTAGGTTTAATAAAATGTTGAAACTTGAAATGGATTTCTCAAAAGTTCTTAAAATATTTTGTTGAAAATTATTATGAATGCTTTTGATAGTATTTACTGGTGAATGAACTGAAAGCTTTAAAATTTGGATTATTTTTAATGATGTTACACTCATAGTTAGATATAAAGGTAATGAAAATTCATTACAAATTCTATGTGTACGATTTTGAAGGTTTGGTTTGGAGCGCTACGGTTTACTTTTTGCACACGAGGGCTAATGAGACCGGGACCTACTGCTTAAAGCCGACTCCACGATTTTGAAGGACCCAAATTTTTTACCAAATGTAAATGAAGCAAAGATTTTAGGCGATTCAATAGTCCAGCGTATAAGAAATTTGTTGCTTCAAAAAATGTTGAAACAATTTAATTTATTAAAAAATGAGGCCTTTTGAAAAAACCCAATTTTTTTACTAAATTTTCTTCCTTTATTAGAAATTTTATAAAAACTTCTCAGGAATCAATTTTTGAAGTGCAATTCTCTATGATAATATAAAAAAAAATCTAAAAATGTAAAAACATGAACTCGTTTCTATGTTTAAAGAAAAAAGTTCTCTGAATATAGATACTTAAAAGAAGAATATTTCATTATTTTGTTGCGCTTGGTAAAATTTTGAAACATTCCATAGCAATCTAGATATAAATTAGTTAAATATATCTTTCAAACAATTTTGAAGAGGAATTTCTTAAGGTATCATTGATTGTATAAATATTGTGTTTTAAAAATTGTTTACTGGTTTAACAAGAACAAGCAAGTTGCAGGTCAAAAATAGTAACCAGAAGTAATCAATCTTAAAAAGTTACTCAAAGAAAAGTGACTTTCTCTTTATCTACTGTTACGTAAATACACAGTTACTTTGTTATAATGTATAAATATTTTGTATTGTGTTGATTGTAACCAAGAACTCATGAGGGATGATTCCATAGACTGAAGTATGTCAGCCAGGTATGTTTGGTTAAAATTTTCCTTCCGAGTTTGTAGAGGTTTTCTAAAGCAGAACTTAAGGAGTTTTTAAGGATCTTTTGTCAACTTTCTTCAGGAGAAATCTGAGAAAGAATAAACTGTATTGTTAAATCTAATTGTATAGTAGTTACCAAAAAATACTATGTATAAGAAATTTGAAAAAAAATTTTCAATTTTACAACTCCTCTTCAACCTTCACTCAAAATACGTGTTCTGTAAAGATCGGTCGATTTACTTGAAAAATTGAAATAAAAAATAAGTATCTAACGTGTTCTGCAAAGATCGGTCGATTTACTTAAAAATTGGAAAAAGAATTTACCAAGTATCTAAAAATTTATTATTTAATTTTATTTAATTTAATTTAATTTATTAAAAATTTATTATTAAAAGTATTTAAAATAATCAAATTTTGAAAAATTTTTCCTCAAAATGTTGTTTTTGATTAAGAATCAATTTGTTGAGTTACGATCCCCTCGCCAGATTTCAAACGCCACGCTGCAAGCACGCCAATTTCGCCAAATGTGGTTGAAGCACCAACAAGATCCATGATTAGAAACAGGAGAGTGGGCTAAGAAGAGGAGTTGAAAAAATATGGTTTGAAGAAATTTATTCAAAATTTGATGATATTTATAGTATTGGATTAGCTTCCTTAATGAGAAAATTTTACAGGAAATTAATCCATTCTTGACATTTTGATAAGACTGTCTCTCCTTGCTAATACTATACTCGGTGTAAACTCAATGGGCACTTCAAGGTCAGTGATTTTTTCCAGATCACCAAGTGTAACTATGGTAACGACAGTTGGGAACTGACTTTACTCTTTTTTCCCACTGTGTTAAGGGGTGTCATGCATCGTAAAAGGCTCTCGGTGCATGATGAAAGTATGCTTATTTAGACTACTCTTTGAAGAATACTTAATACTGTTGAAATAAGTAATCGCACTCATACTTGGCTGATTATTATTGTATATAAGTAATAGCTTTCCCGGACGTACGAGGTTTTCTTTAGTTGATACTTTTGTGTTTTGATTGGATGTGTTTAATTAGCTTTGTTTGTGCCTGTAATTTGATTGGCTGGGCGCAGGATCTTCTTAAAACTATAAAAGCCTAATGTACCTTGTATTTCATTATCATCATCTTTTAAATATTATTATTTTGGTGTTTTCAATAAAAGGTGTTTGCGATTTGTGGCTTTTCTTTATGATTCAACAGCTGAGCGTGGTTTCTGAAATTTAGCTTATACTTTCACTCTCTTCATCAGCAGATCGGCAGTGCCAGTTCTTCACGTGTTTTTCTTTGATATACCCCCCAAAAAATTACGTGCCAAATCTGGCACTCCCTACGGACTTTTTAGGGTTGCTGTTTCTTATTTTGGTGTTGCCAATTTAGGTTTTTTCAGCTTTTAGATTTTTGCTGTTGCCAAATTTAGTATTTTCTTGTATTTTGTACCATTTTTTGAGTTTTTTTTAAGTTTTGTGGCAACAATTTTTGGATTTCATATATGTTTTACCGCCATTTCTTTGTGAAGTGATCAAGCAGATTTCTGACTTGCTGTATTTTGCTGCAAATCTGGTTGTATTTTCCAATTATATTTTTTTTCTATTATTTTTAATGTTGATTGTTTCAATAAATTTATTTGAAATTGCAACTGGTGTAAATTGGGAGAAATTCAAAATTTCTGATTAAATAATTCTTTTTATTAGATTGCCGAGACGTATTTTCAATTGTATTTGTTAAAATTTTTGTGTAAATTGCATATAATATTATTCAGTGTCATTTATTTGTATTTTTTTATGTATTTATTGTATTTTTTAGGTATTCTTTTTTTTGTATTTAATAATTCCGTATTTTTTATGTATTAATTATTTGTATATAGGGAGAATCCATCTTGGCAAGAAAAAAAAGGCATCAAAAACAGGTATTTTGCTTGGCGAGAAAAAAGAGTCGCCATATTTCAGATTTGGGGGAGTATATCAAAGTAGTTCCTCCTTTTTGCTTTCGCGAAATGTGGCCTTTTCAAATATTGGTAGTAAAATAGAAAAAGAAGTTTTCGGTGTAGCTCCATTTGATTGAACTAATAGAAGAGTGCAATCTGTGTTTTCTGCGAAAGGATTGGATACGTTTTTAGAAGTGGAAGCGAGTGCAGATAATGTTTTACAGTCAAAGAAAGCGTATGCTTTAATACTTTCGTTTTTGAATGATGATAATCTCACTTATCTTCAAAATGAAGATACAGGATGTAAAATATGGAAGAAACTGCAAATTACATATAAAACTAAAGGAGCAGTTAGCCAGATCTTGACGCGAAAACGTTTGGCGACCATGAGAAAAGCGTGTATGTGCATGATGAGAGTATGTTTATTTAGACTACTCTTTGAAGAATATTTAATACTTTACACAAAAATTTACGAGTCATTTCAGACCTATTTCAAAGTTTATAAATTTAAGAAATAATCCCGTTTAATAAAATTACAAAAGAATTTAAAATTGTATGTTATATCCCAATCTGTTAGATTTAAAAAATTCTACTGAAAAAGTAAATTTAATTTTTTTTTTGCATATACAGTTACGTTATTTACAGAAAGAATGAATATCATTAAGATAATTATGAATATTTAGCTAATTTTAATGATTAATGAGTTACAATTTCTCACTATTTTTCTCTATATTTGTGTGATTATTTTAATCTAAATATCAAAGTTATTTCTTAATTATTAAATTATTAAAGAGAATGTAGTTCTGAAATTCCTTAAATTTAAGTTGTATGTTAATAACTTTAATATGAAGCTATGTGGAAATTTCTTTTCCAAAATTGTACTGTATTAATTATTTTATGATTTTACAAGAATATAAAGAGGTCTTAATGCAATAACAATATTTTGTATAATTTTATCATGAATTTAAAGGTTTATGGTCTGTTGATACATTTTCAGAAAGTGAAAATTTCTTTAGAAGGTATGAGACTCCTCATGTTTTGGATAAGAATTCTAAATTAAAATGAATTTTTGTATTTTTACAAGAACATCTGCGATTTTAGTATGCATTTTTTGGGAGGGAAAATTTAGGTTTGTTAATTGTTCTGTTTTAAATATGCCATGTTTTTTTTTTTTCTTTTTTCTGTGATCTTTCAGAAAATGCATACCACCGCCATGTTTTTTTACTTGGCGATTTTTCAAAACGCGTTTTTCTGTTGGTCGCCGTTTGTCATAAGTGTGGGGAAAATTTGAAAATGAAGTCCGAAAAAGGGTTAAGAGATGGGTTTGTTTGGATTTGTCGGAAATCTGTGGTACATTCCAATTTTGTATTCAACTGAATAACTGAAATAATCACCTGCTGTCAAATGACCCAAAACTTTTCATTCCAAATAGTCTTCAGCTGCCATTCACTTCTTGCTACCATTACACAATCCTAGGATTTAAATAAAACACAAAGTTAAAAGCGCATTTGTAAATAACTATTACAAAAAAAGAAGGACAAAAAAAATGTATTTTAATAAGTGAAAATTTATACTTCATCTTTTAAATTTATTTTAGAGAATCTTTTAACCAAGTTTGGGTTTTTGATTGAAAAACCAGTTTTTGGTGTAACATGTGTTTAGATTGTGTATTAACTAGATAAAACCATCAAAAACCCAAAATCTTTCGTACGTTATTTTAAATGTGCAATAAAATTAAAAGTAATTGATTATTTTAAATTGTATCAGAAAGTATTAATTGTGGATTTTAAAAAATGTAATAGTACATCTCTGAATACAATCAAAAGTAATTAAAAGAAGGTTCCCACTCTTTTTCCAAAACAAAAATTAAGGACCAAAGTAACCTTTTTTAAGGACCTACTTGAAATACACAACATAACCCTATTTCCTGAGGAACCTATTTTAATGATTATGGACCAGACAAGGCATGTTCAATAAATGACCTGCAATATTTCAGAATTAAGTTTTTTAAAATGACTAAAAATTAATATAAGACAAATCTATTTGACAAAAACGAATTTTGAAAAATTCGTTTTTGGAGTGATCAAACTAGAAATAAATTGTGAATAAAATATAATATTATAAACAGCACTTTCTGAGGGTTTAAAGATGACTCTGATATATATATATATATATATATATATATATATATATATATATATATATATTGTAACGGCGTGATATAGCGGTGTATCGTCAAAGAACTTTGCTTTGAAAGGTGGACTTGTGTGGATACAAAAGAATTGTTTTCTACAGCACCATGAAGTCTACACGGCCGCGCACTATAGTGAAGGAACAATACGCCAGACTGGACGGTACCTTTTCTGTCAGCTAAAAAGATGATCGCGGAACAACAAAGGGTTTGCCGCTAAGGCAATCTTAGCTTTACGGCCGATAATGGTTTAACCCGGACCAATGCAGTCGGTCGAAGATGAGGTCATCGCTAGGTGACCCAATAATAAAATTGTGGGTGAGGCCCGTCTCTTGGAGGCCCCTCCCCTAGAAAGAGACGAAGAAGATATTTTTTTTGGAAAGAAGTTAGTTAGCAAGCAATCAGCTAATTCGGAGGTCGCCTTGACCTGTCTCTCTACCGGAGAGTTTTATTTGCTATAATCCCACCTTGGGATCTTTTCTTGAGTAGCCGCATTGGCTAACTCGTAGGTCACCTTAACCTGTCTCTCTACCGGAGAGTTTTATTTGCGATAATCCCACCTTGGGATCTTTTCTTGAGTAGCCCGCTTCGGCTAACTCGAAGGTCGTCTCGACCAGTCTCTCCATCGGAGAGTTTTCATTAGCGAAATCCCGTCTTGCGATAAATCTCTTGTGAGATTGAAGTGATACCCTGTGCATGGGTTTTTCATATTCTAATATAATCCTCTTCAGGATTGTTGCTGTTCTTCACATCTGTGCTAGAGCTTTTAAGTGTGTTTCGGTGATATAGTGAGAAAGCTACGAATTGTGTCTTCCGTCTATGCTACCATATTTCGGCAGAGTGTGAATTAGTTTAGGTACCCGTCTCTACTCAGGCCTATGTGTACTAATCACTTTCTGTGATCAGATTGTTTTATTTTATACTTGTGAATTGATGTATATAGCTGAAGTGTAAATAAACAAATTATTCCAGACATCGGATTCTTCCTTGTGTCTCCTGAAACAGAAACCGGATACGTTACAATATATATATATATATATATACCCGACGTTGCCTAGGAAAGAAGAAAGTTTTAGACTTTTCTATTACATTTAATGCAAAGAAAACTAAACTTCCATTAGTAACTGAAATATCTACACTTCCCCCCAAAACTCCATGCTTTACTCCATTAAAATCTGAATGACTGTCAGCTATTAGGAAAGGCCAGCTGACTTCATACTTTTTATTATTAAGATTATTTATTTGTCAAAAAAATAACTAAGAAAAACACTGTCATAAGAAAACTGATAGGAAATCACATGACGGTTGGTTGGTTGGTGTTTAATGGCGCAAGATCCAAGTGAGGATATGCTGCGCCAAACAAAAGAGCACAGAAAACAAAGATACTCAAATAAAAAGTAAGAGATTACTAATAAAAATTAAGAAAAAACAAGCGGTAAACGTGGAGGATAAAAATTACATTAAAAATTTTTAAAGCATTAAATGAGGTTTAAAACATTGATGCAGATGAGAAATTCAAAGAGTTTGCGATGAGGAGGTTTGCCTAAAAGATCATTCAATGCAGGATGGTAAGTTTTAAAATATATATAGTAAAAACGTTTTAAAACAGGACATGAAGTTAAAATATGATGTAGAAATCACATGACGATGGCAGATCTCGTCAATAGAGAAATGGATCGCATTCCAATTTAAAAATTAAGGAGTTTTTAAGGACCTTTGACGAAAATTAAGTAGTTTTAAGGGCCCTTAACAATGAAAGCTTAAATTAAATAGTTCTTAAGAACTTTTAAGGACCATAGGAACCCTGTGATAGGTGATGCCCACATGAATTCATGCTGCAAGTTGATTCCACAATCTGACAAGTGTCTCCATTCAGGTGGTGGCTACGTTGAAAAATAGCTGTACTTGTTGCCAATAAATATGTCCGTGAAAGTGCAACTTCTTTTTTTTTTTCTTTTACATAGGGAAACTTACTTTCTGGATGAGCCTCGTAGTTGTGCATCTCCTTCATGGATTGCTATATAATGAAAATTTTCAATATAAGGATCAATGCACAACACTGCAGTCACTGCATAGACTCGATTTTTAGAAAGGAAAAATGCACGATTAAGGATGAACAATTTTCAACTATTGTCGACAGAATATTTGTATAATCTGAAACAATTATGACTGGAATCTGGGCACATGGTGGAGTACAGCGATTCTCAAACTGAGTGATGTGGCACCCATCTAGATACAGACGTGGCAACATTAAGGCACTAGTGTCAGGAGTAACAGCGTGGTTTGAAATATTAACATGCTAATGACAGATTATACATATACTTATTGATTTTTATATTATAATTAAACTTTAATTATTTACACAGTAGTCAATTGTAAAAGGTAAATTAAAATTGATGCATTTAAAAATGTATCAGTACCTTTTTTAGCTTTAACAACTTATTTTTCAGAACAGTGTTTCTTATATTAGCAACATTCACCCTGATTCAAATATTTCCATTTTTCTATCATCAGGGATTCTAGAGTTTGTCTACTCAAATTTGACTTAAATTCAGTTTGGTTTTTCAGTACACTACTGAAAACTCTCTAACATGCAGCATTACTGTGTGGAAAGAGTCATATTCAGCAATATTTTTTTTTTCAAAACTTTGTATTTAATGGCTGAATTGTAATCTTTCAGCAGTTCAAAAGTTTTGTTACTTTCCGGAGCAACCTGAGGAGTTTCCGGAGTTATCCATTTTTCTCATTTCTCACGGAGTAGTTGGCATGTCTGTAGATATGTGTGATGATGTGATTTAGATCAGTTATATAATTGATTCATTCATACAAGAAGTAAAATGCTCGGGATCTAAATCTGACCTCATCACATCTTTTGTGAAGGACAGAGGACCATAAAATTATATTCTACGCATATTGTGGTCTTGTACGGTGGTCTCAGACGGGGTTCTGATCCCAGTCCCAGATTAGAATCCCGTCTCCGTACTTGACATTAAATAAGAATATACCTTTGCGGAGTATTTATGAGTCCCTAAGGGACAGTGCCCAATTGGAAGGGATAAGGTTTTCCAAGTTAACAGTCTCAAAGCGGGGTTTAAGCAGACAAATCAGATTCTTACAACTATCCCAATTGGATGATAAGAAGGAAGAGGAGACAAGGATGAAATTAATAAAATAAGAAAAATTGAAAAAAAAGAAAAGGTGAAAGTGTTCGATAGTGGAGTCCGACAGAAGAGGTTCTGAAGTTGAGACGAGGAGAGAGTGCGACAGAAGGTGTTCGATAGTCCAGACGAAGAGAGGAGTCCGTCAGGAAGTGTTCCTGCACGGCCGCACCCCAAAAACTCGGAAGGAAGCCTCTGACCAGACTGATGAAAGATCCATAGATGCCCATCAACCAGCAGTGTTCCGGACACACCATTTTAACTCCCCCCCCCTTTTACATACATTTTGAAATTAGAAGGTCCTTTCTCTTATATTTACATAATTGCTTAAGTATTAAAAAATTTTTGTTCAGAACTAATTTAGAAGATGTTGACAAAGCTTATTTTATGAAAATTAGCATCAGTTTTGTATGTACATAGATGTATATATATTATAATAAATTTACTTTTTTTATATTAAACTACTTTTGGATGCTGTTAATTTAGCTTTGAGTTAATTTTCATATCTTATTTCTGTAGTTCCTCATAACCTGTGGTTAAATTTAGTACTAAAATACTTTTACACAATGCAATCAAAATAAAATCCCACTATACATTTGATCACAGATTACTACTCAAATAAAAACGAGGACTACACGACAATATGTCAGCATAAAATTGTACAATTAATAAAGACAGCATCAAGTGACTAAAAATAAAAGTGTAAGTTGTTTTTGTCGAAATATGTTAAGAAATGTCTTTATTTCTCTCAATCCTCTACCTGTCTTGAACTTAAACTGGATGCTTGGGGGAGGGGAGGTAAAGTTTAAAAGCATTAGACTAGGGCTTTACTTTAAAGCAATTTAATAGGAAAATATTACAGTTTTTATTTTTTTAGCGACATTTCCAGCTTCTTGAGCACATATTTGAATGTCTCAGGAATTATTTTTCTCATTTCAATTATTATGAATTTTAAAGAAAAATTGCACTTTCAGCTTATGGGCTTAAATTCAGAAATATAATTTCATTTGAGGAATATTTATGAATTCAAAGTTGTTGAGAGATAGGATTTGTAGATTACTATAACTTCTAATAGTAGAGAAATTCCAATATTTAGTAGAATATCCGACGTACCTGGAAATTATTCATCATTGAGCTTTGGCTTTTGTTTCATTCAATTCATTGGAGAGCTGTTCCACCTTTAAAGTCAATCTCACATTTTCAGACTGTACAATATCGTACTATGTGGTGACTATTTCTTTCTCTTTTTTAATGAATCTAAAAGATTACAGAAACATTTTAGGCATGGTACCCAGGCTTGGCTGCATTTGCCTAACCCGAAAAAACCCGGGCAAATTTTTTCAAAAAAGACCCATTTGAAAAAACCAAAGTGGGTTTTTTCAAAATTGGGTTCTCAAAATCATTATTTAAAATTCCACATATTTAACTAATAATACATATATTGAATTAAATCTATAATATATATTACATATTTCATCTTTGACGATGATCCTAGAATTTTTTTTAATTTGAGGGAGTCTAAACTGCTAGAAAAAACAAAAACTTAAAAACTTTTCAGGGAAAAATATTTATTTGTATAACAAATACAATAAAATCTAAATTAAACAAAGTTAATAAGAATGTATGATAAAAAAAAATAAGAATATTGAAGTATTACATGAGATAAAATTAATCGAAAAATGGACAAGAAAAATTGGGTAAAAAATATGTATAACAACTGCAAATAATAAACATGGGGATAATATATATAAATAATTCTGCTACTTTTATCATGTATAACTTACAAATGAACTAAAAAAAATATCTTCTGAATGCTTTAATAACACAATACTGCTAATAAATATAGAGCAATAATTTAATACATTTTATTGAAAAGAAAAAACTTCAAATGCAACTATTTCAAAGCGAACTTTTGGTATAAAATAATCGCCATTCAAAAGTAGTTTTTTGATGTTAGAAAAATTTTATAATATGAAAAAAATTTATTTTAATATTTCAAAATTTTCTTTAATTTAGACAAAAATTTCTTCTGCATAATTTAAAATTGATTTTTAAAATTTTTAATTTTAAAAAGTGATTAACATTTTAAATTTATTTTAACCATACAATTAATTATATATCCTGTCCTCTTACATAACAAAAAACCTCAATAGTTTTCAAATCCCCAAAAAAGCATCTAAAACCCTTTGAAGTATAGAAAACCCCCGAAAAAAGCCCAAAAACCCTTAAAAAATAAAAAAAAAACCCACTGGGTTGGGTTTTTTCTGAAAAAACCCGGGTTTTTGCCAACCCTGATGTTACCTCAAATATTATCAAAATATGCATAATCTTTTTTTTTATTATTTTTATTATTTAAGTGGTTCAAAATATCCTTCAACCAATCTATACACGCATGTTAAATTTATATATTCAATATTTCAAAAGATATGGTCTTTTACATTTCAATGATGAAAATTTTAAATAGCTCCTTTTTCATTAAAAACATTAAAATTACAATGCATTAAAAAAAAAGATGGAACTCATACGTAGAATAAAACAGCACATGAAATAAGTGATAAATAGAATATTTATTAAACTTTTAAAATAAAATCTTAGAGACATCTGAAAATTCATGTACATTTTTCTAAAGAAGAACTTAAAAGAAATATTTTATTTCACTTAAAAAGTTAAACTTTGAGGATTTAGATTTTTTTTTTAAATATAAGGGTACCTTAAAATTTTAAATATTTGTATGATTTTTCTCAATATACTTTTTTAAGTGTATTCTAAAATAGGAAACAATTTCCTATGAAAGAGTACCATGTCACCCTATGAACATTTTTAATTATAACTGTAAATGAATCGAAAGTAATACTGTCCAATGAATTTGAAACCATAAAACTAAGATTATTGAATATTTAAAATTACTTTATGACAACTATCTGAATCGTCTGCACAATGTTAAACAGGTCTTTGAAGGTGGAATGTTTTTAATACTTTTTTAACCTCTTCAGGACCACGATTCTTTGTTCAAGGCTTGAAAACATACCAGTGTGATTGCAAATGAGAACGCTTTATTTCAAATTTTAAACACAGGGTATCTGCCAAAATAAAATTTTTCAAATCCATGACTTTTCATGACTTTCTCTGATTTCGCAGATCATTTTCCATGACTTTAAAAAGCTTTCGTTAAAGTACATATGAATAAAACTTCTGACGTACCTACAAATAAAATATATGCTTTTAGAGAAATGACAGGAAATTTATTATAAAAAAACTATAAACTTACGTTATAAGTTTTAATAAACTCACATACATAAAAATAAATTGTTGTATCTACATACCTAAGTTTAATCCTATAGCCATTTTTCAATCAAAATGTTTCCAATTTGAATTCAGGGTACTTTGGTATTATCCGGGTGACCACGAATAATAGCCAAATATAACCCTATAATGTTTATATACAATATCCCTAGAGATAAACTTATATTTTGTGCAAGAGTAGATGATATTCATACGGTGCAGAGAAAATTATGCAAATGGAGAATTTTCTGATGTAATCAACTTCTACATGCTGCAGGTTGAAGAAAATCTTTTTTAAAAACTACCTCAAAAGAGTAACAAAAGAGTGTAATCTTACAAAGCAAAACAAATCTGCACAAGTTTGCAGGTATGCAGTAACAATAATATTGCATTATCTTAAGACTGAATGAAAATGTAACATTCATAAAATAAATGAAAAAAAAAAGCATTTTCCTTACCCATGAAATACTGTCAGTACTGAAGTTCATTACCCATGATGGGAAATAAAAGAAGAGTTTTGTTCGTTGGTTGATTGGAATTTAGTGGCGCTAATTCCTGAAAGGACAAACTGCGAAATACAAGACAAAATAAAAAACAAAGTAACAGATAAAAACAAAGCAAAAAACACAAGCAAAAGGAATTTTGAGGATGATATAGAAGAAACAACAAATTGGACGTTAAAAGCACATAAAAATCAAACAAACTGAGATAGTAAAATAGAAAATATATACAAGATAGATTATTACTTTATAAAAATTAAAAAACAAAATTGAGAAATTGAGAAATTCTAAATTGAAAATAAATAGTTAAAATTGAAAATAAAGATTAACCTACAAAATAAAAATCACAGAATTGAAATTTCATGATAAAAACCTGTACAGAGAAGAAAGAAAAACAAGCCTGGATGTGGTGTTCCACCGA
Organism: Pardosa pseudoannulata; assembly: GCA_032207245.1. NCBI lineage: Eukaryota > Metazoa > Arthropoda > Arachnida > Araneae > Lycosidae > Pardosa > Pardosa pseudoannulata. Next base: position 7,651,986 of record CM063497.1, read on the forward strand.
TGATTGTGTCAAGATTCGGCAATAAATTTTTTTCAAATTTTATATACAAACAATATTTTATTATATAAAAGAAGAGTTTGAGTGACAGTGAATCAAGTACAGTGTAGAGGCCAAAAAACTTATAACATTAGTAAAAATCTATAACAAGCAATTGACCAAATTAGTTTAATTGCTCTGCATATTGAAGATTCCACTCTATTATAAAATACATAAAAAATGACAAAAGAAAACGTATTCATTAGGAAAAAAAAGCTGCAAAAATCATGAAATACATTTTTTTTCTTTTTTTAATGCATGTTGCATAAATTGCTTTCTATTTTCAGAACGTAGACCTGCCAATCTCAAAAAGTCCAAAATCCTGCAATAGTTTATCATGTTTTATCGGTTGATGTAGCAACCCAAAATATCATTTATTTTTAAAAAGTATATAAAAAAAGGACTAAATTATATAGTGTTCAATTTCTATAAAAGATTAATTTTTACATTATCCAAAAAATCAGGGTACAAAATTAATAATCAACGAGGAATCATTAAACAATCCAAATGACAAAGAATTTAAACAAAGAAAAGTTACTTAATGACAATAATTAACACTTAAAAAACTAACAATTGTTTCTATTGCATGTACTGTTGAAGATTTTATCTTCTTTAAAAATTTAGAATCAAGTATTTGTTCCAAATAGGGTCCCTGTTGCTTTGATTTGCAAGTCAATGAGTTTCTAATAGTTCCACTTGTTACTGAAAAATGAAATGGTGACGTTCCAAGAGTGCATTAATATATGAAACAATATGAAATTATCTTGGGCCCCAATTTCATTCTTGATAATATTTCCCCCTACAATACCCTTGGAAAGCGGAAAAATGGTAAAAAAAAAAACCAGCACGTCTGAGAATGACACATCAAATCTGACATTATTTCAAGGTACTGCAAAAAACTTACTAAATCTAACTGCTTGTGTAGATTTCGGTTGACCTCTTCTAAATCAGAGAGGCGTTGCTTCAGAGCTTCATTCTCTTTCGTAAAGATTTGTTCTTGACGAGACCAAAATTCTCGGCTATCACTCAGAATTTGTTGTGCCACTTTAGCTTCCTCTTGCAATTTCTCAAACTTGGCAGAGTAATTCTGATGCTGAAACATGATTAAAAACAGAATAAGATTTCATTCATGCGCAAGCTAAACAATCATAGTATTGGATTTAAAAATAAATAGTTTTAACACATGAAAATTTAGGGACTTGGTGTAAAAATTACAAAATTTTAGTTAAAATCATTATTGAAAACCTCGATAATGCAAAAAATAATACGGAATAAAAACTATACATATATGAATCCTTCCTCCGCCCAGGATGGGCCTTAGCCTTCTCCAGAATTCCATACCAGGCAGTCCTATCTTTGGCTCTGGATTTCCAATTGGAAATTTTCAAGGATCTTATGTCTTTCTCAATGCAGTCTAACCATCTAAGTTTTGGTCGTCCTCTCATTCGGGTTCCTATTGGTTTGGCCGTAAAAACTTTTTTTGTGGATCTATTGTCACTAAGTCGAACTAGGTGTCTGGCCCATTTTTATCTTTGTAAGCTAATAAAATTAATTATATCTGTGTTTTTATATGTTCTGTTTAATTCAATATTTGTTCTTCCTCTCTACCATTTACGTTAATTCCTCCCAAAATACTTCTCAATATTTTTCTCTCAAAAACTGCTAGGGTTTCCTTGTCTCTTTCTGTCAATGCCCAGGTTTCAGCCGAGTAAGTCAAAACGGGTCTTATTAGGCATTTATACAATATTATTTTACTCAATCTTTTAATGAACTTAGACTTTAAATATTTCTTTAATCCAAAAAAACATCGATTAGCAGCAGTAATTCTGCTATGAATTTCAACAGATATATTATTTTGTGTATTAATTTCCGAGCCTAGCTATATAAACTGCTTTACAGTCTCCAATCTATAACTGCCTGTTTCTAAGAAGGAGTGATTATATTCTGATTTTAAACGAGGCATATATTTGGTTTAAGCTTCATTAATGCTCAAATTCATCTTTTTGGCCTCAGTTTCCAGAGAAATAAATGCTTGTTTTAGTGCATCTAATGTCCGGGCTATACATATATAAATATACAATGATAAAAAGAAGCACAATAAATTATTAAACTAATTTTAAACTTTTATTTCCTTTTTCATCCTAATTTGGTGAAATGTATTAAAAGTCCCAAACATATATTGCACGGACGCTAACTTGGTTTAGGAGCTCAAATGTGTAAAGTAGAAATTTATATGTCAGATCACAATTTTTAGAATATTATATATTGGAGCTCTTTCCTTTTTTATTTCTGCAAGGCTGTGTTTCAAACATGATGGGTATAGCAATCTGATAAGAAAAATGGATAGTGTTGCTGAACGGGAGGGAACAATTACAGTAAAAATTTATTAACTGTGAGGCTTGTACATATCCTCTATTAATCCATTTTTTCTTCTATTTAGCAATCACAGATTCCAGGGTTCCCACTGTTTTACCAGAACAAAAATTAAGGACTTCATGAGGACCAAAGTAACTATTTATAAGGACCCACTTGAAATACACAGCATAACGACATAAACTCTTTTCCCTGAGGAACTATTTTAAAGATTATGGATCAGATAAGGTATGTTCAATAAAGGTACTGCAATATTTCAGAATGAAGTTTTTAAAAATACCTAAAATTTAATATAAGATACAATTTCACAAAAACTAACTTTGAAAAATGTACATCTAAAGTTTTTTGAGTCATCAAATTAAAAAAAAAAATTATGAATAAAATATAATATTATAAACAGTACTTTCTGAGGGTTTAACAATGACTTGTACACATATGTGTATATATATATGTATATATATATATATATATATATATATATATATATATATATATGTATATACTAGCTGATTATACCCGACGTTGCCTGGGAGAAAAGAAGATTTAGATTTTTCTATTACATTCAATGTAAGAAAAATTAAACTTCCATGTGTAACTGAAATATCTACAAAACCTCCATGCTTCATTTAATTAAAATCTGCACGACTGTTAGCTATTAGGAAATGGAAGCTAACTTTATACTTTAAACCTTTTCAGCATGTGAATGATTATTTATTTGTGAAATAAGTTGTCTAGCTCGTGACCATACAAAATACTAATAAACCAAAAGTATTTTCGTAACTTTTTTAAAATTATCAAGGAAAGGAATTCTGAATTACTATAGTAATACACTGAAAACACATGTATTTGGAGAGTTTCTTTATTATTAATACTGCCCTTTTGGCTAGAAAATGTCAAAGAATGTTATGAACACTAACAAATATTTCATATATTCTTTATATATATATATTCCTTGACCAGTACTTATCACCTGTATTGGCATTCTTAGAACCAGTTTTGGGCAAGTTTAACTCTGAACTTACAAAACCAGAAAGTTCAGAGAGTACGGTGAGAACTGATAGGAAATCTCGTTAGAGCGACGGATCACATCAATGCAGAAATTAATAGAGTTCCAATAATTTTAAAATTAAGAAGTTTTTAAGGACATTTGACAAAAATTAAGTAATTTTATGGGCATTTAAAAATGAAAGCTAAAATTAAGAAGTTCTTAAGGACTTTTAAGGACCGTGCGAACCCTGTATAATTCAGAAATGGACTGATAGTTGAAGAAGCTTAGAAAGAGTTTAAACTAACGAAAAACTAACCTTTGACATTATCATAAAAATTCCTCAAAATATCTTCTAACTTCATCTCGAGATGGATGATACAATATAATTATTTTATTATGCTATTTAGTTTTTCCTTTTAGCGATTCATTTCAAATTAGACTGCTGTTAAAAATGCATTCATTTCTTCAAAAATTACGTATTTTTTAAGGATAACCTTTTTAAAACCTTTTATAAATAACACCCAAAATTAAGAAGATTTTAAGGCATGTGCAAGTCTTTCGTATTACTGTTGTAGCAACAGTTCAATACTGACAACTGGTTTTGGTTAGGGAAGGCTACACATAATATAAAGTAAGAAAAGGAACAAACAGAGAAACAATCTTAAGCAATATTAAATGGTACATTCCAATTTTATATTCAACTGAATAACTGAAATAATGACCTGCTGTCAAATGACCCAAAACTTTTCATTCCAAATAATCGTCAGCTGGCATTCACTTCTTGCAACCATTATACAATCCTAGGACTTAAATATAACAGAAAGTTAAAAGCGCATGTCAAAATAACTATTATAAAACAAGAAGAAGTACGAAAAAATGTATGAGCTACAGCTCAAATTTTTAAAGAACGTTAAAAGATTAGTACTTTTTACATTTAAAGATTCATTTGGAATTTATAGTATTGAATTTTTTTTTTTAACCAAGGCCGTGAATGTTGTAACAAAATATTAACACTTAGCGCTCTGCACATTTTTGTACCATTGACTACCAGCAACTCCGACACATTTTCGTAGCAGAACTAGTGGAATGGAGTTTTATTTTAAGTAGGGAGAATCACACGAGCTTGTGAATGTCATTAATTTTGTTTATTTGATATAAATGCACTTCCTTCTTGCAAATGAAAGAAATTTTAAATTTTGTACTTCACCATGGTGTGATATCTTTGGAAACAACCTCCCATATGCATCCTGGGTTTACTTGGGTAGTATATAGGGTATCTGCCAAAAAACATTTTTCAAATCCATGACTTTCCCTAATTTAGCAGATCATTTTCCATGACTTTAAAAAGCTTTCGTTAAAGTATATATGAATAAAACTTCTGATATACATACAAATAAAATATATGCTTTTAGAGAAATTACCGGAATTTTATTATAAAAAAACTATAAACACTTTATAAGTGTTAATAAACTCACATGTATAAAAATAAATTGTTGTATCTGCATAACTAAGTTTAATCCTATAGCCATTTTTCAATCAAAATGTTTCCCATTTGAATTCGGGGTACTTTGGTATTATCCGGGTGACCACGAATAATAGCCAAATATAACCCTATAACGTTTATATACAATATCCCTAGAGATAAACTTATATTTTGTGCAAAAATCTTAACTCATTTTTATTAAAAAATAATGAATATTATATTAATAAAATTTTAATCTACAATTTAAGAAAAAACCAGAATAATATACATTTACCCACCCATTAAGCTTTCTTGCTTCGAGTTTCCTTGGCGAACCAATTTTACTTGGCAACATGGTCAATAGGATAATACATAAATACCAAACTCAGTCACTTCAGCCAAATGACAAGTAAAAATAGAATTAAACAATTCAATGCATTTTTTTTTAATCGGTAGTTTAGCGGATCCATGACTTTCCATGACTTTTACTCATTTTACTTGAAAAATCATGACTTTCCATGACAAAATTAATCCATTGTCTAAATCCATGATTTTCCATGACTTTCCAGGTGCGCGGAAACCATGAGTATAATTTCGGAACTGCTACTTAAAGTATCAGAATTATAATCAACATTTGTCTTTTGCAATATCTTTTAACACTTGAAAATCAAACGTATTCAATACCACTCAACTCTAAATTCTCATAATTATTTTTCTCCATGTTGCTAACCATATAAAATGTCAAACAATGGTTTAATGGTAACAGTTCAGAAACTGAGCCCATTTTAACTACAGATAACAAATGCCAACGCAGCATGCTTTAAAAACATTTGGCCCCGCGAAACAATTTCTGGATGGCATCGTAACAGAGCACTAAGGGTTAACTTTATTTTCTATTTCATAATATTTTGTGTTGTACTAATAAGCAAAATAAACTTAAACACATTAGCTATAGAAGACAATACTGAATTCCACCCCCGGTCATAAAAATAAAACACCAAACCCTTTGATTCACGGGAGAAAGTTATATAAAGAACATAAAATTTCATTTAAAAAAAAAACAAAAATCATACCTTTTTATTATTATAAAATCATAATTCAGGCTTGCAACTTCTCGTGTACTTTCAAAAAGGTGAGAAAAGTGACAAATAATACAGAATAAGTGACTAAAAAGTGACTAAACATTGAAAAAAAAAAGCGATTTTTTTTTCTCCTCTTGATTACAAATGCTATTAGTAATATTTTTCTACTTATTTTAACTCTAAATCAAATGATTCATGCAAGACATGATTTTAGCATCAAATACAAAGGGTAAAAATTTTGTTTAACACAACTCAACATTACTTTTTATTCAAGAAAATCTATAAATTAGATTTGAATATATACAGTACATTAATTTTATAATAACAATTTTCTGCATATATTAATGAGGTTTTGAAATATGTACATAGCTAGATTAGAATATCTAAAGAAAAATTGTGAAGAAAAAGTAAATTAGAAATGTGTGCTTTGACGTAAATTACTTTAATGTATTAAATGTACATTTCAGTACAAATGTAAATTTCAGGAACTTCTTTGCGACTTTTTAAAATCACTCTATTCTGGAAACCATACGACTCATTACATTTTAATAAGAAATATAAATTTAGAGCATCCCATTTTTGGTTTTTTATTAAAATATTTTGTTATTCATTCAGATTTTCTTCTTTCAACAACAGACTTTTGCTGTGATACACCATGAAAAAGTGACTGTTTACTTAAAAAAGTGACTAAAAGTGATCAATTGTAAGAAAAGTGACTAAAGGTGAGAAAAGTGACGGAATTGCAAGCCTGTAATTTTAATTTCAAAATAAATCCATTACTCAATAGATAAAATAAACTAAGATAAAGAATGAAGTATATTAAATTATATTGCATTTAATGCAAGAGCTTTTTACAATTTTAAATTGATAGTATTTATATTTTATCAACCATTGACCCCTTCTCCTTCCCCGGAAATGTAGGTACAATTAATATATAATTATAGTTTTTCAATATCGATTTATGAAACATGAGAAAGTACTTTAAAAAGGTATAAGTACAGACTTAACTAACCGGAAACCCATTACAAAATAGTAATTCAATTTGATATATAATTAATCCATCCAAATCATAAAAATAATCAGACATAATAAACTACTGGAGAATGGTACCGTAAACGATCAAGAAACAATACCCTAACAGAAATGATGGGATACCAGTTTTACCGGTTTGAATTTTGCAGTAAAATCACCGCTGACCACCCAACCAGTGAATTCAATTTCATAATTTAACTTTTAGGTTTCGGCTGGTACAGCAGTTGTACCATAAATATTTAGAAACCCAAAAGTCGGCTAGGGTACAACAGTTGTACCGTAGATATTTCTCCCCTTTTTGCAGAGACAGGTTCTTTACTCACTCGTCATTTGGCCAGTCCCTCCCCATTGTTGAAGTTTTGCCGAGTGCATCAGTACCGGGAAGGAAGAATGTGATTTTGTTTGGCGACATGTGGAACAACTGGCACTTTTTTGTCCACGTCCAACAGTTGTTTGTAAACTATTCATTCTATCTCGTGAATCAAATCCGTTTCGAAGTTTCTTTCCTTCGCCGTTTATTTTTTTATTTAATCTGATCATTGCTCCAAAATTTGGTCTTTCTCAAAGTGAGATGTCAAATTTTCAGACTGTTTTAGAACAAATGCATTGTTTGTCCTCCACTCCCAGAGAGTGACAATAGTAAACATTTTTTCAGAAAGTGGATTTTCGAAAATGTTGCTTCGTTCCAAACGCAAGCCAGCGTCAGCTGAAGCAAAGGTTAGTAACAATGAGAATTCGCATTCATACGTTATTAAACAGTGGAAAGAGAGTGGGAATGAACAAAAATTTTAAAATGACGAACTGAGGAAATGTGGGTTGCCCTCCTTGGTGCTTTATCACCATTTGGAGAACCCATATATTCAGTCAAGCCAAAACATCAAATATAATAAACCTAGAAGCACATAAAAATTCAAAATGCAAAATTACCGTACATGAAAAATTCAGTCATGTGTCTAAGCAATGTAAAGAAATAAACATTTTGTATACGGTAACTGACAAAATGACGAGCTATTTTGAATACTTTATCAAGAAGCTTCTCTGGATATTGTCCACAGATTGAATATCAAATCATAAATAAATCTATAAAACCAAACCATCAGTGAAACTTGCACTAAAAATAAACTAATTAAACAATAAAACTTATTATTTAATACATGCTATCAAGTTTAATCAATTTTAAATTTTGATAAAGAAATATTTATGAATTCAAAACTGTTGTTCGAACTAATAGAGAAATTACAATAACTAAACAATGATCTAGAATATAACTATAAAAATCAAAATTCTGTTGGAGGAATATACTAAATAATCAAAAACCACAAATAAAAAAAAAAATAATAAACTAATATTTATTAAATAACTTATTTTATTTACAAAAATCAATTGCTTGCTGAAGTTTATTTTGATAAACTTGTTTATTAATCTACATGAATAAGATTTTACAAAACAGTTATTCACCAACAGTTTGTACATTTTTATTCCCAAATATGTAAATGGTCATAATAAAATAATTTTATTGACAAGAGAAACGAACCTCAATATAATGTAATCTTCCTTAAATTTTGTTGATCCTATTTAGATTCATAAAAGTACTTAAAGCCCTTTTAAACACCACTTCTTTTACAAATTCAATCTTTATAAGGAAAGACAATGCTTAATTTTATACAGATAAACTTGGCTGTGAAATGCGTTTAAAATCTGTCCAGCACAAAAAAATAAAATAGTGGCATAGAGGATAAACATGGCAGTAATAACTATATATAATAACTACCAGGGTTGGCATAATTTAAATCAGTTGATCTTTTTTGGAAAAAACCATTGATTTAAATCATTTATTTTTCACTTCTTTTGAAACCTCTATTCCAAAAGAGAGGAGAATTGAGAATCAGTCAGCACAGAAGTACCAATAAGTAAATAAGTGTCAATAGATAGCATGTGTTTTCTAAGAATGGAGGATTCATTATCAGAAAGTATGGAGTAGGGGTAGGTACAATGACTCATTATGAGTCGTGGAATTCATTTTATGTAATGGGAAGTAAAGAGGGTATTACAGAATTTGAAATCCAGTTTATCAAACAAAAAACAACAGCTGTGACTTCATCTGCTAGAATAGAAAAATAGTTTACTTCTTTTGGTACTGTTCGTTCTAGGCTTCGTAACCAATTAGCAGTGGATAAAGCATTGAAACTAGTGTTTTTATTGAAACAGTTAAATCCATAATTCGTTGCTTAAAAAATATTGAAATAATTGTGATTTTTTTGTTTTTGTAAATAAATAGTTTGCATTAAATGAATGTTTAATTTGTTCTTTAAATTGACATCTTATTGAGTTTGTACTATCCAATTACAAAATAATAGAATCTATTTAGATTAAAATTTATATATTTAATTTTAGTTAATCAGCGTGTAGAATATACTAGAGATAGATAAGATGTTACTTATAACAAACTATTCCATGTATATTGCAAAAAATATAAAAACACAACAATAATTAAAATTAGAATTCAGAAAAAAATCAAATAAATCTGATTAAAAAAAAAAAAATACGATTTTTTTTCCAACCCTGATAGCTACTGTAAAAATATTTTTAAAAATGTGAGAACGAGATATATAAAATTAGTTTTACAAATGCTGCAAATGTTTATGCATAGCTTCAAATAAATATTCAATTGTATGTAAGGCTAAAATTTAAATAGTCACACGACATCCAAATGTCAAATAATTCCCAATGATCTTCTGTTTCATGTTAAATAAAATACCCACGGAATTAGAAATAAACAAATCGGACGAAAAAAGATTTTAGCCATCACAATAAACAATTAAATATGAGTTATATTTCTATAATATTTTTAAAAAATAAAGCAAGTTACGAAAATCACGAGCAAACAAAAGTTGTTACGGATTAATAATTTTGAAATAAAGTTCTAAAAATTCATCAAGAATTAAACTATGCTTTTTTCCATCGACAAGGTTCTGTAGTGGTTCCAAAGCACATCATTGGTTATATTGCCGATAGCAACTACTTCTATTCTTTCTTCACTAGGAATGATGCAAACAATGGTCAGAAAGGAGATAGTTTTCCTTATTATTATTAGAAATTACTCAGGATACCTATATGGAATTATAACAAAAGAAATGATTAATAGAATTTTTAGAAACGACACACATTCGAGCATACAAAACTAAAAACAAATACACGAGAATTCACATGAAACGATTTGACACTACGATTTGAAAATAAATAAACCGGGTAACAGTTAACAGTTTAGCTTACAGTTAATATTCATAAAAGTAAAACAAATTTTTATTTTTAAATATATAAAGTTGACCCCTTTAAATAGAAAAGTGCATTCTTTATTTAGAAATTTTAATGACATAAAAATAGCACCATTGTAATATAATTTAAATTCAGCAGTACAGAATTTTAGTTTTAAATTCTATGGACAATCTGTTGGTTAAAGATAATTTCTGATTCGGAAGGGTTTCTAAAGGACACAATTAGAACAAAACAGTGATTATATACTACATAAATATGCTGCAGCTAATTATCTTTAACTGACTTTGGGTAATCTGGGCCTGAGGTTTTAGTTATGTATCTTCGTCATTCTATGTAATTTTTCGAAAGTTTCGTTTGACTTAAGTAAAGTATTGATATTTTTCTCCTTACAAATAATTCTTTTTAATCAGTGTGTAAGCCAATTCTTACGCTGACCCTCCCGGAGACATACACAGCAACAAACTGAAGACCAGTATATCACGACAGCAATTACAACAGCTATAAAGCTACTGCTGAACTACGAGAGTTCCGTCATGTCCGAGTTTAATTTTATCAAACCCGGTAAGGAGCAAACTTTACAAAAATAAGCTCTAGACTACCAGGAATAACTGAAAAAATAGGTCACTAGGGAACATATTGCTCGTGACACCCGTGTACACCTAAAGGCGGTATAGACCTGAGGTGTCTCTCATTTAGCACCCAGAGGCTTGAGCTCGAGAGACGTTTTCCCCTTAACCAATGTGTAAGAAGAAAATATACTATAGCTGTTTTAGTGTAAAAAAAAATTCCTTACCTTTGGTGCTAAATTAATTTTTCGTTTTCATGTTAGCTGAGAATTAGTGGCAATAAAGAGAAAAGCAGACGACTCTATTACTTCATTTCATATATTAAACATTTAATGTTCTTCAGTTTCACATCGTATTTTAATATATTGATTCTCCTATTTTTGTGTGATAAATTTCGAGATGGAAGAAAGTTCGATAGAAATGTATTTTGACGAAGATGAATGGCGAAAACTGACAGACCTTGAAAAGAAGAGATATGTAAACATCAAGAGAAATTTTGAAGTCATGAAATCAAACGGTAAAAAAATTCTCACATTTTGTTAGAATAAGAGTATTTTAAGAAAATGTGATACCATTGCTTTCTCTTTAAAATATTTAATATACAAGTTATTAAAAATGCATGCACAATATAAATGTATGAAATATGAAATTGCGAGAGGAAAATATTTTGAAAATTCGAAGTATAGAAAATTTAAAAATTTATTTTTGTCAAAGTTTAGAATGAATCAAAATACCCAACCATTAAAAGTAAATATCTTTAGTATGCATTTTTTGGGGGAAATGTTTAGGTTTGTCAATTGTTCTGTTTCAGATATGCCATGGTTTTTTCTTTCTTTTTTTTTTCTGTGATCTTTCAGAAAACGCGCACCGCCGCTATGTGTTTTTACTTGGCGATTTTTCAAAACGCGTTTTTCTGTTGGTCGCCGTTTGTCATAAGTGTGGGGAAAATTTGAAAATGAAGTGAGAAAAAGGGTTAAGAGATGAGTTTGTTTGGATTTGTCGGAAATCTGTGGTTGAAAGTTTGTGGCGCTACCAAGTCTATTAGGGAGGGTTCTTGATTCAATAGATCTAAATTAATAATGGAAGAAGTAATGATTTTAACATATAACATTAAGGAGGGAACCCCCCCTCACATGTGAGATTTTTTAGAATATTAGTGCTTATTAAGGTAGAATCCCAGTTCCGAGCGCCATGTTTCTGGCTCTATTTTTGTACGAGTGATCGCCAAATGGTCGCCTACATACAAATTGATGATTACAATTTGTACTTCGTTTTGTATTAAGTTTATACCCGATTTCAAAGCCTATTTTGAAAAAAAAAAGTTTGAAATTTTGCTAAGGTGTACACAAATTTAAATTTGAATTTTTAATGTATTTAAACGTGCTTTTGTACTGTTTATTGAACTGAAGAGTTCGGAATTTCTGTAATAGGTATAAATTAAGCAAAATAGAAACATAACTTGATTATATTTAGGCGGTTATACTTATAAAATACTGTTGCTATTTAATGCAATTGTTTTTAAATTATCGAATAGTCATAAAGTAATACAGCGGACAAAGATATAATGGACGCTAGAAAATCCAAATTCAGTGGTCTTGAAGTATTCTTAGTTACAAGAACCAATATTGGTATGGTATTCTAATCACGTGTTATTTCCCCCAATACCTTAAGATAAAGGCTCCGATGGACACCCCCACCTTTTTTGGGGGGTGGCGGAAGAGTCCGAAAAGAAGAGCAAGGTTTGCCAGAAAACTGGGTTCTAGAATTTGGCAATATCGCCCACTTTTGGCGTGCCCACTGAACTGGGATATGGCCGCTTATTAAAATGATATATATTGTGTTTATTCTGTGTTGATAAATATTACAAATCTGTTATTTATTTTTTAAACAACGTAAATAATGATAATTATTATGCTAATTTTATTTTAATAATGCTATAAATTATGAATCTGCTGTGTACTTTTTTTTTTTTGAGGAAGTTTAGTTTTGTTAATTGTTGTGTTTGAAAAAAAAGCTTTCTTTTTTTTTTTTAGATCCGCCACCATGTTTTTTTAATTGGTGATTTTTCAAAACACGTGTTTTTTTTTTCCCCTGATCGGGAAAAAAAAAAAAAAAAAAAAAAAAACATGGCCGGCGTCTATAATGCATCTGTTTCTAAAATTTAATGTAAGAAACGAAAGTGAATAATTATAATTTCTTTTCTTAAATTTTGTTTTTACTAGATTGTTATGGAGTGGAATAAGCAAAGCTTCTAAAACGTACAATTTGTCCGAGAACATGGAGGGGGGCGGGCAAAATAAAATTAAACAAAATCTAAAATACTCTTACTAACTCACCATCAATAATGCATGGCATCTCGTTTATCCAAGTTAAGAACAGTAGAGAACTTTTTGCATTCAGTATCTCATAAGATTATCAGAGTTCGTTTTAATATAAACTAAGTAAGAGCTACCTAAAAGCTTAGATGTTTCGGAAATAATTAAGACATTATCTGATCTAAAAGTTCGCAAATAAAACAATTCAATCAAAATTAATTTGTTTCACATACTAGTCTTTATGTCCTTTATGTTTTTTTCCCACTGGTTTCCCAGATCGTCAGTATAGAACATTCATTGTTTGGTCAGAATAGAGGAGAAAGCGTTCTGTAATACCGATCTTTCTTTTTTAATCGAAAGTTTTTAATCGACTCTGTCACCTTTTAAAAGTTAATAGAGAAAAATCTCGCTAAAACAGTATTCCATACAATTATAAATCTTTGTATAACGATAAAATTTAGTAATTTCGGCAGATATGTACACAATATAATCTAAAATATCCCTATTATTTGGTTTGGTTTGGAGCGCTACGGTCTACTTTTTGCAACACGAGGGCTAATGAGACCGGGACCTACTGCTTAAAGCCGATTCCGAACGGCTACAGACATCCATGCCACTGTGGGATTCGAACCCACGAACTCCGATACCGAAGGCCAGCACCCTAACCAATCGTCCATCGTTCGGCTCCCTATCATTTAAAGGGACACTTTGCAGTCATAAACGATGATTTTCTGACAAATGTTCGTTTTCCCCTTGTACCGGGCCAAACGATGGCCGAATGATACAGCACTGCTCTGCGGTATCGGAGTTCGTGGGTTCGAATCCCGCTAATGACATGGATGTTCGTAGCCGTTCGGACTCGACTTAAAAGAGTTAAATAAAAGTGACTAATTGCAGCATGTGTGTCGAGATGTTTCAGTTAACTTTGTTTAAAATGATACAGTCGATTAAAATTCAATTTTCTATACAGAGTGTAAGAAAAGAATTTTAGAGTGCAGGGAGACTTTTCCCCGCATACATACGTACATACACAGAGTATACTTCCTGCTCAGTTTTGCATAGAGGTTTATATAATTTTTTTTTTCAGGTTTATGTCCGAAAGTACCAGACTTTATGCAGAACAAGAAAAAATCATCGAACAGTTCTAAATCTAAGCCGAAAAAACAGGGTAAATCAAAGAATTCGTTTTAACACAATGTGTACTGCTTACAATATTATATATGTATATATAAACATATAAATAAATACATACATGCGTATACATATGCATACACATAATATTTACCTTTTGCTTTTTTCCCCCTCTGTCAGAGTGCGACGGGATGTCTGAAATAACTCAAATGTTCAAAGAGATGAGCGATATGAACCCGGGGTGGCCGGCAGGTAAGTCCATAATCTCAAATTGATTCCTTTTTTTTATTTAACTTAATAACTTTGCTTTCCTGTCGAAACCGAACGAATGTCACTCGACGTGTTCTTTAGCAAACGGCCCTTCCTCTCCCTTCTTTTTATCGTTTTATAAAGCTGTCCACAGCGTAAGTATTTCTCATCGTTCGAAAAATGAAACAGAACGCGCGTCCCGTCGTCATTCGACCAGCGAAAGTTTAATTTGTTCTTGTTCGGTTTTGACCGAAGAATTTTTATTTATCTTTGAATGTTAATGTGCTTTTACTCTGAACTTAAGCATCCCCAAATAATAATAGCCTAAGTTATCTATCCTTCAATTTATGAAGCGGTTGGACCTGGAATGGATACAGGCATCCATATTGAATTCTTGATGACTTAGGGTTAGCAGAATTTAAAGCGAGTCAAGTTTATCTTTTCCTAACTATCTATCCGATGCTAAAACAAATTGGTATAAATAGGCTTCATATCACAGCAAAAAGTACTGCCGTCTTTAAAACGTTCGAAATCCACCCCTTCCCCTCCTTTTCGAGCTTTTAATGTCATTATTTCGAGCCCTATTTTCCCATGTTAAGAGCAGGTGATTCAATTTTATCCATTTATCCCATAATAAAATAGGTAAAAATAACATTTTTTCTAGCATTATGACGTCATTCCTTTAACCATCTCATTGAATCATGTCTCATTTTAAATTATTTGCTGCACTATTTTCATACGTTTTATCACTGAAATTAGATATTACGTAAATAATTTTCTTTTATATTTAGCTTAAATAATAGATTAGGTAGTATATATCTGATAATTTTAAATTGAATCATCGATTATTTTTTCTTGAAATGAAAATTTTATCACCGGCATTAACAACATAAAATTCTAGGAGTTTTTTTCACCGACTAAATATCTAGCCTTGAAGTTATATATCTTTGAAAATTAATAAGTTTATTCGTTTGTGTGTTTGTTTTTTATAAATAACCACAGTTTCGCTCAATTTTGGACATCATTCATATGTACCGACCAAATAATCACTGTTAATATTAAAACCTCTGCTGTCTACCCTATCACGTATAATCAAGACAAGATAAATTAAAGTTGACAACTAACGTGCGTTCAGTAAAGATAAACAAATTATTGAGCGTGTATCAGATAATTTTCAGCCTAAAAACAAACTATTTTTTTACATGCCTCATAGGGTATTATACAATTCTGGAAAATTAAAAATTTTATTGATCCCGTCATATGACGGGCTAGTGTAAAATATTTTTGTGATTAAGAAGTTTTTTTAGTTAACCTGTTGGTAGATGTAATATCCTTAAAATTATTCCAAGGCTTAAAAATAAAAAAATTACATTTCATGAATCAATTAATAACCACTTCGCTCCCATCCTTGGGCGATACATAAATCGATATAGAAAGCGCTTTGTGAAAACGAAGGCTATTTCAAATAAACAATCACTATCAAATGCTATATTTGGCACTATTTGGCGATTTATTATCCTAGTGCATCCTTTTATACTGCGTATTTTTAACAGAATTAAAAGTACACTATATACTATAATCGCATTCTAATCACTGAGAAAGAATAGCAAAATCAAAATGGTACAGAAATATTCGGAACAGTTGTATTATTGGCTAACGCTGACGACTTTTTCGTCGCCAACGAAAATGGAGCCATACTTGAAGAAACTTAAACCGTTTTAAAACCGAAATATCGATACAACTTTTATGCCATTTTAAACACAGTTTTTAGCCTTATAACTCATTAATCGTTTTTAAAATTTCCGCGGAAGAGGTGGAACTTTTAAATCCCATAAGGCGAAATACTCGTTATTATAGAAATTCAAACATTTTTCGTTTAGCGCAGTCAGTCACTGAGGTAGACGGCTCTTTTTGCTCAACATTCTTTAGATCCGCGAGCTAGAAATATTCGATATTAGATATGCTGTAAGTGTTTGAACTTAGAAATGTATTTATAGCGATTCTGACCTGGGAAATTACTATTTTGTTTTGTTTGTTTTGTGCTTAGTAGTAAGATGATTCTTTACTATTAAAAAACAAAGAACTTCGAAGAAATGACGTTTATTTGTGATTGTGACAAAAACGGAATAAAATGATATTGCCCCAAATTAAAACGTTATAAATTTAACAGTGAACAGAAAGAAAAACGGAACTTACAAACATGTCGCCAAAATAGAAAAAAAAAAAAGGCGCCAAATCGTACTAAAGCCGGCGTATAATACAACTGTAAAAATATTTGATTAAAAATATAGCGGTCTAATTTTTTCCTAAGAAAACATAGCAAAATGAAATTGATTAAAAATGAAGTAATACACAAATAAGTTTGATTTTGAAAGCAAATGAATGTATTTAATTACATGATATGTATACAATTATTATACAATAAGATTCAATATTTAATTATTTCTGGAAGAGTGAAGTTTCTCAATCCCACGGACTAGAAATTTTTTCTTTAAAAATCAAAGAAAGGAATAATCTAAATGAAAAAATATGAAATGTAAAAGACGGGATATAGTTTGGCGCATTTTTGCTGTTGGCGACTAAAAATTCGTTCGCTCGCGTAGAAATGATATCAAATTTAGGCGCTCAAACATTATTACGCCGAGATGTTCCCAGACAATAGGTTAACGTCACAGTTAATTATTTTATGTATGAATAGTTAATATTATAACGGTGGTAAATAATAGTATTACGAGAAAATACAAAAACTAAAAATGACAATTAAAATGCAAAAGTCAAAAATAAAACAGTTAAAATAAATATTGCTAAAAAGTCCTTTTAGTGCTTTCTCGCCGAGTCGGAAACACTGAACACGAAAAGTTTATAAAGAAATAGCCTTTTGTATAGGACCCCGACGGCGAAATTTTGTGTTGGCGACGTTTTTCTTGCCTAGCCAAACGTCGGAATGTGGATACCGCATGAAATACATAGAAAGTTCATTTTTCACAAAATATAATTAAAACATTATACCGTAAGGAAATTAGATTGTAGATTATGAAATTATAAGTAAATTTAACGGGAATTTGAGATTTGATTTCTAAAAAAATTTCACCCTTATAATATTTAGAAGCAAACGTAAAACTGCGCCAAATGTAAAAAGAAAAAAAAATCGCCAACTGGGTAATATTTAAAAGTTGTATCATTCTTAAATACAACCTGCATTAATTATGTTTAAGTTTTATACTTGTAAAATCAGATTCCGAGGGTCCAATCTCGATTACTAAGGTTAACATGTACCCGTGTACACCGGCACTTGCTACTTAATGAATAATATAAAATAACAATCGAAAATATAAATCGGAATATACGACGGGAGGTTTGCAATCGTGGCCAGTCAAAGTGACCAGGCAGGACACTCTTTTCAGTTACGAAAGATATTTATTGCCAGAGTGTCGGGGGGGATAGGTTCCCACTTCATTATGGGGAGAGACGAACTCCGCGATCATCTAACATGAAAATTCTAAGAAAAAGTCTCTGAAAAATCGAAGAAAACATCTAAGAAAAATCCGTCTCGGACATCGTGCGTCTCCTTATTTTTCATAATTTCTTATATTGGCCGCTAGGGCATTACAAAGTTTTAATGGGAGAAACTCCTTGCATGAGGGCGCGAACTGTATCCCCAGTGGTCAGTTTAGATGAGGATTTAAAAAAGGGAAAAGGCGGAGAGACGCTGGGTTTGATATTCTTGACTGTTCGTAATAAAGGCGTCGAGCTATAAATCGATTTCGGCACTACTGATCTATCTGATTGCAGGATGTATTTCGAGAGTATATACCTTAAGGGTTTTTATGCGAAATATCTCCTCTTGTTTACAGATTTAGTTTACTAATCACACAGATTATTAAATGTAAGTTTGAGTTGTGTTTGAAATCCCTATTGGTGTCCGACAACTTATAGGGAGCCCTTTTGTCTTTTCAGCCCCTCCCACTCCGGCACAAAAACGCCTCATGAAAGAGATCGAGAAGAAGTTGGTGAGTAGCACAAACACTCTCTTACTAGAAAACTTTCTTTCCGCAGTTTTCTTTCTTCTGCGAGTTCCAACTGCTATCAAACTCCCATTTCTCCCTCCATGGGGAAATATTAAAATTCTTTCAGAAAGCGTGTACCGCCGCAATGTTTTTTTATTTGGCGATTTTTGAAAACAGGCGTTTTTCTGGTGGTCGCCAAAAAACATGTCGGACGAGACCGGCGTCTATAATGCTAAATTCCACTAAAATGAATTCATTAAATTTAATGAATGAATTAATATTTAAAAAAAATGTATTAACATTGAGCGTCGTCCACTACAAGTTTAAAAAAATGTATTTGAACTCGAGAATAAAAAGAATTTTATTAACGATGGATAATTTGAACAAGACATATAAATATAAGGAAATAGGTCTATATTGATAAGTCTATATATTTCCTATATTTATCTATATTTTAATATATAAATATAGGAAATATATATATATAAATATAAGAATGTATAATATAGGGAGGGTGTGAACTAACAGTGGGAATTGAATAAAACTTATATATAATTGTAATAATTAAATCTGTATTTCTATGAAGTTGTGTTTGTATTGTCTTCTATTTAAACCCGATAATAAAATAAATGCTTTAATTTTTTTTGGTATTATATCCTGTAGGGTAATGTTAAAATATGCATAAACAGAAAAATTTGAAAGTGCAATAAATGCATTCCAAAAGTTTGTATAATTAATGCATTGCGCAAAACGGATCTAGTGCAACAATATAGAATGAATCTAGACTGTTATGAAATCGAGTCAGTAGCTGCTATTTCTTACCCATAACGCTTTCTTATCTTCTGCCAAGGAAGCTAGACGAACCCTGCTAGACAATTTCCTATCACAAAGAGAACTCATGCTAACGAATAGGATTTCGGCGAATGGAATCCCAGTCGCTGCAAGAAAAATTTCTTGAATGGCATTTCGTATGACAAAAGAACAAAAGTTGATGTTTAAAATTTCCCTTTTCATCACTTTATGTGCCTCAGCTCTAACTTTCCAGTTTATCTAGAAAGAACATACATGAATAGAATTGTAGAACAAGAACGTAGTAGACGGCCAAAAGAACAATTATGGCAAGCCACCTGGCCGTAACTAAGTCCTTTGGCGCCCGTGGCAAAAAATAAAATAAAATAAATAAATAAATATAGCCTACCTCCAAATATAGTGAAAAAAAATATAAACATGCTTTTTTTATATCATATAAATAAGAATTAACTCATAACATATTTTGTAAATTCTTAAAATGTTCATAACATATTAATTTTTTCTTCTATTTTTACCTCATTAATTCTTAAATTATTTTTGTACCCTCTAGGAATATTATTTTGCTTATAAACTGAATAGTTTATTTGAGGGGAATATTTTTATTTGTTCATAAAATATTGACGAATTTCTAAATTTAAATTTAGTTTTATTAACTTTAATAAATTCAAATTTTAAAACGAATACTTATAATTATATTAAGGCCTATTATGAGAGTTTGATAAACACTTTGTAAGAATTTATAACAAGTTTAGTCTTCAAAAAAATTTTAAAAAGTAAGACAATTCATTAAAAAATAATTTTTAAACACATCGGATTTTGTAATAAAAAATTTTGTTTCACACTTTTCCCTAAATTTTTTTTTTGACGAGTTGTCCTTTTTCGGACCCTATTTTCATCAAGGTGCGACGTCCCTATGACTGATGCACCCGTTGGCAAACGCCACTTTTGCCACCCCCTTAGTTATGGCATTTGCAAGCCAAATGGATAACATCGGAACACAATGAAATACATTTCAGAAGAAATCTGCACCTACGGTAAGAGACCCAAATCTATCCAGAAACGTCCTTAAGGTAACCCTCAAAGCCGTTAATACTTATAATTATATTAAGTTTATTATTAAAAATAGTTTTATTATTAATAATAGTTTAAAACCTAAACTGTACTTGAAAACGAAAGTTGAATTTTTAAATTTGAATTGATGTTTAAATGAATCATTTTTAATATTGTTTGAGTTATAGATATCCATGTCTTTATCGTAATTTTATCTCTGAAATTCAACTAGATTATGATGTTTATTATTAAAAGGTTACGTCTGCAAAATAATTGAAATTTTTTGGGTGGCACTCGACAACAGGTTTATTTTTTGACCGTAAAATACATTAAAGATCGTTTGAATGCAGTTTACAGCCCATTTGTTTATTTGCCTTACTAAAAAATTTCAAAAATATTCAAAATATTATAGAATCAAGCGATTTATATATGTCAGCCATATCTTTTGAAATGGAATTTCGAACGAAACCAACATTATTTCTTTCCCAGGACCATGTGGATTGGAGCCCGTACGAGGTGAGCCTGTCCCCTAAGGAATCGAAGCATATCTCGCAGCTGCTCAAGAGTGCGGAGAAACATCTCAAGTTCCTCCAGGATTCGCTCGCCGGAAACAGTGAGTGCCTCATTCGAGACCAAAAGAAGTCACCAAATATTGATTCAACTTTTCTAGTATCGGGGGACGTTTGAGAAATTCACATCTTACTGTACGGAAATACACACACACACACATACACACACACACAAATGTGTATAGTTTAACTGTAGTTGTTACAGAAAGATAATTATCCGGTTCATTATTTTTGTGTAGAGCATCACACATTTTTAACCTGAGTATCCTGGTTCACATTCGAGTAAAGTCGATTTATTCTGTAACGAATTCTTTACCAACGCCAAGCATGCAAGCATATGATGAATTAGGAAAACAACTGTTCATATCGGGATCGAAATAATTGTATTTTTAAGGTTTCTAAAGAAATTTAGATTTTTTTAAAGACGGAATTAATGTTTCGGTTATACTAAAATAATTCTGTCAAAATCTGGTTACGATTCGTTCAGAAGCTTTTTCAGTGATCTTGGACAAACATGAAACATCTTTCTTCTTTGTATAAGAGAATATATATGTACCGGGAGTATCCAACCGACATTAAGGAATGATAGATCATATCATCAAAGGAACATGGGCAGCAAATAGCGTTTAATGGGAGAAAATCGTAGAAATTCGTCTGCAAATGTACAAAGACAAGAAAGGAACAATCTAGGAAAACGTTCTTTTTTTTCGGGCATCACGAGCTGTTTTAAACTTGTTTTGTGAAATAAATGTGTACTCCGTAATTTTACTAGATTTTTCGATATCTCGACAGTCTTTGTACGTTTGGGGACGCATTTCCGACCGCGTACCGGATATATCCGGCTCAGTGTGACGTCATCTCAGAGTATCCTTGGTGATTTTAATTTCAGGCGAAGGTTCCGAAAGTTCCAGTGACCGAAGATATCCTAAGCGCCAAGTGCCGGCGGTTTGCTATACCGAAGAGAAAGTCCCCAGCGAGGACGAATGGCTATGTAAGTAGAAACTGTCCAACAGGTCTCGGAAATCTTACAAATGGTCAATCCATCCTACCGATGGGTCAACTCAAACCCCTTTCATGCGTGTCTTGTAGCTGGTCACTTTTTGTTAGCCCACCGACGGAGCACGACCAGACCTAAAATGAGTGTTAGGTTTTTAGTGTACCGGGCCTTCAGGCTTTACACATTTCCCAGTGAATTTTCTAATGCAATAAACTGCGAACAATCTTTTCTAAGAGGAGGACAAATTTTAGTCACAGCATGTCTATGTAACAAGATCACATGGGTGTTAACTCAAAACGGGTCATCCCACGGCGACTTTGGCGATATTATTAATGGCACTACTTAAGAATAGGGTTCCCCTTGGAAAATTTGGGCGAAATTATTGCCGATGTTTAGTGAAACACAAAGGTCATCCATCCAAACATTGTATTTCTTGCTTTTTATGGTGTCTTTCATGAATGCATAGTGCGCCAATCGTAATAGATTTATATACTCTTACTTAATGAAAAAAACGACTTGGAAACCGACATTTATATTTATGGGCAAATGATTCCATGACAGTTTAAAAAGGCAACCGCTTCAAATGATTAAAAATCAGCCAAAGTGAATCATTAATGGTTTGTTATATCTCATTTTTTTAAGCCTTGCGCGCTTTTAATATATAAGAAAAGAGTGACACGAGGAGAGCTGGATGCAAATATCGTATGAATTTCAATATAGATACATATTGTTCAGACACGGCGAGATCAGCAGAAAATGTTAGGCGACCATACATATCGTCCAAGTTGGCGGGGGTACCCTGTTCGTAACTCAAGCCTTATTAATTTTCACTTTTAGTTTTGAAAACCGATCGAATCACAAAAATAAAGGAAGTGTAGCGCTTGGTATTTTTGGTGAGTTTTATTGGTACAACGCGCACCAATAATACACCAATCACCTCGCTTAATTAACCGAAACCACTGATAAACAGTTCATTAATATTTATGGGTCTTTAATCTCTCAACAGCTTACAAATCCAATAGAACCAAAATGTTTAAAAAAAAAAAAAAAAAAAAAAAATAGTGAACCATTGGAGAATGGAACAGTAAACCGGTAAAAAGCGACATGTAAACGGTAATGATAGAACACGAGTTTAACCAGTTTGGAACTTCGGTAAAATCATCCTCGTTGACGAAGCTGATGAATTTAATAAAAAAAAGGGAATAGATAAGAAATAGGTGCATTTAATATGTAACAAAACGGTTGCACAGGGAGATTATTTGGGAATTAAATTGAACTGATTTGGTTTAACACCGGAAGTACGTATGGAGAATTATACAAATAAAATAGAGACACTAATATTTTG
Source organism: Pardosa pseudoannulata (assembly GCA_032207245.1). Taxonomy (NCBI): domain Eukaryota; kingdom Metazoa; phylum Arthropoda; class Arachnida; order Araneae; family Lycosidae; genus Pardosa; species Pardosa pseudoannulata. The sequence continues at coordinate 7,675,274 of CM063497.1, forward strand.
GCAGCGGCGAGATCGGAATAAACTGCCATGTTTAGAGATTCATCCCCGTTAAATTGGTATGGGTGTGGGTATTATATTTTCCCCATCCCCATCTTTTCTCAAATTTGAAAACTAATTAATTCTCTCGTCTTTCCATGTCCAGTCTGCGAGGATTGTGAACGCGAGTACGAAGGCGACTGCCCCCTTCACGGTCCTATGCTAAGGGTGCGGGACAAGAAGGTACGTATCGTCTCTTCAGCTTTGAAAACTGTTCTGACGACCGTGTATGCATCTTTCGTTCTCTTTTGTCAGGTACCTTCCGGCTACGTCGCCGACCGCGCCTTCAGGACGTGCCCCAAGTTTCTGTCCGTGTGTCGTTCGTGCATCCGAGGAGCCGGACTGGGTATCTGGACGGAGATTCCGCTTCCCAAGGGAATCATGTTCGGACCGTACGTGGGAAAGATGATCAAGAACAAACACCAGGCAGAGATCAGCGGATACGCTTGGGAGGTAAGGACAATCACTTTCTGCTCCATTGGCTCTAGGATTTCCACTAAAGGGTTCGAACAAAAAAGAGAGGTTCCTACCATCTCACGTGGCTGTGTGTTTTCAACAGGCGGTTCAAGGTCACCGATGGCGAAGTGTAACGATAGTAACGACGGTTGAGGGTTTGATTTTACTCGAGGGCTCCGTCTCGGTGCAGGATGTTCAGACTGAATGCTTCATAAAATTGTACAAAAATGATGTGTTTCAGAGATGTTTCAACTTTAATAAGATCAAAAAATTATCCCTTTACAGAAAAATGTAAAATTGCTTCTTACATTCAGATCTGTAAAAAGTAAAAAAAAAAAAAATCTACCTAATCGTGAAATCTCAATTGTTTCTTCGCATACAGAGCTCTCTTATTTGTAGAAGGAATTAATACGTTTAGATAAGTTGTTACCTTTCCCGCCGGTAACGCAGAGTGCGTTTTATATAAATGATAGCAATGGAATTGATGTATGTGACTGGGTGCAGCATAAAAATACGATAAGTCCACAAGGCTTCGTTAAAAACATCTATTTATTATTTATAAACAAAACATCTGTTACTTACAAATTAAAGTAAAGCACTGCACACTCGCTACTTGTAACCAAGAAACCTTGCTTACATTCGATCCCAATACACAACACGTGATTTTTAGACGGCAGTGAATTCAAAATTTGAATTAAAATATACTTGCATATTCTGCTTCGTTTCAAATAAAATAAAATCGAATGCACGTTTGGATGGAAAGAATAAAATAAAAATAGGGCCAGGCACTTTATTGATAACATCGTTAGATATTCAGATAGTTTTAGGAACTCATTCGTTCCAATTTCTTTTTATTTTTCTTCAAAATTGTAAGACTTTCTGAATTTATTACGTTTAAAAGATCTCCTAATTATTCATTTATTCTAAAGAATGTAGTTTTGAAATCGCTACAGTTTAGGTTGTATGTTACTAACTATATTATACATAAAGTTACGTGGACTTTTGGATCAAATTGCTTTTTCAAAATTTTACTGTATTAATTATTTTATGATTTTATAAGAAATGAAACAGGAGTTAAATGTCTAACAATATCTTGCAGAATTTTTTTACATATTTAAAGATTTAGGGTCTATCGAAGTAGTTACACTTTCAGAAGGCGAAAATTCTATCCACTCACAAATGCCGTCGTCCTACAAGTCGCTTTTCTCTCCCATTTCGTCAAAAGATGGACGAATCGGTGGGACGCTGCACTTCGGTACCAGAGTCCGCGAATTCGAATACCACTGCTGGCATGCATGTTCGCAGCCGTTCGGAGTTCGCTTTATGCAGTAGGTCCTGATCTCGTGTAGCAAAAGAGTAAACCCAGTCTCTCCCATTTATTTTATGAAATTTCGGACGAATTCCCAAAATATACTCTCAACAACTGACGTGGGAGTATTACATTACTTGCTATTGCTACAGCTGATAATCATAGAGTGCCAAGCAGAAGAATCTGTAAATACCGCAGAAAATACATCTTCGAGTTTCAAAAATCATCTTAGTTCTCGAAACAAATATCAGTTAATTCCACCGAACGTTCGAAATCGCCCCCGTCTCGACAACGGTAAGAGATAGTATTTACCTGTCCCGTAAGACCACTCTGCTCTTTCTTTTATCTCAGAACATAATCAAATATGTAATGGGTACAACTTTTCGGTCCCAGAATTCTCGATTTGAATGCTGATACCGATGTAAATGCTCGTAGCCGTTCCAATCTCGTTGAATCGGGAACTGTCTGTCACGTGTTGCGAAGATTTTATCCTATCTCTTCCACATTTGACGTTCTAGAACGTCTTCGGTCTATTTTTGCAACTTGGAAGTTTAAATTTTCCCGTTTTCAGATTCGTCGGGGTGGCAAGGTTTCCCACTACTTGGAGGGCTCTGACCCTTCTTCTTCGAACTGGCTCCGTTTCGTGAACTGCGCTCAGATCGAGCAGCAGCAGAACCTGATAGCCTTCCAGTACGCGGGGAAGATCTACTACAGGACCTACAAGCCCGTCACGCAGTACACCGAGCTCCTGGTCTGGTACGGAGACGAGTACGCCGAAGACCTCGGCATTGACCTGGTAGAAGACCTGGAAGGTAAGTCACGCACTCTCTGTTCCTGCGGGAAGATTTCTCGATAGATCTTTGGTTATCATTTTAGACAAAATATGTACGATTTGTATACATATGTATGTGTGTGTGTGCGGATGGCTTCAAATGAATCCAGGTATCCAATAACTCAGGACGAAACTTCTTGACAAGACATTCTATTTGGACGAACACAAATTACATTTAAGAGTTACATTTAGCATAAAACACAGGTTAGAAATAGCGTTCGGATGGCATCAACATAGATTAGATAAAGTTCTTTCGGCGTATGCAGACAGCTGCTCGTCGTCGTTGTTTTCACTCTACTAGACCAGGAAGACCAGGTAAAGGGGATGGCGAATGGTGCGCCACGCGTGTTGGGTGCGGCAGGGCGTCACCACACACACACACACACACACATATATATATATATATATATATATATATATATATATATATATATATATATATACACACAAGATCGGTTTGGCCAGTTATTCACTTGCTTGCGTACACACACTGCATACCTAGTACCCATTGATCTCTGTATATGTATATATATATATATATATATATATATATATATATATATATATATATATATATATATTATATACATATATATATATATATATATGTATATATATATATATATATATATATATATATATATATACATATATATATATATATATATATATATATATATATGTATATATATATATATATATATATATATATATATATATATATTATCTAAAAGGATAAGCAATGATCGAGAAATCTTTATATATGTATATATATATAGTCCACATAATTTTAAAAATACTGTAGTCATCACTGTAAAGCAATTATCAAACGTAGAGCCGAGTAAATGGATGCAGACATTCACTCACAAAAACATCTTTTATTTAGAACATAAGATGACACTCGACTCTCAAATACCCGTAGGAAAAAAGAACACAAAACACAGAAAATGTTTGGAGGATATCGTTTACATCGCGATCTCGAAAGAAAAAGGCACGAAATCGGTGCGCCAGCCCTTTTATTAACTGTCGGAAGAGGCTTCAGGCCCCTTCTCTGAGGGCCTAAACTGTATCCCTAGTGGTCCATTTAGGTATGGGGTTAAAAAGGAGAATGCAAAATGACGCGGGAATTTTTAGCCCTTGATTTAAGGTTTGAAAACCCCTGAGAATTTTCCTTACACACACACACACACACACACACACACACACACACACACACACATATATATATATATATATATATATATATATATATATATATATATATATATATATATATATATATATATATACGTATGCATATATATGTGTGCGTGTATGCATTTCATACACGTGCCATGAGTTATTGTCGAGGGTGTATAGGAGTAGTAAAACTTGTATGCGTGTATCTGCATTGAGAATGCCATTTTGATAAAATATAATGAAATACCTCTATGTAATCTCTACAAAACACTGTACAGGCATATTCATGTATAGACGTACTTAAGATGCACACATTTTCATGCGTAAGCATAACAGTGTTATTTATACAGTCGAAACATTAATGGACGGTCAGTTTTAGAAGAAAATAAAAATATATATTAATATATTTTTATCTTATAAAATATAGATTTGCAGGGATTAGTTTGGGATCTTTACTTTTCAATTACTTCCTGGTGCGAAAGAAATAGTTGTAATCGCCGAAAAAATATTCGGTTTAGAACTAAATATCTCTGTGATACAAAGTCTCATTATATCGCGTATCGGCTATGTGGGTATCCACCAGATGTGCTACTCAGACGACACGTATAGCAGTCTTTGAATTTTAGAGAATGTGAAGACAATAATATTGATGACACACCGTAAAAAAAAATCATGTACTATATTACATGTCCAGAAGAAGTCACGTGTTGTACCCGTCTAATAATCGTTCGCATATTTTCAGCAAGGTTCAAAGTTAGTATCCTTATCTCAAGGGGAATGAGTTCGATAAGTAAAGCTCAAGTTCTGCCCCCTGGTGTCATCCAGTAGAGTTATTAGCTGCATTGGTTCCTTATAAATCAAAAATTTTCGAAATGATATTCCTACCTTCGCGCTATATCAGAAGATAATAAAGAGTAAAAATCCAGAAATATTCTCTGCAAATGATAAATTTTTTAATTTTGTATCTTAAGAATGGACTTTGCAAAGATTGTTTCCACCGTTTAAATAGCACTGAGACAGCTGTGTATAAAAACGTCGATATTTTTTATACGTAGTGTCATAGATGCGTAGCGTTCATGGCCGCTATATTCAGTTTTTTTGCGTCGTACAGAGTGTGGAAAGAGAAAAAGTGGATTCGCGCAAAGAGATGTTATAAAACAATTTCTACGTTTTACCGCTAATCATTTCTGAGTTATGCCTTACAATGTTAATTCATGTTCCATTAAATTTTTCCGTCATATACAGTTTATAATAGACTTAATTATATTTAGTTATATAGTTTGTTATATAGAGTTTACACAGAGCTTAGATTTATAGTTATATTTCGTTATATAACTGCAATTCAAAGAAGAGTTACAAAACCAGACTTTACAATAGTCTAAAATAGAAATTTCATCCCTTTACCGCCAACCGTTTTTCAGTAATGCCCTGCACCGCTCATATACGTTATATTGAATCTTTTGGTTTTGTGTAACATAATCAATTAAAAATGTTACTTAGCATTCGACAAAACTTTTATTTTTCTAAAAAATAATAATAAAAACAGGATTGCAAAGTTGATTTTAAAAAAAAATTCAACTTTATTATTTGTTAATACAAACTTAATAGAAACTAAACTTTAATTAATGCAAACTTAAATGACACCACATCCTATTGCATCGATAAGAAAGGCCCCTCCCCACTATGGTCCACTGCAAGCCATGAACACCATCTGGAGGGGATACGGATTATCGTGGTCGATGGTGGCAGACGATAAAATAGCCTTGGTGGACGATGGCTTCGGAGGCGGTTTTTCTCCAACGATTAAAGGCAGCCAGATGCGCAACTGAAGAGCGCATTCGACCCCATGGACGTATCCACGCAATCGGCTCATTCAGTGCCCCAGCAATCCGTAAACCATCGTTGAAGGTCACCATCAGGAAGTGGTGGACCATAATGTGGAGGCTACATAAAAAAGGGCAATGTATGAATTTGGAGTAAATAATTTTTATGCGAAAATATTAATAGATAATAGTCATAAAATTGTTCGCGAAGTTTTCCAACGATCAGAAATTGTATACTTCGACAGAGATGTTACTACAATTATTTCCTTTCTCTTACTCACCAGGTGGTGAGGACTATTGCAAGACAACGTCGACGTCCAGCGGACAAGGTTGCGAAGTGGCGAGGAGATCCGTCCAGATTAGGGCTCCGTCCAATACGTCTGCAGTAACTGGACGTCGACCTTGGGCCCAGGTCTCGATCCGGAAGAAGACGATTGTCGAACATCGCGGGAAAATGCCCCTCTGCCTCTACTGCGGGGAGAATTTCGAAGACAGGTGGACTCTGAAAGGACATCGGTGTGGACGCGACGAACTGGAAGTGCCCGAAAGGGGGCTCTCGGAAAACAGCGGCGGCCACGCAGCGGCTGGAGGTAAAGCAAGGATATCTTCAAGCGCTGACACGAAGGGAAGTCCCGGTAACAGCAGTTATCAGTGCCCGCACTGCGATTACAGAGCTACAAGATCTGGCCATATTAAAAGACACTTGACGGCGGTGCACCTCGGAGAGAAACCCCATAAGTGTCCGGACTTCGAATACAGAGCTACAAGATCCGACCATCTTAAAAGTCACGTGACTGCGGTGCACCTCGGAGAGAAACCCCATAAGTGCCCGCATTGCGAATATAGAGCTACACAATCCGACCATCTTAAAAGACACGTGACTGCGGTGCACCTCGGAGAGAAACCCCATAAGTGCCCGCATTGCGAATATAGAGCTGCAGAATCCGGCACTCTTAAAAGTCACGTGACTGCGGTGCACCTCGGAGAGAAACCCCATAAGTGCCCGCATTGCGAATATAGAGCTACACAATCCGGCCATCTTAAAAGACACGTGACTGCGGTGCACCTCGGACAGAAACCACATAAGTGCCCGCATTGCGATTACAGAGCTACAAGATCCGACAGTCTGAAAACACACGTGATTGCAGTTCATTCGAAAAAGAAGCCTGTAAATGAGCGCACTTCGGACGTCGAATCGCCAATTAGAGATCCGCAAGTGGAATAATGCTCTTCGATTCCAACAAAATCCCTTACGAATCCCCCTGAGAAGCATGTACGTGGAACATCTGGATAAAACGAAAGAAACTTCCATTCTAGTTTTGAACGCGTACTCACCAGCCTTAAAGAAATGTCATTTACCACTGTATCGGTACTGACTTCTTCGTAGATTTCTGCAAATACTTTCGAACCACGATTACATTCCGTCCGCACTCGAACATTTTCATTCGTGGTTGTTATATGTGTGTTTGTTCTAACTTTTCTCTTTATTTCTCGGGATGTATACATCTCTCTTTGTTCTCTATATTTATCGGGATTTTTCTTTTCATATTTAACGATGCGTATCTCTGGACAAGGTTAAAAATAAAATACATTTAAAGTTGTGTTTCATTATATTTTTATGGCACAGAAAATTTAGAAAATGACTCCAATCTCGTAAAAAGGGCAAAAGTTTCAATTAGGAACGAATGGTAAAAGAGGCCATCCTTGAATGGTCGAAATGTTCATTGAAACAAACGCGGGCGAACGAAGAACGAAAGGGTAGGGTGTCGCAATTCGGCATCCAAAAGGACGGGTTCCAATTCCAGGTTGATAAGATTATTCGTAGAAATGCCAGGACGTGCTTTAAAGTCTTTATTACGAGAGACGAACCTACTGACAGCTGTTTCGTTTTGCAATCGCGTGGAAATCGCGCGTCTATTCTCTCACGCACGAAACAGTCGCGTCGAACAACTGTCAAAGCCTGTGATCTGGATGGCGGAGGGTCTGGATTTTCGGGTGTAAGTTGGTAGCGAAATCGACTTCATTCTTTACAAGGACAAACATTTATGTACCAACACACACTAAAGAATCACACAGAGAATAAACAAGGATTCTTAAACAATGAAATCGCTGAGGAGTCTCGTACAAGTACGTCGGGAGTCGATCACCAGCGTACTTCCCTTCCCTTTTGGCTGTTCAGTCTCTCCCTAAAATGTAAACAAAATGTAGGGGGCGTCTGTCGTTCGGGGACTAGGAATCGTTCTGGACGACGTCCATCTTCGTCTCGTTTGGTACGGGCCACACAAGTTCAGAAAACTGGACCATTTTCGATTTTAAGTTTGTTCTACGCTTATTGGACGACATTAGGATTCTACCAATAAGCTTTTTCTCTCGCGATAAATGAATCTGTAGGAGATAGCTGACTCAACAAAAAAAGTCATTATAAATCGTAAGCTTTTAGAAGCTTATGAAATCTGGAAATAAAGGGCTCCTACTTGTCACCTATTAGGGACTTATCACGCCGACAACTCTTTCGGGGGACTCTTCTGAGCTATAGTTGGTGGAAATGCACGCAAAACAGGGTCGTTCTCCAAGTTCGACTTTCCTGTTCCGTATGGTCGACGTCGAACGAGTCCAATCCGATTGGCCAATCAGAGACAAGAATAGGAAGACCGCAGATTTCGAGAGAGCCTCTATATCATGTAGGGTGGAAATGATGCTTCCAGGAGATCATTTTTATGGCATAAGTAGTGGAAACACAACCTGTGGAATGTCAGTGATACAAATATTGGGTAGATGCCTAACACTGAATGTTCGTAGGAAAAAGGACACCAACGCCCCCTTTCTTACCTTTCGGGCAGTGCTCGAATAACCGCCGACGCCAGTAGGGAGTGGAATACACTCTCAACGAGTCATCAAATATTTTTAAACGTTGAATTTTTTTAAAAATCTTTTCATCTATCTCCAGTGACAATATCTTTGCGCCGAATTTTTTCTTTCGAATCTATTTAGGGGTCGGTCTCACCAAAGTCGTTTGACAGCTAACCCCGATTAATATCTGTTTAAACGGAGAATTGTGTTCCACCATTGCTTGGTGCCAGGGGTTGATCGCGGTTATCCTTTAAACGTCTTTGGTGAGACAGGTCCATAGTCTCTTCATGAATTTTTAGATCTCTCTAAATTTAAATTTTTATCAAAACCATGACTGCCACAGTAAAATGCAAAGCATGTTGACAGTTACTGTTCTATATTAGAATACTAGCAAGTCTGCCCGTACGGTGAACTTAATGTATTACTTTTAAACAAAGATTTATTTTTTCGTGCATGACTCTCTAAATTCGTCACAGTTCAGTTCGATTCGTTGGCATATTTATATATTTCTATTATAAGCGTATTATAACAATATTCACTTTTTATAATCGAATGTGTCTTGTATTAAATTTGCTCAAACTTTTTTTTATGGTAAAATATAAGTTTAACCCTAAATGACATGACTGTATTACTACTGTACGTTGATTAGCTACGTTAATATACCTTGCCATAATACGTGGTAGAATAGGAAGCAGAGGTTTTGACAGCAACACTGCTAATTTTGTTGGTAGTAATAAATGTTTTCCAAAATGAAGGAAATTTATGACAAACCACCTAGTTTTGTATGAAACAGAAACACACATTCATATAGACAACCCTTTGAATATGAAGATAACTATATAAAATGATAGGTTTTTATTTGTCTACGAGAGTCTTTGAAATTTGTACTTTTTGTTGTTAGAATATGGTCGATAAACATTTCATTGTAACGTAAAAATGAACCAAGAATTAAATTTAAAATGAGTTCTCGCATAAAAATGCTATAATTTGCGTCACATAGAAATGAAAGTGAATCTCTTTATATCAATTTCTCAATTTCCAGAAATTGCCAGAGATGGGAATTTGGTACCATAAATTTCCCTCTCTGACATCATTATGACGTAGAAATCACCAGTGACATATGTCGACCGTAATATGGTAGCACCCTATATATCCATTTCCAGGTCCAATCGAATCGATACTACGCAGACGATGTTTAAATAATATAAAATAAGAAATGAATTAATGAAATATTTAAAGGAATGACGTCATAACGATAAACAAAAATATCGTTTTCACCTATTTATTATGGGACGAATTGAAAATTTTAACCTCCTGATTTTAACCGAGGACAAACTGCTCTTAAAACAGTTACATGGGATAACGTCCCATTGCTAGAAATTGTTCCTTCTTTCACTTAGTTATGATGCGATAAATTAAAAAGTGAATCGTTTGCGCTTAATAGGGGAAAATAATGCTTATAATAACGACAGGAAATGCTCGAAAAAGGGGGAAGGAACGGATTTCGAACATTAAAAAATTACAAAAAACTTCTCAGGGATGTACCTAATAATTTCCCAAATTTTTGCGACGATTGGATGCATGGTTATTTTGAGTCTATCGAGTACAGACAGACAGACAGACACAAATTCATTTATATATGTATGTATGTATGTATATATATATATATATATATATATATATATATAATAGATAGATAGATAGATAAGTATCACAGAATTAAACATTTAGAATTATAATGAAATGCTACGAGAATCGTTCGCGTCTTCGATAATAGAGGGCGCCACTACGCATTATATTCGTGAACGGCAATTTTTCTGTTAAATGATCATCCAAACGTACGAAAAGTGTTTTTTGAAAAACCTTTTTATTTTAACAAGAAAATAAATAAAGAAAATGCACTAGGTAGTTTGTTTTAGTTTTTAGCTTCGCTGCCTGCAAATAGATGGCGACACAGGTTTAAAAATCTTTGGAATTGCGTTCCAAATGTTTTATATATATTCCAAATATTTCAATGTGATGAAATATTAAAACTCAACATACCTGAGATTTTGCGGAAAAGTAAAAAGGGAGAGTTATAGCATGATGAAGAAGGACAACATATCCTTATGGTTGCTGAGCAAGAAGTGAAAGTTTATTTAACTGTACAAAGTGGGCTGCCGGTGCTGCCATCTATTAATATTTAAAACTAACATTTCAAACACAATGTGAATATTTTCTTTTCTCTCCCTTTAACCTGCATTGTGTTTTGCCATAGCAACTAACTTTATCCAGTTACAGTCACATTTTCTTTTCTTTTAATTCTCCATTAGTCTACTGTTGTTTTATCATACAAATCGGGAAATTATTGTAGTTTTTCAGAATTATATCACATAATTTTGAGATTATTTTTCATTGGACAGAGTGCTAAGTTATCGTACATACATGATAATTATCATAAGGTTGGCAACACCGATCTCTCCCAGTGCAAAAACTGCTGAACCTTTAGATTCATTCTGGCTATGCTGCATGTATATATATCCCCTTCCCAAAATAAATTTCACAATCAACTTCGCTCTCCTTTGAAAGATTCAGGATCTGCCATTGAGTATTACTGACGCATGAAAAGTGCAATGAAAGGTGATTTTCATTATCTGGAAGAATACTGACTGATTAGAGTTAGAATGCAAGAAAAAACATTGAATTAACATTTAATCATAATTTTAAAAACAGTTATGTACAGTGTTTTGGAAGTACATAAATAGTTTAATATAAAATAATTGTGATCCATTTTCATTCTTACTAAAGTTAAAGTAAGCAGCTATAAAAAGTTAAGTGCTTTTTTTTTCACTTGAAACAAGATGATTTGTTTAATTGTCAACACTTATAAACGAACTCTTTATCATGACATCAAACAAATATTGAAAGTCACTTGATTATCCCTGATTGGGTGAACTCTTACAACCCATAAATTGAAATGAATTCATACAGCTACTTACTTAATTATTCACCAAAGAGCTGTCTGAACAGTGTTACTAGAAATTCTGGTTAAAAAAACCACATATCAATTTTACATCTGCATCACTATGAAAAAGCATTTATTTCGGGGTTTACACACTTTTTAAGGATACCTTAATATTAGGGGCTCCTAACAGAAAAAACCCTTTATTTTCAAATTAGGTCATTAATTTTAATAATAACAATTTTTCTAACTAGCCAAATTTGAAAGAGATCAAAAATGAAAGCTGAATAACAGTGCAAAAAGATATAAGTCTGAGTAATTATGTTTCCAAATAAAAGGTTATATTCATTTTAAAATTTGAATTAATTTTTAGAATATATTAATAATTTAAAATATAAAACTATTTAGTCTTATAAAATTAATAACATTTTAACTTAGAAAAACACTAAGTTGGTTGATTTGTTTTTGCATTCAGCTAAAATTCATTTATTTATGTAGGTATTTATAAGGAATCTTGGAATCTATAAAAACAATACACCTAGATCAAATTTGATTAAAGATAATCAGAGATTTGCTTGATTTCTATAAATCCTCGATTGGCTCTAATTGACTTTGGTGAGACAGGTCCTATGCTGATGACATACATAAGCTGCCAAAAACATTCAATTTTGTAAATGATCAAACCACAGCAACAGGATAGATTCTCATTTAAAAAATGACAAAATTGTAGTTAAAACAAAAGAAATAAATCAATTTAAATTCACAAAATAAGTAATTAGGGTGAAAAATGATTTGAAAACGCATTTTAAACTCTGTCATATGAATTAAATTATTTAAATGATTTTAATTGTTTGAGTAAGTCATTAAGAAGAAAACTGTGTCAAAACATAGTACCAATTGCAATTTAGATTTTAATAAGTATCTCCTCACACATTAGACCTCTAAATGAAGTGGCTACATTATTTACACTGCCAAGTAGTCTATCGCGTACTGGTACGATTTACTGGAACTGGTTCGTTGATTTTATCAGCCATAACAGGTAAACTATCAATATTTTCATTACTGACAACTAAAATATTTTTTATAGCTTCCGGTAATTTTCCTAGCCAAAGTGTTTTAATTAATTTTTCGGAAACATCAGAAGTAGCTATTGACTTCAATTTTTGCAACAGTTGGCTGGGTTTCATGTCGCCAAGTTCTATTCCAGTGATTAATTTTTGAATTCTTACACTTTCACTTTCCTTAAATAAATTTAAGAGTCTAAATTTTGAATCAGAATATTTAGTTTTACTGGTACTGCTAACTATGTCCCATACATTCTCGACATATTTTGGATCAAGTTGTGAAATTAAATAATTAAACTTCGTTTCCTCAGCTGTTATTCCGCTGATTTTGAATGAGGAATTTGCACATGTGGGGGATTCGAACAACTTAGTGTTTTTCTGGTAATTTCAGACTCGTAGATTCCAAAAATGTTCTCAAAAATGTAAAAAACTGGGTCCATCATTTAAAAAATTAATTTTAAAGTTAAGCGAAAATCACGTGACATCAAAAAGCTCCGTGATTGGTTGTGATGTCATCGTTCATGCAGACCAATATTTTTGTATTGCTTTTAAGCGCGCACTATTTTCCGATTTTGTTTTTGCAAGTTCCTGAAATTTTCTAGCTATCAAAATTTATTTTTATTTAAACCTGAAGGTTTATTTTATCGATCTAGATAGCTTAGTTATCTCAATTTGTCATAAATGTCTCTTCTACCTGGATTTACCAATCAGACAACCTCCCGAAAATTGACAGCATGTCAATGTTTTCTTTCTTGGCAAAAAACCCGGATTTTATGGGAGCAGAAATACGAGGAATTAAAACCCAAAGGTGTGTAAAATCATTTATATTTTTTTTCCAATTTTACTTAACATGTATTAATACTTTATTCATGCTAAACACAGCTCTTTTGTTTGTAAACACAAACAAGTCAAATAAATATACATATATCATATACATACACATTTGTAGTTGCATCGTTTTTTATAAATAGAGACGGATGTAATATTAAAATAAAAATTAGAGGAGGAATTTTTTTGTGAGACCGGTCTCATTAGCCTTCGTGTTGCAAAAAGTAGACCGTAGCATTCCAAAACCAAACCAAAACAAAATCAATTCTTAGATATTTTAAATATGATGAAAAGAAATTTAAAATCTTTAAATGGCTTTACTTAATTATTTATACATTTTTAAATAGCAATACAATTTTATTGCCTTTAATATTAATGTCAAATTAAAAAATGTATAAAATTTCTCAAATTAAATTTAATTTTTAAAGTAATATAATTATTAAGTATTTTAAAAATATTATACTTTTTTTTTTCAAATTAGTCACCAATTTAATCGAAAAATATCACTGTTACATTTGATACATAAGAAAGTATGCATCTCTGAAGAAAATATTTATAATACCTTGAAAATACATAACTTTCCCCTCCCCCGAGTTATTTATTAGATAATTATATGCTTTAGATATTTATGTTTTTCGATATTTATATGCTTTATAAAATATTTATTGTACTTGAACTCTGTGATAATACTCGAAAATTAGCAGTTTTAAAAGTTAAATAGCAGTGGTTAATCAACAATCCTTTAAAGGTATAGATGTATTTTATATACTTTAATTGTTCTAAAATAGTAATATTTAAACAAATGCAAGCATTTATTTACCGAAAAATGGTCTTCACAAACCCATAGAGATGATTTATATGATAATTTGAGGTTTAATTTCTCATCCCTTTTCATCTCAGTTGTCCAGATTTTACGTGTATGTGGGTCTTTTGGGACGCTGAAAAATATCTTCTCATTGCAATTAGTTGTTGTATTTTTACAGAGTGGCACAATACAATATTTAGAGTATGATTTTTTAATGCCAGACATAACAAAAAAAATGCTATTATATGCGATACTTTACACAAAAAACAAATTTAAAAGTCGCCTTTTAACATGTAAACAGCATAGGAGCTCGGTGTTTACATGAACGATGACGTCACAAACACGGCGGAGATAAAGTAGCGTTTTTGAGAGACGTTAAAGAGTCCGCTATAAAACCCATTAGAAATCACTCATTAGGCCCCCAAATGAAAGAAAAATAGCTACTGTCCTGCTTACTTTTTTGTCTTCTATCGTTTAAAATCAAAATTAAACTTCGTTTCCTCAAAACGTGTTATTCCGCTGATTTTGAATTGAGCTTCCACTTGGAAAAACCATATTTCTGGTTTATCAACCCAAAAAGGTGGTATTTTAACACTCACCTTGCATAATTCCTTGTCATCGTTGCTGACTTCACTGTTAACATCTGTATTTTCCGGTATAGAATCCTGCATTTTTGTCTTCTTATGACTTTCCGGGTCACCAAAAATATCGCGTACTGGTACGATATTAAATTAATTTTAAGCTTAGTTTGAACTATATGTATATTCTTATTCATTAATCAGGCATAATAATTCAATTAAAAGAAACGAAACATTTTCCAGTCTACTTAGAACAACAACTTTTATTCCATCATAATTTTTTATATAAACTTTACAGCAAAAACAAAATTTGCAAACGATAAACTTGTAACAAACTGCAAACGATTTTTAAACTAAAAACAAATCATTGAGTCTGTGCTACTACAAGTCTCTTGATTCTTGTAACACAGGAGCACCTCTTAGTAGGTTCTCGTTTATTCTGAGTTGAAGGAATGTATTCTAGAAAATGACCTTTTTGCCTGCAACCTAGCTGTGGTATCACTATATGAAGGACACCCACAAAATACTCATAGTTAACATTATACAACATGTTTTTCCTTCAGCAAAAACTGAGCCATATACCACTTGTATTAAGGCAAAGGGGTGCATCTTTCGTTTTAATGAGCACCGCTTAGGTGAAAGAACGATTGTGCTCCAGTGGGTTCTCATAGTTTTAAAGCAGGGACCCATAGACTCGGCCTGCCACCCCCTGAGTTATTGATTGCAAATTTGAAGGACATTGTGACCACACAAACATATTTTATGGCTGGTTAAAGGTGCCTGGGGCACATATTTTATGTGCCACAGAGGATATCAGGTTGGCTCGGAATCCGAACATGTTCACACTAAATTTTAAGCAGGTCGAGTTGGAAGCAATTCTTTGCTCCCATAGGTTGAAGTTCCTTGGACTGTGGAAAACTTCTTCTGAAAGGTCCTTGTATAAATTCAATACTGGGATCACTGGACATCCTTCTCTTACGATGATCTCGGATTGGATGTTCATGAAATTTGCTTTCACTGACAACTTTAATGTTGTCTTTTCCTCTAGGCGTGAGTGGGAAGAACCCGATAAGCTTCTCACACTTGCCAATGAGGTTTGGTTTACTGATGGCTCCAAAACGCCATCTGGGACCGCCTCTGGTGCTTTCTGTGTTACCAGAAACATCAGGATTTCATTCTCCCTGGGTAAACTAGCTTCTGTTTTCCATTTGCTGCCATTCTTGCTTGTGCAAATAACTGCATTGCAAGAGGGGTTGCCAAGAGAATGTTAAAGATCTTCTAGGACAGTCAGGCCGCACTTATGACCTTGTACAGGTACTGCTTCTCATCCAAAATTGTGTGGAATTAGCGAATTCAAACTAATACCCGATACCTTTCTAATATAGAAATGTAGCATCAAAAAGAAATATAAAATGTAGAAAAATAAAAATTGAATCAATACCCTTAAAAATTAATACATTTTAAGACATTGTAGTTCGAAAATGCTTTCGAATTGCTGCAATGAAATATTCGATCCATACACATTACACTACTTCACCTTTCTAGTTCCAGATGTAAACAAAACACACCTGTAATCTGAACTGATTCTATGGATTCAACCCTCACAACGTCGATGGCTATCCCGTAAAATTATACCTGCCAATAAAATAGGCGATAAACGCACGCCAATAGCAAACGGAATTTTGGAGGTTGCCACTCTGGTAGATCAAATCACGCATAGCGAATTTCGCAAAAGTAGAAGACTCGTGTATGCTGTATTGAGCGAAGCAAACAGGCGCCTATAACCTGGTATTCCTTTTGTCCTATGATTGGCTGGTATGTACATTGGCAGCAATTTCTAAAATTGGCGAAATGTCTTGGCGACGCTTTCCGTGAATTTGTGTATTATTTCAAGAATCCGGAAGAGACAGGATCGTACATAGATTTTTTTTAAAGGGAGGGTCCGAGTATATATTTGATTAAAGTCTGATGTTTAATTAAACTTAAGTTACAAATGAAAGATCATTCATTAAATTATTTTAACGCAATATTTTTCAATTAATATATATATTAGATGATTTTAGATATTTTGAGATTAGATAATTAGATGATTTTAGATTAATATATATATATTTTAGATCAATATATATATAGAAGATTTTATTAATATATATATATTAGATATATGAATGTATACAAAATAGGCTAACTAATTAATATTTACAACCAATTAAGGTACAGACATAATTGGTAACTACCTAAATATTCTGAAAATCCGCCAAAAAAGAAAAGATTGATAAAGGTGCATAAATTCTGAAAAAAGCATGCATATATTATATCTATATAATACATATCTATATATTAAATACATAAGTATATCTATATAATTCATACATATTACATTAATATATTAAATAAAGATTTACATGTAGAAAAATTTGGATACAATTTTTAAAACAATAAAATGTACCATGTTTGGAGGGAAATGTTCATTTCTGAAAAATTCTAAATTCTTTCAAACTCTGGACATTTTTTAAATGTTCTTGCAATTCCGGTCAATTTCGAAACTTACAATTCCAGTTTTCCTCTTTACACTCTATATTATTACTTTCAGGTCTTTCATTTTGACCATTTCGTTCATTTTCATACATGCGTTTAACATGCTTTGTTAAATATTTTATTTTGATAAAACATAGAGCTGCGATATTTAAAATTAAAACTTTCAATCTCCATTCTTTGTACGTTCCAAATTCTTCTAAATAAAGGAATAAATAATGGATAAATAAAGAGAAATAAATAGATAAGAAGCCAACCGTGGAAAGGATCGCCAAGATATTTCGCCAGTTTTAGAAATGGATGCTAATGTACTTAGCCAATCACAGGCCGAATGGAATACCAGGTTCCAGACGCCTATGTGGTTCGCAGTCGCGCATGCGATGTCGCATGATTTTTTCTTCCACGCAGTTTTGTCAAATATTTTTGATGTGCAAATAATAAGTGAAGTTTTTTTTGAATTGGCTGGCTGTTGACTCATGGATCAAGATGACACGCAACCTGTACGACGCGTAAATAATAATTGCAGGGTAGTTTTTCGGTGTTCCATTCCTTCTTGTGGCATCTGTGAATCATTTGCTTGAGAATGCGTGTGATATAGCTAGAGTTGTGCGCAGTGGAAAAACCCCCGGTTTTTTTGGGAAGGGAACTTTAAAAATTTCCAAAACATGGGAATTTTGAAGTATTTTGTTTACTTTTATCCTAATTGCACGAGACAATGTTTACATTTCATAAATGATTTGATATTAATACTTAACTGAAAACTGTAATGCATAAACGTGTCAGGAAGCCAAACAGCCAAAAAAAAATTGAATAATTGGGATTCACTCGATCTACTTGGGGATTTCCTGTTTAGCCTGAAAAGTAGGAGTCTATTTTTCCTTTGAGAAACATCCATTATTTTTATTATTACATAAATATGAGGCAATAACCTGTAGTGTCACAAAACCCATAAATCATTATTTTTCTTGGATAACATCTCTCTCTCTTTATATATATATATATATATATATATATATATATATATATATATATATATATATAAAATGTATGTGTGTGTGTGTAGGAATTGTACACAAAATGCATGATTGTCATTTGATTACACCTTTAAAAGATATATGCATTACAAAAAATATTAAACTGTTATTTTAAATTTAATAATTTATTTTTATATTATAAAAGGAGGGGAGAAAGTTGAGCATAAAGCAATTTACATAATAAATAACGATAAAAAATAATGTATATAATTATTATATTAGGAATTAAAATGGAAGCAACCAGTCGTGTGTTTGACAAGACAATGACATAATTATTGCCAAAGAAAAAAAGTAAAAAAAACCTCTTAGAAATAATATGCTAGTTCTTCAATAGCCACTGTTGAAAAAATAAATATCAACATTGTTAAAATGGTTTCTTCCCAAAGTTCCCTGTTTATTCCCACCTTTCGGGGAATTCCGGGTTTCTTTTTACATCTCTAGGTATAGCCGCATTCTATTTAAAAGGGAATGCTAGGAACTGCGGGCTTCCTGACCTCTTATTTTATGGAATGGGGCTTGTCCAAGTCTAAGTCACTTTGAATCTTCCCGCGCTGACCCTCCGTGGGTTGCCGTTTTGTTCTCCCCGTCTTTCACCATTTGTCCAACTTGGGCGTTACTTGGCGACATAAAATTCCCAAGCTGTTACTTTTTGGCGATCGCCTTGGGTTCCCGCTGGCAGGATTTTTCCAGTGACCTCGCCATACGCGGTGTTGAGTAAGCATCTATTTGGCCGAAATTGGGGGGAAAAATCACCCGCATCATTAAAAAAAAAAGTATTTTTTTAAACCATTTTGCTTTTTCTTATCTTTGTGTCACGTCGAGAACGTGTATTTTTTAAGTCAGCAAGGAATAGAAAGTAAATAAAAATTCCTTTAAACTAATCAATTAATAGGACTCTTTTCTATTCGTCAGTTTGCATTCACTTCTGTTCTAAAATCGACTTAGAGCCTACCATATGAATACACTGAATTGTGTCTGCCGCTATAGAGTTCCACCAAAAAAACCGGTGACAGGTTATTGCAGCGTAAAGGAGAAATATAATATTCAACAACATCAATATAATATATATATATATATATATATTATATATATATAAATATATGTATGTATATATATATACATACACATACACACACACACACACTTATTTTCATTACAGCTAGATATACTAGAAATACTGTATGCAATGAAGTCGAAACATAATCTAAGATGCATGATGTTTCAAAAATGACCGATATATTTGACAAAATCAATAAAAACTAAGCGGCCAACAATAGAAATATACCATTTGTTGCTATATACTTGGGACAACAATAAATTTTGAGGCAGACAAACTTTCGAAAATAGTTACGATTTTTAACAACAGATGGCGCTGCAGACAATTTGAAATGCGACTTCTTTCTGTGGGGACACTTAAAAGACCAGGTGTACCGCCACTATCCACAAAAAATGGTAGTAGTACATCTGTTCTGCATGTAAAGCCATCCCGCCCGAGACGTTTTCACGGGTTTCTGATAATTTTGCTCCGAGACTACGCCATATTATTGCACATTTTTTTTCAGACTGCAGCGCCATCTGTTGTGGAACATTGTAACTCATTTTGAAAGTTTGTTTGCCGGAAATTTGACTATTGTCCCAAGCATACTGCAATAAACGGTGCATTCTATCACTGCCCGTTTAGTTTTTATTGATATTTCAAATATACCGTTCATTTTTGAAACACCACGTACATGCTTATTAGTTACTCTTATCCTGTTTTGTAATAGAATGAATGATATTCGGCAACTCAAATGTAAACTGGTTCGATCTTTCTAAAATATACAATATTTAAAAACAAAATTGTGTTAATAGTTAGCAAACATCACTATCATAAGAACACAGCTGGTTTCCATTAATCATGGATATTTGTTCATAGAAATAGGTTCGGGGAAAGTTTGAAAGATAGTTCAACAGTGATGTCAAGTCAAATAGTAACGGGTTTGTTTGAATCCCAAACAGTATCTAGAATCGCTATTTCCTGGACAGCAATGAGCGATGGGGTCGTTTGAATGACCCCCAAAACTCACCTTTCAAATAATTTATGACTTCATAAACAGATCAGAGCACTGGATATCCAATAATTCAGATTGCTGATAGTGTCATCCACCCCAATTGTGAATAAAGAAAAATAGGACACACGACAGTGGATACAAATTATTTATTATCAGAATAAATTTAACTACACTGCATTAGATAGATATTCTCAAAAGATATTTGAAAATGACACAGAACTTGGACCTAAGGAAACATACAAATGAGTGACACCACAGTAATGAACACATCTACATGACACGAAAATGAACTCAAATATGACATTAGATTTCAATCTACAGTAAAAAACCGTTCACGAGGCTTTTCGTAATGGCAATACAATATTAAAAATCTCAATAAAAAAACAGTATCACCGAACGAGTGAAATTGCTGTCTTTTTCGTTTTCAAAACTACAAGAAAAAGGGCTTTGAATTCCAGAGGCATTTTATGAATAGAAATTTTATATGCAGTCAAAAATCTTAATTTTTTTTATAGCAAAATCAAGATAATCTAGAATATTTTGCTTATCTAATTTTATAACACTTTTGCACCAAAAGAGTCAGAAAACTTCATACTATATACTATTGAAATTGAGTACTTAAGATAATCTGCAGGATTTTCCGAGGGAGCTTTCAGTGTTAACACTGAAAGCTCCCTCGGAATAGATCAGATTCTTATTTACTGGAGTGCCTGACACAGGCAACAGGTGTTTTGAGGGCATTACAGAATTATATCATACCCTCCTGCACTGGTCACTAACCACTCGGTAGCACTTGGTGTCCTATCATGCAAGAGATAAATATTATCAATTCAGTAGGAAAAATATTGCATTATTAAATTAATTCCGCATTATAATAGGATCAAATAACCACCCATTTTGATAAAACCAACATCATCTATACAACTTTGCAAATGTTGGCTCCATTTCTATATATTAATTCTACCTCAAAACACATGAATGAAGAGGCAAAATGCACTTTTCACAATTGGAAACAATTTAATTATAGCAAAAAACTGAACTGAAATGAAATGAATATCAATTGGGGAAAAACTAAATTTTATATATGTGTATGTGTGTGTGTGTGTGTATGTGTATATATATATATATATATATATACATATATATATATATATATATATATACACATATATATATACATTTATATACATATATATATAATGTATATATATATGTGTGTGTGTATGTATGTATATATATTTATACATATGTATATATAATATGTATAAGTATATATATTATATGTATATTTATATATTTATATATATGTATGTGTGTGTGTGTATATATAAAGACAATTGGAAACAATTTAATTATAGTAAAAAACTGAACTGAAATGAATATCCATGGGGGGAAACTATATGTATATATATGTGTATATATATGTGTATGTGTATATGTATATGTATATGTATATATATATATATATATATATATGTATATGTATATATATATATATATATATATATGTGTGTGTGTGTGTATATATATATATATATATATATATATATATATATCACGACATGATATATATATACATATACACGTATACATATACATATATATATGTGTGTGTGTGTGTGTATATATATATATATGTATATGTATATATATATATATATATATATATATGTGTGTGTGTGTGTAAAGACAATTGAAAACAATTTAATTATAGTAAAAACTGAAATGAAATGAATATTTATGGAGGGGGGGAACTATAGTTTATATATATGTATATATAAGACAGAAAGCGATTAAAAATGAAAACACGTTTCATTACTTTTTTTGGGAATAGGGGACATATGGCATAAAAAATGCAAAATCTGTGTTCTTTCGAACTGATGCACAATTTATTTTCAGAAATGACTACAGATTATCTGTAGCAGTCGGAGGGTATGGATATTACAAAAATCAGGAGTTTCCAAACATTGTTATAAATTTAGATTAACAATTAGTTTTCTTAAAGTAATTATACCATCTTTGGAAAATTTAGTAAAATTATAATTCAGGACACTTTCAATTAAATTGTGATTTAGTTCGTAACAATTTTCAATTCTGGTGAAATGAAAGCTTCTTAACAGCTTATTTATCCTTGCTCTCAAAATCTTCATCTTTGTGATATCATTATACTATTATAGTCATTATACTATTTTTTCCCATTCCATTTTATTATTTTATTCCAGTTCTTAATTCATCCCTATTAGTAAGGTTTTAAACTATATAGTAACATAATGAATTATGTAAATTAACTTTAAAGCTGTATAAAATTATTGTATATTATGCCATATGTTTTCAAATGGTAATCATAAATAACACTGTAGAATAAATTGTGTACTTACTCTCATCCCACATCCAGCCCCTATAGAAGAGTTTATGGACTCTTAAAAATATAAAAATATAAAAAGTCCCTTTTAAAAATATAACTGTTTGAAAAAGAGCACTGAGTCATTAGATATAGGGCTGGATCCTGGATGATTTGGAAATTTCAAGTTATAATTAACATAATTATTATTATTATTTATAATTATATAATAAATATATGTACATCTTCTTGTTTGGCCATGGTCCCATCACTTCTTCCATGTAATAATAAATTGTGTACCTCTTTTTAAAACAGAATTCTGTACATACCTCTGTTATAGTAACCTCATCCTGGTGCCCTTGTGGGCGCCTAAATCTAAATCTAACCTCATCCTTCTAGGTGCCAAATGGTAGAGCACAGTTCTTCGGCAACAGAGTTTGTGGGTACAAATCCCACTGCTGGCATAGATGTTTGTAGATGTTCAGAACCGACTTTAAGCTGTAGGTCCAGTCTCATTAGGCCTCAGGAAGCAAAAATAGTAGACTGTAGCATTCAAAACGAAACCATTTTACTATAATATAATTAATTTTTTATAGGTGTTCTATGGGATCAGGTTTTATTATTATAGACTAGTGAAAACTAAAAGCATTATTAACTTTTAACCATTGGTAAAATAATATTTTAGGACTATGCATTAATATTTTAGTAAAAACAGAGCTCATCTGCATAAAATATTGCTTAAAAGTTAATTGGGCATATGTGTCCTGGATGTCAAGTTAGACTTCCAAATTAACACTTATGTGCAGTTTTTTTTAAAAATCTAATAGTGTTGATTTCATAACAGTAGTTTATATACACAGCATCTATTGATTAGCAGCATAAATGGGACATCTACCCAAGACTCAAATTTCAGAAACCCAAGAAATTTGAAATTCATCAAAAACTTATTTTAAAAAGTATATAAAGTACAAAATTTGTCAAATTTAAAATTTATTATCACTATGCATAAATTATACAGCCACTCAATAACTTTTCACAGCTTATTCTACACAACATTAGTGTTAAAGGTGAAAAATTTGTCTGAATAGTCTAGATCTTGGTAGATTGGGAGAGTGGAGTAGCTTAAGCCCTGTGGACTACTACTGCAATAGATGTATAGTACTTTCATGCAATTTCTCATATAAAAATGATCTAGCATAAGTGACTAAAAATTATATGTCTTGGACTTCGTATTGTGGTAGTCAGATCCTAAAGTTTATGGCCCCTGATGTTTATGGAATTTTTAAAATTAATTATCTGAGATCTATGCAATTTTGAAAAAAATTGCGGAGTCAAATAAAACATGTTGCAATATACCATTACATACTTATTTAAAAAATATAATAATATAGAGCAAGCACACTTTAACTCATGCCTATGTTTTAGAATTTGAATCCTGGCTTGCTGAAGAAGAACAAAAATACAAGAGCAGTTTCGTGATGGCTCGTGGAGAACAAAAATTTACTTCTCATACTACTAAATCCTATATTTGTAGTAGAAGTGGGCACTATATTTCACACTCAAAAGGAAAAAGACAGCATAAGGCTCAAGAAGAATTGGTTTCCACTGTTGTAAAACAATCTGAAAACAGTATTGATGTGCAATACTTTCCAAGTCATTATAAACATGACAGCTTATTAAGCCATATTCCTTTATCTCAAGAAATAAAGAATACTGTTGCAGGTAAGAAAATTATTTTTATCTATACATATAAAAAATTAAAGATAATAATTTCTAATATAATAGAATCTGAAGGTAAAAGTAAGAAGAAAATAAAAAGATGAGCAAAACTATGGTTGTTTTTAATTTTCTATTTTCCTCATTCCTTCTACATCTTTTATTATATTCATAAATTATATTTGTTACTTTTCATGCTTATTTTAGCAGTTTTTATTTTTTACAATGACACATATAAAGAAAAATATTATTCTGTATATCAGTGTACTTAGTCTTTGAATCCAAAATCATTCATAGCTTGAAATAATTAAGTTTTTAAGCCCACTTAGCCTTTGGAATCATTACATTAGTTTTTGTTTAAAAAAAGTTTGTGGCTGTAAGAAATATAAACAAACTGTATACAGTTTTTTTTCTATTAAAAATATGTATATTATTATACGTACAATAAAATTTTACTATAAAAGAAATATTTTACTTTTCTAGTTAAATTACTTCAAGGTGTCAGTGATTCTAGAATCATTAGAGATATACAAGGCTGTTCAACTTCTGAAGACAATTTGGAAAGGAACCATATATTTACCCGTAAAGATTTGAATAATATTAAAAAAGATATTGTTGTAACAGACAATCATATAAACCCAAGCTCATTCGATGAAATAAGCGTAGAAATGTGGGTAGAAAGTATGAAAGAGAGAAAAAAATATTATTCTTGATTTCAAAAAACAAGACACTGATCATTGAAAAAAAAAAAAGGATTTTTTTCTTGCTTTTATGATGCCTCTTCAGTTAGATACGTTTATTCAATTTGGGAGGGATAGAATATGTGTTGATTCAACCCATGGCATATCAAGCTATGGGTTTGAGCTTGTTACCGTAATGGTAATCGATGAATATGAAGAAGGTTTCCCTGTTAAATTTTGTGTTACATCGACTGTAAATTTTAAATCAATGCAATATTTTTTTAAAAAAATTAAAAAAATACTCTCCCAGAAGAGATAAAAACCAGAGTTTTTATGAGTGATGATGCTCCTTTTTTTTTTTATCAGGCGTGGGAGAGTATTTTTGGTCCTGTCAAAGTTCATCTACTTTGTGCCTGGCATGTGGATAGAGCATGGCAAGGACATTTAATTTCTATTCCATTAGAAAAGAGAAGATATGTGTATAAATTTTTAAGTCAATAACGTATGAGTTAGATGAAGAAACTTTTCACAAAACTCTTTAATTTTTAGCAGAATTAGAAAAAGACTGTGATACGAAAAATTTTCATTTATATTTTACAAAATATTATGCAAGTAGAAAAGAGATGTGGGCATACTGTTACAGAAAGGGAGCAAAATTAAACACTAACATGCATCTAGAACATTTTCACAAAGAGATTAAACATATTTATTTAGAAGGGGGGAAATGTAAAAGAGTAGATAAATGCTGTGAAAGTTTGCAAAATTACATCACAGATAAACAGTTTGAAAGACTCATTAAAACCATAAAGGCAAGATCACAAAAAAACATACAGATTCCTATCACAGACACAAAGAGGGCCAAAATATTATTTCGAATTGCCAACAGATATCACAAGATAAGTAGGTAGTAAAATCAACCACATTTCCAAGCAAAACATATACAGTCCAAAAAACACACACATGTACAAACACATGCAATATAATCTGTCGTGAATGTGTATGCTGTATGTCAGCATATGAATGCACATGTCATGACTTTTCAATTTTGAACAATTTATGTAAACATATTCATGCTGTTAATCAATCATCTGAAATGCACACAGCATACTCTGGTCCTCTTCATATCACACCATCCTCAAAAACCACACTACCTAATACAAATACACTAACTGATAATGTAACAAGTAATTCAGAAATAAGCAAAGAACACATTTTAAACAAAATTAATGCTTTATATTCTAAAATACAATCAAAATCATCAATACATCCCGATATGGCCAGACAAATTATGAACTCTCTCAATTCATTAGATCATGTATTAAACATTAATATAACAATCCTTGAGAACCTGCTAACAAGAAAATAATCCCACAGAAAAGATTTTTTTCAACAAAGAAACAAAAAGCTCAGAAAAAAAAACAGAAATTAAACAAACCATCCAAGGAAGAACAATTAAATACTGAAAACATATTATTAAATAAACCCTATATTAGCATAAATTCTAACAATGATCACGATTATATTTAAATGGATAGAAGAATTAAAAATTAGAATTTCTTTAAGTTAACATGTGAAAGTAAGGTGTAACAAGAAATGCAATAGCAAATCTATTGATTATGAAGACTTTTTATGAATACCTCAAATGTTTGAATTTTTAATAAATTTTTACCCATTATGTTATTTTGTTAAACATAACAAACATCATGTGTGTAACTGAGTACCTCACATACTTGTTTATTTGATGAATGTACATACGTTTTTTTGTTAAATGTAACAGAGTACTCTATATGTTTGCTTTTTTGATAAATGTATGCAATATCTGTTTTTCTCAAATATAACTGATGAATAATAAATTTGATTAATTTTTTACACATTTCATATTGTCTGTTTCATTTGTCTATAATACATTTTTATATTTTCCCATTACTTATTGTATCTAAATTTTTTATACAAAATGAAATTAAGAACAAGTCACAATTAATTCATTTACTCAAGATCTGGTAAAAGTGGCTGGGTCTTTTGGGGCACTAATGTTGTTAGAAACTTCCAAACAACCCTCGCCTTTATACCATAATTTACTTTCAGTTGGAACCAATTGCCCATTACATTAGAATATATTTTTAAAGGATTATCAAAATAATAACCAAATGTTTAAAAAATAGTAAATTTCACACATCTGTTTTATAAATTATACAGTACATCAAAATAAATAATTTCAAAACAATTAATATAAATCTTGGTCTTGCTATTAAAAATCAATTTAGCCAATCATGTTTTGATATTTAATAGTTATGAATACAGGGTAGTTGAAATATAAATATCTAAGTTATAGGCATAAAGAGAAATTTTCAATGGAGAGGGTTGTGCTTACTGTAGAAATCTGAAATTGCCAATAAATAAGTAAATATTTATAACAGAATAAACTGTTTTTCATTTTTTTAACGAGTCTAACACTTAAATTTAGTTAATTACCTAGTGTTTCTAGAAATAATTAAAATCCAGCTTAAAATTTTCTGCAAAATTTATGTTGTGAGGAATATTGTATACATGATCTATAATTATACATGGGAATGCCTCCCCCCTCCTAAAAACTGGATAATAGTTATTTGTGAACAACTGAATATATCTACCCTGTATATATAGATCTCTCTGTAAATAAGTACCAAATATTTTTTGACATTATACAGAAACTTAAAAGTGTATACTGAAGCAATTTTTTTTTCATTTTATAGCATTAATAAGGTTTTAGGAGATACCTTTTATTAAAATGTTGCATTTTTATGAAGGCTTTTAAATTCTGGAAAATTTTCTAATAAATGATAGGGTTTGAACTAGAATAATATAAAAAACTAATAATTTAATATAGATTATAATGCACTAATTAATGGGTAGTTATTTTACAAATTAATAAATAAATAAATACCACTAACATTATATAAATAATGAACAATATTGGCCAGCAAATAATAGTTTAAAATAAATTTAACTCTTACTAAAAATTAAAAAACATTTATTTTCTTTCAACATTCGTATCATGTTAAACTGCGGGATGGTAAATATTTCATTTTAAAGTAAAATGTCCGTACAAAATTTCAGGAACTATTAAAATTATATAACATTTTTTAAAAAAAATTGTACAATTTTTATTGAAACAATATTCTGTTATATTGATTCCACTGCAGTATGACACAGAAATATTTCTCAATATTCAAAGCACTTAAATTTAAAAGAACAGCTGCTGTCTTTTTAAACTTGCAACGGATGTTTTCACAACACATTCATCGCAATCAATCAGAAAAGATGAACTCCCAATGACCAATCAGAGTTCGAGTGCGTTTTGTCCGAGCGCAGATTTAGTCGCCTGTAGTTTAAACAGAACAGAAACTTTAGTTACGCTCCGCCCTCACCATCTTACAAGTATGACAGAGCGGACTGTTAAAAGAATGTGGAAAGAAAATATGTTAACAACATATAATGTATTAAAAGTATATATATAATTTGTGTTTATAATAAAAAAGTGATAGTTGCGAACTTTAAAAAAAGAAGGAGACACATTCAATAACTTGATGTGGCGTTAAGTTAAAATATAAAACTCCGCCAGTCAAACAACAAAATGATTAAAATAAAACTTTTCTCTCTCTCTTAAAAACGAAAGAGAGCGTATCTTTTTTATGAAATATTCTAGACTTTAAAAAGGAAGGACTCCCTACATTAACTTTTTGTCAAATGTTTCGTTTCGAAAACCAAATTCCAAAGAGATATAAAAATTTTATGCAGAATTAAAGCAATTGTTATAATAGTTTGTCACCTCCTACCTTATAATTGTTCTTTCCATTCTGTGAATTGTTCCTTGTCGTTATTATTAAAAGCTCCTCCTACCTGGAATTGATATAAATCAGATGTGGATCTTGCTTTGATATCAGGGACTTCCCCCTCTGCCTTCGTAGAGTGAGGACGTTATCCTGTGCGCTCCTGCGGATTAGTGGTTTTCCGGTTGCTACTGTTTTTTTATCCGGTGCTGTGTGTGGTGTTGGGCCGCTTGGCTCGGGTATCTTGCCGTCGCTGTACGGTTATTTTTGTGATTGTGTGTGCTCCTGGTTTTCGACGCGGACTGGACGATGGCTGATGTGGCTTATGCTGAGCCCGAAGCAATGGATGATGGATCTGTACGTGACGACGAGAGCATTTGCTCGAATTCTTCTTCGTGTTCTATTATTGATGACGTCGTGTCCTTCCACTCGAAATTTAAAGAAACATTCGACTCCAATTGGGAATATTACCCGTTAATTCAAGACTTCCTGTCCTTCGTGGAGACCCTTCTGGACGAGCGAGACGAAGACATGCCTAAGGTAAGAGATTCTTTAATTCCAATTTTTGATTGCATTGATAACCGTTGTCATGATATTCATGTTTTTATGTCTAATTGCTATTTTAAAATGTTTTTTAATGGTATGCATAAATTTATTAATAAGTATTTAAGTGCATTTAATGTTGAAATGATTAGAGGTAACGACGACTGTCTCAGGATTATTGAAAAGAAAAATGCTAAACGTAAAAGAAAAAATTCTAATGACTCTGATAATGATAATATTATAGTAACTAAAAATAGATTTGAATGTTTAACTGTTGAGGAACCCCAAAATAATGATGAAAATATTACTAATGAAATAACTAGTAGTAACGTAAATAAAACTAATGATGCAAATGTTAATGTAAATGCTCTAAATAACAGTACTGTAAATAATGAAATTAAACGTAAAAGTCCTTATCAATTATTTGTTGAGGTCCCAACTAACTGTAAACAATTATTGCAAACTCTGCACTCCCTATCTAGTAACATAAATACTAAACTAAATAAAAATAAAATCCAAATTACAACAAATTGCTTAGATTCCTTCAGGAAAATTCAAAGATACCTAAATGAAAACAAAATCCCTGTTAGGTCCCTTGACTTAAAATCAGATAAACCAAAAAAATTCATTATTAGAGGCCTCCGTGTAAACACAGAAATTAGTGATATTGAGGAAGCCCTTAAAGAAGTAAAAATTGAACCCTTAAAAATTGCTTATCTTAAATCGCAAAACTAAAAAACCTATGCCACTATTCCTCGCAACTGTAGTCTCAAACTCTTTTGTAGATAATATTAATAAAATTAAAACTATTAACTATCTTTCAGTAACCTTCGAAAAATATAATAATGTATTCATCTCCCAATGCTATAGATGTCAGGAGTTTGGTCATTCTTCTCTAACGTGTAACTTAACGCCTAAATGCTTAAAATGTTCAAAAAATCACTTAGCTAGAGAATGTAATATAGAACCCCAAAACTTTAAATGTGCAAACTGTGGTGAAAATCACACAGCAAACTTCAAAGGTTGCAGGGCTCATCCTGCCAACAAATTAAAAAACAAAAATACTAAAAAACCTCAAAGCTTCACCCCTGCCCCTATTCCAGCAGTTAATGCTTGGGATCAGAGAAAAAATAATACAACAGGTAATAATCCTAAAATAGCTATCCCAACTTCAAGTTTAATAACCTCCAATTCTACCCCAATTAAAGAAAAAACTGAATCCCCAATTAAAACTAAAGAAACTAGCAGTTTAAAGCCTAATGATAAAAGGAAAAATGAAAAACCAAATAGTGCTAAACCTGCTAATGATAAAAATAAAAGTACTACTAAGAAAACTAACTCTAATGAAAATAACTCTAATAGTAATAATTCTAATCCTGAAGGTATAGGTGAATTATTTAAATTAATTGTAGACTTCACTAAAAACTATAATGTTAAAGATATCATTAATATGTTTAAAGAAATAGCCAAAATTATGAGAGAAAATAATGATCCAATTCAAAAACTCCTGATGGCCTTCGAAGTTATAGCTAATTATTTTGACAAACCCCATGATGGTTAAATATCAATGTGTCTCTACCCTCAATATTTTATTTTGGAATGCAAACGGCCGCGGTAATAAAATTACCGAACTTAGGAATTATTTAGAAGACTCTGATATAGATATTGTATTAATTCAGGAAACTAAATTAAAACCGAATATTAGGTATAACATTGCTAATTATATACTTTACCGTAAGGATCGTGCTACTGTTGGCAGACAAGCCCAGGGTGGTCTTGCCATTTATATTAAAAGATCTATCAATCACTATGCTGTATCTGACCTTGTTTCGGACGTACTTGAATCCCACTCTGTTATGGTTTTGCCTGACAACAATAACAAAATTCTAATAACTAATGCTTATTTTAAAATTGGTAGAGGTTTCCCTAAAGATGATATTCTTAAAATTCTTAATTACTCTAACTACTCTGTTATGGCTGGTGACTTTAATGCCCGTAACAAAGCCTGGAACTGCTATAGTACTAACAATTATGGCCGAGAGCTTCTAAATTTAGTCACCGATAATACTGATGTTAACCTTCTTCACCCCCCCACCCCCACTCATTTTTCTTCAGGACGACCCTCCACTATTGACCTTGCTCTCATCAAAAACGTCCCCTTTAAATGTAATGTTGAAACTCTGGATATTTTTGACTCAGATCATTTGCCAGTTCTTCTGACAATCGATCTGCAGTTGACTACCCAAGTTTCTGAGCCCACCACTTATACTAATTGGCGTCAGTTCCAGGAAACTCTTGCCTCTGCTAAATTATTTTTTCCTAGTATTAGATCTACTAATTGTATAGAAAGTGCTGTAATTAACTTAACTGAAACTATTAATGCAGCTAAGAAAAGTTCTTCCCTTATAATTAAAAAACCTAAAGTTCATAAATTACCTACCCATATTAAGAATTTAATTCATAATAGAAATGCAGCACGTAAACTTTATCAATATCTTCGTACCCCTTCATCCAGGCAAGAGTACTTTGTTCTCAAGCGGACTGTCAGAGAAAAGATTCAAATTTATAGACAGAAACAATGGTCAGATTTCATAAGTAACCTTCCTACAATTTTTTATAATATTTCTACAAAGGGGTAATTGTACTATTTTTTTTGGATTTTGGGAAAGCAGATCGTCATGTTATAAGAAAATTTGGATATAGGTCATTTAGAAGACGAAGATAGACCGAGGATTAGTACGAAAATTTATAAAGTTATTTTAATAGATGCTTATTAAACGTTAATAGTTATAGACGATGTTGTTTAATGTACCGATATATTTAATTGTGTTTAATTTTAATTTCGATTGCTTAAAATAATTTTTTGCGACTTCTTCTAAATTATTTAACTAATGTTTTTTTGTAAGAGATTCCATATCTGTTCTCGAATATATAAAACTACCATTATTAAATCAGGACTTTATTTATATCCTAAATTATAGTTTTTTTTAGTACTTACCGCATATTATAGATATGAGAAATTTAAATTATACCAAAAATTGAACTTAATATATTCCTCTACCCAAAAAATCATAAAAAAACATAATTCACTCCACTATCAAAATTATTAATTATAATCCATCTTTTCATATGTTCATATTTTATAATGAATTTATGTATTTTGTTCTTAAAGAATTTTAAAAATGATATTTATTTTTATTAATGAAAACTTCAATCCCTGTAATTTTTTACTTGTTAAAATACTCATAAATTAAACTACCTCTAAATGTCTTTTAATTTTAAAAACACATATCAGCTAGATTCTTGATCTTTGGAGTTATTTGTTGGTTAAGTTTCTATTTTAGTTAATTTAAAAATGAACATAGGTATGTAAATTTTTTATATTAGATCATTCTTAAAAAAATTGTATTTTTTCATATTTATAAAAAGTTTTTAAAATTAAAATCTTATAAATTTCTTCATAATAAATTTTGTATAATTAAATTTTTCAATTCTTTTTTCTTTAAAATCTGTTTTCATTGTGTGAATTTTATATTAAAAATATTATTAGACTGATATTTCTAATATTATAATTATGAAGATAAAAATTTATAATATTAGTCCGCATTAAAATAAAAATTTCTAAATTTTATGTTAATATATATTTTTTTAACACAGAAAAATTTTTCTATGTTCTGTGATATTTAAAATTTTTACTTTCTCTTAAATAAATTCCCTAATTTTTATCTATTAGTTAGTAATACTAAATTATGTTTGTATTTTTTAATGATAAAAGTACCTCTATCGTACTTCAAAATCTAATACGAAGCTAAAGTCATTAGTAATATTTAAATATAGACAAAATTTATTATTTACAATCTAATCCCATTGTTAGAGTCTTACATTTAAAATGTACCATATTAATCTTCCTCTAAATTTAAATTTTTTATAAATATTGCCTTATATTGTTTAAAATTTACTACACCTTATTATAAAATATAAAATAATTTTAATATATATTCCAGCATAATCTACGCATTATATAAAATGTTTTTAATATTATGTAAACTAATTAAGTAATAAAATAAAATTCTTTTATTTATAAAAAAAACATATTTTATATTATTTCTAGATTTATTTATTTTTTTGCCGCAAGTTTAATATGAATTTAATTGAAAAGTACAAAATAAAAGTATCATGAGGCGAGTTAAACATCTTTCGATATTTTACCCAATGAAAGTAATAAGACGTGATTTCAATATGTTAACGTTCAAACAGTCTTGTATTAAAGCATCAATAAATTTTACAATAGCCTCAATAGTATTCCAAATGAAATAATAGCCGAACTTCCGGATTACGATTCTACAATAGCCCTTCTAAGAAACGCATGCGTAGCCGCAACTGATTTTCCTGACAATAGATATATCTATATTTTATTAATCTTTCCTTTCTGTGCTTATTACTTCATCCCCTTCCCTATGTTGTAACGTAAATGTTTGATGTCTGTGAATAAAATAAAAATAAAAATAAAAAATTATAAAAATATAAAAATAATAAAAATATTATGTGTATTTTTTATTATGGAGCAGAAATTGTACCTAACTGTGTTCGATGTTATTAATTAGATCGTAAGACTCCATCTAGTGTAAAACCTAAAAGTGCCTACTAATTATATTTTTTTTCAGGGTATTAATACTTTCTGCTAGTATTTTTCAGGTTCAAGACTACAACCACCAGCCCTTACGATTTCTCTTACCCACCTTTTAATGACCGGAATCTAAATTACTCCTTTCTAAATTTAAAATTATATATTTTTTCTTAACAGAGCTCACCTCGCTTACTTCTACCTTTAGATCGGGGACAAGGCCTTCTGGCTAAGGAGCCCCATAACCGCCCGTAATTATCGGGAGGCGTTTGGCAATCGTAAACCTTTAAATGCTTGGAATTTAGCTTATTTCTTCATATATGCCTGTCTTTCCGACGCAACCTTTTAAAATAATTCTACATTCTATAATAAATTTTATGATCAAACTAAAAGTGAGGATATATATATAAATGATATTTAAATAATTCGATAATTTTTATAGATAAACATAAAATCATGATTTGACCTAAAATATGTGAAAATCACAATAATTCCAGTTTAAATCATGTCACTTTTGCAAATTTGCAAATGTTTTTAATTCTATTCTTTTCAAGCAACAAACTGTTATCATAGTAATCACCCAGCTGAGGTAATAGGATGACTTTAATCTTTTATGCCTCTATAAATTTACCCAATTAGTGAACTAATATATTGTAAATCGAAAAATCTTTATCTATGATTGAAGGCTGGACGATGGTCGAATGGTTAGGGCGCTGATCTTCGGTACAATAGTTCGTGGGTTCAAATCTCAGTGTGGCATATTTGTTCGTAGCCTTTTGGAATCGGCTTTAAGTAGCAGATCTCGAACATTATTAGTAAAATACCCCTTAAGTTTCAAAAAAGTTTACAGCAGCGCTCTAAACCAAACCAAACCATGATTGTAGTCTGTTCTCTGCTATTATTGCTATTATTTCCTTTCTAAAGGAGTTTTCATTTACCGAAGCTTTAATAATTGAATATCATAAATACAGCTATAGTCTAAATTTTATTGCAAAAATAATCAGTGCGAATGTTCAGTATACCTGAGATATTATTCTTATTAGTCAATAAGCTATTACAATATTTCCGCAAAGTGTATAAACGATAGTCAACTAAAAAATGTTTCGTTAGAATGTCATCGGTCAATAGATAATTTACTATTAAATAACTGCTTCAAAAAAAGATATCTATACATATATAAACAATATAACACGAAATAAAAGTAGTTCACTCTCAATTTATTAAAAGATGTCCATTTTTTTTTAATTCTAAAAATTAAAATTAAAAAGAAACTTGTATAAAAGAAATTAAGTTATTAATTATTTCCAGATAAGAATGCAAGGAGTACTTTTTAGTTATAAACATTCTAAGCACAGTTTTGATGTGTTAATTTTAAACTAGAAGGGAGGAAAATTCATATACCACAAAACCCAGACAGAAATTTAAGTTTAAAAATGGCACTATAACACTATCAATAATTAATAAAAAAACTCCTTTGGAACGATACATTTATTTTTATACTTTAGTATTAAGTGAAATGTTTATAATATATACATGTATACATTTATTTTCACATTTTAGTGCTAAGTTTTAAGGTTTATAATATATACATGTATGTACTCTCTAGAGAATATTGAATTTTTCATGCTATTAATGCAAACATAACTAAAACTAGTTATTATCGAAAATTTTCTAAAACGTTTTAGTAAGTCGTAATGTAATCTCAATTAAAATAGAAAAATTTTGTTTAAAGTATAGTTTAAAATCAGCCTTTTTAAATCTGATGAAATACCATTTTTTATGAAAATATTAATACAGTATTTAGTCATCACATCCCCCAGTTACATTCCGAAAAGTTCCACGATAAATTTTCCTTGAAACTGAGAAGCTGAAATTTGCCTCAAGCAAAATCTGGGCTAGATTGATTCTTTTCAAAAGACCCTCGTCCGTGACCTTGACAGAAAACCCCTCTCGAAGGTCACAGCTCCTCCAGTGTTGTTTGGTTTGCGGTTTGACGTACCACTAAGCACATGCTAGAGACCATATATGAATTTGTTACAAAGTAATTTCACAGTAATTACATTAAATATTATATTTTTCAATGATAGTTACATTTTTATTTCCCTTTTCAAATAAATAATAAAGTCAGTAAATATTTAAAGATTACACGCTTTGTGAACAGATTTAACTAACATAAAATGATCATAAACATTTAATGATGTTGACATGTGAAATAATTATAGCAAATAAAACTATAAATTATAAAGAAACTCGTTAATAATAGTAACCAAAAATATTTAACATGGAAGTCCTCGAAATAAGTGTTATATTTAACTGAATTCACTTTTCGACAGAACTGCAGATAATTGTTATATAATATACAAGACAAAATTATCTACAACCAAAGGAGAGATTTCGATTATTAGATATTAAAGTGTAGGACATCGAAGAATTGGTAAGGAAATTAATTCTCAGTAGAGAAAATATGTTCCACTTTAAGGAATACAGTTAATTCTTCGTCAAAAAAGAAAGAAAAGTGTTTCTTACAGAAAAATATGAACTTATGATGTTACTAACAATAGAAAATGCTTTTAAAAAGCTCTATATATTAAACTTGAAAAATGTTTCTAATAAATAATAATGTATCAATATATAATATATATATATATATATATATATATATATATATATATATATATATATATATATATATATATATATATATATATATATATATATATATATATAATTTAGTCTAATAAACGTAACACTTTTACCTTTCAATTTGTAATAAAACATATTTAAAAGAATTGTTTACTTTATATATTAACACTTATTAAAAGAAATTAGACTATTATGCTAATATTTTAAGTTTATTTTTAAATATCCGTAAAGGGGACAGATTTTTCATGATTGAAATGCATTGCACACAACTAACAGCTACGCTTAGGTAAATTAATCTATAACATAACCTTTAGAAAAACTATTAAACTGTTAAAAAAATCGCATACCTTAAAAAGATACTATCTTTATATTATAGAGTTTCAATAATGCAAAACAAAATGCTTTATTTTAATCAACATATACTACAGTTTCAATTCTTTAAAAAATCATATAAAATTAATTTAGTCCATATTTTAAAAGCGATATTAGTATTTCAAATTTCGTAAGATGTATCATTTAAACATCTGACATTGAAATAAAACCATTATTAAAATGGCGTTGTGTTTCAGCAGCTTTGTGTAAAGTCTATATTTTTCTTTTTTTTGAATATATATATATATATATATATATATATATATATATATATATATATATAATATATTGTAGGATGATTTAACAGCGGTTGCACTGGGCACCTGGCCTGCAAAACCTAAATCTAGGCTGCAAGTATATATTTGTTATCTATTAAAGGTATTAAAGGTAAGACATTATTGAGAAAAGTCTGAAATTTTATTATAAATAATTACAATAATTTTAATGATATTGAATCACAAGTTAAAAAACTAACATATAAAACAAACGGAAGGTGATTGAAAATAAACATGTTTAGAAAACCAAAGAGTTAACACAAAAAATGAGTTACCGCATTTTAAAAATTAGATCATGAAGACATGCAATCAATTAATAATCTGTACATCACGCACACACACACACACACAAAAAGTATTAGATAGGAAAATGTTTTCAAATGATAAAATTATTTTGAAAATTTTATTATTCATGCTAATTTGAAGCCCATCAGGGTAGCTCTCATTCTGTTTTATGAAAAGAGTATATTATTTTAGAAATTCAATATCAGAGAAAACATTGCAAAATATGAGCGGTGTTCATAAATGATGTAACACTTTTTTTTCAATATTTTGGACCCCCTCCCCATTTTTTATAAAATATCACACTTCAACATATCCCTTCCCATCCTCGTCACATTTCCCTCAATATTTCATAAAACTATACACTTCAGAAATAAAGCACTATACAAAGGCTATTTTCAATTTTAACTACATGTTTTAATGACATATACCTAAATGCAACAATAATGATTCGTGGACTTATTTTTGTATGACATAAACATGATTATTATACAATAGCAATAAATTATTAACGGAAAGAGCAATTGAAAACCAAAGTATTTTAGAATTTAAAATGGAATATAACTTATTTAGCTTTAAAACTTATCTCTACAAAATACATTAAAACACATTGAATTAAAAAATTGCTTTAATAATATAGTTTTATTTAAATAGAAATATGACCTCATTTCATTTGAGATTAATTACATAAACATTTATTATAACTGTTGGAAATGAAGCGAGCGAACATTTTTACATTTATTCTGTTTGGCGCGCCAAGTATTGAGACGGGAGCATGCGCACTGCATATTCATTATTCATTCAAAGTCAGAAAGCGTTGAAGTAGTCTTCTGCTGTGTGCCGTTACGATATGTCTGCTGTGTGCGTGTTCTCGTCTTAAAATGTTTCTACTTTTCTTTTATCTAATCAAGAAATAAATGTTGTTTGTTAATCTACGGACTCCTCTATGAATAATTAACTTCATATGGTAGCAGAGCGTGGTTGAATCTGCCGCATTAAGAAAAAGAACTGTGTGATCATCAAAATCGAAACTTCGAACCTTTTCGGAAATGGAGAAGTTCAATGTTCCGCAGCTAACAGGAACGAACTATTTTATTTGGGCGTTGAAAATAAAATCAGCCCTAAGTTTAAAAAGGCTTGACTCTGTTCTCGATGAAGTGAAACCTGAAAATTTGGAAGCTATACAATCCGCGGAATGGGATCAAAGAAATGCTGATGCAGTCGCCTACATCAAACTGTCCCTTTCTGACGAACAGTCGCTACAGTTTGCGCAAGAAGACAACGCAAGACTTTTATGGGAAAAAATAAAAACGACTTTCATCGGCAGAATCGAAGATAGAAAAATTGATGCGAGCAATGAACTTAAAAATTTAGAAATGAAAAATTCGGAAAATGCGAACGATTATATTGCTCGAGCTAAAGGAATCTCCACTAAATGTTTGTCTCTTGGATTAGAAATTTCGGAAAGAGAATTGGTCTACCACACTGTACGAGGCTTAAGGGGCAAATTTTGTAAAATTCGCGAAATATTAAAAACGCAGAGAGAAAAATCTATGGAAGAAATCCTCGAAATTCTACGTGAAGAAGAAATGACATCTTGTGGATCCCGCTCTGAAAGTACCGCCGAAGCATTTTACTCAAGAAAGAATACTAATTCGAATAACAAGATTATGTTATATTTGTCGAAGACCAAATCACGTTGCAAAAGATTGTTTTTACAGAAATAATCAAAAAACTGTTCATTCCAACCAAAATAAGAACTCAGGAAAATTTTCTAAAAATCGGAGAAAAGAACAAAATCAAAACAAGAACTCTGTGTTCTCAGCAACTTGTTCTAGTGATAGTGACTCTGTGTGTGATAACATATGGATTTTAGATTCTGGTGCTTCTTGCCATATGGCAAAAGAAAAGGTATGGTTTAATAATATAATACCAGAAAATAAGGACATATACTTAGCAGGTAAAGATTCAAAAATTATTTCTGTTGGACATGGAACCGTTAAAGCTAAAACTAAAAATTTAAAAAATCCTGTTAATTTAACTATAACTGATGTTTGTTTTATTCCAAATCTAAGATATAATTTGCTATCTGTTACTTGTTTGATGAATAAGGGCTGTAAAATTAAAACTACTAATAACTGTGTGCTAATTTTTGATAAAGATGATGAGTTAGTTTGTAAAGCTTTTAAGAATAATAATAATAGATTAGAACTTTATTTAGAACCTGTATCTGAGAATGAATGTTGTTTTGCCAATCAACATACAAATAATTTTAACATTTGGCATAGTAGGTTGTGTCATTTAAATTCAAAATATATGACAAATATGAAGCAGTATATTGATATTGATGATAGTAACATAAATAATTTTAGTTGTGATGTTTGTGACATAAGTAAAATAACCAGAAAACCTCATCCAAATATTGTTGAAGAGCAAAGCTCTGAAATTCTGGAATTATTACATATTGATTTATGTGGGGCTATCAAACCTGAATCCTTTGGGAGTGCTAAATATTTTATGGTAATTGTGGATGATTTTTCTGGAATGTATTTCACTTATTTTTTAAAAAGTAAAGATGAAGTGTTTGATGTATTTTGTGAATTTAAAAGTAAATATGAAAATTTAACAGGTAAACGTATTAAGAAAGTCAGATCTGATAATGGGTTAGAGTTCGTTAATGCTAAACTAGATAATTATCTTGCAAATTCAGGTATTTTTCATGAAAAGACAGTACCCTATAATAGTGAATCTAACGGTAAAGCAGAAAGATGTAATAGAGTTCTTTTAGAGAGAGCCAGAACCTTATTATTTGAGAGTAACCTACCCTTTAAATTTTGGGCAGAGGCTATTAATTTTAGTACCCGTGTATCGAATGTAACTCCCCGTAAAGGTAAAGATAAATTACCTCTTGAAATTTGGACTGGAAAAGAAACCAAAACTAAATTATCTTAAAAAATTTGGTTGTGTAGCCTATTTTCACGTTCCAAAAATAATGAGAAATAAATTTGACATCCCTGGTAAACGTGGAATTATGTTAGGTTATTCTAGGGAAAGAATAGCATATAGAATTTATGATATCGAAAATAGAAGAGTAATTGAAGAAAGATCGGTCAAATTTAACGAAAAGTTAAAAGGTAGTTTGTATCTAGAAAAAAAGAAAATTCACAAATGTGGGATATTGATTCTTTCGAGAATTTATCTCATAGTCAGATTGAAATTAATAGACAAACAGGAAACGAAATTACCCATACTCAGTTTTCTGACGACGCAGCAGAAACAAAAAATGAATCGTCCAGACCTCCAGTCGCCGATAATCAAAACATTTCTGTTGATTTTGAAACGCGGACCGAAAGAGAGAATGAAAAATCGCGGGAAATAAAGATCTCGGATAATGACCCACATAATTTTCAACCCCGACGATCAGAGAGACTAAAAAATAAACAATTACAAGCTAATTTAACTGAACGTGTACCGGATAATTATGTAGAAGCAAAAAACGGTGTTAATTGGCCTGAATGGCAAATAGCTATGAAAAATGAATTAGATTCGTTGAATAAACACAATACATGGGAAATTATAGAAAGGCCAGAAAAGATTAAATTAGTGAAAAGCAAATGGGTCTATGCTTTAAAAGAAACTGACTCTGGTGAAATAAAATATAAGGCTAGATTAGTCGCTGCTGGGTTTAACCAGATAAAAAATATTGATTTTTCCGAGTCCTATTCTCCAGTTTTCTCAATAGAAATTTTCCGATTATTAATTTCTCTTGCTGCTAAATTAAATTTAATTGTAAAGTTTTTTGATGTAAAGACCGCTTATTTATATAGTGATTTAGAAGAAACAATTTTTATGTCCCCTCCACCAGGTTTTGAAAAAACAATAGGTGATGGAAAAGTATTAAAACTTAAAAAGAGTATTTATGGATTACCTCAGTCTGGTAGGAATTGGTATTTAAAAATAAAATCTGAGTTAGAAAAAATAGGACTTGTTCAATTGGCATCTGACAATTGTGTATTTATAAAAAATGATGGTAAAAATTTATTTATTCTATGTATGTATGTTGATGACTTAGGTATTTTTTGCAACAATGATAAAATGTATGAAGATATTATTTCTAAAATTAAAAATGTATTTGAATTGCATGAAAATAATAACTCTAAATTTTTAGGTATGGAAATTTTAAAACATACTAATGGTATTAGTTTATCACAAACTTCATATATTGAATCATTGCTGATTAAACATGGTCTTGAAGATTGCAAAACAGTGAAAACACCAATTGTTAAGGGTGAGGATAAGAGCTTTCCTCCTACAAATGAAATGGTTGACATAACAATGTATCAAGAGTTAATAGGTGAATTATTATTTTTATCCAGTAGAACACGTCCAGATATATCTTTTGTAACAACTTATTTGTCACAATTTAATCATAAACCCGAAAAAAGACATTATTTGTTAGCCAAAAGAGTATTGAGATATTTAAAAGGCACTAAAGATAAAAAATTGTTTTATGATAATGAGTTTGGATTTTTAAATGCTAGCTCTGACGCAAGTTGGGGAAACGCAGAAAATGGAAAATCATTTTCTGGGGGATTAATTTTATTGGGTAAATCCTTAGTTTCATGGAAATGTCATAAACAAAGAAGTGTTAGTCTATCTACTTGTGAAGCAGAGTTGTTTGCAATTTCTGAAATTTGTAAAGATATTGTTTGGTTAGTAAATGTATTATCCGAATTGCATTGTAAACAATTTATAAATGATGCTGTAACATTAAGCTCAGATAGCCAAGCAGCTATCCAATGGATCAAATGCACAAGGTCTTCAAATAAATCACGGCATATGAACTTAAGATTTCATTTTGTAAGAGATTTGTTAATAGAAAATGTCATGAAGATAGAATATGTTCGAACAGAACAACTACTAGCTGATTTTCTCACTAAAGCCGTAAGTGAAGATAAAATGTTATACTCTTTGAAGAATATTTCAGTAATTTTTTAATTGTGTAACATTGTAATTTGTATGTATAATTGTATGTGTTATTTTTGTGATTATTGTAATTACATTTATATGTATATGCTAATTTTTTAGAATTGAAAGGAAAAATGTATCCCTCGCAGGAGGGGTATGTTGGAAATGAAGCGAGCGAACATTTTTACATTTATTCTGTTTGGCGCGCCAAGTATTGAGACGGGAGCATGCGCACTGCATATTCATTATTCATTCAAAGTCAGAAAGCGTTGAAGTAGTCTTCTGCTGTGTGCCGTTACGATATGTCTGCTGTGTGCGTGTTCTCGTCTTAAAATGTTTCTACTTTTCTTTTATCTAATCAAGAAATAAATGTTGTTTGTTAATCTACGGACTCCTCTATGAATAATTAACTTCACAAGTGTATAGTACTAAAGAGTTTAATATCTTCAAAATAATAATGCATATTAATATTTACATATATTTGTGTAATTGTTGCATATTTATAGCATAAATCTCAAAACAAAATATTTTTTCATGTAGGAAGTGAGTACTTTTAAAAAGATCCAAATATTGACAAACATACGTATTTTCCAGTTTTTGTAATTTTCTATATTTATAAATAATATGCAGTTCTTGATGATTTTAAGTGGTCTTTCCCAAATAAATGTAAGGCTAAACAGAAAATCTTTATTCATTGATAACCGCCCCTCTTTATTTTTGTAAATTTTTTGATAGGACACTCTTACACAATTACAGTACTGAATGTATAAATTTGAAAAAGGAGAAGTGTACTATATTATTGAACAAAATGTGTGTTACTTCTTTTACAAAAGTTTACTTGTAATTAAGTTCACAAAAAAATTTAGATGCATTAAAAATATTTTTTTTTAAATCATATTCTTTCTGATTTACATAATTGAAAACATTGTGAAAACAAATTAAATGCTCAAACATTGTGAAAGGGCTCGAAAAAAAAGGGATTAAGGAAAAAATATACCTAAACTTTTTACAATTTAAATTTTTTTTTTTTTAGTTTATTTTTTAAAAGTGACTTGAATAAAAAAAATATTGCGTTATTCTAATTGATGAAATTTTAAGGTTTGATATTTCTAAAGTTTAATAAATAAACTTAGACTGCTAAAATTGTTATTTAAGCTCCCCATTATCTCACAATTAATGAAACAACATATCACAGAAGTGAATCGGAACCAAATTTTAATAAATAAGGTCGGACCTTTTTTGTTTTTTAAATCTGTTTGATTTTTATTTCAGTTTATTGATTCTTATTTCAACTCCGCTATCATGTACGTATGTACAAAAAGATAAAAAGATGAATATAAAGAAATGTGACAGTGAATATAAATAAATGCGCTGACGTATGTATCTGTATTTTTTAATGAGTAGACAATGTTTCTCTACTACTTTAAATGTACCTAGTGTAATAATCTAAAAGTAATTTGAAAATATCTGTATTACAATTTTACAATCATTGGTTGTCCAATTGTAAAAAGTGCTCCAATATATGTTACAGGCAACTGATGTATTTTATAACAGTTTTATATTTATTGTAAGGAGGAAAGTTTCCTTCGCCCTCTCGTTTCATATGCAGCAGTTTCCAACATTGAACTACTCACCTATATCTAATATCTAAGTTTAGTGATAAACCGTATGGAAATCATGCAGAAGATATTTAAATAATCTAAAATAATTGATTTAATGAGATGGTTAAAGAAATGACGTCATAAAGCTAGAAAAAAAAATGTTATTTTTACTTACAAATTGATAAATTTAATCGCCTGCTCTTAAAATGGGGCTCGATATAATGGCATTAAACATTCAAAGAGGGGACGGGTTGGATTTCGAACGTTTTAAAGTGACATTATTTTTCGCTGTGATGTAAAGCTTATTCATACCAATTTATTTTAGAATCGGAACTATAGTTTAGGAAAAAGTATACTTTACTCGCGTTGAATTTATCTAATTCTAACTCATCAAAAATCCAATATGGATGCTCTATCCATTCCAGGTCTAACCGCTTCATAAATTCGAGGACATATAACTTAGGTATTATTACATAACGAGAAAAAAGTTAAAGAATACAAAACATGAAATTGTTTATGTG
This sequence comes from Pardosa pseudoannulata, assembly GCA_032207245.1. Lineage (NCBI taxonomy): Eukaryota > Metazoa > Arthropoda > Arachnida > Araneae > Lycosidae > Pardosa > Pardosa pseudoannulata. The sequence goes on from CM063497.1 coordinate 7,719,970, forward strand.
GCCAGGGACATCCGTACAACAGTACGTGAATTTAATAAAATTAAAACAATAAAAATCATAAAAAGTTGAAAAATAGT
>CM063497.1:7727546-7730046 GCA_032207245.1 Pardosa pseudoannulata
CGATTGTTATGTTTGGGGCTCCTAAGCAATGAATGCTACACAATACCTTAAAAATATAATTAATTAAAACACGATGCAGGAACAGTTGAAAAGTTAAAAATATAAATACAGTACAAAAAAGTTGCAATAATAAGATGAGTTTAATAACTATAGAACTTTATTTCCTTGCATTGTGTATCGTAGAGTTCTTTTTATATATATATATATATATATATATATATATATATATATATATATATATATATATATATATATATATATATATATATATATATATATATATGACAAGGAACAATTCACAGAATAGAAAGAACAAATATAAGGTAGGAGGTGACAAACTTTTATAGCTCGTTACTTAACAATTCTGCATAAAATTTTTAGATGTCTTTGGAATTTGGTTTTCGAAACGTAACATTTGACAGAAAGTTAAGGCAGGTGGTCATTCTATTTTAAAGTCTAGAATTTTTCATAAAAAAGATATGCTCTCTTTCGTTTTTAGGAGCGAGAGAAAAGTCTTATTTTAATCATTTTGTTGCTTGACGAGCGGAGTTTTATATTCTAACTTAACGCCACATCAAATTATTGAATGTGTTTCCTTCTTTTTTTAAAGTCTACTTTACCACTCTTTTATTATAAATACAAATTATATTTATATATGTCGTATGTGTGTGTATCACATAAATTACTGACCGCTCCCTTTATTATTATGCATCTTTAATACTGGAGATATGCCCTCATGGGCCAGGAACTCCGACAATTACCATCAAATGGAAGCTGGTGGTACAAACACACATCACAGAATTGTTCTTAGTCACGACGGGGGATACAGCTGTATAGTTTCGGCACCCCGGCTAATCTTCTACTCAACCCGGATGACTCTTTTGGCATTTGTTCCGATTGGACGGTCAGGGACCAGAAAATAAGAAGCCAACTGGATGACTCTTTTTGGATATAGCAAAGGCATCGCACACGACGGACTAATTTACAAACTCATTCAGCTCCGTGTGGTCAAGGTAATTGGTTTTTACGGAGTACCTAGCAGTGGAGAATGCAACCTCCGAACGAATAAAATCACAATATAATTTGGTGCATAAAAAAATAAAAGTTTGCCAAACAGAAATTTAATACGCTTACAGCTGCTTTCGAAAAAACGAAAGAAAAATGCTGTAAGGTGAGGAATTCGCTCACATAACAACGTATATGTGAAAAACAACGCGTTGAATGATTAAAAATAAACATTCTGTACCTTGAACAATGACAAAACACAACAGTAAGTATCAAATTTACACTCTGCCAGAACATAATCACATAAAATTGAAAAAAAAGTAATTCAGTATCGCCATCTAGTGAGCACAGGGAGAATTACAAATTACATAAAGGTTAAGTTACAATTTAAAAGGTAAATGAACACAGTGAATAATTAATCGACTCCAGGTACAAATTAATAAACATAAAGATAACAAAAAGATATTTTATATTTGGTTTTACGAAATTTTAAAATTTTTATTTGGTTTTACAAGTTTTTTATCATTTTTTTTGGTGTTTATATTTTTTATAAGACGAACACGGGACAACACAAATCAAGTAAAATAAAACTTGATTAGCAAGATAGCTGAAATGATGCGATACCCAAAATATAAGGGAAACATGAAAATATTAATAAAAACAAATCAAATTAAAAATTTGGAATTTTGAGCATAAAAGCTAAACGAGACAGGCACGTTACCGACTAGGCTAAACCTATTCTGTGAGAGAAGGAAAAATTACAGTGCGATTAGAATACAAAAATCAAGACGGGCTCTGAAAACGGGGCTTTACTCGTTTCTCCTCCTTTCAGATGGAGGAATAGACATATTAGAGCGATAAAAAATTGCTCTAGATCTTTTTGTAGAGCTTGGGATTGCAGGAACGTAAGCGGGAAGGTTGTTCCATAGGCCTGTATTTTGGATGTATGAAAAGTAATAAAGGGGAGAAGTATCTGATGGTTAGAAGTTTATTAGTATATATATATATATATATATTATATATATATATACACACATACTATGAACATATGTATACATGCACACATGGATATATATGTGTATACATATCCCTTATATAATAAAGCCTAAGTTATCTGTCCGTCTGTCCTCCAATTTATGAAGCGGTTGGACCCGGAATGGATAGAGGCATCCATTCAAAGCGAATAAAGTTTATCTTCTCCTAAACTATCAATCCGATTCTAAAATAAATAGCTATAAATATGCTTCATATCACAGCAAAAAATACTGTCGTCTTTAAAACGTTAAATCCAACCCTTCCCCAATTCTTCGAGAGTTTAATGCCATTATTTCGATCCCTATTTTCCCCGGTTAAGAGCAGGCGATTCAATTTATCCATTTATCACTTAATAAAGAGGTAAAAATAACAAATTTTTCTAGCATTGTGACGTCATTTCTTTGAACATCTCATTTAATCATTTCATGTTTTGAACTATTTAAATATCATCTGCGCTATT
>CM063497.1:7735046-7737546 GCA_032207245.1 Pardosa pseudoannulata
TTTTATACGTTTTATCATTGAACTTAGATATGACGTCAATAATTTTCTTTTATAGAGCAATTTATCGCAACGTCACGAACTACTATAATGCCCTTCCAATTCATTTTCATGTTTACAACAGCCAATACATAAACAATAAACTGCCCTTCCGTTTAAAACCTAAAGGCAAAACTGTCAACAGTTGATACGTGCCCTGCTGTGTTAAATCGCCTTATATTTGGCTTAAATTATTTCAATATCGTCTGTATTATTTTCGTACGTTTTATCACTGAACTAAGATAGGACGTCAATCATTTTCTTTTATATTTGACTTGAATAATAGATGAGGTACATACGTGATAATTTTAAATTGAATCGTCTATTATATTTTGTTGCAATGAAAATTTTATCACCGGCTATTATCAACAAATTATTTTCATATAAGTCTAGGAGTCTATTTCAAGGACTCATAAATATCTACCTTTTAAGTTCGATATCTTTGAAAATTAAGAAGATTGTTCGTTTGCGTGTTTGTTTTTCATACATAACCAGACTGTTTGACTCAATGAATTCAACGTGATTCTAGACTGCATTCGCAGTACTGGGACACTTTAGAGGAGTATGAAGATACACAAATTATTAATTGTGTGCCAGATAATTCTCAGCCAAAGCATAAACCATTTTTTACTTGCTTCGTTGAGTACTTTACAATTCTGGAAAATTAAAAAATTTATCGACCCCGTCATATGACGGGCTATATGCTACTACAAAAACAACTGTATTGAAAATAATCTTTTATATTACTTGCGTGCACTGACATATTACACTCAACGTAGGGTTTGTCATTTGATGAAAACAGTTCATTAAAACTTCTGTTAAACGGAAACAAGTTTCTTTTCGAAACTCTTTAGGATGACGAAGCGATTATACAATACATGAAATAAATATATTATACATAATATAATTATATATTTATTTATATAAAAATACAGAGATAAATATAACATTTATTTGAAACCCGTAACTAGCCAGGTTCAAGGCTTGGTAATAATCTGTTAGTATAACGACTAGGTACTAGTTAATTTATTCTTATGTTTTCTGTATTTCTCACTTTCTAATACTAGTGACACCTGTATGAAGGGGTGCGGTACCTCCTCCTAAAAGAAAATCTGCGTAGAATTTCGCTAACTATTAATATATAACAAATATTTTGAAATATTTGTACGACTTTTTTCATATGTTCAGGGCATCTGCCAAAATAAAATTTTTCAAATCCATGACTTTTCATGACTTTCCCTGATTTAGCAGATTATTTTCCATGACTTTAAAAAGCTTTCGTTAAAAGTATATATGAATAAAACTTCTGACGTACATACAAATGAAATAGATGCTTTTAGAGAAATGACAGGAATTTTATCATAAAAAAAGCTATCAACTTACTTTATCAGTGTTCATAAACTCGCATACATAAAAATAAATTGTTGTATCTGCATACCTAAGTTTAATCGTATAGCCATTTTTCAATCCAAATGTTTCTCATTTGAATTCGGGGTACTTTGGTATTATCCGGGTGACCACGAATAATAGCCAAATATAACCCTATAATGTTTATATACAATATCCCTAGAGATAAACTTATATTTTGTGCAAAAATCTTAACTAACTTTTATTAAAAAACTATTATTCTATTAATAAAATTTTAATCTACAATTTAAGAAAAAAAAAAAAAAAAAAAAAAAAAAAACAGAATAATATACATTTACCCACCCATTAAGCTTTCTTGCTTCGAGTTTCCTTGGTGAACCAATTTTACTCGGCAATAGGGTGAATAGGATAATGCACAAATACCAAACTCAGTAACTTCCAGCCGAATGACAAGTATAAAAATAGAATTAAACAATTCAATGCATTTTTATTAATCGGCAGTTTAGCTGATCCATGACTTTCCACGACTTTTACTCATTTTACTTGAAAAATCAAAACTTTCCATGACAAAATGAATCCATTGTCTAAATCCATGATTTTCCATGATTTTCGATGACTTTCCAGATGTGCGGAAACCATGTATGTTATAAAGTTATGAAATAAAACTGGTAGATAATAAAACAATATAAAAAAATTAAAAACCATGTTACATTACTATACGATAGATTTCAAAAATTTACACGATAAAAGTCATTTTTAGAAAATTATCGTGCAGGGATATCGCTATTTTAACAAAAACCTGTATGTTAATATTAGTTTTGTATAGTAGTCGAATATTTCGTTCCTATATCAACTGAATAACTTTAAGCGTTATCTTTAATCTTTATCCGAAAAATGCATTCAAAAATTTAGAAAGATATTGGCACGATTAAAAATTTAACACGAAAAGTAGTTTATACATAATGCGAAAAGTGTCGTTCCCTGTTTCGACGACAGCTAGGAGATACGTGGTACAATTTTGGGGTAACGAAAGGTTTATACTGAAATGAAATAGTGTGACCCATTTTCATTACTAACAAACGAGCAATAAATAAAA
>CM063497.1:7747546-7753028 GCA_032207245.1 Pardosa pseudoannulata
TGGAGAGTAAAAAGGGCGCGGCTAAAGCCTCATTAACATACGGCACATAAAGCAACACTACAATTTAGACTTAAAGTATACAAATAAAAGAGATACATATATAAAAAGAGAATAATCAAATAATTTTAGAATTAATAATTAAGTGTTCGGAAAAAGAAACATTAAAGAAACATTTTTAATTTGTTGGTAAATGTGTGACGCGAAGAGACGGAGCCTTGTAATAAAATAAGTAATGCAATAATAAAGCAGCTTGTAATATTACTAAAAGTATTATTTTTTTTCTTAGAATTTCATTTTACTGAATATATATTTAGGAAAGATGCGGAACAGATGCATTATAGCCGCCGGTCCCGTCCGCCATTTTTTTTTTTTTTTTTTTTTTTTTTTTTTTTTTTTTTTTTTTTTTTTTTTTTTTTTGCGACCAACAGAAAAACGCATGATTTGAAAAGTCGCCAAGTAGAAAAACATGGCGGCGGTGCGTATTTTCTGAAAGATCACCAAAAAGAAACATGGTGGCGGTCACGTGGCATATTTGAAACACAACATTAACAAAACTAAACTTTAAAAGGAAACAACAGATTAACAATTTAAAGTATTATTAAAATAAAATTAGCATAATAATAATAATCATTTTTTACGTTTTTTAAAAAATAAATAACAGATTAGTAATATTTATGATATGTGTCAACAGAGTAAACACGATATATATCATTTTAATAAGCACTAATATTATGAAGAATCTAACATGTGAGGGGGGTTCCCCCCCTCAACCCCCCCCCCCCTTGTGCAAAGAACAAAATAAAAATGTTCCAAACCAATTAACTTAGAATATCCTGATACATTTTAACTATTTCAAAACCGAAATAACTGCACCCGTCTTAACTAAATCCCAGAAAATGATAAGAACAAAAACAAAATGTTCCAAACCAAAGCATCTTGTTTGGTTTAGAATATTTTGATACTTTTTAACAAATTTCAAAACCTAAATAACTTACCCGTCATAACTAAATTAACTAAATCCCAGAAAATGATAACAACAAAAACAAAATGTTCCAAACCAAAACTTCTTGTTTGATTTAGAATATTTTGATATTTTTTAACAATTTTAAAACCGAATTAACTTCACTTGTCATAACTAAATAAACTAAATCCCACTAACCAAATACATAAAAAAAACTCAAATTCGGAATTCCATCATCCCCACAAACGTGTCGTTTTGAATGAAATGCAAATCCAACCTCAGGTCTAAGAATTTCCTGATATTTCTTCACAATGCTACAAATAGTTAAAACCGAAATAAGAACATCCATAACTAAATACCAAAAATAACTTACATACCTACGAGACAATCTACTAATCCAAGTCTGGAAGGAAAATATTTAGAACAGAAAATTTGCATAGGCGGGTAATGACGTCATAAATCAGGTGTACCAATAGCTTCCATATTCCCCTATCAAAGTTAAGGCATATACACCAACCTAGTCATCGCCCCAAAAAATCGCCAAGTTTGCCACAAAAAATCGCCAAGTTTGGCGAGAAAAAAACCCGGCGGCTATAATGCATCTGTACCAAAAATGCAGTATCAGAGTTATCGTCTCGCATGAACACAGGCAGTGGCGGAACCTGTATTTCTGGAAATAAACATTTAAAACACAAGGAAAATGAAAAAAAAGTCTTCATCTTTTAATTTAAATCCATCCAAAGAGCAATTTAACCGTAAAATTTTCGCATTATATTAGAAAAAAAATTTTCCTCATAGAAAATTGTGATAATAATGTTAATGTTAATGTGACATGAGATCCATTTAAAGGAAGAGGTTGAATATAAAGGATGTAGCATCGCAGGTGTAAGCTATAATACTAATTCTTGTGCTTCAAGTGCTCATGTTTTTATGATTAAAAATGTTCTATCACAATTAAAGGATGTTGTAAATGTGTTACCTGTTAAAACTTTGACGGCTGATGAGTTGCATTTGTTACTCAATATATGCGTCATTACAGATAACAATTCAATTAATCGAAAAGCAATGTCAAATTTTACTTCTCCAGCAAAATTTCAATTTGTGCATCTAGACAGGAAAGGCCGGTATTTTACCTTATTGATAGTGTTCACCTTTTGAAATGCATTAGAAACAACAAATCCTGAAAAATGCCTTTACTACCGAGATTGTTATGAAGGTTTTAATATAAACAAACCTCACAATTTTAAAACAGCTTGTTTAAATACACTAAAAGATCTACACAAAACAGAATGTAATTCGTTAATTAAATTTGGATATAAATTAAGCTTTAAGGCACTTTTCCCTACAAATCTAGGCAAAATGTTAATTGGGTTTTACAAATATTTAATGAATCTGTTCTTTTGTAAATAAAATGTTTTGTGCGGCAAAATATTTATTATTCTAAAGTATGTTAAAACAAATGATTTCTATAAAAAATTTTCTATAAATAGCATGATGAAATTTTTTTTAACAATTAATTACTCTTTCATTAAATCCTTTACTAAAATGTTCAGTTTAATAAGTTTAAGCATAAAATACATAAATCCCCCTATTTTCAGTACTGCTCTTCAAATCTCACTTCGTCAGTGACGTCACATTATAGTTGTGGGGCCTGGTTCTCGAAGGTCACGGTCACACTGGGAGAAGACAAAGCGCATCCATATTAATCACATGTGACTGACATAAGGGTACAAGTCTGCATTCAACCGATGCAGGGAGCAGACTGACTATAAGAATTAATTCGGAAATACAACATCACATTTCCCTTAATTAAAGAATATATATAATTTGTGTTTATAATAAAAAGTGGTACTTAAAAAGTTTAAAAAAAGAAGGACATACATTCAATAATTTGATGTGGCGTTAAGTTAGAATATAAAATTCAAACGCTAGTCAAACAACAAAATGTTTAAAATAAAACTTTTCTCTCGCTCCTAAAAACGAAAGAGAGCATTTTTTTTTTTAATGAAAAATTCTAGACTTTGAAAAGGAATGACCATCTGCCTTAACTTTCTGTCAAATGTAACGTTTCGAAAACAAAATTCCAAAGACAATGGATCTTGCTTTGATATCATTTGTAAATTTCGATTACTTTCCTGTTTAAGGCAAGTTATCATGATGCTTTTCCCAGTATTCAAAATAGAATAAAATGTGTAACAATATATAAATTAAAAAATATATATTTAAAATACGGCATTTTACAGTAAAAAAAAATTTAAAAGATGAATAAAAACCTACATTATAAACAATGTGGTCGAAATTAAGAAATTTAAGAATTATATAATTATGTATTCTAAGTATTAAATAAAATTAAATAAATTCTCATTCATAATTATAGAATCAAGCATGTAATGGACAGAAAAGAAATTTTACAGGACGAGATTTCTTATATGAAAATGGCCCGAGATGGAAAAAATGGGGATGAGATGAAGTCTTTCTGAATCAGTCTTGCAATGTATTCGAACATTCTCCTGGTTCCCGTGTTCTGATGACACTCATTTTTTACTTTTTTTAAAATAGAGTTACAATAATTTACTAAGAATTGTTATGTTTGGGGCTCCTGAGCATTGAATACTACGCAATAGCATTGTTCCGTCTCGGAGATTCGACTACAGCGCCACAATGTTGGTGTGGCGAAATGCCTGTATCACCGCGTTTACACGAGGCAAGTAGACGCTCAAGTTGACTTGAAAGTACTACTTGACTCGTGTAAACGGTTTTGGTCAAGTCAAGTAGCTACTTGAGTCAAGTAGTGAGGCAAGTCAAGTAGTTCTCACGGTGGACAAGTAACTTGATTCAAATGAATCAAGTAAAGTAGAGGGCGCCACTGATGCGTAAATCTTGTATTATTTCGCTATTGGAAGCAGTCGTTTGTGTTTAGTACGTGGACTTTATTTTTGTTTCAGAACACGAAAGATATCAGAAAATGAAAAAATTTAGGATTCAAACTAGAGGTAAAGCATGGAACATAAATTTTCCATCTTTTCAAATTGTTCCACTTAATGGATGAAGTTATAGATAATCCTACAACTGATAATTAAGGTAACTCGAAACAAAATAACTTTCACAAATAAAGTTTATTCTTACAATAAAAGTGTATGTAATACTTTTTTATTATGTTAAGGGGTGTCATTAGTTTTAAGGAGCTACAAATGGAAGAATTTTTGTTGCTTTTCGGCTTACCAAACTTTTTTTTATTATTATCTCAAGTTACTTGAAATTTTCAACATTTGATCTATATACCACGTTAAACATTTTCTTAAGTTTACTTTGTTTTTAGAAAAAATAATTTTTTTTCAGTAAAGTACTTATTTTTAAAATTTCGCTGACACATTATCCGCTGAACAGATGCATAAAATAATATAAAATGAAATATTACTTATTTTTAACTGTTAATTGGAAGAATTAAAAAATACAGAAACACTGATAAATATTTACAGAGATTATTACATAATTTATCATAAAATTTAGTTTTAAAAAAAGGGAATATTAAAATGATTCTAATATGCATATGCAATTTATGGAAGCACGGATTGAAACATAGATTTATATTGCATATTTTGTATGCTTATTATTATTACTATTTGTTTATTTTGTCGAACTTTGTTTGTTTGAATGTCTAAAGATTCTAAAAAACATGTACACTTTCTCCGAAAATTTTCCTTTTACATCTTATTTATTTAATTTTTCCCTTTTACAGAAAAATTATTTCCTGCTAAACGCATTACTGACTTTACTAAATATCTTAAAATTCACCCTCTCTAAACAATCAGTTTAATGATATCAGCCATATTCTTTCCTAAACATTCCACACACAGAACATCTGCTAAAATCAACATCTGCTAAATTGAACACCTGCGTAGTAAAAAGTATAAATTTTACACCAGAAGAGTGAATATTGAAATAAAGCTAAAATAATATGTGAAAATTGCATTTTAAATTCTATAAATACCAAATTAATTATAAAAAATAGAATTAATTATATACTCTCAAAACTGTAAAAAATTTCTATTTTGTACGGATGTCACTGGCCAAAAAAATATTTATGTTTTACTATCCCTAAACTTTCTACTCTCTAGTTTTGTGTTATGAACTCACGAATCAACCCTTCTATCTCTTTGCTCTTTTATGTGTTTATTTTTCGCTCGTTGTCATTTTTGTGCTTACTGATAGAAGCCTCTGGATTAACGGGCTAGGCCCATAGGGTCGAGTTGCATCACCACCTTTGAAGGCCTTTGAAGGTATAAAATTTCCTTATATCATTACAAAATATTTTCGCAAAAGTTTCAAATCGCGAAATATTCTGTTAATAGTCTGCAATAATTCTTGTTTAGAGGCAAGTTACTTGACTCGCTACTTGACTATGTGAAAACGCATGCATTCAAGCTGTAGATCATTCAATAAACTAAGAAAAACTACGCATGCGCGGAGTTACTTGACTTGATCGTCTACTTGACTCGTGTAAACGCGGTGTAATAGACA
>CM063497.1:7753128-7808128 GCA_032207245.1 Pardosa pseudoannulata
AAGAGACAAAACACCAAAGTCAAGAACGATCTGCTGCAACCGAGAAATCGGCGATTGGTGGAATCTCCCGTCGACCCATGATGAGGCGAAGAAGCCGTTTGTGGGATGCGCAGACAGATTCTTCCACACTTCGAACTGAGTTTTATCTGGAAATCGCATCTTTTCGCCAAGTATTCTATTGAATAATTCTAAGAAAAAAAAAGAGACAATCAGTACTGAGGAAGGATTATAGGTTGCGGAAACAAAATACAACACTTTATAAATGCGTGTATCCTACAAGACGAAGATACTAACAACTGTCTCGCAGTGCAGAGAAGTGAAAATCTACGCGTGGTTCCATAATTTCAAAATTTTCTCTCTTCATTTTCCATAGCAATGTTGTCAAACTTTCAGTTGCTTTTCAGATTCGTTCTGAAAGGCACAGACAACTACTTCCCGATGGAACTCCGACCCATTCAGTCGAAGTAGTTCGACCAAAAGTGGATACTTTTGGCATTCGCGATGGTACGAATACTACCCGAAAAGGCCCCTCCCCACTGTGGTCCACTGCGAGCCATGACCTTCCTCTGGAGGGGGCATGGCTTATCGTGGTCGATGGTGGCAGACGATAAAATGGCCTTGGCGGACGATGGCTTCGGAGGCGTTTCTTTCTCCAAAGATCAAAGGCAGCCGGATGCGCCACTTAAGTACGCAGTAGAATCCGAGCGAAAGGCTTTTTAGTGGGCCAGCGTGTGGATGCAACCCGTGAACCATCAAGATCACCATCAGGAAGTGGTGAATAATTGGCCACAGTGGGGAGACTACAAAAGAAAAGAAGGGATGGACCTGTATCTTCAGCCTTCTTATCTACGGGAATATTATGCATCCACCCTGCATTTGTGTCCCCGTTAAGTTTCACTTCTTCTGCAATATGAATGGTCTCCATTCTACAGGATATTTCGGCCATCTTGAAATCAGGAGTCACCTTTCTCCTCTCTGATTGGGTTCGACTTTTCCTATACCGAACTGGAAGACCGACCTTATTTCACGCGCATTTCACCCCAACTGTCGCTCAAAAGAATCGCGTGAAAAAGGCCCGAATATGTGACAAAAATGAAAATGAGTCATTCACGTTATCGTGAGAGAAACAACAAAGCAAGGAAATTACAAATAAACACACAAACATTACAAACTTAAAATTTCAAACTATCCTTTTTGCTTTACCTGTATTACACGAGACGAGGATAAGCATTCACGATTGTTCAGCTTGAATGTTTCGTGCGTGATGGGACAGAGTATTTTCACAGGACTGCAACACGAAAGAGTTGACAGCGTGTTAGTATCGTGCGATAAACATCCACCTTTTGACGATGGACTTTTTCGGAGGCTTCTCAGCCCATTGAAAGTATACTAGTAAAAATAGGTTGTAACAATCTTGCCGTAAAGGAACACAACGGGATGAAAAATGTTGACTTCCAAATTAAGAAATGAATCCTCGTCAAGTACAATCTAAAAGTGTACGCTCTGCATTTGCTGCTAAAAATGGTAAAATACCTCGCGAACATTTCTGAGGAAGACCCATTCACTTTCACAGAATTAGCAATTGAAACGAACGCCGAATATCCATTCACCCACACAAAATTATCCGGTTCGAATATTGTCGAGATTAAGGTAACCGACCCCGTTCAAACAGCGATTTTCGTGAAAAATATCGAAAAAAAAATATTATTCGTTTGTTTTAAAGATCCGTCTTTGAGCTTTCGAAATTAGTTTCAGCTTGTTTCCAGAGTCATTCGAAGTCACGACGCAGCTGTGGAATCATCACCGGAAGTGCCGAAAAGATCCCGGAAGTGAGTAGTTAAAGGGCTCGACTTTGAGTGCGAACACGAAAAACGTCGTAAATATATAATTACAGCTTCTAAATAAATAAATAAATGACTCCAGCCTGTTTCCGATTGTTTATCCCATTATAAAACGCTTAATGGATTTATCCAATAAAATCTTTCAATTACATTTCCGAAATCTGATTTTGGTTACACCACCCCCACCTCGATAGTCATAACTGCTAAAGTAATTTTTAGAAATGAAATAGAATTGAACTGTACATTTCTAATGCTGTTATGCATACGTTGAACCTCATGATTATAAATATATTCATTTTGAGACGAATGACGGGCATTGATGTTAGAAACTTATACAGTTTTTTCTCGAATGTTTGCTCTCGACGACTGGATTGGCTAAACTCATTTATACTTTCGAATATTTTCGCTCTGGAGGTTCGATGCATCTATAATGAATATACGTCTACTTTTGACCAAATAAAAGTGATATGTTTTGCGCATTTTTTGAGTTATTTTGTTAGTGTCGGCGTAATGTCAAAAAATGCTTGTTCTTTTCTCCATTTTTGTCAATTTTTAAGACACTCTATATGTATTTATGTTTATTTTCATATTTTCCTATGTTTTATAACCTATTGCTGCAATAACTAAAAAAACATTTTCATAAAAACCTTATTTAAACATTTTGGTTCCTATCGTAACCATAACTTACCACGAAGTGCCACTTGAAATTTTTCAGTAGTCGTCACAGATTTGGCGAGCTTTCCATATTGCTGTGTTATTTTAAATAGGCTTGACTGCAGAACACGGTACCCCTGCCAACTTGGCGATAAAGCTCTGAGAATGATAGACTCGCATTTTCTCCCGATCTCGCCGTGTCCAAACCATCTGCATCTCTGTTTTAATTTCTATTATATATTTGTATCCAGCTCTCCTCGCGGAACCCTTTTCTTATGTATTAAATGCGCGTCATGCTTTAAAATGTGAGATAGAATGAGCCATTAACCTCCTGACTGCTTAATTTGTAAACAGCAACAGCTTCAAAAATTGCGTTTTTTTTTCATATTTTAAACCTATATATATTGGAGAATTAAAATACGCAGTTTGTCTTTCTAAAAAAGAATTTTCATATTGATTTTTATCAGGAGAAACTAAGCTGTCAGAAAAAATATTTTCAGATGTATCACAAAAAAATTTATATTTAATAAATTTCAATTTCACTACAGTTAATTTCTATTTATAGCATAACGTCTATAATTCTATTATGTAATAATAACTATAGGTCTAGTCATATAAATCTATTTATTGCATAATTAAACATCTAATACTATATAAAATATATTTCATTGGTTAAACAGTGAAAAGACGAGATATGCTGCACAATAAAGCAAGAAAAACGCATGCCCGCGAGAATTACTGTTTAAGTATATTTTGCTCCATTTGAGTTGCCCGTGGAAATCGCGGGATAAGCAATCAGAGGGTTAAAGATTCACTGTGGCTAGTTTTTAATAATTTAGAGCTTCGTAAATTGTCAAGGGATTCGTTGCCCATAAATGCAATTTCCCCCCGTCTCGGTGGTTTTGGTTAATGAAGAAAATGGCGCAATCGAGATCCGTTGAAGTCGCCCAAACAGCAAAGGATACAACGGTGTTCAGATGAAATATCTTTGTGTTTTTGCCAATAACATCGCCAAATTTGCCGAGAGACAGTAGTGCCTTTTAAAAATGTAAATCAAAGAGTCCTCTCAAAGAACCAGATTGAGGTTGAAAGGCAAAATGCGCGAACTGCAAATCTGTTGTCAGGTTTATTGGAGTCGTTGGCAAGAAAAGAACGCGCAGAGTGAAATACCAACACGATAATTTTAATTTTCGAATGGTGCTTTAGCGTCTTGTCGAATTCCGTGGATCGCCAGTTCGTCTTCTCAACAATGATCAGAGTGATGCCATTTTCCTTTAAGAGTACGGTTAAATTCAATTTGGGGCTATTATATCTATTATGGGAATAAGAGTCTTCGCAAAATATTCTCATAAACACACCATTTTAAAATCGAGTACAGTCTCAATTTCTTTCTTTAAAGCGAAAAAAGTTTCTCTACCACGTTAAGCGATATTTTTCATTCTATGCCTCCCCCTTGGAGAAAAGTGTTTTCTTTATTCTCGCAAATTACTTATTGCTAAACTTTTCTACGTGTTACTGGAGATGAAAGGAATTAAGCTTCTTCTTTCGGAAGTGGATTTTTTTTCGAACTATTGGGGAAAAAAAACCGAGTGGATCGGGACAGGCAATTTTGAGTGCTTACACTTGGCTTGACACAAATGGCTAGGCTCACTGGCGCCATCTATTGACTAAAAACCTATTTAAGTAATCGTGAGCACGTGTCGAGGTTTCTTAATCCAACGTGTTAAACATGGAAGGTGAAGCAAACGATCAACGTACATCTCTGCAAAACGAACTGTCTATATTTCTGCATTCGTCAAAGAATGTCATTTTACAGACGAAGAAGGAAATAAGATTGATAAACATCTCAATGCCATACTAAGTGTTTGTCATACAAACAAAGAAAATTGTAAAACCCTCAAAATAAGGGAACCTGCTTCGTCTGTAAATGTTAAACAGAAAATCCAAAAACAAAGTCGACATGAAACTGAAATTACATCCATTAATGCAGATTTCGATCACACCTATAATAATAAATATATAAAATAAAATCAAATAAATAAGATTTATTTGTATGTGTTTGAATCGTTTATTAATGTTTTGCATTTTGTTTTGTTGTTTATCCTCGAACTCAATGTCTTACATTTTGTACTGTTATGTTTTATGCTCAGTGTGCTATGTTTTGTTTTGTAGTATAATTTAGTTGCATTTTTGTGGCAACACTTTTGTAGTTTAAAAAAAGGAGAATTTGGCGAGTGATAGCCACACGTTACTGCTCGCATTATGATTAAGTTTAAAGACAAATGTTATTGCCTACGTTTTTTTGTTCGTCTTATTGGTCCGCGTCGACAGTATGGTCTTTTACTTTTTAAAATCATTAACAATAACTGGTAAAAATAGGCAATCCCATTGATTTCTCACAAAATATTTGTTCTCAGTTTATTGTAATGGACAGTAAGTAGCCTGATTGAAGCACGAAAAAATGGCTCATGGAAATATACTTCAATAGAATACTTTAGAAGCTTATATTTTTCTATCAAAGAATATCAAAAAATATTATCTTTTACTCTTTATTAAGTGACATAATTATTCAATATTGCTGTATACTTTTGAGAGGAATAGTAAAACTTAAACTTATGAATATTCTTCGATAGAAAAATGTCAGTTTCTAAATTATTATATTATTATAACATTTTCCCAGAACAATGTTTTTATCTTTAAAAATCGGGCCGTCGACTGCTCATTATAGACAGCTTGAGGTATAAAGTTTACAATAGCAAAAATTGATTTTAAAATAATAAAAAAAGAAGATTAAAAAATTGACAGTTAAAAATAAAAATCAATTTTAAGAATTGTCAAAAAATGCAAAAAAATATTAGAAATAAAATGAAATATTAAATTATAAAAATAAATATTAAAATTAATAAATTTATTACAAAAAAAAAAAAAAAAAAAAAAAAAAAAAAAAAAAAAAAAAACAGAAATACTGGCATTTTCTTAGCAGAAACTCATTTTATAAACTTAAAATGACAAAAACGAACAAAAATAAAAATAAAAAATGAAATTAAAAAAAAAAAAAAGAGAGAGAAAATGGACTGACAATAGTGTCAAAATGTAAATAAAATAACTGTGCAATTAATTGAGTAGTTTTTGTTAATATATTAGTAAATTGGTGGCGCCAGTGAGCCAAACAACTTTCTACCAGAAGTGTAAGCAGCCAAAATTGGCTGTCCTAATTCACTCGTCAATAACGTAGTGCTGTGTACGTCTCGTATCCCGCCAAAGGCGTAGACAACTTTCGCCAAATTCGGTGTCGCGTGGATGACCAACAACATTGAATTTGCATATAAATACTGAAATTTTTTAGAATACGCCCAGACTAGAATTTACAAAATAAAAATAGCGGTTTCATTTTAAAATGCAAAGTATTTTAACACAGCAGACAATTTTTTACTCACTTACTTCAACTTGTTGAGCGTAGAATAAATGTTAAACAGAAGAGAAAATGGCGTTGACGCGAGAACATTTTCGCGCTATGATTTTCCGCGATTTTAAAGCAGGATTCAATCCAGAAGAATACTTTCGACGGCTGCAACTGGCATTGGGTGACGAATCTCCAGCTGTAATCGCATCGTTTAAAGAATGGAGCAGAGGTCGCCATTTTATGCAGGGTGAAGAACACGCGGGAAGGCCGAATCCCGGATAATGTGTCTGCCACACGAAAAATATTAATGGACGATAATCGCTGTACCTATCCAATTATACAGAAGGAATTTAACATCGGATCCGAAGCTATACACAAAATTATTAATGACATATGAAAAAAAATAGTTTGCCGTCGGTTTCCCCACACAATCTCAGCACCCAAATGGGGAGCGTGTCAGAATCAGCCAAGAAACTCTTAAAATGCTAAAGAACGCCGCCACCGCATCATTTTTAAATCTGTAACGGGTGATGAAACGTACATACCGTTCCAACACGTTCCCACGCCGACAATGGCGAAAAGACAACGCGCACTGAAAAAACTGATATCTTCAGAAGTACGGGATTGGTGAAAGCCAAGGACAGAAGACAGTAACAGCAAACTGGTATACCCCTCGATGTCTTCCACAAATTCTACAGGAAGTGAACGTTAGGGTACTCATGCTTCACCGCGACAATGCATCTTCACATACAGCCGGATTAACAGTCGAGTTTCTTAAACAAAAACAAGTTAAAGAGATAGAACATTCACCTGATGCGCGACATTTGGTTATTCTTTAATCCAAAAAAGAACTTACGTGGACGTCGTTTTCGTTCAGAAGAAGGGATTGATGTGGCTATCAATGTATTTTTTCGTCTATTCCAAGAAATGAATGGCATTGAATCTGTGGAAATTTCGTCTCCAAAAGTGCATTGATGTTGGAGGAGAGTACTTTGAACACACCTCTAATTTTGTAAGTATAACTTTGAAAACCTACTTGTATCTCAAACATTTCAGAGTGACCCTCGTATTCCTAGCAGAAGAGTGTAATGGGTATAATAAATGGTCCTTGTTGTCCATTGGGCGTAGAGACCCAATGTTGTTGCGACTGGGAATGCATCACCTTCTGTTCCATCTGGTCGACAAAGAAGGGTCGACCCTTGGGTAGGAAAAAACTTTATTTAGACAGAGAAAAACAATGTTTATACACAGAGGGAATCGGCTCTGCAATGCTGGCTGTTTCGTAGCAGTACATCGGACCACTTCAATACACAAGGCCATGCTAGAGGACACTCCAGGTCGGACACCCGTCTCTGCCTCCGGAATCTCACCTGTTTGGGCATCCGCATCGCCCGCCTTTCCGCCCTGTAATAAAGAAAAGAGAGTCTTGCCTCCCGCCCACGGCCTGGACATCTCGTCCTCTTTCGTGAATTTCCTGGGGTTGAGTGCAGCAAAAGGATAAAATTTCGACCACCGCGATTTTTCTCGCCTAATTTGGCGATTTTCTGGACTCGCCGAGGAGCGACCGTTGGGCAAAGATAAATCGAAACGTTGCAAAATTTAGAAATAATGTAACCTGCAGCTATTGGTAAAATAGTGTTTCTTTTCCTTGTAAACCGTATTGATTGTGATACTTTTGTACGGTTCCAACGGCAAAAAGAATTTTATAAAATAGTATTGTATAGATTTTTCGGCCGTATCTCAGTTCAGTGGGCACGCCAAGCGTGGACGATGTCGCCAAATTCCAAAACCCAGTTTTCTGGCAAATCTCGCTCTATTTTTTTTTTTAAATTTGTATTCCCCTTAACAAATTGTCAAACCTATTTTTGCTCAAAATATGATTTGAAATTGGGTATAAACTTAATATAAAACGAAGCACAGATTGTAAGCATCACTTGGCGACCATTTGGTGATCACTTGTACAAAAATAGAGCCAAAAACATGGCGGTCGGCTATCAGAACTGGGATTCTACCCTTGTACTATTTTATTATTTGGCGGACAACGAAAATAGCCAAATTCGGGTGACCGCAAAAAGAATATAAAAAAGAGAAATAAAGAAACACGGCAAAACGGACCAGTTTGCTAGATCCCGTTTCGTTAC
The DNA here is from genome assembly GCA_032207245.1 of Pardosa pseudoannulata. Lineage (NCBI taxonomy): Eukaryota > Metazoa > Arthropoda > Arachnida > Araneae > Lycosidae > Pardosa > Pardosa pseudoannulata. Next base: position 7,761,168 of record CM063497.1, read on the forward strand.
GAAGACAACGACAAGTGGGGATTCAGCAGAGATAACCACTAAATATTCTTGAACATAAAGTGAAAGAAGAAACAATCGGTTTTACTGCAGAACAGGGTTCCCCCGCCAACTTGGTGATAAAGCTCTATGCACGGCAGCCTAACACTTTTTCCTGATCTCGCCGCGACCAAAAGAGGTCTATATGTATGTATATTTTAATTTAAATTATATATGTTTTCTGCTCTCCCAGTGAAAACCCTTACTTATATTAAAAGCGCGGGCAATACTTAAGAATACCCCTTGGCAAGTTTGGCGAAATTAAAGGCGCTGTTTACTAAAATGCAAAGGTATTCCATCCGAATATTGTATTATTGCTTTTTTGGCGACTGATGCAGAAGCAGAGTGTTTTATTGCAATAGAATTATATACTCTTACTTCATTAACCAAAACCACTTCGAAACCGGACATTTATATCGAACCGTCAAGAGTTTACAAAGCCAACAGCTGCAAATTATTAAAAATTAGCCATAAATGGTTCACTACGTCTAATTTTTGAAGCATTACGTGCAATTTAATAATTAAGAAAAAGGTTGCTCAAAGAGGGTTCGATACCAGTATGATATAAATCAAAATAAAGATATACAGATTGTGTAGACACGGAGAAAATGTTAGGCTACCATGGTCTGAGCTTTATCGCCAAGTTGGCGGGGGTACCCTGTACTCGTGTCAAACCGTTCTAGTCAAGTCTGTCTTGTATTTTTATTATTTTGATTTCCTCCTATCCTTCTGAAACCTTTTTGTTTTATTTAGCGACTAATTAACTTTGTTTTTTAACTTCGGGAAATTAAATTGATTAGTTTCGGTGGAACAACGTCTGTTTTACCGAAAATCCAAACCGGTTAAATTTCTATTCTGTCGCTTCCGGTTGGATGAGAGCGCCAATAAAAATCGCCAAACATGCCAATGGATATCCTATTCGGATGGAATCTCGAAGATGCGATATGAAAGTGCAAAATCACTAAAGTAAAATAGCTTGCAACGACAACAAATTTCACGATTTTTTTGCTTCTGTTAAAATTTTAAATGTTCTCTAAACAGTTCAAAAAGTATATTTTGGATTGAACCATCAGAAAAACAAACCCTGGTTAAGTCGATGTTTGATCTCACCTGGGCACATCTTTAATATAACATACCACTGGCAATATTTTACATTTGGTGCCTTTTTACATTTTTTTCAAAAATTACCAAAGGATGTCAATTGGGCAGAATTTAAAATGTCTGCGTGAAATGATCTGTCATTTCCGGATCTTTAAAGTTCACGTCATTTACCTTAATGCAACACATTTTAAATTTGTATTTTGCAAGATTAAATTTCTCACGAAATTAACGTTACGATGTTTGGCTACGCGACCAAAATGTCGCCAATTTAATACCTGCAATTTTGTCCCTTATCAAAGCTATTCCTCCACACGTACGAATTTATTAAGAAACAGAAAGGAGAATTATAAAATCACAGTTAAGTCAAACCATGTATAACAAAAGAATAAAGTAGTATATGAATAGTATATACATCTCCAATAGTAATAATTGGTGCCTCCGCCAACTTGGCGATAAAGCTCTGACCATGGTAGCCAAACATTTTCTCCCGATGTCGCCGTGTCCACACAATCTGTACTGTATTTTAATTTATATTATAATTGTATCCAGCTCTCTTATTTTTGTGAAACCTATTTTTTATATATTAATTGTTCGTAATGCTTAATATTATATATAATAAACCATTAGGGGTTCACTATGGCTCATTTTTGATAATTTGGAACTGTTGGCTTTGTAAACTGTTAAGGGATTCATTGCCCATAAATGTCAATGGCCGTTTTATCAGTGATTTTGGTTATTTAAGAAAATGTATATAATTTTATTACAATGGAGCAATCTACATCCATTAAAGTCGCCCAAATAGAAAGGGATACAATGTTCGTATAAAATACCTGTGTGTTTTAATAAACATCGCCAATCATTACACCAAATTTGCCAAGGGCACCCTATTCTTCAGTAGTACCTGATAATTTATAAATATGGAATTGGTATTTAGAAGCTGATATTTAAATAATTAAACGGAAGTTATTTCATAGCAGTAAATTTTACAAAATATTAACAAAAATTGCTCTAAATATATTTACAAATTACAAAATATTTCGGAATCCTTTCCGAATACAGTTCAATACTTTTTCTAAAATGTCTTTTCTGATACTTTGAAACGGTAGTAAAACTTATGTAAAACACTATGAAATAGAGAATTTCAATTAGCACGAAGCACTTTAATTCTGAAAAAAACTACTTCTATTTTCCAAAATTATTCCTCCAACTCTCCGAACAACTCACGGTTCAAAATGGCGGATCTAGCATATTTGGAAGCAGATTATTTCCTCGGTGAATCCTACGAAATGCATTTCCCAAACCACAAAAATCTATCAAAATATATTTCTCAGAGTAGACGAAACGAATAATTGGACTTTTTTCAAAATTCAAATGTGAGTAAATCTCTTATCCAAATACGCAAGACTTGAAAACTTACACAAGAAAGGTATTACTTTTAAAATTATTAATCCTACTTTTATCTAATAATTTTTGGAAAATCAAAATGGTTTTACTTTTAAAAAGCTTATTCCATCGTCAGATATCCGTTTTCGCCATCATAAAAACGTTTTAATAAAAATTGGATGACTCGCGACAGAAACGAGAAGTTGCGATCTCGAGAAAAACCTGAAAAACGGTATTTATTTAACAAATTTCACTTACCAGCTGCCCCAAAACCAGAACACGATCTTCTCCATTCTGTACTCTGAAACGACACTAGAAAAAAAGATAAATTATAATATTCTTTAGCTTTTCAAAACGGTTCGTTGTCCTTTATCAGCAAACACTTTGAAAGCTTTTGTAAGAATGACGGTTGATTCCTTTTCAGTTTTAAAAGAGTGTTCCATCATCGATTATTGCTATCAGTATTGAAACCAGTGAGTCAGTGATAATTGGTCTCGATTTTCCTCTTTCGTTATACAACTGCATAAAGGGCGTTAATACATAACAGTAACCGGCGATTAACTGCCGTATTACTACAGTTAACCATTTGTGGTGTTTATGTCGAGCACTATTGGTTGTGGGGAATGATTAACTACGATGCGAAAGTCACTCAACAGAAACGTGCTTTCCATTTGGTGGTTTTGTAGGGATATAATCAGTGAAGTTGTGAAATACCTGACGTCCTCACGAGTCTAATCGGCAATTAATTATTCAACAGTTTACAAAGGCAAATGCTGCAAATTATTAAAAATTAGCTGTAGTGAACCATTAACAGTTCACTATATCTCATTTTTTTAAAGCATAAGATGCATTTAGTATATAAGAAAAGGGTTGTTCAAGGATAGTTTAATACTAATTTAATATAAATCAAAATATAGGTACAGATTGTGTGGACACGAAAATATCTGGAGAAAATTTTAGGCTACCATGCTTAGAGCTTTATCGCCAAGTTGGCGGGTGTATGCTGTTTAAGGTTTAAGATAGTTTAGCCAAGTGACAAAAATGTCGCCACTTTAAAATATCGCCAATGGAGTTTGTAAATATAACTATTCCAAACATTATTAAGAGTAATAAAATAACAATATGAATAATTGGGAATTTATTCCTACTAACTGTATTATTTCTCAAGTATTTTACAGGATTTTTGTTATATTTTATTATATCTTTTAATTTAGATTCATAATATTCATGGAATTTCAAGTAACATCCAAAAATATTTTTGGGAGATATTTAAGAAAATAATTTTTATTACCACATTTTTGTAAAATTTTATTATTCCTTTTTGAGAACAGTTACCTGTTTGTGAACTGTACAGAAATTAACATTTTTGGTTTAGCTCTATTTTAGTAAGTATATCGTATCAATACATCTATTTTCCGCATTGTTTAGTAATATACTTTTTATGTATGGTAAAAATTTAAAAATAGAATATTTTATCATTTTGGTAAACGTTTGTAAACGTCACCATCTGACCAACCTACTAATCTGGCATTCTAACAGCAATTGTAAAATGACAAAATATATTTAACAAACTGAAAAGTAAAAATAGTAGACAATTTAAAAATATATTACAAATTTTCAAATTTAATTCCCAAATTGAAACTAATTGTACTTAGCAAAGCTTCAAAGTATACATTTGAACAAACATCTTTCTGCAATAAAATTTAAGTGTGCATTTTAATATCTGATTTACAAAAGTTCACTTGTGGGTATAACAGTTTAAAAACCTTATACAAATAATTTTGTGAAAATTGAACTACAATTAATTTTCGGCAGTCAGTGTTATTCAATAAAACCTTTAAATTATGATTTTTTTTCGTAGAGTGCCCGATACAATTACTCACAATTTATGATCAGAGGAAATCTGAAATTGAACTATGTGATCATTATTCAGCATATCGCCCAAGAAAATATATCGCCAATAGATCGCCAAAACACGACTTACACACTGCACTGAAGCAAATGTTTAGCGCTATCAACTGAGTAATAGAAACTTACTTAGAATTTCATAAAATACTTTCGAAATACCATATTAACCTCTTGATGAAACATGACAGGAAATGATTTATTAGTATTTGAAAGGGGTTGGGGAATTGAAGCATAAAAGGTAATGGGGTAATTTGAAGCATAAAAGGTTGTTCTATTATTTTTATTACTATTTTTATCTATAGTAGTTGTTCTAAAATTGTACTAGGAAACTTACTTACCCAGACCGAAGGCTGGGTGCAAAGCAGCTAGTTGCTGATTAATATGCGATTTAAAATGGTGGTTTTGGCATATCGGAAAAAGCTAATTAGCTGGCAATCCGAAAAGCAATTTGTCCCAGTTCTGCAGACTCACTCAAGCTAATCGACGACCATATATATCATTGATGAAAATATATATATATATATATATATATATATATTTTTATTTAAATCAGATTTCTTTGACTTTTTCTGAATGCTTATTTTAATTGTTGTTTTTATGTTTTTTGTAATATACATAGAATAGTTTTTATATGAAGTAACATCTTATCTATCTAGTATCTTCTACACACTGATTACCTTAAATTAAATATATAAATTTTAATCTAAATACATTCCATTATTTTGGAATTGGATAGTGCAAATTCAATAAGATGTCAATTTAAAGAACAAATTAAATATTCATTTAATGCAAACTATTTATTTAAAAAAACAAATCACCAATATTTCAATATTTTTAAACACTAATGATGGATTTAATTGTTTCAATAAAAACACTGGCTTCGATGCTTTATCCACTCCTCATTGGTTACGAAGGCTAGAACGAACAATACCAAAAGAAGAAAACTGTCTTTCCATTCCGGCAGACGAAGCCACGGCTGTCGTTATTGGGTAGACAAACTGGATTTCAAGTTCTGTCATACTCTCTTTACCTCATATTACATAAAATGAATTCCACCAGTCATAATTAGTCATTGTACACTACCCCTATTCCATACTTTCCGATAACATCCCCTCCATTCTTGGAAATCACATGCTATCTCTTTATACTTATTGGTATTACTGTGCTGACGGATTCCCAATTCTCCTGTCTTTGGAATAGAGGTTTTAAAAGAATGAAAAAAACAAATGATTTAAATCAAGGATTTTTTTTTCAAAAAAGATCAACTGATTTAAATCTTGCCAATCCTGGTAGCTTTTATATATAGTTATTACTGCCATGTTTATCCTCTATGCCACTATTTTATATATTTTTTTTGTGCTGGAGATATTTAAAACGCGTTTCAGAGCAAAGCTCATTCGTAAAAATAAATATTAAACATTGTCTTTGCTTATAAAGATTGAATTTGTAAAAGAAGTAGTGTTTAACAGGGCTTTAAGTACTTTTATGAATCTAAATAGGATCAACAAAATTTAAGGAAGATTACATTATATTGAGGTTCGTTTCTCTTGTCAATCAACTTGTTTAATTATGATCACTTACATATTTGGGAATAAAAATTTACAAACTGTTGATGAATAACTGCTTAGTAAAATATCTTATTCATGTAGATTAATAAACAAGTTTATCAAAATAAACTTCAGCAAGTAATTGAATACGTGATAACATCGTTATTAAATAATAAGTTTTATTGTTTAATAAAATTATTTGTAGTAGTATTTTTAGTGCAAGTTTTCACTCGTGTGTTTGGTTTTATAGATTTCCACTTTCACCAGCTTGATTTGATATTCAAGTCTGTGGGACAGATATCCAGAGAAGCTTCTTGATATTAAGTATTCAACAGGATAGCTCGTCATTTTAGTCGTAAGTTCTGCCCATATACAAATGTTTATTTCTTTGCAAAATTGCTTAGAACACATTGAAACTGAATTTTTCACGTACTGGTAAGTTTTGTTTTCATTTTTATTAGATTTGGATTTGGATCATTTTTATTAGATTTAGATTTAAAAAAAAAAAAAAAAAAAAAAAAAAAAAAAATCAACTGATGATTTAAATCACGCCAACCCTGATTGGAGGTTAAAATTAATTACTATATCTCTTATATTTGTAAATTAAAAAAAATAATATCTTCTTAATGAGGACTTTCCTACCGTGAATTATACTTTTTCTAGTAAATGTTGGTAGATTATCATAATTGTATGAAAAAATGTTTCTTAAACTCAATTTTAGGGGTTGGGGGGAAATGACTATCCAGTTGGAAGAAAGAGACATGCAAGGAGGCATATTCCTTAACTTTTTGTTCTTAAACCTCACAAATATCCTGAAGTTTCTCTAAACTACAATATATGATGCAAGAAAAGCTAAGCTGAAATATCCTTATTACAAGCTCTACAAACCATAAATTTGTACCCTAAGACAGACTTTTCCTTAAGGTGTCCGTTTGCTTTAAAAACGTCATTTTTTGCCGAAAATCATAATTTCTTTTTTATTTCTCTGTTGTAAAATTTCAACTTTTAGGCTTCTAAATCTGTTTTTGTTTTGTCTCGACGGCATTTTAAAGAAAAGGGACAGCTCTTTAAACATCAGCGACAGCTGTGTCAAAATGAAATAGAAGTAGCGACATCGAAACCGGAAGTTGTCAATTTAAAGCCTTTTAAAGAGCATTTTTTGGACAAAACTTTTTTAGTTTAAACATTTTTCTGGTATTTTTAATAATTAGCAACTCGGCAATTAGAAAGTTTTGAAGCATGAAAGTGTGGCGAATTTTAAACATGTATTTAAATTTTTTAAGAGTTAGAGTTGCTTTCATAAACTTCAAATGTGTTTTTCTCTGAACGTTAGTTTTAATAAAATGTTGAAACTTGAAATGCGATTTCTCAAAAAGTTCTTAAAATATTTTGTTGAAAATTATTATGAATGCTTTTAATAGTATTTACTGGTGAATGACCTGAAAGCTTTAAATCTGGATCATTTTTAATGATGTTTAAATCATAGTTAGATATAAAGGTAACGAAAATTCGTTAAAAATTCAATGTGTATGATTTTGAAGGATCAACATTTTTTACCAAATGTAAATGAAGCAAAGATTTAAGGTGATTCACGAGTCCAGTGTATAAGAAATGTGTTGCCTCAAAAAATATAGAAATAATTTAATTTATTAAAAAATGAGACCTTTTGAAAAAAAACCAGATTTTCTACTAAATTTTCTTCATTTATTAGAAATTTTATAAAAACTCCTCCAGGAATAAATTTTTAAGAGCAATTCTGTATGATAATATAAAAAATAAATCTAAAAATGTAAAAACATAAACTCGTTTCTACATTTAAAGAAAAAAGTTCTCTGAATATAGATATACCTTAAAAGAAGAATATTTCATTATTTTGTTGCGCTTGGTGAAATTTTGAAACATTCCATAGCAATCTAGATATAAATTAGTTAAATATATCTTTCAAACAATTTTGAAGAGGAATTTCTTAAAGAATCATTAATTGTATAAATATTGTGTTTTAAAAATTGTTTACTGGTTTAACAAGAACAAGCAAGTTGCAGGTCAAAAATAGTAACCAGAAGTAATCAATCTTAAAAAGTTACTCAAAGAAAAGTGACTTTCTCTTTATCTACTGTTATGAATATACACAGTTACTTTATTATAATGTATAAATATTTTGTATTGTGTTGATTGTAACCAAGAACTCATGAGGGATGATTCCATAGACTGAAGTATGTCAGCCAGGTATGTTTGGTTAAAATTTTCCTTCCGAGTTTGTAGAGGTTTTCTAAAGCAGAACTTAAGGAGTTTTTAAGGATCTTTTGTCAACTTTCTTCAGGAGAAATCTGAGAAAGAATAAACTGTATTGTTAAATCTAATTGTATAGTAGTTACCAAAAAATACTATGTATAAGAAATTTGAAAAAAAATTTTCAATTTTACAACTCCTCTTCAACCTTCACTCAAAATACGTGTTCTGTAAAGATCGGTCGATTTACTTGAAAAATTGAAATAAAAAATAAGTATCTAACGTGTTCTGCAAAGATCGGTCGATTTACTAAAATTGGAAAAAGAATTTACCAAGTATCTAAAAATTTATTATTTAATTTTAAATTTTTTTAATTTATTAAAAATTTATTATTAAAGGTATTTAAAATAATCAAATTTTGAAAAATTTTTCCTCAAAATGTTGTTTTTGATTAAAATCAATTTGTTGAGTTACGATCCCCTCGTAGATTTCAAACGCCACGCTGCAAGCACGCCACGCACGCAAGCTGCAAGCACGCCAATTTCGCCAAATGTGGTTGAAGCACCAACAAGATCCATGATTAGAAACAGGAGAGTGGGCTAAGAAGAGGAGTTGAAAAAATATGTTTGAAGAAATTTATTCAAAATTTGATGATATTTATAGTATTGGATTAGCTTCCTTAATGAGAAAATTTTTACAGGAAATTAATCCATTCTTGACATTTTGATAACTGTCTCTCCTTGCTAATACTATACTCGTGTAAACTCAATGGGCATCAAGGTCAGTGATTTTTGATCACAAGTGTAACTAAACGACAGTACTGACTTTACCTTTTTTTCCCACGTGTTTAAGGGGTGTCATCCATCGTAAAAGGTTCGGTGCATGATGAAAGTATGCTTATTTGGACTACTCTTTAAAATACTTAATACTGTTGAAATATGTAATCGCACTCATTTGATTATTAATTTATTATAAATCATATGTATAAAATTTTTAATACAAATTTAAGAAAATATAAAATGTTTGTTTTTTTGAGAATTATCTGGTTACTCTCAATAGTTTATTTATCGTCATACTCCTCTAGAGTCTCCCGATCCTATAATGCAGTTTAGAATCACGTTGAATTCGCCAAACCATGTGGTTGAAGCACCAACAGATCCATTTATATAAAAAAGTTAGAAGAGGATTGAAAAAATATTGTTTGATGATAAAATTTTATTCAACAAAAAATAATCGATGATTGAATTTAAAATTATCACTTGGATACTTAATTATTATTTAAGAAATATAAAGATTATTTGCTATTTTAGACTGTCAGCTTAAAAACGTATGAAAATAATGCACGCGATATTTAAATAATTTAAAACAAGAAATGATTACATGAGATGGTTAAAGGAATGACGTCATAATGCTATGTTATTTTACCTATTTTTACGTGTAAATTGATAAATTTATCGCCTCTTTGCGAGAATCCATTAGGTACAACCGCTTCAAAAATTTGCCGACACACTTGGCTGATTATTATATATAAGTAATAGCTTTCCCAGACGTACGAGGTTTTCTTTAGTTGATACTTTTGTGTTTTGATTGGATGTGTTTAATTTTGTTTGTGCCTGTAATTTGATTGGCTGGGCGCAGGATCTTCTTAAAACTATAAAAGCCTAATGTACCTTGTATTTCATTATCATCTTCAATATTATTATTTTGGTGTTTTCAATAAAAGGTGTTTGCGATTTGTGGCTTTTCATTATGATTCAACAGCAGAACGTTGTTTCTGAAATTTAGCTTATACTTTCACTCTCTTCATCAGCAGATCAGCAGTGCCAGTTCTTCACGTGTTTTTCTTTGATATACCCCCAAAAAATTACGTGCCAAATCTGGCACTCCCTACGGACTTTTTAGGGTTGCTGTTTCTTATTTTGGTGTTGCCAATTTAGGTTTTTTTCAGCTTTTAGATTTTTGCTGTTGCCAAATTTAGTATTTTCTTGTATTTTGTACCATTTTTTGAGTTTTTTTTAAGTTTTGTGGCAACAATTTTTGGATTTCATATATGTTTTACCGCCATTTCTTTGTGAAGTGATCGAGCAGATTTCTGACTTTGCTGCAAATCTGGTTGTATTTTCCAATTATATTTTTTTTCTATTATTTTTAATGTTGATTGTTTCAATAAATTTATTTGAAATTGCAACTGGTGTAAATTGGGAGAAATTCAAAATTTCTGATTAAATAATTCTTTTTATTAGATTGCCGAGACGTATTTTCAATTGTATTTGTTAAAATTTTTGTGTAAATTGCATATAATATTATTCAGTGTCATTTATTTGTATTTTTTATGTATTTATTGTATTTTTTAGGTATTCTTTTTTTTATTTAATAATTCCGTATTTTTTATGTATTAATTATTTGTATATAGGGAGAATCCATCTTGGCAAGAAAAAAAAGGCATCAAAAACAGGTATTTTGCTTGGCGAGAAAAAAGAGTCGCCATATTTCAGATTTGGGGGAGTATATCAAAGTAGTTCCTCCTTTTTGCTTTCGCAAAATGTGGCCTTTTCAAATATTGGTAGTAAAATAGAAAAAGAAGTTTTCGGTGTAGCTCCATTCGATTGAACTAATAGAAGAGTGCAATCCGTGTTTTCTGCGAAAGGATTGGATACGTTTTTAGAAGTGGAAGCGAGTGCAGATAATGTTTTACAGTCAAAGAAAGCGTATGCTTTAATACTTTCATTTTTGAATGATAATATTCTCACTTATCTTCAAAGTGAAGATACAGGATGTAAAATATGGAAGAAACTGCAAATTACATATAAAACTAAAGGAGCAGTTAGCCAGATCTTGACGCGAAAACGTTTGGCGACCATGAGAAAAGCGTGTATGTGCATGATGAGAGTATGTTTATTTAGACTACACTTTGAAGAATATTTAATACTTTACACAAAAATTTACGAGTCATTTCAGATTTGTTTCTAAGTTTATAAATTTAAGATATAATCCCGTTTAATAAAAGTACAACAGAATTTAAAATTGTATGTTATATCCCAATCTGTTAGATTTTAAAAATTCTACTGAAAAAGTAAATTTAATTTTTTTTTCGCATACACAGTTACATTATTTACAGAAAGAATTAATATCATTAAGATAATTGAATATTTAGCTAATTTTAATGATTAATGAGTTACAATTTCTCACTATTTTTCTCTATATTTGTATGATTATTTTAATCTAAATATCAAATTTATTTCTTAATTATTAAATTATTAAAGAGAATGTAGTTCTGAAATTCCTTAAATTTAAGTTGTATGTTAATAACTATAATATGAAGTTATGTGGAAACTTTCTTTTCCAAAATTGTACTGTATTATTTTATGATTTTATAAGAATATAAAGAGGTCTTAATGCAATAAAATATTTTGTATAATTTTATTATGAATTTAAAGATTTATGGTCTGTTGATACATTTTCAGAAAGTAAAAATTTCTTTAAAAGGCGTGAGACTTCTAATGTTTTAGTAAGAATTCTAAATTAAAATGAATTTTTGTATTTTTACAAGAACATCTGCAATTTTAGTATGCATTTTCAGGAATTTAGGTTTGTTAATTGTTTTGTATCAAATATGCCACGTTTTATTTTCTTTTTTCTGTGATCTTTCAGAAAACGTGTACCACCGCCATGTTTTTTGACTTGGCGATTTTTCAAAACACGTTTTTCTGTTGGTCGCCGTTTGTCATAAGTGTGGAGAAAATTTGAAAATTAAGTGAGAAAAAGGTTTAAGAGATGGGTTTGTTTGGATTTGTCGAAATCTGTGGTACATTCCAATTTTGTAATTTCAACTGAATAACTGAAATAATCACCTGCGTCAAATGACCAAAACTTTTCATTCCAAACAGTCTTTAGCTGCATTCACTTCTTGCTACCATTACACAATCTAGGATTTAAATAAAACACAAAGTTAAAAGCGCATTTCTAAATAACTACTACAAAAAAAGAAGGACGAAGAAAAAATGTATTTTAATAAGTGAAAATTTATACTTCATCTTTTAAATTTATTTTAGAGAATCTTTTAACCAAGTTTGGGTTTTTCATTGCAAAACCAGTTTTGGGTGTAACATGTGTTTAGATTGTGTATTAACTAGATAAAACCACCAAAAACCCAAAATCTTTCGTACGTTATTTTAAATGTGCAATAAAATTAAAAGTAATTGATTACTTTAAATTGTAACAGAAAGTATTAATTGTGGATTTTAAAAAATGTAATAGTACATCTCTGAATACAATCAAAAGTAATTAAAAGAGGATTCTTGCTGTTTTTCTAGAACAAAAATTAAGGACATTCTAAGGACAAAAGTAACATTTTATAAGACCTACTTGAATACATGCATAACACATAAACCCTATTTCCTGAGGACATATTTAATAACAAGGTTCAGACTCTTTCCATAGAAAAAGATAAGCACTTTTTAAGCACCTTTTAAGCACTTTTTAAGCACCTAATTTACATTGTACTATGATCGACCTACAGCTAAAGCTAAAATGAAGCTTTTCATGAGCTTTTTGACTTGTATGACATTAAATAATATATAGAGATCATTTAATATTTTATTCAACACAATTGTTAATATCTCATACTTTATGTTGACATCTTTCTTTGAACATAAATTTTAGACAGCAATAGTCCTTATTGATCAAGAATTATCAATAGATGAACCCATATAGGAAAAATAGAATATGTCTAAATTTTTTGAAGTTCATTTTTTTTCTTCTATACATCTTTAATTGGTGTATCTTCTTTCTTATCTTTAGCTTTGTGAATGTGTTCGATTAATTACCAAGGGAAATAAAATTCAGCAACCGATATTTGGGCAAAAATAAGCACTTTTTGAGCATTGGAAAAATTTATAAATTTATATGAAAAGAAAATAATAAGATTTTTAAGGACTTATTGGACCTTAAAAATGGATCTACAATATAAGCATTTTAAGGATTTTAAACACCCGGCTGAAAGAATAATATGAATAGACAAGGCATGTTCATTAGTACAATATTTCAGAAGTGCCTTAAAATTAGTAATAGATATCTATTAAAAATCTGAATTTGAAAAATGTACATATAAAGCGTTTTTATCATCAAACTAGAAATAAAAATGTGAATAAAAAAATAAAATCAGACTTGGTTGAGGGTTAATGACTCTGATATATATATATAAAAAAATATACAGCTGATATACCCAACGTTGCCTAAAAGAAGGATTTTCTATACATAATTAAGAAAAAAAAAGCATTAGTAAACGTGGAAATATTACATTAAAACTATGCTTTACTCCATTAAAATCTGAATGATGTCAGATTAGGAAAGAGTTTCATACTTTATTATTAGATTAGTTTTAAAAAAATAACTAAGAAAAAACTGGACATGAAATATGATGTAGAAATCACATGACGATGGCAGATCTCGTCGATAGAGAAATGGATCGCATTCCAATTTAAAAATTAAGGAGTTTTTAAGGACGAAAATTAAGTAGTTTTAAGGGCCCTTAACAATGAAAGCTTAAATTAAATAGTTCTTAAGAACTTTTAAGGACCATGGGATAGGTGATGCCCACATGAATTCATGTTGCAAGTTGATTCCACAATCTGACAAGTGTCTCCATTCAGGTAGTGGCTACATTGAAAAATAGCTGTACTTGTTGCCAATAAATATGTCCGTGAAAGTGCGAGTTCTTTTTTTTTCTTTTACATAGGGAAACTGACTTTCTGGATCAGCCTCGTAGTTGTGCATCTCCTTCATGGATTGCTATATAATGAAAATTTTCAATATAAGGATCAATGCACAACACTGCAGTCACTGCATAGACTCGATTTTTAGAAAGGAAAAATACACGATTAAGGATGAACAATTTTCAACTATTGTTGACTGAATATTTGTATAATTTGAAACGATTGTCACTGACCTTTGGCCACATGGTAGAGTACAGCGATTCTCAAACTGAGTCATGTGGCACCCATCTAGATACAGACGTGGCAACATTAAGGCACTAGTGTCAGGAGTAACAGCGTGGTTTGAAATATTAACATGCTAATGACAGATTATACATATACTTATTGATTTTTATATTATAATTAAACTTAAATTATTTACACAGTAGTCAATAGTAAAAGGTAAATTAAAATGTATGCATTTAAAAATGTATCAGTACCTTTTTTAGCTTTAACAACTTATTTTTCAGAACAGTGTTTCTTATATTAGCAACATTCACCCTGATTCAAATATTTCCATTTTCCTATCATCAATGATTCTACAGTTTGTTTACTCAAATTTGACTTAAATTCAGTTTGGTTTTTCAGTACACTACTGAAAACTCTCTAACATGCAGCATTACTGTGTGGAAAGAGTCATATTCAGCAATATTTTTTTTTTTCAAAACTTTGTATTTAATGGCTGAATTGTAATCTTTCAGCAGTTCAAAAGTTTTGTTACTCTCCGGAGCAACCTGAGGAGTTTCCGGAGTTATCCATTTTTCTCATTTCTCACGGAGTAGTTGGCATGTCTGTAGATATGTGATGATGCGATTTAGATCAGTTATATAATTGATTCATTCATACAAGAAGTAAAATGCTCGGGATCTAAATCTGACCTCATCACATCTTTTGTGAAGGACAGAGGACCATAAAATTATATTCTACGCATATTGTGGTCTTGTATGGTGGTCTCAGACGGGGTTCCGATCCCAGTCCCAGATTAGAATCCCGTCTCCGTACTTGACATTAAATAAGAATATACCTTTGCGGAGTATTTATGAGTCCCTAAGGGACAGTGCCCAATTAGAAGGGATAAGGTTTTCCAAGTTAACAGTCTCAAAGCGGGGTTTAAGCAGACAAATCAGATTCTTACAACTATCCCAATTGGATGATAAGAAGGAAGAGGAGACAAGGATGAAATGAATAAAATAAGAAAGATTGAAAAAAAGAAAAGGTGAAAGTGTTCGATAGTGGAGACAAAGAGAGGAGTCCGACAGAAGAGGTTCTGAAGTTGAGACGAGGAGAGAGTCCGACAGAAGGTGTTCGATAGTCCAGACGAAGAGAGGAGTCCGGCAGGAAGTGTTCCTGCACGGCCGCACCCCAAAAACTCGGAAGGAAGCCCCTGACCAGACCGATGAAAGATCCATAGATACCCATCAACCAGCAGTGTTCCGGACACACCATTTTAACTCCCCAAAGGTATCCCCTTTTACATACATTTTGAAATTAGAAGGTCCTTTCTCTTATATTTACATAATTGCTTAAGTATTAAAAAATTTTTGTTCAGAACTAATTTAGAAGATGTTGACAAAGCTTATTTTATGAAAATTAGCATCAGTTTTGTATGTACATAGATGTATATATATTATAATAAATTTACTTTTTTTATATTAAACTACTTTTGGATGCTGTTAATTTAGCTTTGAGTTTATTTTCATATCTTATTTCTGTAGTTCCTCATAACCTGTGGTTAAATTTAGTACTAAAATACTTTTACACAATGCAATCAAAATAAAATCCCACTATACATTTGATCACAGATTACTACTCAAATAAAAACGAGGACTACACGACAATATGTCAGCATAAAATTGTACAATTAATAAAGACAGCATCAAGTGACTAAAAATAAAAGTGTAAGTTGTTTTTGTCGAAATATGTTAAGAAATGTCTTTATTTCTCTCAATCCTCTACCTGTCTTGAACTTAAACTGGATGCTTGGGGGGGGGAGGTAAAGTTTAAAAGCATTAGACTAGGGCTTTACTTTAAAGCAATTTAATAGGAAAATATTACAGTTTTTATTTTTTTAGCGACATTTCCAGCTTCTTGAGCACATATTTGAATGTCTCAGGAATTATTTTTCTCATTTCAATTATTATGAATTTTAAAGAAAAATTGCACTTTCAGCTTATGGGCTTAAATTCAGAAATATAATTTCATTTGAGGAATATTTATGAATTCAAAGTTGTTGAGAGATAGGATTTGTAGATTACTATAACTTCTAATAGTAGAGAAATTCCAATATTTAGTAGAATATCCAACGTACCTGGAAATTACTCATCATTGAGCTTTGGCTTTTGTTTCATTCAATTCATTGGAGAGCTGTTCCACCTTTAAAGTCAATCTCACATTTTCAGACTGTACAATATCGTACTATGTGGTGACTATTTCTTTCTCTTTGTTAATGAATCTAAAAGATTACGGAAACATTTTAGGCATGGTACCCAGGCTTGGCTTCATTTGCCTAACCCGAAAAAACCCGGGCAAATTTTTTTCAAAAAAGACCCATTTGAAAAAACCAAAGTGGGTTTTTTCAAAATTGGGTTCTCAAAATCTTTATTTAAAATTCCACATATTTAACTAATAATACATATATTGAATTAAATCTATAATATATATTACATATTTCATCTTTGACGATGATCCTAGAATTTTTTTTTAATTTGAGGGAGTCTAAACTGCTAGAAAAAACAAAAACTTAAAAACTTTTCAGGGAAAAATATTTATTTGTATAACAAATACAATAAAATCTAAATTAAACAAAGTTAATAAGAATGTATGATGAAAAAAAAATAAGAATATTGAAGTATTACATGAGATAAAATTAATCGAAAAATGGACAAGAAAAATTGGGTAAAAAATATGTATAACAACTGCAAATAATAAACATGGGGATAATATATATAAATAATTCTGCTACTTTTATCATGTAAGCACCTCTTATCAGAAACATATCAGATAAAATAATGGTTATTACATTAGTTTCAACAAAAAACATGAACGAAAGAGATAGTGTATAAATGAGAAATTATTGTATTTCACAGACACAGAAGTCAAAAGTTTGGAGAAAAAAGGAGAAAAATAAAAAAAAAAGAGGTAGTTGAATAACTATTAAAAACTAATGTTCTGATTTACTTAATACAAAAACAAGTGCCTAAATACGAAATATGAAAGTATCTAAATAACTTTTTATCAATATAAACAAGTACTTAAATTTCCTAGTAAAAAAAAAAATTAAAACAGATTCAAATCAGATGTTTCTTCAATTTGCCTAATTAAAAAAAAAAAATAAATTCACCTATACAGTTGAACTTTATTATATTAAACTTTGAGGAACCATATTGTTTGTTGGATTTAACTTAATAATTTTTACTAATAAAAACAATCACTCGAGTCTCCTAATCAAAAAATGTTGAAAACAATTTCAAATCAGAAGTTCCTCAAATATCCTAATTTTTTTTAAAAAGAAATTAATAATATAAATGTGCATTTTAGATATCAAATTTTTAGGAGACATTTCTATACACAAATTTTTAATTTTGTCACTGCAGAATTTCTTAAATAGCAATAAAATCTATACCTTAATAGTTTCGAAAGATACAATAATTATCATTAAATTTAATTTTAATCAATGTCTAAAAACTCATGATTTAAATAATATATGTACTGCATAAGGCTATTTTTTTAAGTGGACAATTAAAATTTTTTTTTAAATAGTAATATTTCTGGACGATGATCGAATAGGACAGGATTTTTTTCGGTATCTGAGCCAGGGGGTTCGAATTGTACTTTAGACTAACAGATTTGTAACTATTTAGTTTGGTCTGAGAGCACTAGAGTTTTCTTTTGTGTTACCCGACGGCTAAAGACATCAGAATTTCATTCACACTGAACAATTAATCTCGAGCGACCTTATATGATTTTCATAGACGATTTCGAAATATTCAAATAAAAACTGTTGGCAAGAAAAAAAAATAAGGACTTTAGGGAAAAATTAAGCACTCTTTAAACACTTTTTAAGGCCTTAAAAACGCGTTTCGAAATTAAGCAGTTTTTAAGCACTTTTAAGCACCGTACGAACCTTGATCTTTCCTTGGAAGAAATGGATAGTGTTCCAATTTCAAAATTAAGGAGTTTTTAAGGACCTTTGATGAATATTCAGTAGTTCTAAGGGCCCTTAAAAATGAAAGCTAAAATTATTAAGGACTTTTAAGGACTGGGGGAACCCTGATTACACACTTATCCCCCTCTCTTTCTCTAGAAACATAAAAGAAGAACTTTATACACTAAATATTCTTATCTCTTATATGATTATATTTCCTCATGAGTTAATAAACAACTTTGTATCATAGTTAGTTAAAACTAAAATGAAACTATTAACTTAAAAAAAAATAGTCAAATGTGTAAAACAAAATCTACAAGATCATAATTTAAAAACTGTTCTATTTACAAAAAAAAGTGACTGATTTTTCTTTGTCATTTGCCTGCATAAAACAATGCATTATCATTTTACCGATTAAATTTTTATTGAGGACGAAAATTTTCCATTCATTTCCTATTTTGCTGACATTCTGTTTGTTGACTCTACAACAGATCTTTTCAAATATTGCTGTGTTTTAAAGTTCCATTCAACTGCATATCAAGAGTAGATGATATTCATACGGTGCAGAGGAAATTATGCAAATGGAGAATGTTCCGATGTAATCAACTTCTACCTGCTGCAGGTTAAAGAAAATCTTTTTTGAAAATTACGAACTGATGAACAAATGGAGAATGTTCCGATGTAATCAACTTCTACCTGCTGCAGGTTAAAGAAAATCTTTTTTGAAAATTACCTCAAAAGAGTGTACAATCTTACAAAGCAAAGCAAATCTGTACAAGTTTGCAGGTATGCAGTAACAATAATATTGCATTATCTTAAGATTGAATGAAAATGTAACATTCATAAAATAAATGAAAAAAAAGCATTTTCATTACCCATGAAATACTGTCAGTACTGAAGTTCATTACCCATGATGAGAAATAAAAGAAGAGTTTTGTTCATTGGTTGATTGGAATTTAGTGGCGCTAATTCCTGAAAGGACAAACTGCGCCAAACAAGACGAAATTAAAAAACAAAGTAACAGATAAAAACAGAGCAAAAAACACAAGCGAAAGGAATTTTGAGGATGAAATACAAGAAACAACAAATTGAACGTTAAAAGCACATAAAAATCAAACAAACTGAGATAGTAAAATAGAAAATATATACAAGATAGATTATTACTTTATAAAAATTAAAAAACAAAATTGAAAATTGAGAAATTCTAAATTGAAAATAAATAGTTAAAATTGAAAATAAAGATTAACCTACAAAATAAAAATCACAGAATTGAGATTTCATGATAAAAACCTGTACAGAGAAGAAAGGGAAACAAGCCTGGATGTGGTGTTCCACCGATGATTGTGTCAAGATTCGGCGATAAATTTTTTTCAAATTTTATATACAAACAATATTTTATTATATAAAAGAAGAGTTTGAGTGACAGTGAATCAAGTACAGTGTAGAGGCCAAAAAACTTATAACATTAGTAAAAATCTATAAGAAGCAATTGACCGAATTAGTTTAATTGCTCTGCATATTGAAGATTCCACTCTATTATAAAATACATAAAAAATGACAAAAGAAAACGTATTCATTAGAAAAAAAAAGCTGCAAAAATCATGAAATACATTTTTTTTCTTTTTTTAATGCATGTTGCATAAATTGCTTTCTATTTTCAGAACGTCGACCTGCTAATCTCAAAAGTCCAAACTCCTGCAATAGTTTATCATGTTTTATCGGTTGATGTAGCAACCCAAAATATCATTTATTTTTAAAAAGTATATAAAAAAAGGACTAAATTATATAGTGTTCAATTTCTATAAAAGATTAATTTGTACATTATCCAAAAAATCAGGGTACAAAATTAATAATCAACGAGGAATCATTAAACAATCCAAATGACAAAGAATTTAAACAAAGAAAAGTTACTTAATGACAATAATTAACACTTAAAATACTAACAATTGTTTCTTTTAAACTGCATGTACTGTTGAAGATTTTATCTTCTTTGAAAATTTAGAATCAAATATTTGTTCCAAATAGGGTCCCTGTTGCTTTGATTTGCAAGTCAATGAGTTTCTAATAGTTCCACTTGTTACTGAAAAATGAAATGGTGACGTTCCAAGAGTGCATTAATATATGAAACAATATGAGATTATCTTGGGCCCAAATTTCATTTCATTCTTGAAAATATTTCCCCCTACACCCAGCTAGCACGGAAACATTGGCTACAAGTTGGCTGTTGGTCTTTGGTTGGGTAAAAGGTGAAATGTAGTGATGATAATTAGTTGGCAAAATGTTTGGTTGGCCATCGGTAATTCTGAAACGTTGGCCAACCGTTGGAGATTTTCTGTTTACGCCTCTTGCACAAATATCAACATACCATTGGCTAAGAAATATAAAAGTAACAGCCTATATCTACGAGCATGTGCAGAAGCTCTGCCAAAAGAGAAAGTTGTGTGTCAACCGCCATCTATACGGTTAACACGCCATCGCTGCAGAATTTCAAATTTGCAAGGTAAGTTCTCTTGATATTTTTGTGTTCTATCATATATGCCCTCATTATTATTAATTTATTCCGGAAGAAAACGATGTTTGGCTATCTGAACTGTAGTTTCTCTTTTGTATTTTTAATAGTAAGATACCATTTACAAAAGTATATACACGGTATTTTAGTACACTTCAATCTTTAATACCTTTTAGTACACTTTAGTACAGATTTAAGAAAATAGCAAATTTTAAGTCAATTTCAGATAGTTGACTTAATTATTTTTAAAGCATGCTGATTCATATTATCTTTAGGTTACTTTTTTGTCTTTTCTTAATAATAATAAAGTTGTAAAATGGTAATGGTAATTAATATTATGGATTTCACTTTATCATAGTTGTGAAACTTGTTTACTTTATAACTTAATTTTATTTATGAGATGTAATTATGTTTGCCTTTACTTTTTTACATATTCAAATCATCTTTGAATCATTTTAAAAAGCTAAAAGGATAAAAGGAAATGTCTGTGGTAACATTAAAACATTTTATAATATATACTTTTCCAGTTACTTATTTGTGTTTCAGATGCCATGAAATTGTGAATCCAGAGAAAATGTAGAGAACTTTCGTAGATGGCAATGGTGGCCGAATTTAAATTAAAAAAATTGTAAATAAAAGAAAAATAACTAAAATATGTATATATATTTTTTTTGGTTAACCACTGTTGTGTTGTGCTTTTCTTCAATTATCTACTTTTAGCTCTCAGAAGGGGAAATTTTCATTTTTCTTATTTAAGAAACAGTTTGTATCATTAAAAAAAATTAATACAGATTTCAAAGGAATAAATGGATTGCTGCAGAGTAAGTATTATATGAAATGTGTGGTGTAGACTAAAATAACCTATCTATTTTCTATCTATTTTCTATTTTTCAACTCTTGCAAAATTTAAAAATGACTTATGTTATAAAAACATCAGCTTATTTCAAAGTAATAGCACATGCCCATTCTATATTATACACTATAGCAAAATAATAAACAGAAATAATAAACGTTGGCATTCCGTTGGCCCATCGTAGTATTACGTTGGCCCACCGTAGTATTGCGTTGGCAATATGTAAACAACCACCATTAGCCAACCATTAACCAACCGTTGGCCAACATGTCATATCAACGTTGGCCCAACGTATGCAGTACAACGTTGGCCCAACGTATGCAGTACAACGTTGGCCCAACGTAACGTTGCTAGCTGGGCAATATCCTTGGAAAGCGGAAAAATTGTAAAAAAACCACCAGGTCTGAGAATGACTCATCAAATCTGACATTATTTCAAGGTACTGCAAAAACCTTACTAAATCTAACTGCTTGTGTAGATTTCAGTTGCATTCTTCTAAATCAGAGCTTCATTCTCTTTCATAAAGATTTGTTCTTGACGAGACGAAGATTCTCGGCTCTCACTCAGAATTTGTTGTGCCACTTTAGCTTCCTCTTGCAATTTCTCAAACTTGGCAGAGCAATTGTGACGCTGAAACACGATTAAAAACAGAATAAGATTTCATTCATGCACAAGCTAAACTATCATAGTACTGGATTCAAAAATAAATAGTTTTAACACATGAAAATTTAGGGACTTGGTGTAAAAATTACAGAATTTTGGTTAAAATCAGTATTGACAACCTCGATAATGCAAAAAATAATACGGAATAAAAACTATACATATATGAATCCTTTCTCTGCCCAGGATGGGCCTTAGCCTTCTCCAGAATTCCATACCAGGCAGTCCTATGTTTGGCTCTGGATTTCCAATTTGAAATTTTCAAGGATCTTATGTCTTTCTCAATGCAGTCTAACCATCTAAGTTTACGTCGTCCTCTCATTCGGGTTCCTATTGGTTTGGCCGTAAAAACTTTTTTTGTGGATCTATTGTCATTAAGTCGAACTAGGTGTCCGGCCCATTTTAATCTTTGTAAGCTAATAAAATTAATTATATCTGGGTTTTTATATGTTCTGTTTAATTCAATATTTGTTCTTCTTCTCCATATACCATTTACGTTAATTCCCCCAAAAATACTTCTCAATATTTTTCTCTCAAAAACTGCTAGGGTTTCCTTGTCTCTTTCTGTCAATGCCCAGGTTTCAGCCGAGTAAGTCAAAACGGGTCTTATTAGGCATTTATACAATATTATTTTACTCAATCTTTTAATGAACTTAGACTTTAAATATTTCTTTAATCCAAAAAAACATCGATTAGCAGCAGTAATTCTGCTATGAATTTCAACAGATATATTATTTTGTGTATTAATTTCCGAGCCTAGCTATATAAACTGCTTTACAGTCTCCAATCTATAACTGCCTGTTTCTAAGAAGGAGTGATTATATTCTGATTTTAAACGAGGCATATATTTGGTTTAAGCTTCATTAATGCTCAAATTCATCTTTTCGGCCTCAGTTTCCAGAGAAATAAATGCTTGTTTTAGTGCATCTAATGTCTGGGCTATACATATATATACAATGATAAAAAGAAGCACAATAAATTATTAAACTAATTTTAAACTTTTATTTCCTTTTTCATCCTAATTTGGTGAAATGTATTAAAAGTCCCAAACATATATTGCACGGAAGCTAACTTGGTTTAGGAGCTCAAATGTGTAAAGTAGAAATTTATATGTCAGATCACAATTTTTAGAATATTATATATTGGAGCTCTTTCCTTTTTTATTTCTGCAAGGCTGTGTTTCAAACATGATGGGTATAGCAATCTGATAAGAAAAATGGATAGTGTTGCTGAACGGGAGGGAACAATTACAGTAAAAATTTATTAACTGTGAGGCTTGTACATATCCTATATTAATCCATTTTTTCTTCTATTTAGCAATCACAGATTCCAGGGTTCCCACTGTTTTACCAGAACAAAAATTAAGGACTTCATGAGGACCAAAGTAACTATTTATAAGGACCCACTTGAAATACACAGCATAACGACATAAACTCTTTTCCCTGAGGAACTATTTTAAAGATTATGGATCAGATAAGGTATGTTCAATAAAGGTACTGCAATATTTCAGAATGAAGTTTTTAAAAATACCTAAAATTTAATATAAAATACAATTTCACAAAAACTAACTTTGAAAAATGTACATCTAAAGTTTTTTGAGTCATCAAATTAAAAAAAAATTGTGAATAAAATATAATATTATAAACAGTACTTTCTGAGGGTTTAAAAATGACTTGTATACATATGTGTATATACATATATGTATGTATATATATATATATATATATATATATATGTATATATATATATATATATATATATATATATATATATATATATATGTATGTATGTATATACTAGCTGATTATACCCGACGTTGCCTGGGAAAAAAGAAGATTTAGATTTTTCTATTACATTCAATGTAAGGAAAATTAAACTTCCATGTGTAACTGAAATATCTACAAACCCTCCATGCTTCATTTAATTAAAATCTGCACGACTGTTAGCTATTAGGAAAGGGAAGCTCACTTTATTCTTTAAACCTTTTCAGCATGTGAATGATTATTTATTTGTGAAATAAGTTGTCTAGCTCGTGACCATAAAAAGTACTAATAAGCTAAAAGTATTTTTATAATTTTTTAAAGATATTAAGGAAAGGAATTTTGAATGACTACAGTAATACACTGAAAACACATATATTTGGAGATTTTCTTTATTATTAATACTGCCCTTTTAGCTAGAAAATGTAAAAGAATGTTATGAACACTAACAAATATTTTATATATTCTTTATATATATATATTCTTTGACCAGTACTTATCACCTGTATTGGCATTCTTAGAACCAGTTTTGGTCAAGCTTAACTCTGAACTTACAAAACCAGAAAGTTCAGAGAGTACGGTAAGAACTGATAGGAAATCTCATTAGAGCGACAGATCACATCAATGCAGAAATTAATAGAGTTCCAATAATTTTAAAAGAAGTTTTTAAGGACATTTGACAAAAATTAAGTAATTTTAAGGGCATTTAAAAATGAAAGCTAAAATTAAGAAGTTCTTAAGGACTTTTAAGGACTGTGGGAACCCTGTATAATTCAGGGATGGACTGATAGTTCAAGAAGCTTAGAAAGAGTTAAAACTAACGAAAAACTAGCCTTTGACCTTTCCTCAAAATATCTTCTAACTTCATCTCGAGATGGATCATACAATATAATTATTTTATTATTAGTTTTTCCTTTTAGAGATTCATTTCAAATTAGACTGCTGTTAAAAATGTATTCATTTCTTCAAAAATTGCGAATTTTTCAAGGATAACCTTTTTAAAACCTTTTATAAATAACACCCAAAATTAAGAAGATTTTAAGGCATGTGCAAGCCCCGTCTTTGGTATTACTGTTGTAGCAACAGTTCAATACCGACAACTGATTTTGGTTAGGGAAGATTACACATAATATAAAATAAAAAAAGAAACAAACAGAGAAACAATCTTAAGCAATATTCCATAGTACATTCCAATTTTGTATTCAACTGAATAACTGAAATAATCACCTGCTGTCAAATGACCCAAAACTTTTCATTCCAAATAGTCTTCAGCTGGCATTCACTTCTTGCTACCATTATACAATCCTAGGACTTAAATATAACAGAAAGTTAAAAGCGCATGTCAAAATAACTATTACAAAACAAGAAGAAGTACGAAAAAATATATGAGCTACAGCTCAAATTCTTAAAGAACGTTAAAAGATTAGTACTTTTTACATTTAAAGATTCATTTGGAATTTATAGTATTGAATTTTTTTTTTTTAAACCAAGGCCTTGATGAATGTTGTAACAATTAATATATTAACACTTAGCGCTCTGCACATTTTTGTACCATTGCCTTCCAGCAACTGTGACACATTTTCGCAGCAGAACTAGTGGAATGGAGTTTTATTTTAAGTAGGGAGAATCACACGAGCTTGTGAATGCTATTCATTTTGTTTATTTGATATAAATGCACTTCCTTCTTGCAAATGAAAGAAATTTTAAATTTTGTACTTCACCATGGTGTGATATCTTTGGAAACAACCTCCCATATGCATCCTGGGTTTACTTGGATAGTATACAGGGTATCTGCCAAAATAAAATTTTTCAAATCCATGACTTTTCACGACTTTCCCTGATTTAGCAGATCATTTTCCATGACTTTAAAAAGCTTTTGTTAAAGTATATATGAATAAAACTTCTGATGTACATACAAATAAAATATATGCTTTTAGAGAAATTACAGGAATTTTATCATAAAAAAACTATAAACTTACTTTATAAGTGTTAATAAACTCACATACATAAAAATAAATTGTTGTATCTACATACCTAAGTTTAATCCTATAGCCATTTTTCAATCCAAATGTTTCCAATTTGAATTCAGGGTACTTTGGTATTATCTAGATGACCACGAATAATAACCAAATATAATCCTATAATGTTTATATACAATATCCGTAAAGATAAACTTATATTTTGTGCAAAAATCTTAACTCATTTTTATTAAAAAATAATGAATATTATATTAATAAAATTTTAATCTACAATTTAAGAAAAGACCAGAATAATATACATTTACCCACCCATTAAGCTTTCTTGCTTCGAGTTTCCTTGGCGAACAAATTTTACTTGGCAATAGGGTCAATAGGATAATACATAAATACCAAACTCAGTCACTTCAGCCAAATGACAAGTAAAAATAAAATTAAACAATTCAATGCATTTTTTTTTAATTGGTAGTTTAGCGTATCCATGACTTTCCATGACAAAATTAATCCATTGTCTAAATCCATGATTTTCCATGACTTTCCAGGTGCGCAGAAACCATGAGTATAATTTCGGAACTGCTACTTAAAGTATCAGAATTATAATCAACATTTGTCTTTTGCAATATCTTTTAACACTTGAAAATCAAACGTATTCAATACCACTCAACTCTAAATTCTCATAATTATTTTTCTCCATGTTGCTAACCATATAAAATGTCAAACAATAGTTTAATGGTAACAGTTCAGAAACTGAGCCCATTTTAACTACAGATAACAAATGCCAACGCAGCATGCTTTAAAAACATTTGGTCCCGCGAAACAATTTCTGGATGGCATCGTAATGGAGCACTACGGGTTAACTTTATTTTCAATTTCATAATATTTTGTGTTGTACTAATAAGCAAAATAAACTTAAACACATTAGCTATAGAAGACAATACTGAATTCCACCCCTGGTCATAAAAATAAAACACCAAACCCTTTGATTCACAGGAGAGAGTTATATAAAGAAAATAAAATTTCATTAAAAAAAAAATCATACCTTTTTATTATTATAAAATCATAATTCAGGCTTGCAACTTCTCGTGTACTTTCAAAAAGGTGAGAAAAGTGACAAATAATACAGAATAAGTGACTAAAAAGTGACTAAACATTGAAAAAGAAAAAGCGATTTTTTTTCTCCTCTTGATTACAAATGCTATTATTAATATTTTCCTACTTATTTTAACTCTAAATCAAATGAGTCATGCAAGACATGATTTTAGCGTCAAATACAAAGAAGGGTAAAAATTTTGTTTAACACAACTCAACATTACTTTTTTATTCGAGAAAATCTATAAATTAGATTTGAATATATACAGTACATTCATTTTATAATCACCATTTTCTGCATATATTAATGAGGTTTTGAAATACGTACATAGATAGATTAGAATATCTAAAGAATAATTGTGAAGAAAAAGAGAAATAGAAATGTGTGCTTTGACGTAAATTACTTTAATGTATTAAATGTACATTTCAGTGCAAATGTAGATCTCAGGAACTTCTTGACGACTTTTTAAAATCACTCAATTCTGGAAACCCTAAAACTCATTACATTTTAACAAGAAAAATAAGTTTAGAGCATCCCATTTTGGGTCTTTTATTAAAATATTTTGTTATTCATTCAGATTTTCTTCTTTCAACAACAGACTTTTGCTGTGATACACCATGAAAAAGTGACTTAAAGTGACTGTTTACTTAAAAAAGTGACTAAAAGTGATCAATTGTAAGAAAAGTGACTAAAGGTGAGAAAAGTGACGGAATTGCAAGCCTGTAATTTTAATTTCAAAATAAATACATTACTCAATAGATAAAATAAACTAAGATAAAGAATGAAGTATATTAAATTGTATTGCATTTAATGCAAGAGCTTTTTACAATTTTAAATTGATAGTATTTACATTTTATCAAACATTGACACCCACTCCTTCCCCGGAAATGTAGGTAAAATTAATATATAATTATAGTTTTTCAATATCAATTTATGAAACATGAGAAAGTACTTTTAAAAAATATAAGTACACACTTAACTAACCGGACACCCATTACAAAATAGTAATTCAATTTGATATATAATTAATCCATCCAAATCATAAAAATAATCAGACATAATAAACTACTGGAGAATGGTACCGTAAACGAGCAAGAAACAATATCCTAACAGAAATAATGGGATACGAGTTTTACCGGTTTGAATTTTGCAGTAAAATCACCGCTGACCACCCAACCAGTGAATTTAATTTCATAATTTAACTTTTAGGTTTCGGCTGGTACAGCAGTTGTACCATAAATATTTAGAAACCCAAAAGTCGGCTAGGGTATAACAGTTGTACCGTAGATATTTCTCCCCTTTTGCAGGGACGGGGTCATTACTCACTCGTCATTTGGTCAGTCCCTCCCTATTGTTGAAGTGTTGCCGAATGCATCAGTACCGGGAAGGAAGAATGTGATTTTGTTTGGCGACGTGTGGTACAACTGGCGCTTTTTTGTCCACGTCCAACAGTTGTTTGTAAACTATTCATTCCATCTTGTGAACCAAATCCGTTTGGAAGTTTCTTTCCTTCGTTGTTTATTTTTTTATTTAATCTGATCATGGCTCCAAAATTTAAAGGTCTTTCTCAAAGTGAGATGTCAAATAACAACTTTCAGACTGGTCTTAGAGCAACTCTGCATTGTTAACGTCCTCCACTCCCAGAGAGGGACAATAGGACAAAATATTTTTCCCTCTTGAGAAAGTGAAAGGAGGGGGGAGGAATTTTCGAAAATGTTGCTGATTCGTAGTCCAAACGCAAGCCAGCAGTTAGCTGAAGCTTAAAGGTTAATAATCCAATGAGAATTAGGCGCATTTCATAAGTTATTAAACAGTTGCATAAAGAGAGCCTGCTCCGGAATGAACAAAAATTTTTAAATGACACGGCTAACTGAGGAGTCAATAGCATGGATTGCCCTCCTTGGTGCTTTATCACCATTTGGAGAGAGCACCCATATATTCAGTCAAGCCAAAACATCAAATATAATAAACCTAAGAATTCTGCTTTCAACCATCATCTCAAATCTAACAAAAATGAAAACAAAACTTACCAGTACCTGAAAAATTCAGTTCCAATGTGTTCTAAGCAATTTTGTAAAGAAAGAAACATTTTGAATACGGGCAGAACTTACGACTAAAATGACGAGCTATCTTGTTGAATACTTAATATAAAAAAGCTTCTCTGGATATCAGTCCCACAGACTTGAATATCAAATCAAGCTGGTGAAAGTGGAAATCTATAAAACCAAACAGACGAGTGAAAACTTGCACTAAAAATACTACTACAAATAATTTTATTAAACAATAAAACTTACTATTTAATAACGATGCTATCACGTATTTAATCAATTGCTTGCTGAAGTTTATTTTGATAAACTTGTTTATTAATCTACATGAATAAGATATTTTACAAAACAGTTATTCACCAAGTTTCTAAATTTTTATTCCCAAATATGTAAATGGTCATAATAAAATAATTTTATTGACAAGAGAAACGAACCTCAATATAATGTAATCTTCCTTAAATTTTGTTGATCCTATTTAGATTCATAAAAGTACTTAAAGCCCTGTTAAACGCTACTTCTTTTACAAATTCAATCGTTATTAGCAAAGGCAATGTTTAATATTTATTTATACGAATGAGCTTTGCTCTGAAACGTGTTTAAAATCTGTCCAGCACAAAAAATAAAATAGTGGCATAGAGGATAAACATGGTAGTAATAACTATATATAATAACTACCAGGGTTGGCATGATTTAAATTAGTTGATCTTTTATGAAAAAATCCTTGATTTAAATCATTTGTTTTTTTTTACTTCTTTTAAAACCTCTATTCCAAAGACAGGAGAATTGGGAATCGGTCAGCACAGAAATACCAATAAGTCAATAAGTGTCAATAGATAGCATGTGCTTTCCAAGAATGGAGGGGTCATTATAAGAAAGTATGGAGTAGGGGTAGATACAATGACTCATTATGACTCGTGGAATTCATTTTATGTAATGGGAAGTAAAGAGGGTATTGCAGAATTTGAAATCCGATTTATCAAACAAAAAACAACAGCTGTGACTTCATCTGCTAGAATAGAAAGATAGTTTACTTCTTTTGGTACTGTTCGTTCTATCCTTCACAACAAATTAGGAGTGAATAAAGCATTGAAACTAGTGTTTTTATTGAAACAATTAAATCTATAATTCATTGCTTAAAAAAATATTGAAATAATTGTGATTTTTTTGTTTTTGTAAATAAATAGTTTGCATTAAATGAATGTTTAATTTGTTCTTTAAATTGACATCTTATTTAGTTTGTGCTATCCAATTACAAAATAATAGAATCTATTTAGATTAAAATTTATATATTTAATTTTAGGTAATCAGCATGTAGAATAGACTAGATAGATAAGATGTTACTTATAACAAACTATTCCATGTATATTGCAAAAAATATAAAAACACAACAATTAAAATTAGAATTCAGAAAAAAATTAAATAAATCTGATTTAAATCAAATAAATCTGATAAAAAAAAAAAAATCACGATTTTTTTTTCCAACCCTGATAGCTACTGTAAAAATATTTTTAAAAATGTGAGAACGAGATATATAAAATTAGTTTTACAAATGCTGCAAATGTTTATGCATAGCTTCAAATAAATATTCAATTGTATGTAAGGCTAAAATTTAAATAGTCACACGACATCCAAATGTCAAATAATTCCCAATGATCTTCTGTTTCATGTTAAATAAAATACCCACGGAATTAGAAATAAACAAATCGGACGAAAAAAGATTTTAGCCATCACAATAAACAATTAAATATGAGTTATATTTCTATAATATCATTTTTAAAATAAAGCAAGTTACGAAAATCACGAGCAAACAAAAGTTGTTACGGCTTAATAGTTTTGAAATAAAGTTCTAAAAATTCATCAAGAATTAAACTATGCTTTTTTCCATCGACAAGGTTCTGTATCTGTAGTGGTTCCAGAGCACATCATTGGTTATACAGCCGATAGCAACTACTTCTATTCTTTCTTCACTAGGAATGATGCAAACAATGGTCAGAAAAGAGATAGTTTTCCTTATTATTATTAGAAATTACTCAGGATACCTATATGAAATTATAACAAAAGAAATGATTAATAGAATTTTTAGAAACGACACACATTCGAGCATACAAAACTAAAAACAAATACACGAGAATTCATATGAAACGATTTGACACTACGATTCAAAATAAATAAACCGGGTAACAGTTAACAGTTTAGTTTACAGTTAATATTCATAAAAGTAAAACAAATTTTTATTTTTTAAATATATAAAGTTGACCACTTTAAATGGAAAAGCGCATTCTTTAATTAGGAATTTTAATGACATAAATATAGCACCATTGTAAAATAATTTAAATTCAGCAGTACAGAACTTTAGTTTTTGATTCTATGGACAGTCTGTTGGTTAAAGATAATTTCTGATTAAGGACACAGTTAGAAAAAAACAGTGATTATATACTACATATATATACTGCAGCTAATTATCTTTAACTGACTTTGGTGAATCTGGGTCTTAAGTTTTAGTTATGTATCTTTGTCATTCTATGTAATTTTTCTAAAGTTTCGTTTGACTTAAGTAAAGTATTGATTTTTTTCTCCTTAAAAATAATTCTTTTTAATCAGTGTGTAAGCCAATTCTTACGCTGACCCTCCCGGAGACATACACAGCAACAAACTGAAGACCAGTATATCACGACAGCAATTACAACAGCTATAAAGCTGCTGCGGAACTACGTGAGTTCCGTCATGTCCGAGTTTAATTTTATCAAACCCGGTAAGGAGCAAACTTTACAAAAATAAGCTCTAGACTACCAGGAATAACTGAAAAAATAGATCACTAGGGAACATATTGCTCGTGACACCCGTGTACGCCTAAAGGAAGTATACCGCTGAGGTGTCTCTCATTTAGCACTCCCCAGAGGCTTGAGCTCGAGAGACGTTGTCCCCCTAAATCAATGTGTAAGAAGAAAAAAAATACTACTATAGCTGTTTTTGTGTAAAAAAATTTCCTTACCTTTGGTGCTAAATTAATTTTTCGTTTTCATGTTAGCTGAGAATTAGTGGCAATAAAGAGAAAAGCAGACGACTCTATTACTTCATTTCATATATTAAACATTTAATGTTCTTTAGTTTCACGTCGTATTTTAATATATTGATTCTCCTATTTTTGTGTAATAAATTTCGAGATGGAAGAAAGTTCGATAGAAATGTATTTTGACGAAGATGAATGGCGAAAACTGACAGACCTTGAAAAGAGGAGATACGTAAACATCAAGAGAAATTTTGAAGTCATGAAATCAAACGGTAAAATAATTCTCACATTTTGTTAGAATAAGAGTATTTTAAGAAAATGTGATAATTGCTTTCTCTTTAAAATATTTAATATACAAGTTATTAAAACAACATGCATAATATAAATTTATGTGTTAGATATGAAATTGCGAGAGGAAAATATTTTAAAAATTCGAAGTATAGAAAATTTAAAAATTTATTTTTGTCAAAGTTTAGAATGAATCAAAATACCCAACCATTTAAAGTAAATATCTTTAGTATGCACTTTTGGGGGGAAATGTTTAGGTTTGTTAATTGTTCTGTTTCAGATATGCCATGGTTTTTTCTTTCTTTTTTTTTTCTGTGATCTTTCAGAAAACGCGCACCGCCGCTATGTGGTTTTACTTGGCGATTTTTCAAAACGCGTTTTTCTGTTGGTCGCCGTTTGTCATAAGTGTGGGGAAAATTTGAAAATGAAGTGAGAAAAAGGGTTAAGAGATGAGTTTGTTTGGATTTGTCGGAAATCTGTGGTTGAAAGTTTGTGGCGCTACCAAGTCTATTAGGGAGGGTTCTTGGTTCAATAGATCTAAATTAATAATGGAAGAAGTAATGATTTTAACATATAACATTAAGGAGGGAACACCCCCTCACATGTTAGATTTTTTAGAATATTAGTGCTTATTAAGGTAGAATCCCAGTTCCGGGCGCCATGTTTTTGGCTCTATTTTTGTACAAGTGATCGCCAAATGGTCGCCAATATACAAATTGATGTTTACAATTTGTACTTCGTTTTGTATTAAGTTTATACCCGATTTCAAAGCCTATTTTGAAAAAAAAAAAGTTTGAAATTTTGCTAAGGTGTACACAATTTTAAATTTGAGTTTTTATGTATTTAAACGTGCTTTTGTACTGTTTATTGAACTGAAGAGTTCGGAATTTCTGTAATAGGTACAAATTAAGCAAAATAAAAACATAACTTGATTATATTTAGGCGGTTATACTTATAAAATACTGTTGCTATTTAATGCAATTGTTTTTAAATTATCGAATAGTCATAAAGTAATACAGCGGACAAAGATATAATGGACGCTAGAAAATCCAAATTCAGTGGTCTTGAAGTATTCTTAGTTACAAGAACCAATAACGGTAAGGTATTCCAATCACGTGTTATTTCCAGCAATACCCTAAAATAAAGCGCTGATCGACACCCCCCTCTTTTTTCGGGGGTGGTGGAAGAGTCCGAAAAGAAGAGCAAGGTTTGCCAGAAAACTGGGTTCTAGAATTTGGCGATATCGCCCATTGGCGTGCCTACTGAACTGGGATACGGCCGCTTATTAAAATGCTATATATTGTGTTTATTCTGTGTTGATAAATATTACAAATCTGTTATTTATTTTTTAAACAACGTAAATAATGATAATTATTATGCTAATTTTATTTAATAATGCTATAAATTATGAATCTGCTGTGTACTTTTTTTTTTTTTTTTGAGGAAGTTTAGTTTTGTTAATTGTTGTGTTTGAAAAAAAAGCTTTCTTTTTTTTTTAGATCCGCCACCATGTTTTTTTAATTGGTGATTTTTCAAAACACGCGTTTTTTTTTTTTTTTTTTTTTTTTTTTTTTTTTTTTTTTTTGCCCCTCCCCCTCCCCCCCCAAAAAAAAACCATGGCCGGCGTCTATAATGCATCTGTTTCTAAAATTTAATGTAAGAAACGAAAGTGAATAATTATAATTTCTTTTCTTAAATTTTATTTTTACTAGATTGTTATGGAGTGGAATAAGCAAAGCTTCTAAAACGTACAATTTGTCCGAGAACATGGAGGGGGGCGGGCAAAATAAAATTAAACAAAATCTAAAATACTCTTACTAACTCACCATCAATAATGCATGGCATCTCGTTTATCCAAGTTAAGAACAGTAGAGAACTTTTTGCATTCAGTATCTCATAAGATTATCAGAGTTCGTTTTAATATAAACTAAGTAAGAGCTACCTAAAAGCTTAGATGTTTCGGAAATAATTAAGACATTATCTGATCTAAAAGTTCGCAAATAAAACAATTCAATCAAAATTAATTTGTTTTACATACTAGTCTTTATGTCCTTTATGTTTTTTTCCCACTGGTTTCCCAGATCGTCAGTATAGAACATTCATTGTTTGGTCAGAATAGAGGAGAAAGCGTTCTGTAATACCGATCTTTCTTTTTTAATCGAAAGTTTTTAATCGACTCTGTCACCTTTTAAAAGTTAATAGAGAAAAATCTCGCTAAAACAGTATTCCATACAATTATAAATCTTTGTATAACGATAAAATTTAGTAATTTCGGCAGATATGTACACAATATAATCTAAAATATCCCTATTATTTGGTTTGGTTTGGAGCGCTACGGTCTACTTTTTGCAACACGAGGGCTAATGAGACCGGGACCTACTGCTTAAAGCCGATTCCGAACGGCTACAGACATCCATGCCACTGTGGGATTCGAACCCACGAACTCCGATACCGAAGGCCAGCACCCTAACCAATCGTCCATCGTTCGGCTCCCTATCATTTAAAGGGACACTTTGCAGTCATAAACGATGATTTTCTGACAAATGTTCGTTTTCCCCTTGTACCGGGCCGAACGATGGCCGAATGATACAGCACTGCTCTGCGGTATCGGAGTTCGTGGGTTTGAATCCTGCTAATGACATGGATGTTCGTAGCCGTTCGGACTCGACTTAAAAGAGTTAAATAAAAGTGACTAATTGCAGCATGTGTGTCGAGATGTTTCAGTTAACTTTGTTTAAAATGATACAGTCGATTAAAATTCAATTTTCTATACAGAGTGTAAGAAAAAGAATTTTAGAGTGCAGGGAGACTTTTCTCCGCATACATACGTACATACACAGAGTATACTTCCTGCTCAGTTTTGCATAGAGGTTTATATAATATTTTTTTTTTTCAGGTTTATGTCCGAAAGTACCAGACTTTATGCAGAACAAGAAAAAATCATCGAACAGTTCTAAATCTAAGCCGAAAAAACAGGGTAAATCAAAGAATTCGTTTTAACACAATGTGTACTGCTTACAATATTATATATGTATATATAAACATATAAATAAATACATACATGCGTATACATATGCATACACATAATATTTACCTTTTGCTTTTTTCCCCCTCTGTCAGAGTGCGACGGGATGTCTGAAATAACTCAAATGTTCAAAGAGATGAGCGATATGAACCCGGGGTGGCCGGCAGGTAAGTCCATAATCTCAAATTGATTCCTTTTTTTTATTTAACTTAATAACTTTGCTTTCCTGTCGAAACCGAACGAATGTCACTCGACGTGTTCTTTAGCAAACGGCCCTTCCTCTCCCTTTTTTTTTATCGTTTTATAAAGCTGTCCACAGCGTAAGTATTTCTCATCGTTCGAAAAATGAAACAGAACGCGCGTCCCGTCGTCATTCGACCAGCGAAAGTTTAATTTGTTCTTGTTCGGTTTTGACCGAAGAATTTTTATTTATCTTTGAATGTTAATGTGCTTTTACTCTGAACTTAAGCATCCCCAAATAATAATAGCCTAAGTTATCTGTCCTTCAATTTATGAAGCGGTTGGACCTGGAATGGATACAGGCATCCATATTGAATTCTTGATGATTTAGGGTTAGCAGTTTAAAGCGAGTCTCTACTTTAAACTATCCCTAAAACAATTATTTAAAAGTATAAAATGTAAATAAATTTAAATAGGCTTTTAAACAGTAATCTCCTAAAAAACCCTCGTCCATCATTGAATTATTTTAAAATCACTATTAAATAAAGCATTTTATATAAAAAAAAAAAATAATAACATTTAAATCATATAAGTATCACTGAAAACAAATTATTTAAATATTAGTCAAAATTAGATAAAAAAAATTAATTTAAAAAATAAAAAATAATTAATTTTTAATGTTATTTTCTTGAAAAAAAATTAACATAAAAAAAAAACAGTTTTCACCCCATACTAAAACACTTGAAAAAAATTGAAAAATTTGTTTTTTTATAAATAACCACAGTTTCGCTCAATTTTGGACATCATTCATATGTACCGACCAAATAATCACTGTTAATATTAAAACCTCTGCTGTTCCTATCAAATTAAAGTTGACAACTAACGTGCGTTCAGTAAAGATAAACAAATTATTGAGCGGGTACCAGATAATTTTGAGCCTAAAAACAAACCATTTTTTACCTGCCTCATAGGGTATTATACAATTCTGGAAAATTAAAAATTTTATTGATCCCGTCGTATGACGGGCTAGTGTAAAATATTTTTGTGATTAAGAAGTTTTTTTGGTTAACCTGTTGGTAGATGTAATATCCTTAAAATTATTCCAAGGCTT
This sequence comes from Pardosa pseudoannulata, assembly GCA_032207245.1. Lineage (NCBI taxonomy): Eukaryota > Metazoa > Arthropoda > Arachnida > Araneae > Lycosidae > Pardosa > Pardosa pseudoannulata. The sequence goes on from CM063497.1 coordinate 7,797,776, forward strand.
AAAAATAAAAAAATTACATTTTATGAATCAATTAATAACACTTCGCTCCCATCCTTGGGTGATACATAAATCGATATAGAACGCGCTTTGTGAAAACGAAGGCTATTTTAGTTTCAAATAAACTATCACTATCAAATGCTATATTTGGCGCTATTTGGCGATTTATTATCCTAGTGCATCCTTTTATACTGCGTATTTTTAATAGAATTAAAAGTACACTATATACTATAATCGCATTTCAATCACTGAGAAAGAATATCAAAATCAAAATGGTACAGAAATATTCGGAACAGTTGTATTATTGGCTCCCGTTGAGGACTTTTTTGTCGCCAACGAAAATGGAGCCATACTTGAAGAAACTTAAACCGTTTTAAAACCGAAATATCGGTACAACTTTTATGCCATTTTAAACACAGTGTTTAGCCTTATAACTCACTAATCGTTTTTAAAATTTTCGCGGAAGAGGTGGAACTTGTAAATCCCATAAGGCGAAATACTCGTTATTATAGAAATTCAAACATTTTTCGTTTAGCGCAGTCAGTCACTGGGGTAGACGGCTCTTTTTGCTCAACATTCTTTAGATCCGCGAGCTAGAAATATTCGATATTAGATATGCTGTAAGTGTTTGAACTTAGAAATGTATTTATAGCGATTCTGACCTGGGAAATTACTATTTTGTTTTGTTTGTTTTGTGCTTAGTAGTAAGATGATTCTTTACTATTAAAAAACAAAGAACTTCGAAGAAACGACGTTTATTTGTGATTGTGACAAAAACGGAATAAAATGATATTGCCCCAAATTAAAACGTTATAAATTTAACAGTGAACAGAAAGAAAAACGGAACTTACAAACATGTCGCCAAAATAGAAAAAAAAAAAAGGCGCCAAATCGTACTAAAGCCGGCGTATAATACAACTGTAAAAATATTTGATTAAAAATATAGCGGTCTAATTTTTTCCTAAGAAAACATAGCAAAATGAAATTGATTAAAAATGAAGTAATACACAAATAAGTTTGATTTTGAAAGCAAATGAATGTATTTAATTACATGATATGTATACAATTATTATACAATAAGATTCAATATTTAATTATTTCTTGGAAGAATGAAGTTTCTCAATTCCACGGACTAAAAATTTTTTTCTTTAAAAATCAAAGAAAGGAATAATCTACATGAAAAAATATGAAATGTAAAAGATGGCATATAGCTTGGCGCATTTTTGCTGTTGGCGACTAAAAATTTGTTCCCTCGCGTAGAAATGATGTCAAATTTAGGCGCTCAAACATTATTACGCCGAGATGTTCCCAGAAAATAGGTTAACGTCACAGTTAATTAATTCTGTAGTTAATACTATAACGGTGGTAAATAATAGTATTACGAGAAAATACAAAAACTAAAAATGCCAAATAAAATGCAAAAGTCAAAATATTGCTAAAAAGTGATTTTAGTGCTTTCTCGCCGAGTCGGAAACACTGAACACGAAAAGTTTATAAAGAAATAGCCTTTTGTATAGGACCCCGACGGCGAAATTTTGTGTTGGCAACGTTTTTCTTGCCTAGCCAAACGTCAGAGTGTTGATACCGCATGAAATACATAGAAAGTTCATTTTTCACAAAATATAATTAAAACATTATACCGTAAGGAAATTAGATTGTAGATTATGAAATTATAAGTAAATTTAACGGGAATTTGAGATTTGATTTCTAAAAAAATTGCACCCTTATAATATCTAGAAGCAAACGTAAAACTGCGCCAAATGTAAAAAGAAAAAAAAATCGCCAACTGGGTAATATTTAAAAGTTGTATCATTCTTAAATACAACCTGCATTAATTATGTTTAAGTTTTATACTTGTAAAATCAGATTCCGAGGGTCCAATCTCGATTACTAAGGTTAACATGTACCCGTGTACACCGGCACTTGCTACTTAATGAATAATATAAAATAACAATCGAAAATATAAATCGGAATATACGACGGGAGGTTTGCAATCGTGGCCAGTCAAAGTGACCAGGCAGGACACTCTTTTCAGTTACGAAAGATATTTATTGCCAGAGTGTCGCGGGGATAGGTTCCCACTTCATTATAGGGAGGGACGAACTCCGCGATCATCTAACATGAAAATTCTAAGAAAAAGTCTCTGAAAAATCGAAGAAAACATCTAAGAAAAATCCGTCTCGGACATCGTGCGTCTCCTTATTTTTCATAATTTCTTATATTGGCCGCTAGGGCATGACAAAGTTTTAATGGGAGAAACTCCTTGCATGAGGGCGCGAACTGTATCCCCAGTGGTCAGTTTAGATGAGGATTTAAAAAAGGGAAAAGGCGGAGAGACGCTGGGTTTGATATTCTTGACTGTTCGTAATAAAGGCGTCGAGTTATAAATCGATTTCTGCACTACTGATCTATATGATTGCAGGATGTATTCCGAGAGTATATACCTTAAGGGGTTTTATGCGAAATATCTCCTCTTGTTTACAGATTTAGTTTACTAATCACACAGATTATTAAATGTAAGTTTGAGTTGTGTTTGAAATCCCTATTGGTGTCCGACAACTTATAGGGAGCCCTTTTGTCTTTTCAGCCCCTCCCACTCCGGCACAAAAACGCCTCATGAAAGAGATCGAGAAGAAGTTGGTGAGTAGCACAAACACTCTCTTACTAGAAAACTTTCTTTCCGCAGTTTTCTCTCTTCTGCGAGTTCCAACTGCTTTCAAACTCCCATTACTCCCTCCATGGGGAAATATTAAAATTCTTTCAGAAAACGTGTACCGCCGCAATGTTTTTTTACTTGGCGATTTTTGTAAACAGGCGTTTTTCTGTTGTTCCCTAAAAAACATGTCGGACGAGACCGGCGTCTATAATGCTAAATTCCACTAAAATGAATTCATTAAATTTAATTAATGAATTAATATTTGAAAAAAAAATGTATTAACATTGAGCGTCGTCCACTACAAGTTTAAAAAAATGTATTTGAACTCGAGAATAAAAAGAATTTTATTAACGATGGATAATTTGAACAAGACATATAAATACAAGGAAATAGGTCTATATTGACAAGTCTATATATTTCCTATATTTATCTATATTTTAATATATAAAATATAGGAAATATATATATAAATATAAGAATGTATAATATAGGTAGGGTGTGAACCAACAGTGGGAATTGAATAAAATTTATATATAATTGTAATAGTTAAATCCGTAATACTGTGGTGTTAGTAGCGTCTTCTTTTTTAGCCTTATAATAAAATAAATGTTTTAATTTTTTTTTGGTATATATCCTGTAGGGTAATGTTAAAATATGCATAAACAGAAAAATTTGAAAGTGCAATAAGTGCATTCCAAAAGTTTGTTTAATTAGTGCATTGCGCAGAACAGACCTAGAGCAATATAGAATGAATCTAGACTGTTATGAAATCGAGTCACTAGGGGCTCTTTTTTACCCATAATGCTTTCTTATTTCCCGCCAAGGAAGCTAGACGAACCCTGCTAGACAATTTCCTATCACAAAGAGAACTCATGCTAACGAATAGGATTTCGGCGAACGGAATCCCAGTCGCTGCAAGAAAAATTTCTTGAATGGCATTTCGTATGACAAAAGAACAAAAGTTGATGTTTAAAATTCGCCTTTTCATCACTTTATGTGCCTCAGCTCTAACTTTCCAGTTTATCTAGAAAGAACATACATGAATAGAATTGTAGAACAAGAACGTAGTAGACGGCCAAAAGAACAATTATGGCAAGCCACCTGGCCGTAACTAAGTCCTTTGGCGCACGCGGAAAAAAAAATAAATATAGCCTACCACCAAATATAGTGAAAAAATATATAAACATGCTTTTTTATATATCATATATTCAGAATTAACACATAACATATTTTGTAAATTCTTAAAATCTTCATAACATATTAATTTTTAATTTTTTCTTCTATTTTTACCTCATTAATACTTGAAATATTTTTCTAACCTCTAGGAATATTATTTTGCTTATAAACTGAATAGTTTATTTGAGGGGAATATTTTTATTTGTTCATAAAATATTGACGAATTTCTAAATTTAAATTTAGTTTTATTAACTTTAATAAATTCAAATTTTAAAACGAATACTTATAATTATATTAAGGCCTATTATGAGAGTTTGATAAACACTTTGTAAGAATTTATAACAAGTTTAGTCTCCAAAAGAATTTAAAACATAAGACAATTCATTAAAAAATAATTTTTAAACACATCGGATTTTGTAATAAAAAATTTTGTTTCACACTTTTCCCTACTTTTTTTTTTTTTTTTTTTTTTTTTTGACGAGTTGTCCTTTTTTGGACCCTATTTTCATCAAGGTGCGACGTCCCTAGGACTGATGCTGATGCACCCGTTGGCAAACGCCACTTTTGCCACCCCCTTAGTTATGGCATTTGCAAGCCAACAATGGATAACATCGGAACACAATGAAATGCATTTCAGAAGAAATCTGCACCTAAGGGTAAGAGACCCAAATCTATCCAGAAACGTTCTTAAGGTAACCCCCAAAGCCTGTTAATACTTAAATATATTAAGTTTATTATTATTATTATTATAGTTTAAAACCTAAATTGTACTGGAAAACGAAAGTTGAATTTTCAAATTTCAATTGATGTTTAAATGAATCATTTTTAATATCATTTGAGTTATAGATATCCATGTCTTTATTCTAATTTTATCCCTGAAATTCAACTAGATTATGATGTTTATTATTAAAAGGGACGTCTACAAAATAACTGACATTTTTTGGGGCATTCGACAGCAGGTTTATTTTTATTTTTTGACTGTAGAATACATTGAAGGTCATTTGAATGCAGTTTACAGCCCATTTGTTTATTTGTCCTATTAAAAAATTTCAAAAACATTCAAAACATTATAAAATGAAGCGACTCATATATTTCAGCCACATCTTTTGAAATGGAATTTCGAATGAAACCAACATTATTTCTTTCCCAGGACCATGTGGATTGGAGCCCGTACGAGGTGAGCTTGTCCCCTAAGGAATCGAAGCATATCTCGCAGCTGCTCAAGAGTGCGGAGAAACATCTCAAGTTCCTCCAGGATTCGCTCGCCGAAAATAGTGAGTGCCTCATTCGAGACCATCAAAAAGAAGTCACCAAATATTGATTCAACTTTTCTAGTATCGGGGGACGTTTGAGAAATTCACATTCTTACTGTACGGAAATACACACACACAAAATGTGTATAGTTTAACTGTAGTTGTTACAGAAAGATAATTATCCGGTTAATTTTTTTTTGTGTAGAGCATCACACATTTTTAACCTGAGTATCCTGGTTCACATTCGAGTAAAGTCGATTTATTCTGTAACGAATTCTTTACCAACGCCAAGCATGCAAGCATATGATGAATTAGGAAAACAACTGTTCATATCGGGATCGAAATAATTGTATTTTTAAGGTTTCTAAAGAAATTTAGATTTTTTTTAAGACGGAATTAATGTTTCGGTTATACTAAAATAATTCTGTCAAAATCTGGTTACGATTCGTTCAGAAGCTTTTTCAGTGATCTTGGACAAACATGAAACATCTTTCTTCTTTGTATAAGAGAATATATATGTACCGGGAGTATCCAACCGACATTAAGGAATGATAGATCATATCATCAAAGGAACATGGGCAGCAAATAGCGTTTAATGGGAGAAAATCGTAGAAATTCGTCTGCAAATGTACAAAGACAAGAAAGGAACAATCTAGGAAAACGTTCTTTTTTTTCGGGCATCACGAGCTGTTTTAAACTTGTTTTGTGAAATAAATGTGTACTCCGTAATTTTACTAGATTTTTCGATATCTCGACAATCTTTGTACGTTTGGGGACGCATTTCCGACCGCATACCGGATATATCCGGCTCAGTATGACGTCATCTCAGACTATTCTTGGTGATTTTAATTTCAGGCGAAGGTTCCGAAAGTTCCAGTGTCCGAAGATATCCAAAGCGGCAAGTGCCCGCTGTGTGCTATACTGAAGAGAAGGTCCCCAGCGAGGACGAATGGCTATGTAAGTAGAAACGTCCAACAGGTCTCGGAAATCTTACAAATGGTCAATCCATCCTACCGACGGGTCAACTCAAACCCCTTTCACGCGTGTCTTGTAGCTGGTCACTTTTTGTTAGCTCACTGACGGAGCACTACCAGACCTAAAATGAATGTTAGGTTTTTAGTGTACCGACCCTTCAGGCTTTGCACATTTCCCAATGAATTTTCTAATGCAATAAACTGCGAACAATCTTTTCTAAGAGGAGGACAGATTTTAGTCACAGCATGTTTATGTAACAAGATCACATGAGTGTTAACTCAAAACGGGTCATCCAACGGTGACTTTGGCGATATTATTAATGGCACTACTTAAGAATAGGGTTCCCCTTGGCAAATTTGGCAAAATTATTGCCGATGTTTAGTGAAACAAAAAGGTCATCCATCCAAACATTATATTTCTTGCTTTTTATGGTGTCTTTCATGAATGCATAGTGTGCAATCGTAATAGAATACTCTTACTTAATGAAACAAAACCACTTGGAAACCGGATATTTATATTTATGGGAAATTGATGCCTTGACAACGGCAACCGCTTCAAATGATTCAAAATCAGCCAAAGTGAATCATTAATGGTGTGTTATATCTCATTTTTTTTAAGCATTGCGTGCTTTTAATTTCTAAGAAAAGAGTGACAAGAGGACAGCTGGATGCAAATATCATATGAATTACAATATAGATACATATTGTTCAGACACGGCGAGATCAGGAGAAAATGTTGGGCGACCATACATATCGCCAAGTTGGCGGGGGTACCCTGTTCGTAACTCAAGCCTTATTAATTTTCACTTTTAGTTTTGAAAACCGATCGAATCACAAAAATAAAGGAAGTGTAGCGCTTGGTATTTTTGGTGAGTTTTATTGGTACAACGCGCACCAATAATACACCAATCACCTCGCTTAATTAACCGAAACCACTGATAAACAGTTCATTAATATTTATGGGTCTTTAATCTCTCAACAGCTTACAAATCCAATAGAACCAAAATGTTAAAAAAAAAAAAAATAGTGAACCATTGGAGAATGGAACAGTAAACCGGTAAAAAGCGACATGTAAACGGTAATGATGGAACACGAGTTTAACCAGTTTGGAACTTCGGTAAAATCACCCTCGTTGACGAAGCTGATGAATTTAATAAAAAAAAGGAATAGATGAGAAATAGGTGCATTTAATATGTAACAAAACGGTTGCACAGGGAGATTATTTGGGAATTAAATTGAACTGATTTGGTTTAACACCGGAAGTACGTATGGAGAATTATACAAATAAAATAGAGACACTAATATTTTGGCAGCGGCGAGATCGGAATAAACTGCCATGTTTAGAGATTCATCCCCGTTAAATTGGTATGGGTGTGGGTATTATATTTTCCCCATCCCCATCTTTTCTCAAATTTGAAAACTAATTAATTCTATCGTTTTTCCATGTCCAGTCTGCGAGGATTGTGAACGCGAGTACGAAGGCGACTGCCCCCTTCACGGTCCTATGCTAAGGGTGCGGGACAAGAAGGTACGTATCGTCTCTTCAGCTTTGAAAACTGTTCTGACGACCGTGTATGCATCTTTCGTTCTCTTTTGTCAGGTACCTTCCGGCTACGTCGCCGACCGCGCCTTCAGGACGTGCCCCAAGTTTCTGTCCGTGTGTCGTTCGGGCATCCGAGGAGCCGGACTGGGTATCTGGACGGAGATTCCGCTTCCCAAGGGAATCATGTTCGGACCGTACGTGGGAAAGATGGTCAAGAACAAACACCAGGCAGAGATCAGCGGATACGCTTGGGAGGTAAGGACAATCACTTTCTGCTCCATTGGTTCTAGGATTTCCACTAAAGGGTTCGAACAAAAAAGAGAGGTTCCTACCATCTCACGTGGCTGTGTGTTTTCCACAGGCGGTTCAAGGTCACCGATGGCGAAGTGTAACGATGGTAACGACGGTTGAGGGTTTGATTTTACTCGAGGGCTCCGTCTCGGTGCAGGATGTTCAGACTGAATGCTTCATAAAATTGTACAAAAATGATGTGTTTCAGAGATGTTTCAACTTTAATAAGATCAAAAAATTATCCCTTTACAGAAAAATGTAAAATTGCTTCTTACATTCAGATCTGTAAAAAGTAAAAAAAAAAAATCTACCTAATCGTGAAATCTCAATTGTTTCTTCGCATACAGAGCTCTCTTATTTGTAGAAGGAATTAATACGTTTAGATAAGTTGTTACCTTTCCCGCCGGTAACGCAGAGTGCGTTTTATATAAATGATAGCAATGGAATTGATGTATGTGACTGGGTGCAGCATAAAAATACGATAAGTCCACAAGGCTTCGTTAAAAACATCTATTTATTATTTATAAACAAAACATCTGTTACTTACAAATTAAAGTAAAGCACTGCACACTCGCTACTTGTAACCAAGAAACCTTGCTTACATTCGATCCCAATACACAACACGTGATTTTTAGACGGCAGTGAATTCAAAATTTGAATTAAAATATACTTGCATATTCTGCTTCGTTTCAAATAAAATAAAATCGAATGCACGTTTGGATGGAAAGAATAAAATAAAAATAGGGCCAGGCACTTTATTGATAACATCGTTAGATATTCAGATAGTTTTAGGAACTCATTCGTTCCAATTTCTTTTTATTTTTCTTCAAAATTGTAAGACTTTCTGAATTTATTACGTTTAAAAGATCTCCTAATTATTCATTTATTCTAAAGAATGTAGTTTTGAAATCGCTACAGTTTAGGTTGTATGTTACTAACTATATTATACATAAAGTTACGTGGACTTTTGGATCAAATTGCTTTTTCAAAATTTTACTGTATTAATTATTTTATGATTTTATAAGAAATGAAACAGGAGTTAAATGTCTAACAATATCTTGCAGAATTTTTTTACATATTTAAAGATTTAGGGTCTATCGAAGTAGTTACACTTTCAGAAGGCGAAAATTCTATCCACTCACAAATGCCGTCGTCCTACAAGTCGCTTTTCTCTCCATTTCGTCAAAAGATGGACGAATCGGTGGGACGCTGCACTTCGGTACCAGAGTCCGCGAATTCGAATACCACTGCTGGCATGCATGTTCGCAGCCGTTCGGAGTTCGCTTTATGCAGTAGGTCCTGATCTCGTGTAGCAAAAGAGTAAACCCAGTCTCTCCCATTTATTTTATGAAATTTCGGACGAATTCCCAAAATATACTCTCAACAACTGACGTGGGAGTATTACATTACTTGCTATTGCTACAGCTGATAATCATAGAGTGCCAAGCAGAAGAATCTGTAAATACCGCAGAAAATACATCTTCGAGTTTCAAAAATCATCTTAGTTCTCGAAACAAATATCAGTTAATTCCACCGAACGTTCGAAATCGCCCCCGTCTCGACAACGGTAAGAGATATTAAGTTATAGTATTTACCTGTCCCGTAAGACCACTCTGCTCTTTCTTTTATCTCAGAACATAATCGAATATGTAATGGGTACAACTTTTCGGTCCCAGAATTCTCGATTTGAATGCCGCTGCCGATGTAAATGTTCGTAGCCGTTTCGAATCTCGTCGAATCGGGAACTGACGATCTAATGTTGCGAAGATCGTATCTCTTCCACATTTGACGTTCTAGAACGTCTTCGGTCTATTTTTGTGACTTGGAAGTTTAAATTTTCCCGTTTTCAGATTCGTCGGGGTGGCAAGGTTTCCCACTACTTGGAGGGCTCTGACCCTTCTTCTTCGAACTGGCTCCGTTTCGTGAACTGCGCTCAGATCGAGCAGCAGCAGAACCTGATAGCCTTCCAGTACGCGGGGAAGATCTACTACAGGACCTACAAGCCCGTCACGCAGTACACCGAGCTCCTGGTCTGGTACGGAGACGAGTACGCAGAAGACCTCGGCATTGACCTGGTAGAAGACCTGGGAGGTAGTCACGCACTCTGTGTACCCGAGGGAAGATTTCTCGATAGATCTTTGGTTATCTTTTTAGACAAAATATGTACGATATATATATACATATGTATGTGTGTGTGCGGATGGTTTTCAAATCAAATCCAGGTATTCAATAACTCAGGACGAAACTTCTTGACAAGACATTCTATTTGGACGAATACAAATTACATTTAACATAAAACACAGGTTAGAAATAGCGTTCGGATGGCATCAACATAGATTAGATAAAGTTCTTTCGGCGTATGCAGATAGAGTTGTGAGCAGTGGAAAAAACCCGGTTTAAACCCGGGAAAAAACCGGGTTTTTTGGGAAGGGAATTTTGAAAATTTCCAAAACATGGGAATTT
>CM063497.1:7810628-7865628 GCA_032207245.1 Pardosa pseudoannulata
GTAGAGTTATTATCAGCTGCATTGGTTCCTTATAAATCAAACATTTTCGAAATGATATTCCTACCTTCGCGCTATATCAGAAGATAATAAAGAGTAAAAATCCAGAAATATTCTCTGCAAATAATAATTTTTTTAATTTTGTATCTTAAGAATGGACTTTGCAAAGATTGTTTCCACCGTTTAAATAGCACTGAGACAGCTGTGTCGATATTTTTTATACGTAGTGTCATAGATGCGTAGCGTTCATGGCCGCTATATTCAGTTTTTTTGCGTCGTACAGAGTGTGGAAAGAGAAAAAGTGGATTCGCGCAAAGAGATGTTATAAAACAATTTCTACGTTTTACCGCTAATCATTTCTGAGTTATGCCTTACAATGTTAATTCATGTTCAATTAAATTTTTCCGTCATATACAGTTTATAATAGACTTAATTATATTTAGTTATATAGTTTGTTATATAGAGTTTACATAGAGCTTAGATTTATAGTTATATTTCGTTATATAACTGCAATTCAAAGAAGAGTTACAAAACCAGACTTTATAATAGTCTAAAATAGAAATTTCATCCCTTTACCGCCAACCGTTTTTCAGTAATGCCCTGCACCGCTCATATACGTTATATTGAATCTTTTGGTTTTGTGTAACATAATCAATTAAAAATGTTACTTAGCATTCGACAAAACTTTTATTTTTCTAAAAAATAATAAAAACAGGATTGCAAAGTTGATTTAAAAAAATTCAACTTTATTATTTGTTAATACAAATTTAATAGAAACTAAACTTTAATTAATGCAAACTTAAATGATACCACATCCTATTGCATCGATAAGAAAGGCCCCTCCTCACTATGGTCCACTGCAAGCCATGAGCACCATCTGGAGGGGGTACGGATTATCGTGGTCGATGGTGGCAGACGATAAAATAGCCTTGGTGGACGATGGCTTCGGAGGCGGTTTTTCTCCAACGATTAAAGGCAGCCAGATGCGCAACTGAAGAGCGCATTCGACCCTATGGACGTATCCACGCAATCGGCTCATTAAGTGACCCAGCAATCCGTAAACCATCGTTGAAGGTCACCATCAGGAAGTGGTGGACCATAATGTGGAGGCTACATAAAAAAGTGCAATGTATAAATTTGGAGTAAATAAATTTTTATGCGAAAATATTAATAGATAATAGTCATAAAATTGTTCGCGAAGTTTTCCAACGATCAGAAATTGTATACTTCGACAGAGATGTTACTACAATTATTTCCTTTCTCTTACTCACCAGGTGGTGAGGACTATTGCAAGACAACGTCGACGTCCAGCGGACAAGGTTGCGAAGTGGCGAAGAGATCCGTCCAGATTAGGGCTCCGTCCAATACGTCTGCAGTAACTGGACGTCGACCTTGGGCCCAGGTCTCGATCCGGAAGAAGACGATTGTCGAACATCGCGGGAAAATGCCCCTCTGCCTCTACTGCGGGGAGAATTTCGAAGACAGGTGGACTCTGAAAGGACATCGGTGCGGACGCGACGAACTGGAAGTGCCCGAAAGGGGGCTCTCGGAAAACAGCGGCGTCCACGCAGCGGCTGGAGGTAAAGCAAGGATATCTTCAAGCGCTGACACGCGGGGAAGGCCCGGTAACAGCAGTTATCAGTGCCCGCACTGCGATTACAGAGCTACAAGATCCGGCCATCTTAAAAGACACGACGGCACCACTGGAGACCTCGGAGAGAAACCCCATAAGTGCCCGCATTGCGAATATAGAGCTACACAATCCGGCGATCTTAAAAGACACGTGACTGCGGTGCACCTCGGACAGAAACCCCATAAGTGTCCGCACTGCGATTACAGAGCTACAAGATCCGACAGTCTGAAAAGTCACGTGACGGCGGTGCACATCGGACAGAAACCCCATAAGTGCCCGCATTGTGAATATAGAGCTACACAATCCGGCCATCTGAAAAGTCACGTGACTGCGGTGCACCTCGAACAGAAACCCCATAAGTGCCCGCATTGCGAATATAGAGCTGCAGAATCCGGCACTCTTAAAAGTCACGTGACTGCGGTGCACCTCGGAGAGAAACCCCATAAGTGCCCGCATTGCGAATATAGAGCTACACAATCCGGCGATCTTAAAAGACACGTGACTGCGGTGCACCTCGGACAGAAACCCCATAAGTGCCCGCATTGCGAATATAGAGCTGCAGAATCCGGCACTCTTAAAAGACACGTGACTGCGGTGCACCTCGGACAGAAACCCCATAAGTGTCCGCACTGCGATTACAGAGCTACAAGATCCGACAGTCTGAAAACACACGTGACTGCAGTTCATTCGAAAAAGAAGCCTGTAAATGAGCGCACTTCGGACGTCGAATCGCCAATTAGAGATCCGCAAGTGGAATAATGCTCTTCGATTCCAACAAAATCCCTCAAATATCCCCCTGAGAAGCGTGTTCGTGGAACATCTGGATAAAACGAAAGAAATTTAAATTCTAGTTTCCAACGCGTACTCACCAGCCTTGAAGAAAGGACATTTACCACTGTATCAGTACTGACTTCTTCGTAGATTTCTGCAAATACTTTCGAACCACGATTATATTCCGTCCGCACTCGAACTTTTTCATTCGTGGTTGTTATAATTTTGTGTTTGTTCTAACTTTTCTCTTTATTTCTCGGGATATTTACATCTCTCTTTATTCTCTATATTTATCGGGATTTTTCTTTTCATATTTAACGATGCGTATCTCTGGACAAGGTTAAAAATAAAATACATTTAAAGTTGTGTTTCATTATATTTTTATGGCACAGAAAATTTAGAAAATGACTCCAATCTCGTAAAAAGGGCAAAAGTTTCAATTAGGAACGAATGGTAAAAGAGGCCATCCTTGAATGGTCGAAATGTTCATTGAAACAAACGCGGGCGAACGAAGAACGAAAGGGTAGGGTGTCGCAATTCGGCATCCAAAAGGACGGGTTCCAATTCCAGGTTGATAAGATTATTCGTAGAAATGCCAGGACGTGCTTTAAAGTCCTTATTACGAGAGACGAACCTACTGACAGCTGTTTCGTTTTGCAATCGCGTGGAAATCGCGCGTCTATTCTCAAGCGCGTAACAATCGCGTCGAACAACTGTCAACGTCTGTCATCTGGATGGCGGAGGGTCTGGATTTTCGGGTGTAAGTTGGTAGCGAAATCGACTTCATTCTTTACAAGGACAAACATTTATGTATCAACACACACTAAAGAATCACACAAAGAATAAACAAGGATTCTTAAACAGTGAAATCGCTGAGGAGTCTCGTACAAGTACGTCGGGAGTCGATCACCAGCGTACTTCCCTTCCCTTTTGGCTGTTCAGTCTCTCCCTAAAATGTAAACAAAATGTAGGGGGCGTCTGTCGTTCGGGGACTAGGAATCGTTCTTGACGACGTCCATCTTCGTCTCGTTTGATACGGGCCACACAAGTTCAGAAAACTGGACCATTTTCGATTTTAAGTTTGTTCCACGCTGATTGGACGACATTAGGATTTTCCCAATAAACTTTTTCTCTCGAAATAAACGAATCGTAAGCTTTTAGAAGCTTATGAAGTCTGGAAATAAAGGACTCCTATTTGTCACCTATTAGGGACTTATCACGCCGACAACCCTTTCGGGGGACTCTTCTGAGCTACAGTTGGAGGAAATGCACGGGAAACAGGGTCGTTCTCCAAGTTCAAGTTTTTCTATTCGTATGGGAAAAGTCGAAAGAGTCGAATCTGATCGGCCAATCGGAGACGAGCATAGGAAGAACGCAGATTTCGAGAGGGCCTCTATATCATGTAGGGTGAAATGATGCACTGAGTAGATCACTTTTATAGAAGAAGGGGTGAAAACACACCCTGTGGAATGTCAGTGATACAAATATTGGGTAGATGCCTAACACTGAATGTTCGTAGGAGAGAAGGACACAGTTCTTTTCTTACGTTTGGGGTGGTGTTCGAATAACCGCCGAAGCCAGTATGGAGTGGAACACACTCTGAACGAGTCATTAAATATGTTTAAACGTTGAATTTTTTTAAAAATTTTTTTCATCTATCTCCAGTGACAATATCTTTGCGCCGAATTTTTTCTTTCGAATCTATGTAGGGGTCGGTCTCACCAAAGTCGTTTGACAGCTAACCCCGATTAATCTCTGTTTAAACGGAGAATTATGTTCGACCTTTGCTTGGTACCATGGTTAATCACGGTTAGCCTTTACACATCTTTGGTGAGACCAATCCAGGGTCTCTTTATGAATTTTTAGATCGCTCTAAACTTAAATTTTACCCTAAATGATGACTACCACAGTAAATTGCAAATCATTTTGACAGTTACTGTTCTATATTAGAATATTAGCAAGTCTGCCCGTACGGTGAACTTAATGTATTACTTTTAAACAAAGATTTATTTTTTCGTGCATAACTCTCTAAATTCGTCACAGTGCAGTTCGAGTCATTGACATATTTATATGTTTCTATTATCGTATTATAACATTATTCAGGTTTTAAATTCGAATTTGTGTCTTATATTAAATTTGCTCAAACTTTTTTAAGGTAAAATATAAGTTTAACCCTAAATGACATTACTGTATTACTACTGAACGCTGATTAGCAACGTTAATATACTTTGCCATAATAAGTGGTAGAATAGGAAGCAGAGGTTTTGACAGAAACACTGGTAATTTTGTTGGTATCAATAAATGTTTTCCAAAATTAAGGAAATTTATGACAAATCACATAGTTTTGTATGAAACAGAAAAGCACATTCGTACCGACAACCATATTAATATGAAGATAACTATATAAAATGATAGGTTTTTATTTGTCTACGAGAGTCTTTGAAATTTGTACTTTTTGTTGTTAGAATATGGTCGATAAACATTTCATTGTAACGTAAAAATGAACCAAGAATTAAATTTAAAATGAGTTCTCGCATAAAAATGCTATAATTTGCGTCACATAGAAATGAAAGTGAATCTCTTTATATCAATTTCTCAATTTCCAGAAATTGCCAGAGATGGGAATTTGGTACCATAAATTTCCCTCTCTGACATCATTATGACGTAGAAATCACCAGTGACATATGTCGACCGTAATATGGTAGCACCCTATATATCCATTTCCAGGTCCAATCGAATCGATACTACGCAGACGATGTTTAAATAATATAAAATAAGAAATGAATTAATGAAATATTTAAAGGAATGACGTCATAACGATAAACAAAAATATCGTTTTCACCTATTTATTATGGGACGAATTGAAAATTTTAACCTCCTGATTTTAACCGAGGACAAACTGCTCTTAAAACAGTTACATGGGATAACGTCCCATTGCTAGAAATTGTTCCTTCTTTCACTTAGTTATTGATGCGATAAATTAAAAAGTGAATCGTTTGCGCTTAATAGGGGAAAATAATGCTTATAATAACGACAGGAAATGCTCGAAAAAGGGGGAAGGAACGGATTTCGAACATTAAAAAATTACAAAAAACTTCTCAGGGATGTACCTAATAATTTCCCAAATTTTCTAGACGATTGGATGCATGGTTATTTTGAGTCTATCGAGTACAGACAGACAGACAGACACAAATTCATTTATATATGTATATATATATATATATATATATATATATATATATATATATATATATATATAGAGAGAGAGAGAGAGAGAGAGAGAGATAGATAGATATATAGATAAGTATCACAGAATTATACGTTTAAAATTATAATGAAATGCTACGAGAATTTTTCGCGTCTTCGATAATAGAGGGCGCCACTACGCATTATAGTCGTGAACGGCAATTTTTCTGTTAAATGATCATCCGAACGTACAAAAAGTGCTTTTTGAAAAACCTTTTTATTTTAACAAGAAAATATATAAAGAAAATGCACTAGGTAGTTTGTTTTAGTTTTTAGCTCCGCGGCCTGCAAATAGATGGCGACACAGGTTTAAAAATTTATGGAATTGGGTTCCAAATGTTTTATATATATTCCAAATATTTCAATGTGATGAAATATTAAAACTCAACATACCTGAGATTTTGTGGAAAAGTAAAAAGAGAGGGTTAGAGCATGATGAAGAACGACAACATATCCTTATGGTTGCTGAGCAAGAAGTGAAAGTTTATTTAACTGTACAAAGAGTTCCAAAATGGGCTGCCGGTGCTGCCATCTATTAATATTTAAAACTAACATTTCATACATAAGGTGAATATTTTCTTTTCTCTCCCTTTCACCTGCATTGTGTTTTGCCATAGCAACTAACTTTATCCTGTTACAGTCACATTTTCTTTTCTTTTAATTCTCCATTAGTCTACTGTTGTTTTATCATACAAATCGGGAAATTATTGTAGTTTTTCAGAATTATATCACATAATTTTGAGATTATTTTTCATTGGACAGAGTGCTAAGTTATCGTACATACATGAT
Organism: Pardosa pseudoannulata; assembly: GCA_032207245.1. Lineage (NCBI taxonomy): Eukaryota > Metazoa > Arthropoda > Arachnida > Araneae > Lycosidae > Pardosa > Pardosa pseudoannulata. The sequence continues at coordinate 7,817,065 of CM063497.1, forward strand.
AATTATCATAAGGTTGGCAACACCGATCTCTCCCAGTGCAAAAACTGCTGAACCTTTAGATTCATTCTGGCTATGCTGCATGTATATATATCCCCTTTCCAAAATAAATTTCACAATCAACTTCGCTCTCCTTTGAAAGATTCAGGATCTGCCATTGGGTATTACTGACGCAAGAAAAGTGCAATGAAAGGTGATTTTCATTATCTGGAAGAATACTGACTGATTAGAGTTAGAATGCAAGAAAAAACATTGAATTAACATTTAATCATAATTTTAAAAACAGTTATGTACAGTGTTTTGGAAGTACATAAATAGTTTAATATAAAATAATTGTAATCCATTTTCATTCTTACTAAAGTTAAAGTAAGCAGCTATAAAAAGTTAAGTCCTTTTTTTCACTTGAAACAAGATGATTTGTTTAATTGTCAACACTTATAAACGAACACTTTATTATGACCTCAAACAAATATTGAAAGTCACTTGATTATCCCTGATTGGGTGAACTCTTACAACCCATAAATTGAAATGAATTCATACTGATACAGCAGCTACTTACTTAATTATTCACAAAAGAGCTGTCTGAACAGTGATACTAGAAATTCTGGTTACAAAAACCACATATCAATTTTACATCTGCATCACTATGAAAAAGCATTTATTTCAGGGTTTACACACTTTTTAAGGATACCTTAATATTAGGGGCTCCTAACAGAAAAAGCCCTTTATTTTCAAATTAGGTCATTAATTTTAATAATAACAATTTTTCTAACTAGCCAAATTTGAAAGAGATCAAAAATGAAAGCTGAATAACAGTGCAAAAAGATATAAGTCTGAGTAATTATGTTTCCAAATAAAAGGTTATATTTATTTTAAAATTTGAATTAATTTTTAGAATATATTACACCAACTATATTAATAATTTAAAAAATAAAACTATTCAGTCTTAAAAAATTAATAACATTTTAACTTAGAAAAACATTAAGTTGGTAGATTTGTTTTTGCATTCAGCTAAAATTCATTTATTTATGTAGGTATTTATAAGGAATCTTGGAATCTATAAAAATAATACATCTAGATCAAATTTGATTAAAGGTAATCAGAGATTTGCTTGATTTCTATAAATCCTCGATTGGCTCTAATTGACTTTGGTGAGACAGGTCCTATGCTAATGCTTAACATACATAATCTGCCAAAAACATTCAATTTTGTAAATGATCAATCTGTTACCACAGCAACAGGATAGATTCTCATTTAAAAAATGGCAAAATTGTAGTTAAAACAAAAGAAATAAATCAATTTAAATTCACAAAATAAGTAATTAGGGTGAAAAATGATTTGAAAACGTATTTTAAACTCTGTCCTATGAATTAAGTTATTTAAATGATTTTAATTGTTTGAGTAAGTCATTAAGAGGAAAACTGCGTCAAAATATAGTACCAATTGCAATTTAGATTTTAATAAGTATCTCCTCACACATTAGACCTCTAAATGAAGTGGCTACATTATTTACACTGCCAAGTAGTCTATCGCGTACTGGTACGATTTACTGGAACTGGTTCGTTGATTTTATCAGCCATAACAGCTAAACTATCAATATTTTCATTACTGACAACTAAAATATTTTTTATAGCTTCCGGTAATTTTCCTAGCCAAAGTGTTTTAATTAATTTTTCGGAAACATCAGAAGTAGCTATTGACTTCAATTTTTGCAACAGTTGGCTGGGTTTCATGTCGCCAAGTTCTATTCCAGTGATTAATTTTTGAATTCTTACACTTTCACTTTCCTTAAATAAATTTAAGAGTCTAAATTTTGAATCAGAATATTTAGTTTTACTGGTACTGCTAACTATGTCCCATACATTCTCGACATATTTTGGATCAAGTTGTGAAATTAAATAATTAAACTTCGTTTCCTCAGCTGTTATTCCGCTGATTTTGAATTGAGCTTCCACTTGGAAAAACCATATTTCTGGTTTATCAACCCAAAAAGGTGGTATTTTAACACTCACCTTGCATAATTCCTTGTCATCGTTGCTGACTTCACTGTTAACATCTGTATTTTCCGGTATAGAATCCTGCATTTTTGTCTTCTTATGACTTTCCGGGTCACCAAAAATATCGCGTACTGGTACGATATTAAATTAATTTTAAGCTTAGTTTGAACTATATGTATATTCTTATTCATTAATCAGGCATAATAATTCAATTAAAAGAAACGAAACATTTTCCAGTCTACTTAGAACAACAACTTTTATTCCATCATAATTTTTTATATAAACTTTACAGCAAAAACAAAACTTGCAAACGATAAACTTGTAACAAACTGCAAACGATTTTTAAACTAAAAACAAATCATTGAGTCTGTGCTACTACAAGTCTCTTGATTCTTGTAACACAGGAGCACCTCTTAGTAGGTTCTCGTTTATTCTGAGTTGAAGGAATGTATTCTAGAAAATGACCTTTTTGCCTGCAACCTAGCTGTGGTATCACTATATGAAGGACACCCACAAAATACTCATAGTGATCATTATACAACATGTTTTTCCTTCAGCAAAAACTGAGCCATATACTACTTGCATTAAGGGGGTGCATCTTTCGTTTTAATGAGCACCGCTTAGGTGAAAGAACGATTGTGCTCAAGTTTTCTTAGTTCTCATAGTTTTGAAGCAGAAAACCCATAGACTCGGCTGCCACCCCACGAGTTATTGATTGCAAATTTGGAGGACATTGTGACCACACAAACATATTTTATAGCTGGTTAAAGGTGACTGGGGCACATATTTTATGTGCCACAGAGGATATCAGGTTGGCTCGGAATCCGAACATGTTCACACTAAATCTTAAGCAGGTCGAGTTGGAAGCAATTCTTTGCTCCCATAGGTTGAAGTTTCTTGGACTGTGGAAAACTTCTTCTGAAAGGTCCTTGTATAAATTCAATACTGGGATCACTGGACATCCTTCTCTTACGATGATCTCGGATTGGATGTTCATGAAATTTGCTTTCACTGACAACTTTAATGTTGTCTTTTCCTCTAGGCGTGAGTGGGAAGAACCCGATAAGCTTCTCACACTTGCCAATGAGGTTTGGTTTACTGGTGGCTCCAAAACGCCATCTGGGACCGCCTCTGGTGCTTTCTGTGTTACCAGAAACATCAGGATTTCATTCTCCCTGGGTAAACTAGCTTCTGTTTTCCAGGCTGAGATTGCTGCCATTCTTGCTTGTGCAAATAACTGCATTGCAAGAGGGGTTGCCAAGAGAATGTTAAAGATCTTCTAGGACAGTCAGGCCGCACTTATGACCTTGTACAGGTACTGCTTCTCATCCAAAATTGTGTGGAATTAGCGAATTCAAACTAATACCCGATACCTTTCTAATATAGAAATGTAGCATCAAAAAGAAATATAAAATGTAGAAAAATAAAAATTGAATCAATACCCTTAAAAATTAATACATTTTAAGACATTGTAGTTCGAAAATGCTTTCGAATTGCTGCAATGAAATATTCGATCCATACACATTACACTACTTCACCTTTCTAGTTCCAGATGTAAACAAAACACACCTGTAATCTGAACTGATTCTATGGATTCAACCCTCACAACGTCGATGGCTATCCCGTAAAATTATACCTGCCAATAAAATAGGCGATAAACGCACGCCAATAGCAAACGGAATTTTGGAGGTTGCCACTCTGGTAGATCAAATCACGCATAGCGAATTTCGCAAAAGTAGAAGACTCGTGTATGCTGTATTGAGCGAAGCAAACAGGCGCCTATAACCTGGTATTCCTTTTGTCCTATGATTGGCTGGTATGTACATTGGCAGCAATTTCTAAAATTGGCAAAATGTCTTGGCGACGCTCTCCGTGAATTTGTGTATTTTTTCAAGAATCCGGAAGAGACAGGATCATATATAGATTTTTTTTAAAGGGAGGGTCCGAGTATATATTTGATTAAAGTCTGATGTTTAATTAAACTTAAGTTACAAATGAAAGATCAATCATTAAATTATTTTAACGCAATATTTTTCAGTTGATATATATATATATATATATATATATATATATATATATATATATAAATATATAATTAGATATATGAATGTATACACAAATAGGCTAGTTAATTTCTATTTACAACCCATTAAGGGGCAGACATAACTGGTAATTACCTAAATATTCTGAAAATCCCAGATCCCAGCCAAACAGCCAAAAAAAAAAAAAATTTTGAATAATTGGGATTCACTCGATCTATTTGGCGAGGTATCCTGTTTAGCCTGAAAAGTAGGAGTCTATTTTTCCTTTGAGAAACATCCATTATTTTTATTATTACATAAATATGAGGCAATAACCTGTACTGTTACAAAACCCATCAATCATTATTTTTCTTGAATAACATCTCTTTCTATATATATATATATATATATATATATATATATATATATATATATATATATATATATATATATATATGTGTGTGTGTGTGTATGTGTGTAGAAATTGGACACAAAATGCATGATTGTCATTTGATTACACCTTTAAAAGATATATGCATTACAAAAAATAATAAACTGTTATTTTAAATTTAATGATTTATTTTTATATTATAAAAGGAGGGGAAAAAGTTGAGCATAAAGCAATTTACATAATAAATAACGATAAAAAATATTGTATATAATTATTATATTAGCGATTAAAATGGAAACAACCAGTCACGTGTTTGATAAGACTAACAGGGTCATTAATGACACAAGTACTACTATAAAATCATTTAAATGCTCATTGCTATTATTTCTTGAATATATATATTGCCAAAAGTTTTAAAAAAATCTTAGAAATAATATGCTAGTTCTTAAATAGCCACTGTTGAAAAATTAAATATCAACATTGTTAAAATGGTTTCTTCCCAAAGTTCCCCAAATTCCCTGTTTATTCCCACCTCTTCAAAATTCCGGGTTTCTTTTTACATCTCTAGGTATAGCCGCATTCTATTTAAAAGGGAATGCTAGGAACTGCGGGTTTCTTGACCTCTTATTTTATGGAATGGGGCTTGTCCAAGTCTAAGTCACTTTGAATCGCTGACCCTCCGTGGGTTGCCGTTTTGTTCTCCCCGTCTTTCACCATTTGTCCAACTTGGGCGTTACTTGGCGACATAAAATTCCTAGGCTGTTACGTTTTGGCGATCGCCTTGGGTTCCCGCTGGCGAGATTTTTCCAGTGACCTCGCCATGCGCGGTGTTGAGTAGGCACCTGTTTGGCCGAAATTGGGGGGGGGGAAATCACCCGCATCATTAAAAAAAAAGTATTTTTTTAAGCCATTTTGCTTTTTCTTATCTTTGTGTCATGTCGAGAACGTGTATTTTTTAAGTCAGCAAGGAATAGAAAGTAAATAAAAATTCCTTTAAACTAATCAATTAGTAGAACTCTTTTCTATTCGTCAGTTTGCATTCACCTCTGTTCTAAAATCGACTTAGAGCCTACCATATGAATACACTGAATTTTGTCTGCCGCTATAGAGTTCCACCAAAAAACCGGTGAAAGGTTATTGCGGCGTAAAGGACAAATATAATATTCAACAACATCAATATATACACACACACACACACACTTATTTTCATTACAGCTAGATATACTAGAAGTACTGTATGCAATGAAGTCGAAATATAATCTAAGATGCATGGTGTTTCAAAAATGACCGATATATTTGACAAAATCAATAAAAACTAAGCGGCCAACACTAGAAATATACCGTTTGTTGCTATATACTTGGGACAACAATAATTTTTGAGGCAGACAAACTTTCGGAAATAGTTACGATTTTTAACAACAGATGGCGCTGCAGACAATTTGAAATGCGACTTCTTTCTGTGGGGACACTTAAAAGACCAGGTGTACCGCCACTATCCACAAAAAATAGGAGTAGTACATCTGTTCTGCATGTAAAGCCATCCCGCCCGAGACGTTTTCAAGGGTTTCTGATAATTTTGCTCCGAGACTACGCCATATTATTGCACATTTTTTCAGATTTCATCGCCATCTGTTGTGGAACATTGTAACTGATTTTGAAAGTTTGTTTGCCTGAAATTTGACTATTGTCCCAAGCATACTGCAATAAACGGTGCATTCTATCACTGTCCGTTTAGATTTTATTGATATTTCAAATATACTGTTCATTTCTGAAACACCATGTACATGCTTATTAATTACTCTTATCATGTTTTGTAATAGAATGAATGATATTCGGCAACTCAAATGTAAACTGGTTCGATCTTTCTAAAATATACAATATTTAAAAACAAAATTGTGTTAATAGTTAGCAAACATCACTATCATAAGAACACAGCTGGTTTCCATTAATCATGGATATTTGTTCATAGAAGTAGGTTCGGGGAAAGTTTGAAAGATAGTTCAACAGTGATGTCAAGTCAAATAGCAATGAATTCCAAACAGCATCTAGAATCGCTATTTCCTGGACAGCAATGAGCGATGGGGTCATTTGAATGACCCCCAAAACTCACCTTTCAAATAATTTATGACTTCATAAACAGATCAGAGCACTGGATATCCAATAATTCAGATTGCCCGATAGTGTCATCCACCCCAATTGTGAATAAAGAAAAATAGGACACACGACAGTGGATACAAATTATTTATTATCAGAATAAATTTAACTACACTGCATTAGATAGATATTCTCAAAAGATATTTGAAAATGACACAGAACTTGGACCTAAGGAAACATACAAATGAGTGACACCACAGTAATGAACACATCTACATGACACGAAAATGAACTCAAATATGACATTAGATTTCAATCTACAGTAAAAAACCGTTCATGAGGCTTTTCGTAATGGCAATACAATATTAAAAATCTCAATAAAAACACAATATCACCGAAAGAGTGAAATTTCTGTCTTTTTTGTTTTCAAAACTACAAGAAAAAGGGCTTTGAATTCCAGAGGCATTTTATGAATAGAAATTTTATATGCAGTCAAAAATCTTAATTTTTTTTATAGCAAAATCAAGATAATCTAGAATATTTTGCTTATCTAATTTTATAACACTTTTGCACCAAAAGAGTCAGAAAACTTCATACTATATACTATTGAAATTGAGTACTTAAGATAATCTGCAGGATTTTCCGAGGGAGCTTTCAGTGTTAACACTGAAAGTTCCCTCGGAATAGATCAGATTCTTATTTACTGGGATGCCTGACACAGGCAACAGGTGTTTTGAGGGCATTACAGAATCATATCATACCCTCCTGCACTGGTCACTAACCAATCGGTAGCACTTAGTGTCCTATCATGCAAGAGATAAATATTAGCAATTCAGTAGGAAAAATATTGCATTATTAAATTAATTCCGCATTATAATAGGATCAAATAACCACCCATTTTGATAAAACCAACATCATCTATACAACTTTGCAAATGTTGGCTCCATTTCTATATATTAATTCTACCTCAAAACACATGAATGAAGAGGCAAAATGCACTTTTCACAATTGGAAACAATTTAATTATAGCAAAAAACTGAACTGAAATGAATATCAATTGGGGAAAAACTAAATTTTATATATGTATATGTGTAGTATGTGTGTATATATATATATATATATATATATATATATATATATATATACATATATATATACATATATACATATATATATGTTTATATATATATGTGTGTATGTATATATATTTATACATATGTATATATTATATGTATATATATTATATGTATATTTATATATATGTATGTGTGTATATATATAAAGACAATTGGAAACAATTTAATTATAGTAAAAAACTGAACTGAAATGAATATACATGGGGGGAAACTATATGTATATATATGTGTATATATATGTGTATGTGTATATGTATATGTATATGTATATATATATATATATATATATGTATATGTATATATACACATATATATGTGTATATGTATATATATGTATATGTGTGTGTATATATATATATGTGTGTGTGTGTGTGTATATATATATATATGTATATACATATATATATATATACATATATATATATATGTATATGTGTGTGTATATATATATATGTGTGTGTGTGTGTAAAGACAATTGAAAACAATTTAATTATAGTAAAAACTGAAATGAAATGAATATTTATGGAGGGGGGGAACTATAGTTTATATATATGTATATATAAGACAGAAAGCGATTAAAAATGAAAACACGTTTCATTACTTTTTTTGGGAATAGGGGACATATGGCATAAAAAATGCAAAATCTGTGTTCTTTCAAACTGATGCACAATTTATTTCAGAAATGACTACAGATTATCTGTAGCAGTCGGAGGGTATGGATATTACAAAAATCAGGAGTTTCCAAACATTGTTATAAATTTAGATTAACAATTAGTTTTCTTAAAGTAATTATACCATCTTTGGAAAATTTAGTAAAATTATAATTCAGGACACTTTCAATTAAATTGTGATTTAGTTCGTAACAATTTTCAATTCTGGTGAAATGAAAGCCTCTAACACCTTATTATTTATCCTTGCTTCATCTTAATGATATATTTTGCAGGAAGGGATGGGCGACGCATTTGACATTTATTTGCAACTATGTCATTCAATTTAACCGATTATTACATGTCACTTTATGGTAAATTTTCTACATAACAAATGTCATTCCTAATTAACTATTATCACGATTATAAAAATATTAAACTAATAAACTAATATAAGTTTTTCTTTAGTTCATAATTACAGAAACGTTAAAGTTTACTTCTAATAGTTTCTCTACGATTTTTATTGAAGTAATATTGTAAATATCATGCAAATAGACAGCAACGATAAGTACGAAGCAATTAAATGTAGTGTATTTTATTAGTATAGAAAATTGTAAAAGTTTTTAAAAATCATTTTTTGTATAAATAGGATGTATTATAATTGAAAGTTTATGAAATTTATGGAACATAAAGCAATTTTAATTGCACTTTGCAGTGATAGAAAAGTCTTCTAATTTCTTATAAAAAGAACTTTCTTATGTAATGTTGATATCTACGAAAGGAAAAGGCTTTTGTTCACATTACTCGGTAAAAAATGCATTTTGATAAACTATTTTTCTCTATCTTGTATTGATGTTTAGATCTTAAATTGCTATAAAAATTTTTGACAAAAGATTCTGACAGAAAGTAAGCTATAAATGATGAAAATGGACCCCAAGAACGTAAACTAGAATAAACTTAGAATCCTGAATAGAAATTCAGAAGCCGTATTTGATATATATATGTATATAATAAAATTCATGAAATGTGGTATAATATGAGGTGGGTGATCTATTTCATTCCTTTAAATTATTTTGATATCTGTCTGTTTACTGTTTAAGTTACCTCAAATTTTTATATATAAGCATTTGATGAAATTTCTTTTAATATGTAGTTAAAAAAAAAAGTTTGAAAGTATTTTGTTTAGATAATTAATATAAAACTTATTTTAAGGTATCTGTCTACACTGAAAATGTCATTTTTTTTTTCCAAAAATCATAATTTTTTTTAAATTTCTCTATTGTAAAATTTCAACTTTTAGGCTTCTAAATCTGTTTTTGTTTTGTCTCTACGGCATTTTAAAGAAAAGTCACAGCTGTTTAAACATCAGTGACAGCTGTCAAAACAAAACAGAAGTAGCAACTTCGGAACCAGAATTTGGGAATTTAAAGCTTTTTAAAGAGCATTTTTTGGACAAAATTTTCATGAAGATTAGTTTAAACATTTTTCTAGTATTTTTAATAATTAGCCACTCGGCAATGAGAAAGTTTTGGAGCAAGAAAGTGTGGAGAATTTTAAACATGTATTTTCATTTTTTAACAGTTAAAGTTGCTTTCATAAACTTCAAACGCTTTTTTCTCGGAACGGCATTTTTAATAAAATGCTGAAACTCGAAATGAGATTTCTCAAAAAGTTCTTAAAATATTTCGTTGAAAATGATTATGAATGCTTTTGATAGTATTTACTAGTGATGTGATTGACCTAAAAGCATTAAATTTGGATCATTTTTAACAATGTTATACTCGTAATTAAATATAAAGATAATGAAAATTCATTAAAAATTCAACGTGTATGATTTTGAAGGACCACCATTGTTTACCAAATGTAAATTAAACAAAGATTTTAGGTGATTCTTTAGTATAATCCAGTGTATAAGAAATGTGTTGCATCAAAAAATATTGAAATAATTTATTAAAAAATTAGACTTTAAAAAAAAAAACCCGGATTTTTACTAAATTTTCTTCATTTATTAGAAATTTTATAAAAAATTCTGCAGGAATCAATTTTTTAAGTGCAATTCCCTATGATAATATAAAAAATAAATCTAAAAATGTAAAAACGTGAACTAGTTTCTGCGTTTAAAGAAAAAAAAGTTATCCGAACGTAGACAGATACCTTAATGATATTCATTATTTAAAATCACAAGCACTCTTTTGAAATATCCTCATATGTATTTATTACATATATCTATTCAAACTAAAATAAATAAAACAAGTTATATTTTATATAAAAGCAAGTTACTCTGTAAACAATTCTTACATTTAATTATGCATCTTTCAAAACTAGAGCTATTCAAACACCTTTTTCCTTTTCTTCTTAAACATTCCAAGTACAGTATATTTTATTTATTACCACCGAGTACGAATCAAACTGCTTCTAAGCAGTTTTTATGCCTATTTTCCTTAACCCCCTTGCGACCAACATCTCATATACGCGACGCAGTGATTTCACTCTTATCAGTCAAGCTTTGTCTCCATGCGATGATCTCTGGTTGATATTGAGAGACCAGAGTCGTGTAATAGGTGATCTGAACTTTTAATTTTAATTTTTAAATGCTATATTTAATTACTAGATGGTGTTAAATGGAAATGGTTTTTGGATTGATGGGATTGTATAAAATTTACGTGCTGGTCCTCAAGGGGTTAAAGAAAAGGAAGAAGAAAACACCTTGTCTTTATGGGAACAACAGCCCTCTAAAAATATACATATATATATACATCCATCCCTACTTTTGAAGAAATTTAAACTCCGAAATCTACTAAATACGCTTGAAAGACGGTTTTTTACTGCATAATATCCTTCCATAACAGACAAACTTCTCGCTTCCATTTCCAGCACAAACATTGTAAAAATAGGAATATTTTGTTTTTAAATAGGATGGGTTGATACAAACCACTTGCAGTCCTTTGATACAAAGACCAAAACGAATTGAATTCCGAGATCATATGAACTACCTGCTGTACAGGGGGCCTAATATAGGCACATATTTATAACAATATCACATCATTCCATCACAAAATACTGTCAACTGTAAATACAGATTTATATACATGCCTATTCAGGAATAAGTTAGACATAAAAAAATATAAAGCTGTCATGGCAACTCACACTTTACTTTTGACAAACATTTTCAGACCAAAAGTAGGCTAACAAATAATACAACTAGTTTCAAATACAAAATCCATTTACATAACTTAAACTAATTTTATTTAACTTTATATTTTCACTTCTACAATTTACGAATAGAAATTTAAATGTGAGAGTCAAATACAGAATCAAGTTCGAAATTTTCCCGACTTTGTGACACTATTTACAGATATGAGCAAAACACTTAAAATCAGGTACTTAACGATAATATTTTGTCAATATTATTCATTCTATTTTCTTTTGTTTCTTCATATCATTTTTATTTATCCATTAATTTTGTTTATTAATAAAAATTATCTGTTAAAAGTAAAACTTTAATAATTAAGGAAATAAAATGCTTTAAGATCTAAAAAAGTTTATAGTAGTAATAAAATCAGGTATTAAATTTTAGGATTTTTCACAATCAAAGAAACGTTTAAATTTCTCCCAAACAAGTTTTACCATATAAATTTGACATCACTTCCATGGATTTTACTATAGAAATATTTTAATTTTATTACATTTTATTTATTACTAGGCTTTTATGACTCAGCTTTGTGACAAACTAGCTGAGTGGCAATGCTTTCCTACAGCATATCTGTATTTGTATATTTAAGACAAAGCACTATTTTATTCATTATCTTATAACTCCCAAGAATCTAATTAAAATTCAAAACTTCAATTTTTTTTTAAAACTCGAAATATTGCCAAATATGGCATACTTCGTATAAATCTTGGGACATTGTTTCAATTTAAAAATGTCTTTTGAACCGAAATTAGTTTTAAATGTACTAAGTTTTTACAGATCCAAGTTTGCTTATATTTATGTAAAAATATATTAAAAAAAAATTTTTTTTTCACAGTGAAAAGAAAAATTCCTTAATTTTATACAAAAGTAAGATTTTCAAACAAATGGAAAAAGGTCTGAACAATAAACATCCTATCATCATTCAAATATATTCTGTAACAGCAGATAAAAATATCATGGCACAAAATATTACTAAAGCCAATTTTCTGGATGTAAAAAATCAAAAATGCATTTAGAGAAGTTCAGTAGCGCAGCATGAGTGACTAACCAGAATCCCATTATTGAATTAATATTAAGGAGATAAAAAAATGCATTTCCAATAGTATTTTAATACTAATCAGGGCTTCAAACCAGAACTAAACAGAAAATCGGAAAAATATCCATTATTTTGATGGAACAAAATCCAAAGCTGGACCAATACAATAGTAATAATAATATTGGTTCAATATATTTTCAGTCATTTTGTTACGGTAACAAACTTATCAATTTTTTCAAATTTAACGTCAAGCCAAAAATTATTGTCATTACACGTCCATTGTTTCTTGATGTCCTGTTTCGATGGTCACTAGTACTTTTCTGTTTTAGTTTTGCATGAAAGTACTCGTAGAAACTAGATTTAATTAAATTGAATGTTCAGTTGTCAAACACCCATTTTTTAACGAATAACAAAGCCAATGCTTACAGCTCGTATTGTACATGCTGATTATTTATCACATAGTGTACCGATTAAGAAAAGAATAAAATAATCTAAATTTTTATAGAATTACATGTTTTGTTTTAATAAAATTATGTTTTTAGTACAAATAAGAATGTACATAAAATAAAATGACTCATTCAGAACTGAATGGAAAACCATTATTCTTGGCAGAACGAAATCTGGAACTGAGTTGGGTTTTTTTAGTTGAACGAGAACAAAATAAAATTACGGTTTGAAGCCCCGATTATAATCATAGATCGGCAAAAAACTTTCTTAGAATAATAATATAGTTTCGAGACGATAGTTAATTAGTATTAGAATATTTAAGGGATATTTTCACAATCCAATTTTACTTCTTTAGTTTAAGAATTTTGCATCTGAAGAATGTGACTGAATATTTTCTTTGATCTTGAAAATTTTATCTTTATAATATTTTTTTGATAAAGTAGGGTCAGCCAATGAGGCTTCTGCCAAATTTGTATTCAGCAGAAACTTATGCTATGCTACTGGATATATTGCATTTCAAAAGAGAAAGCATATAAAAACCTTACGCAACATGCACAACACAGGGAAAATACTTCTAATTCAAAACTGAAAGAGGAAACGTAAAATGCTCATGCAAATTCCATTCAGTAACAGCAAATGCAATAGACGAAAAACTAATATTTTTCTAGGTTATGCATACATAACATTCAATTAGTGAGGATGCTATCACATTTTCTATACTGAGTTTTAGAATAAATACCATAATTTAACACGTATAGTATGCAGACTATCTGTGTTTAATTAAAGCAAATTTCGTCACCTAGTTGTTCTTTGCTCAAATAATCAAAATCAGAAGAAGATGGGAAAAAAAGCACATAGCATGCACGGCTCATGATCAAATGTAAACAAAAGCACGATTCACGAGAAGTCAAGAAAACATCGTATCGGTAATAAACCATGAAAAAAAAAATAATAAAATAAACCCATAAAGCAGAACAAATCAGTAGTGACAAGTAGCGCAATCTTAAATTGTGTTCTAGAGTATGGGAAAATATCGATAGTCACTATTTACAGCTCTGATTGACAACACCTTACAGGATGGTTTCAAGATCGAAGGCTGAGGGTCGAAGGTCATTTCACCACGAGGATCAGTCAGAGTGTTTTCTTTTCAAAATTTTGATTTGCGGTAATATTGGCCATTATGTCTTTAAAACATGGCAGTTTTACTGCTGATTTCAAGATGAAAGTAATTCAGAATTGAGGTCAACGAAAAAACAGTAAGAAATTGGCGAAAGCAAAAGGTAATATTAAAAATAAGAGAAGAAAGTGATCCAATCGTCATGTAAAAATACGATGGCCTGCATTAGAAGACGATTCACATAGCTGGGTTATCGAACAGAGAAATGGAGGACGCTTTGTTTCTTCCGTTAAAATTCGTCTCCGAGGCTATGGCAGAAGGAATGATTTCAAATTTTAACCCTTTGAAGGGCACTAGTATATATAATATACCAGCTGTTAAAATTTTTTCTCTGATTTATATATATATATATAAAAAAGTTTTTGATTTTCAATTTTTCATCAAACTATCGATACTTAATTTTCTCCCTTCTTTTAATTATTCCTGTCAAAATCTTCTTTTAAGAATCAAGCTCTATCAAAACCCGATCCTAAAAGCAAAAATTCCGTTTTTCAAAGTTAAGACTTTAAAGTAAAAGTACCTATTTAAACTTCACATATAAATTTCTTATCTATTTGATTTATACACCCTTTTAATGAAAATTATTAATTATTTTTCCAATATTATTTTTTAAAAAAATGTCATTTTCATGCTGTTTCAAGGGAGGTGATGACGCAATCAAATTACACCTTGCTTATTCCTCGAGTAATATAATTTATTTTTCATATTTAAAAAGTTCCTATTTAAAAAGTTCAAAGATAACATGTATAAACTAATTTCATTGAAAACCAAAGAGCTTCTGTGGGTGCCCCTCAAAGGGTTAAAGGTGGCATTAATGGAGTCTAATCCAGACTTTTTGGAACTCTAATGTAATTAGGTTTTTACTCTTAAAAGGATTTAATATTGTCTTACTAAAATACATATTTTTCCTCGTATAGTCTGAGGATTATCAAGTGGTGCAGACAACCTGATTATTTATGAAATTCCTTAAATAAAAAATCGAGTCCGCAGACTGTACGTGCAAAATTATGGTACCTCAATAAAAATGAGATTATCTAAACTTACAAACAATTCCATATTTAGGCAATAACAGTAAATAGTGAGAGAAAGTACCCAGGTGGCTTGTTTGCTGCTTCACATAAACAGCATTATCGACTTGAGTGGTTGCATATAGAATATTGATCACTCAAAGCAGTGCAATTGACATCCGTGTACTTTCTCCCCCCAATTTGCGTCTTATTTTGGCCTTTCATTTTACGCTATATTCCTGTACAAAGGTTTTACCTTTTCTTATAATCAGTGGTGTAGCAAAGGGAATAGAGGGATTGTAACCCTCTTACAAAGGTTGATGCACACGCATAAATATGGATTGCTGTATTATTTTGAATACAAATTGGAGAAAAAATCCCCATTCTGTATACACAGAAAATTTCTTGCTACATTATAGATAGCAGTGAAACAATGTTTCTACTTATTGCTTGTATCAATATGAAAGCTGCACTGATTACTTAAATGCAAAAGTGGAAGGAAAGTCATGCAAATTTTTTAACTCAATTATCGAATTTTAATGGACGAAATGATCCAAGTTTGTTAAATTTACTTTTCCAAACTGACTATTAAACTTAAACTCATTTTTTTTGTCTGTTTGCCACACACTGATCTTTAAAATAATTTGTATTTGAAATTAACCCTTTGCACTCTGTCATCACAATATTTGCAACAACGGAGATAGAAAGCGAAATGAGCTGGAGAGCAAAGGGTTAAAATAAAGGAACTGATTCGACCGCATCCTGTTCAGCACATGGTATGTCTTATTTTTTTTTTTTTTTTTAAATGTTTATTAAAATATTTGTGTTTGTAATATGTTATTAATGTATGAAATTTGTATTATTATATCATTAAGGAGGGGAAGAGGTTTCCTCCTTCAAATATTTAAAATTTGTTTTAAAGAATTTTTAGTTATTTTAAATAATTTAATTATTAAAGTAGTAAAAATCTGTAAAATATATGATCTTTTGGTAATATGTATTTATTGGTTGTAATATGTATTATTTTATCATTAAAAAGGGGGTTCCCCCTCGAAAAAATTAAATTTGTTTTAAAGAATTTTTTTCATTTTTGGTGCGATTATATAGTTCTTAATTAGTCTAAATCTGTAAAATATATGCTCTGTGATTATTTGCCATGTGGTGATGTCCATGTTTCTCTTTTTTTTTTGTGATCTTTCCGAAAACACCATTTTTTGCCGCCATTTTAGTTTGGCGACTTTCAGAAAATGGAGTTTTTGCCAAGATCGCCAAGAAAAAAACATGGTGGCCGGAAGCGGTGTGGATATCGAGTCAGTTCCAAAATAAATTATTTTGTAACTTACAGCTCGTATCTAAATTGCAAGTAAAATGTGAATTAATGATGATCCTCTCTATATCACTCCTCGATTTTCAAAGAAAAGTTTATTAGGAATAAAAATAATTATATATATATTTATTTATTAATCCTGTAACAACAAAGTAATAAATACTTCATTATTAGTTTTTTGCACTTGCCGATATTGAGGTGAGGTAAAACGGTGCATAAAGCAAGTGATTGTACAGGAATGTCATACATCCTAAATACAAGACAGCTTAGAATCTTTTTAAATATGTACACAGTTTTAAGTTGAATTTAAACATTTATATCTATTGTACAGATGGAAAAATAGTCAAGAAAACATTTAACATATATGTAATTTGGTAATAAACAATGCCATTTCTTTAGCTTACTCCAAAATTTCAAACACACTCGTATTTTTTTCTCTACTGAAGAGTTTAATATTTCAAAATTTATAACTTCGTGAAATTTAAAAAAAGGAAAAGGACTTTTAAAATGAGCTTTTCCTTTCACTAACACGGGAAAATACATTTTTTTAAATGTATCCAATTATATGAAATCAGAATTTAAAGTACAGTGAAACTTCTTCAAGCAGCCACCCTTCTAAATGGACAATTGTTCATGGCACAGATTTTTCGATTCATGGACCTAATGGTAAAATAACCTGTATCTGCGGCCACCCGACCCCCTCTAAATGGCCACAACTGGTATTGTCCCTTTCATTTTTCAAAAAATTCTACTTACTCCATGCTTTAATTTTGAGCAAAAAACTCAAGGTTAGGTTCATGGTCGGATATAAGACAAAGGATTAACTTGAGAAGTCCATTCCTGTGGTGCCCCCCCCCCCCATTTCTAAGAAAGATTAAATCTGTTATCTCTTTTGTATTCTCCCCCACCCTTCAATAGGGAATCCCTGTTGCACCATCCACAGAAACAGAGGGAGGAACTGGACAATCCAGCGTTGCTGATGTCCCAAGGTCTTTGTTTGGAATTCCAATAGGTACAGTAAAGGAAGAATGGCACCTCTGTCAGCAAAAATGTCATCCATGCCAGTTTCATTTCATTAGTGGGTCAGTGATCTGAGGTGCAACAATGTCGAAATGCTGTTTCCTAAATCTCGAGCAGCACATTGGAGTTCTGCTTGAATATGAAAATGGCAAATCGGCAAGAAAGTTAGCCGAATTATCTAACTGCATTCTATCTATCTAACACAAATCAATGAAGTCATTAAAGAAAAAAATTGATTTTGAAGGGATATGAAGACTTCAATTTTCTGCTTTTAAAGTAAAAAAGGAACTTAAAAAATGGTTGTTATAGAGAAAACTAAAATCTTAAAACACACAAATTGTAGCTTTAAAAAAAAAAACAAAAAAAAAAAAAAAAAACAGTAAAGAAGCATGAAATAAAGTACTATTTTCTCTTTAGATAAGTTTTCATTTTCATTTTAAATAAGGAATATATGTCAGACTTGTTTATATTATGCATTATAGCAAACCCCCTTATAGTAAACCCTTGAAGGCAGCCACCCCCTCTGAACAGCTAAATATTCTCGTAACGGTGGGGTGGTCGTTCAGAGAGGTTTCACTGTATATGCATCAGTACAACATATAATTAAATTTATAAACTAGGAACCAATTACTTGAAAAATTGGTAAAAAATTAATTTAATAATCAATATTGCAATTACACAAAAAGATTTATAATATTCCTTTAAAAATTAAAAAAAAAATTAATATTTAGACATTACAAAAAGTAGTCATTTAAATTAACAAAATATTGTCTTAATTAAAAAAACATTTTTTTAATATAATTTAGGAGTAAACTGAAGGAAAAGTAATACACATCTTGAAGATAAAGAAATTTCTTACAAGAAACTTAAAATTAAATGTTAATATAATTAAAAAAACAGAAACAACGTAAGGAAAACAACTGTAAAATCTTTCCGATTTTAAGAGAATATTTGTTCAATATACATATTTCACACCTTATACATATTATAAAAAAATGAACACTATACACCTAAATGTTATCACAAACATTTCGAAAATAAATAACTTAAAAGATTGCACTGAGTCATGAGAACAATCTACTCTACGATGAACTATCAAATGCCGTTAAAAGAACTGATAAAATCATGCAAGGATCATTCACAATAAAAACAGAACAGGATTCACTTAATTATCAAACTCACTTTTTTACGTTGTCCTTAACATGTTCAATTTTTCTTTAATGTTAACAGGGGTGTTTGTGAGACAAAATAATAATTTTTCAAATGCTAATTTTACAGTATGATAAACACATAAAAGGATTAAACTTTACAGTGAAAAAATATAGCATATTTTCTTAAATTACTGGATGTCTGAGGGGAAACCATTCAAAATATCGCCAATATTTACCTGTCATTTGTGATTTATCTCCGAATAAATTTATACTATTTAATATAAAATTATGCTCAATTCTTTTAAAAAAGTAATTATGTATACAAATTTATACCTGACTAAAGTTATAAATTTTCATATCCCCTCTATAATAATAGCCTAAGTTATCTGTCCTCCAATTTATGAAGCGGTTGGACCCGGAATGGATAGAGGCATCTATATTGATTTCTTGATGAGTTAGGGTTAGCAAAATTCAAAGTTTACCTTCTCCTAAACTATCGATCAGATTCTAAAATAAATGGGTATATATAGGCTTCACATCACAGCGAAAAATACTGTCGTCTTTAAAATGTTAGAAATCCAACCCTTTTCCCCTTTTCGAGCATTTAATGTCATTATTTCGAGCCCTATTTTCCCCAGTTAAGAGCAGAGAATTAAATTTATTAATTTATCGCATAATAAATAGGTAAAAATAACATTTTTCAGTATTATGACGTCATTTATTTAACCATCTTATTTAATCATTTCTTATTTTAAATTGTTTAAATATCGTCAGCAGTATTTTCATATTTTTATCATGAATTTAGATATCACGTCAATAATTTTCCTTTATATTTGTATTAAAGAATATATTAGGTACATACGTGTTGATTTTAAATTTAAACATCGATTATTTTTGCTGCAATGAAAATTTTGTGACCGGTATTAACAACAAATTCTTTTCATATAAGTCCAGAAGTCTATTTCACAGACTCATAAATATTTAGCATTTAGGCTATATATCTTTGAAAATTAAGAAGTTTGTCCGTTTGTGTGTCTGTTTTTCATTCATATCCACACGGTTTGACTAAATGAATTCAATGTAATTCTAAACTACAAAGTATCGGGAAACTTTAGAGGAATATGAAGGTAAACAAATTATTGAGTGTATACCAGATAATGCTCAGCCAAAAATCAAATCATTTTTTTTATCTGCCTCATAGGGTACTTTACAATTCCGGAAAATTAAAAATTTTACTGATCCCATCGTATGACGGGCTATATGCTAGTAAACCAATAGAATTCCAATGCATTTACAACTTAGAAATATTTTTTCTGCCTTTCAAGTGATCGAAATACCCTGCATAAAAGAATTTTTTTTTTCAGAATATTCCTTTTTAAAAAAACTTAAAAGATTTTTTAAAAAATTTCATAATGTTCCTTGTTGCTGGACACTCTGAATTAATAGAATAAAGGAGATTGAAATTGAATAAAGTTGCCTTAATTTCTTTCGTTAAAAAATATTCCAAGGTCTTGTGAGCATTGTCCACATCGAAAGACAAATATCTTTTTTACAGATTTAAACTCTAACTGCTGCTCTGCAGTATTGCAGACGCCATGATCCCTAAGGATTTCTACCTCTCAAAATTGTAAATGGTCCTTACTGTTTCCTGTTGTCAGATATAACTTACTAAGTTTTAACCTCTTATTCTAAGATTTGGAGTCGCAGCAATTGTACGAGTATTTCAGAGTTAGTCTTCTTTAGTTTGATTTCAAAAGATTATAAAGAAATAATTTGTCGTTTCATTCCTCTAGAAATCTGGAGATTAGTATTAGCATAAAATCCCTGGAACACAAACACCCCTGATGTTTAAGAGTAGATGAAAGAGAATTGACCGATATTTTGATTTACGAAATGAGTTAACACTTAAAAATACTTTATAATAATACTACATAGCATCACCCTAATATATCAGAAACTAAAAATGTTTAAAAATGATGGGAAGGGGAAGTTACAAGAATAGAAAAACAACGAAAAAATTCTAAAGCACAAATTTAAACTTAAATTATTCCATATACATACAATATCGCCTTATTCCATGTCTTTCTAAATTTGATTTTCATACATTTCAGTCAGGGTCTGATTAGAGTGGAGCCTACGTCTTTACTGTTGGTTCTAAAAATTTTAGAGAATAAGATTTTCAAGTATTATAAATGTACAAAATACAATAAATGAAAAATGCATACTATTAGAAAAGGGAAATAGATTTTAAATATCAATCTTAATTTCATTTTCTCCTCTGTATTTCACATTTATGTTCTGAAATAAAAGTTTATTAAGAACAGAAATGTAATAGATATCACATATTTTCAAATATATACGCATCGCTGTAAAAGATTTTTTTTCCCTTAATTTACCCCAAATTCAAAACATCTTGATATGAAAATTCTTCTTTTGTAACGGTCAAATCTGTCGCCAAGAAATCACAGGTGAAATATTTTCTAACCAAATCACTGTAAAGTACAGCACTAAACTAACTGTTCTTAAACATTTTCATTATGACATCCAGATTAAGAAGTGTACAAATACGAGGTCAATTTGGAGCCAGTCTTGACAGAAGATAACTTCAATTTTTATAAATAAATTTTGCTTTCTTTATTAATTACAAATTTGAGTTATATATTACGTATTTGAGTTACTTTTATTTTATTACTGCTCAAGTATGCAGTTTAAAATTCACTGAGCTAGACTGTGTAGTTAAGTATCTTTCTACTTATTGAAGACCCACAATGATAATTTCAACTCTGGTAACTATTTCAAGTTCAAACTTAACTAATCAAGCAACTAAATTTTTTTTTAAATATTAAAAATAGCTATTTTTATCAATATATTACTTGCTTCTGGTATACAGATTTTTTTTAGTCATTTTAAAAAATTGGCTGATTTACTACAGATGTTTTGTAGGAAAAATGCCAAAATTTTGCCATTATTTTTCATATTTTTGCAAGACTCGTTATAATAAACATAATTTTTTAATTTTAGTTTTTTTCTATGGTCAGAGCTTTTTAAAAAATTTTATCCATTTTTTGCTATTACACATACATTTTGTTATTTCTGCTTTTAATTTAAACTTTTGTTTATTTTTACTAAACAACTTTGTTGTGAAGACGGACCAAAACGACATATGTTCTGCAGGTTCGTATAAAAGCTAATATTGCCACACACTAATTCTATAAAATGTAAGAAAAATGATCAGCTTATACTTGGAAATATATGATATTTATTCAGTAATGGCATTAGTTATTTATACACATTGTAGTATACCAAAATGCAACTTAAAAAGACAAACTCAAACCTTCAATAAGAAAAAAAAAAAGCATGTAAAGAATACAAAGTAATAAAACTGAGTCATGAGACAGATGGTATTACATTCGAATTAATACTGAGTCGTCATTAAATTTTATTAGCATCAAACTTTTAAAAATGAGAAATACTGTGATAAACAATAATACAAAGTAACAAAATTATGAAAAGAACAATAGTGAAAAATCATAATATTTAGAATAAAAATTTAAATCAAATCACAACAAAACATACTGTAGACATTTAAGGAAAACAAATAGAAACTTAAAACTGAATATAAAAAGTTTTATGTTAAGTACTGAAAATTAGTATCTTTATGGCATTAGACTTTCCAGATCACTGAAAACATTTTGATATGACAAAGGAATCGACATATATCACATCAGTTCCCAGCTAGCAAAGACACGTTGGCTACAAGTTGGTCTTTGGTTGGGTAAAAGTTGAAAAAGGGAAATGAAGCCAAAATGTTTGGTTGGCCATCGGTAATTCTGAAACGTTGGCCAACCGTTGGATATTTTCTGTTTACGCCTCTTGCACAAATATCGGAATACCACTGGCTGAGAAATATAAGAGTAACTGCCTACATCTACGTGCATGTGCAGAACCTCCGCCAAAAGAGAAAGTTGTGTGTCAACCGCCATCTTTAGGGTTACCGCGCCATCGATGCAGGATTTCAAATTTGCAAGGTAAGTTATCTTGATATTTTTGTGTTCTATCCTATATGCCCTCATTATTATTAATTTATTCCTGAAGAAAACAATATTTGGCTATCTGAACTGTAGTTTCTCTTTTGTGTTTTTAATAGTAACATACCATTTACAAAATTATATACACAGCGTTTTAGTACACTTTGATCTTTAATACCTTTTAGTACACTTCTTTAGTACAGATTTAAGAAAACAGCAAATTTTAAGTCAATTTAAGAAAGTTGACTTAATTTTTCTTAAAGCATGCTGATTTAAATTATTGTTAGGTTACTTTTTTGTGTCTTTTCTTAATAATAATCATAAAGTTGTATAATGATAATATGTAAATATTACGGATTTCACTTTATCATAGTTGCTATGAAACTTGTATGCTTTATGACCTAATTTTATTTATTAGATATAATTATGTTCGCCTTTATTTTTTTAAATCTTTGAATCATTTTAAAAAGGTAAAAGAATAAAAGGAAATGTTTGTGGTAACATTAAAACATTTTATAATATATACTTTTCAAGTTACTTATTTGTGTTTCAGATGCCACGAAATTGAATCCAGAGAAAATGTAGAGAACTTTGGTAGATGGAAATGGTGACCGAATTTAAATAAAAAAAATTGTAAATAAATGAAAAATAACTAATATATGTATATATATTTTGTTTAACCTCTGTTGTGTAGTGCTTTTCTTCAATTATCCATCTTTAGCTTTCAGAAGGGGAAATTTTCGTTTTTCTTATTTAAGAAACAATTTGTATAATTAAAAAAAATTAATGCAGATTTCAAAGGAATAAATGGATTGCCGCAGAGTAAGTATTATATGAAATGTGGGGTGTGGACTAAAATAACCTATCTCATTCTTTTTTTTATGTCTATTTTCTATTTTTTAACTCTAGCAGAATTTAAAAATGACTTATATTATAAAAACATCGGCTTATTTCAAAGTAATAGCACATGCCCGTTCTATATTATACACTATAGCAAAATAAACAGAAATAATAAACGTTGGCATTCAGTTGGCCCATCGTAGTATTGTGTTGGCATTATTTAAACAACAACCATTGGCCAACATGCTATATCAACGTTGGTACAACGTAACAATGCTAGCTGGGTTAAGACACCTCTAGAATCTAAAAAGTGGAACTTAATGCATGACTAGCAACTGTTACAAAAATAAAATTATTACTACAAATAACAAAGCATAAAATTTGATCTCGTTAAACCTCCTGCCAATTTATTATACAGATATAAAATAATATTTTAAAGCCACAATAATTTTGTAATCCCTTCTCTAATTCACAAACAACTCGTATCAAAAAAGAAGAGGACCTATGCATTTGCAAAAATTAAACTTGTAAAAATGATACTCGGAAAAATATTTTTTAAAAAGTTTAAATCAAAGCCAGTTTGCAATACCATGGCATTAGTTAAAGTAAATGAACAGAATTATTTCAATAGGACAAAACCTTAGTATGAAAATTACATCAAAAATATAAAAAGCTCTCATTACCATAAAAAAAAAAAAAAAAAAAAGAGGATTGAATATTTTTTTTTATTCCTATTTCTAAAACAGCCTTATGAAAAAATTGAGTGCAGATATTGTTTACATTGGTGTATAATTGATTAGTAAAAATATCTATTACAGGTACCTAAATACAAATGAAAAATGTATTAAGAGGATTAGGTAATAACTCAGAGTTATAACTTATTATTAGGTAATAACTCAATTAGGTAAATATTCATACTGTAAGAATGTTCTTTAATTTATTACTGTATTTGCAAGCAATGGCTAAAAAGAGCAAGTTAACAACTAGAATATTACTTCCTTAAATCGTCAGCGAGTCACAAACATTAAAAAAATGATTTTTATACAATGAAATGACTATGACTGTTCACCAGTTTCATACGAGAATTTACATATGAATATTCAAAATTACTAACAATTATAAGCTTGGCTTTTAGATAAGCATACTAGTATATTCCTCAGAATAAATGCATATATAGGATATCTCCATAGTTTTGAATCCATTTGTTAACATAAATGATTAAATATTAAAAACAAAGAATAGGGATAAAAAATTATTTTAAACACTAAAAATTAAAAAGATTTTCTTTTAAATGGGAGATAATGGAAATGAAACAAACTGGCTCAATATATATATATATATATATATAAATGCCCTTGCTAGAGCATCAAAAACATACTCAAAATTTACTTTATATTAGATCTCTTACAGAATTTAGAACACAAAATGAGCAGTAAAATGCTAAAAAACTGGATCCAGATTTTCGTACATTGTCATAAAATTAACATTTAATGTCGTTTAATCGACATTGTATAATGCATTATTCTTTCCGAGCAAAAGTACTGAATTTTCAGCACTTTCTTTTAAACTGTAAAGGCTTCCTTCACCTTCGTATAATTCCCCGTCTTCTACGACAGCTGGGAAATTAATTGCTACTTCCCTTTCCTTGGGCTCTTCAAACCTTACTTTGCTAGATCTTGCATTCAGGGGTTCTTCTGCGTCTTCTCGGATGCTGGAAGATTTTCTCCCGCAGCGAAAACTTTTGGCAACCGGAATAACCATAATTCCAGAAACAACAATGCACAAGCCAGTGACGAAAAATGTTATGTTATAGTTACCAGTCATGTCAAATAACAAACCTAAAAATTAGAAAAAATATATAGACAAAAATTGAATGCTATACATTTTCAAACGAATGTTCATTTTCTCTCTCAAGATTTAGTATAAAAATTTATTCATAGTCATAAACATCTTACATACATGAATATACGAGGTGCATCCATAAAGTAAGTTTCTCCGATGTTTTCCCCTTTAAAGTAAACGTAATTAACAGTGTGAATTGTGCGTGAGTAACAGATCTATGACGTATCAACTAGTTTACTCCAAGAGTAAAATTAACAATAAAATGTTAAAATTTTGAATTCAGGTTTATTATAACATCTAGTTGTGCACCCACCTCTTCTTATAATTGCAATCAATACTCTGAAGAAGAATGGCAACACTGTACAGCACACCTCAAAAAGGATTGGCCATAAAATGTTAATTTTGAATTTAACGTCCACGAGGAAAGATCCAGAAAGTAAGTTTCACGATCCTTTCCCCTTTAAAGTAAACGTAATTAGCCATGTTAATTCTGTGTGCGTAACAGATTTATGACATATTAATCCTATGCCAGCTGGACAAGTCCCGATTTGTGCCAGTAGCAGGGTAGCAATGGTCCGAAATGGAAACTCTCAATCCTTCTCCCACCGCCTGCAAGATTCAGTTGGTGATTTAGAATGCAGAAAGCATTGCTCACATTGAAATTCATCGTCCGTTCTGTCAGGTCTATCAGGCAAAATGGACACCTGAACACAAAATTTGACGCTTAGAAGCAGCATCGACATTTCTGATACGGTATCACGATGACAGCGACGAGTTCCTCACCAGGATCGTCACGGGTAACGAGACTTGGATTTTGTTGCCATTTTCAGAATTTTAAGCATAAAATAACCCATTTAACTGCCAACTTAATTTTTCTTAAAATCGCTTATTTTCAGTTAGTTTATTTAATTTCCTTCCGATCCCGAGAAACACCCCCTTCCTACTATTGACGTAATAGTCACAGCCAATCGGAGAATTTAGCGGTTGTAGCATACTTGGCTCCAGAGTGAGAGTTATGCAAATTAATAAGTATATATATATATAGCCTAGAGAAATGTGTTTGGTATATGTATGTGTTATGTTTATCAGGTTGTTTTTCCCCCTTCCTTTAGTAAGAGTTAATTTCTGTTTAGCTTAGGTTAGGACTGGTTAGAATTGTAATTTACGTGTTTGAGTTGTTCTTTTGTTTTGACAATAAAATTGTTATTGTTTACCGATTTATCGTGTCTTTCTGCACTAATCCAAAAGAATAGGCCAGTAAGCTTAGCAGATTTCCCACTTCACTCCAGAAACCAAGCAGCAGGCAATGCATTGGCGTCATAGTGGATTTTCGGTTAGGACCCAATTCAAACAGACACTGTTTGCACGCAAAGGGATGTGCACAGTGTTCTGGAACAGGAAGGATGGTTCCATTCACAGTGGCAGAGTTCTAAGACAGAGGTATACAAAAGTGGATCCCATAATACGACAAGCGTCTCCATTCTGATGGTGGCTAAGTTGAAAAATAGCTGAAACATGGCTATACTTGTTAACAATAAATATTTCCGTGAAAGTGCAAGTTCTTTTTTTCTTTTAAATAGAGAAACTTATTTTCTGGATGCGATTCGTATTAATCTTCGCTTGTCCATATTAAATATTACACACACTAAGTAAATATAAATTATAATTAGTTTGTTGGAAAAAAATACCTGACCCAAAATACACCATTTTGACTATTTATTCCCCATTACAGATAATTTTTTAATTTAATCTTTTCACAATAAATTTTTGGTTTGGTTTGGAGTGCTATGGTCTACTGTTTTGCTCATGAGGGCTAAGGGACTGGGACCTACTACTTCCAAATGGCCAGGTGCAAGATTAGAACCCACGAACTCCTGTACTGAAGAGTAGCACTCTACCATTTGGTCATTATTCAGCTGCATCATAAATTTATTTCAAATTAAACTAATGAGACATTTAATTCAAATCTTAAAAAAATTTGTCATTCAAGTCCAAAACATATATTTATCATAGGACAATCATTGGATCCCATTTCGCAAGTAGGTATAAATTTTTAATTAAGAAATTAAGCTCAGACAATGTACTCTAAAACAGTTTTGTTCTAATTAATAACAATTACATTAATTAGTTGATAATTTATAAAAAAGATTCATCCTAATAGTCAACATGCCAAACTGAAAATTTCAGTTTAAGCTAATCTATACAAGACTATAATTTACTGGTAGATTAGTAATATTTAAAACTTAAAGTCAGCTTAATACAGATAATTACAAGATCAACATTTATTGTATACTAGCAAGTTTGCCCGTGCTTCGCTATGGTAAACTTAATATATTACTTTTAAACAAAGATTTATTTTTCGTGAATAACTCTCTAAATTCGTCACAGTTCAGTTCGAGTCATTGGCATGTTTATATATTTCTATCATAAGCGTATTATAACATTATTCAGTTTTTATAATCGAATTTGTCTTATATTAAATTTGCTCAAACTTTTTTTATTGTAAAATATAAGCTTAACCCTAAATTGCATTACTGTATTACTACTGTACGTTGATTAGCAAAGTTAACATACCTTGCCAAATTACGTGATAGAATAGGAAGCAGAGGTTTTGACAGCAACAGTGCTAATTTTGTTGGTAGTAATAAATGTTTTCCAAAATTAAGGAAATTTATGACAAACCACATAGTTTTGTATGAAACAGAAACACACATTCATATCGACAACCATATGAATATGAAGATAACTATATAAAATGATAGGTTTTATTTGGCCATGAGGGTCACTGAAATTTGTACTTTTTGTACTTAGAATATTGTTGATATGCATTTCATTGTAACATAAAAATGAACCAAGAATTAAATTTAAAATGAGTTCTCATATAAAAATGCTATAATTTGCGTCACATAGAAATGAAAGTGAATCATTTTATATCTCAAATTTCAGTTCAAATCGAATAGATACTAAGCAGACGATTTTAAATAATATAAAATAAGAAATGAATAAATGAAATATTTAAAAGAATGACGTCATAATGATAGAAATATATCATTTTCGCCTATTTATTATGTGATGAATTGAACATTTTAATCTCCTGCTTTTAACCGTGGAAAACTGCGTTTAAAACAATTACTTGGGATGACGCCACATTGCTAGAAATATTGCTTCTTTCGTTTAGATATGATGCGATAAATTAAAAACTTAATCGTTTGCGTTTAACCGGGGAAAATAATGCTTGGAATAATGACATGAAATGCTCGAAAAAGGGGGAATGAATGAATTTCGAACGTTGAAAATTTACAAAAACCTTCCCAGGGATATACCTAAACATTTCCCAAATTTTCACGGCAATTGGATGCATAGTTTTTGAGTCTATTGAGTACATACATACAGACAGACACAGACACACACAAATTCATTTTTATATATATAGATTATATTTTGTTTAAAGTCAA
Organism: Pardosa pseudoannulata; assembly: GCA_032207245.1. Taxonomy (NCBI): domain Eukaryota; kingdom Metazoa; phylum Arthropoda; class Arachnida; order Araneae; family Lycosidae; genus Pardosa; species Pardosa pseudoannulata. Next base: position 7,845,871 of record CM063497.1, read on the forward strand.
TACACTGTATTTAGTTTCAATAAGTTCAAGAAACATTTGATAATTTTCATCCACTCAGATTAAACATTACGGTAATCAGGGACTGATTTATAAAAATAGGGGAGAACTTAGGCACAAATGGAAATCGGGACTTCCCAACTGGTGTTGATAACATTCTTCTAGAAATACTTTTGGAAGATTAACACCTGGACATCCAATGACGTCAGTCATTAGATTTGCCAATGTAGACTTTGACTTTAAGAACTGTCTCTGACAGATGTCATGCAGAAAAATATTAAATCATTGAATTATTTAACTCTGAGCTGCGGTAGGTCAGAAGTCAAAGGCAGCGATATCGTAACTGAAAGGTTGTGGGTTTGGGGCTCAAGGCAGCCTAAGATCTGTCGTGTTCGCTAAAGGAGACTGGGGCACATAAAATAGGTTTGTGGTCTCAATGTCCTCCAAGTTTTCAAACGATACTTCTGGGGGTAGCAGGCCAAGACTGGGTTGTCTTCTGTTTGGTCTCTGCTTCTAAATGAAGAGGACCCAGTGGGGGGTCATGTCACCTGTGTCCACAGCATACCTTAAGCAACATGTAGTGTTAAATGGGTAACAGCTTCGCATACTTGTACTGGCATAAAGGTATATAGTGCCTGCATTGCCAGCTGCGTTGGATATACAATTATATAACTTGTCTTCAATTCTGTTTTGATTAGAATTTTCATGATTTTAAGTGTCTTAAAAAATAATACCAGATACGAAACAACATAGAAGTGTAAAAAATGTCAGTTCCTCTACTTATTCGAAAGTGCTTTGAAATGTTTCATACTTTACAGAAATATTAATTTATTTTATACTATTGACCATTAACCCTTTGAGGACGGGTGCATCCTATATTAAACGTTTTTAAGTTGACTCAGATCGAGTAATTAAGGATAATCTTAAGTATACCATTAATGATATTTTAAATAAAATATTTATTTAGAATTCTTTATTTCCATTAGAGGTAGCCCTATGTCTGTTATAGGTGAACTTGTCTATTAGAGATATTTGAATAGTAGAAAAATTATCTGGTTCAATTTGAAAGATGTTGCATATATGATACGCCCGTCTTCAAAAGGTTAACATTATACATATGAACCTTATGAAATGTTACAAAGCAATGCCAATTTCAAAATGAAATGTTCTGTTTCCAAGTTTCCTTATAACTTTTAAGCTGATCTGAATTACATCTTGTTTTTCAAGTATCTTATATTTCTTATATTACGAATTTAATCAAATTCCATTTTATTTGTATGTTAAGTAGTTAATGTATAATTATACAACATTATGAGGTTCAAGTTTATAAAGGAGTCTTAGGTCATTAAATAGGGAGGAGAGCCAAGGATGTATGCATAACAATACATTTTTAAACTTATTAAAATCTGTGTACATTACTTTCTTTTGCTGACTATTGTAACATAAGCAAAGATATTGTAAAGAAGTTTCACTTTTACAAAAATATTTGTCAAAAGTAATTACCTGCCAGAGGAGGTCCAATCAAACTAGCAATACCTTGAACAAGCAGTAACAAACCATATGCACCCGTGAAATTATCGAGCGAGATCAGATTCACTATAATCACTGGAACCAGAGTGTAGTTAGCACTGATAGTAAAACCATAGATTCCCACCAGAGAAGCTGTGACATAATAGTTCAAAATCATCGGCAGAAAAACTAGCGAAGCACCACTAAGAGAAATAAAACAACTATACAAAAGTGACGAGTCGATCCACGGTTTGTCTCCAATGTAACCTACAATTACCTAAGAAGAAAAGAAATGGCCACATTACAAACAATAATCACAGTAAAATAGCTATATATACAGTAAAACCCATTTAAGAAGTTTATATTTTCGCTACCCATCCCCCCTCCCTATTCATACAATGTTAAAATAACCCGTTTATAAAATTTCGTTCCAAATTCTTTCCCACTTAAAAAGTTTTCTTTCATTTCTAAGTTTACTTACAGAAGGTGTTTATAGCTGCTTTTCGATGACTGTTTTTTTTTCTCCTCTCTGTTTGTAAAGGTCCATGTTTATGGCTGATGGTTGTCATTTTTATTTAAAATGGGCCCGAAGAAGTTTTTAAAAGCTTAAGACAGCTGGACTGTTATCAATTACAAATTTCCAATAAAAAACAAAAAACTATATATATATATATATAAATTGATAAACCAAATAATTCGGGATTGACATTATTGGAATGGACGTTTACATGCACACATAAACAGCAATCTTTCGAATTTTATATCTGATAGTTCATCAATAATATAGATTTTTTTATTCGGTTTCTGAGAATTCAATCAAAACAGCGACAAAGTTTCATTTCGAAACAAAACTAGGCACAACTTACATTTTAGCACTTATGACGGATGTGCTTGGGTTGTTTTTTTAGAATGTATCCATCCATTACAAATTCCATTTAAAATGGCTAAATATATATAGTTATCTTTATATATGCATATTTTATATATATATACACACATACATACATAGGGAGAGAGAGAGAGGCAGTCAATATATATATATATATATATATATATATGCACACACACACACACATACATAATACAGGATGAGAAAGAGAGGCAGTCAATATATATATATATATATATATATATATATATATATATATATATATATATACAGACAGGGTATCTGCCCATATAAAATTTTTCAAATCCATGACTTTCCCTGATTTAGCAGATTATTTTAAATGACTTTAAAAAGCTTTCGTTAAAAGTATATATGAATAAAACTTCTGACATACATACAAATAAAATATATGCTTTTAGAGAAATGACAGGAATTTTATCATAAAAAAAAACTATAAACTTACTTTATAAGTGTTCATAAACTCACATACATAAAATTAAATTGTTGTATCTACATACCTAAGTTTAATCCTATAGCCATTTTTCAATAAAAATGTTTCCAATTTCGTATTATCCAGGTGACCATGAATAATAGACAAATATAACCCTATAACATTTATATACAATATCCCTAAACTTATATTTTGTGCAAAAAATCTTAAGTAATTTTTATTAAAAAAATAATTATTATTATATTAATAAAATTTTAATCTACAATTTAAGAAAAAACCAGAATAATATCCATTTACCCACCCATTCAGCTTTCTTGTTTTGAGTTTCCTCGGCGAACCAATTTTACTTGGCAATAGGGCCAATAGGATAATACACAAATACCAAACTCAGTCACTTCAGCCAAATGACAAGTAAAAACAGAATTAAACAATTCAATGCATTTTTTTTTAATCAGTAGTTTAGCAGATCCATGACTTTCTATGACTTTTACTCATTTTACTTGAAAAATCAAGACTTTCCATGACAAAATTAAATTAATCCATTGTCTATATCCATGACTTTCCCTGACCTTCCAGGTGCGCGGAAACCATGTATGTATGTATGTATGTATGTATGTATATATATATATATATATATATATATATATATGTGTGTGTATATATATATATATATATATATGTGTGTATATATATATATATATGTATATATATATATATATATATCTCAACATACACTCGACCTACTACCAACAGATATCCAATGTTTCTGTACCAGCTGGGCCAAGATATCCTTTTACTAAGTAAATTGAATTGACTGTACTAACAAAATGAAAAGTCGAGGCTTCATAACGAATATGTATAATACTTACCACACCCAGGCAGTTAAGAACACCAAGAATAGAAATGAGGAAAGAAGCACTTTCCATATCGGTTCCGATAGTGTGTGCATGATCGGGGATATAGACATAGGGCACGTCCACGCAAGCATAGAGCAGGAAATTAGAAATGCAAAAGATCGTATAGCCAATATTTCTGAAGTTACTGAAATCAAACATTTCGGACATCAGATCTTTTAAATCACTCAGGAACAAGCAGGGCTGAAACAAACCAAAAAAAATTACTATATTTAACAGTGACAAAATTCAGACATTTTCATAAATTTGATGGCAACCATTTTTAACAATTTTATTAACAAGAAATGAAGAATATTCATAGCACAAATATATCCAGAGGCAATTGTGTCTCCCTCAAATTTATATCATTTGACTAGCTTCTCAATAGAGAATGTGCGCATGTTTGCAGGGGCAGCAAAAATGGCAACTCCACTTCCCCGTCGGCAAAACATTCGAATTTCCTACGAATGGTGCTTGTTATTGGGGTTTTAGTTTTGTCAATTATCAGAAAATAGTAACAAGGTTTTGTACATAAGGCTGTACGAAGCATTTCAAAAAGGTGAAAATATTGGATTTTATTGAAGATCGAACATTGCGAATGCTTTGGATAATAGCTTTGAAAAGACTGTAATATTTGGGCCAAGAATTTTCAGAATGTATTTTCATAAAATGTTAACCTTACTGTAATGTAATAGATTACATAAAACTATTATGCTCTAAGAATTTTTTTATTACTAAGTTTTTTTCTTCATATTTCTAATGTACTTTCTATGCTTTTGTGAGAAGAACTGTACCTATAAACGTAATTATTTTTTGTCCTTAAAATGATCAGGTTTTGCCCATTTTTATTAGAATCCTATTTATGTAATAGGTTATTGTGCCTGTTACAAAATCAGAGTAGTTATACTTTGATTATGATACTTAATCGTACTGAGTAAAGTGTTTAATTTTGAAAAAATATATTTTTTTAAATGTTTAAAAAGTCTATTTTGAATGACTTGGCCAGTTTCTGATGTTTCCTTCCGCTTCCCTTCAATAAAATTTAAGTTTATTGTATACGTGATCCATATCGAAGCTCATAAGATACAATGAAAGCAAGCCATGTTTTGCCAGCGAAAAGTGGAGTGGTAGTCGGCACTCGCGTTTGTTTACAAACATGCACTTTCTCTAAATAGAATAGGCTTCTGTATGCGCATGTCCTATGTGTTATTAGGGTTACTGCAATGAGTAGTTTATCGCTCTTTTGGCTAGTGTGGGAAATAATCGCCAAATGAAATAAATATGTAGAACGGGCTCTCACTCTGCCTCGGGATGCGACAAAAACTTAAAATAGAGGACAGGCTCCCCGATACCAATCAGACATACGATTTATTGAGACTTTGTTTTAATATTGCGACATTTATGTAAGTAATATTTTATCTTTCAATACTAGCATATAGCCCATCATGTGACGGGATTAGTAAAATTTTTAATATTCCAGAACTGTTAAGTACCCAATGAGGCAGGTAAAAAATGGTTTGTTTTTTGGCTGAGAACTATCTGGTTCACTCTCAATAATTTAACTTCATACTCCTCTACAGTATGTATATATATAAGCTGATTATACCCTACATTGCCTGGAAAAGAAGAAAGTTTTAGACTTTTCTATTACATTCAATGCAAGGAATATTAAACTTCTATGAGTAACTGAAATATCAACAAATCCCCACCCTCCATGCTTCGTTTCATTCAAATCTGCATGACTGTCAGCTATTAGGAAAGGGCACCTGACTTTAAACCTTTTCAGTATACGAAAGATTATATATTTGTCTTATAAGAAAACTGATAGGAAATCACCTGGCGACTGCAGATCTCGTCGATGGAGAAATGGATCGTGTTCCAATTAAAAAATTAAGGAGTTTTTAAGAACCTTTCACAAAAATGAAGTAGTTTTAAGGGCCCTTTAAAATGAAAGCTAAAATTAAGGAGTTCTTTAGAACTTTTAAGGACCATGTAAAATCTGTATATCAACATTCAGCACAGTGCATCAACTGAATGTGAACAGAAGGGAATTGATTATATCCTTTCTCCACAACTAATTTCAATAGTCAGGGAACTGAACCAAAAACTGGAAAATCACTATTCAGACAATGTTTGTTCTCAGTTTATTTTTATGAACAGTAAATATCTTGATTTATGCATGAAAACATTACTCATTGAAATATCATTCAATACAATAATTTAAAAACTTATATTTTTCTATCAAAGAATATTCAAGAAGAATTCTTTTTTAGTCTTTGCTAAGTGACATAATTATTCAATATTGCTGTACACTTTTGAGAAGAATAGTAAAATTTACACTTATGGATATTCTTTGATAGCAACATGTCAGTTTCTAAATGATTATATTAAATAACATTTTTTCAGAACAATGTTTATATCTTTAAAAATCAGGCTGTTGACTGCCTATTATAGACAGCTTGAGGTATAAAGTTAATAATGGAAAAAATTAATTTAAAAGCTTAAAATTGAAAAAAAAATAAAGATAATAAAAAAATTGACAGTTAAAATTATCTTTAAAAATTGTCAAAAAAATTTAAAGATAATATTTGAAATAATGCTGCAATACTTTTTCAAAAAATTCTAAATTTTGTTTCTGGTGCATCTTTAATGGCAACAATCTTTTTCTTTTAACTTCGCCTGATTTATGTTATAATTATAATTTCTTACTGCATAAGCAGGTTATTTAATTGCTAAGATCTGGTGCGTATGGAGGGGGGGGGGGCAAGAAATTGCTCGCGTCGGCCAAAATTGAATTACAGACGATTCATTTTCAAACGCTTTCAGAAAATTAAGAAAAAAAAAATTTCGTTCAGGACCAAAAATTCTGATGATCTTTACTGCATCGAACGCAAAAGCGTGGAATTCGTTCTTTTTGTCAATTTGGATTTTCGGAAGAGTTCTGTTAGGTATGAATTGTTCGATAGCCGAATAAATAATCAGTCTAAAATTATAAACGATCCAAGATTTTATTATTGTTAAATATGACCAAGGTTATTAGTGAATATACTACATCAAGTTTAAATCAAACAAAATAAATCTCCATTATTTTTTAAATATTATAAACTTTTTCTCGCAAGATATCTGGTGCGCTGGCGCCATCTATTAAGTAATATATAAACTAAACCTATTCAGTTAATCGTGTATGATGTCGAGCAATATCAACTTCTATTATATTTATGCTATCCACTTTTCTATCCATGCATAATCTTAAATGTCATTATTTCTCACACCAAAGTACTGAGGAATATTAAATAATTATTTCGCTTGGTAAATTAAAAAATTAAAAGTATATTGCACCTAAGGATAAATATTAGTTATTTACAGTTATACAATATTCCATTTCAAGTTTTAGTCTCCTTTTCAATCGCACTGATTTTCGATATCCCATTCAATTTTAAATCTCATTTGCTTTGTGTTAGGTAGCCCATTAAATTTAATATATTTAACTCTTGAATGCGTTAATATTCATTCACTAAATTTTTTCTATGAGAGGTGAAGAATTCATTTTAAAAATAATGAATAATTTAATCACTATAATAAATGAAATTTCAGACAACAGATGGCACTGCAATTACTAACTTGTTATCGAAACCTTGTAAACAAAAGCACTATTTCGATACACTCTTGTATACCTCACTGATTTCCGAATACATGGGCAAAAAATGGCCTTATCCCAGTTTAAGGGGCCCCAGTTCAGTGGGCACGCCAAGCTTGGGCGACACCGCCAAATTCTAGAACTCAGTTTCTGGCAAACCTTGCTCTTCTTTTCGGACTCTTTCGCCACCCCCGAAAAGCTAACCAATAGAAATTAGGAGCATTTAAACAAAGAACCAATAGAAATTAGGCGAATTGAAACGTAACGCAAGGGTTACATAAGAAGAACGGCCTCTAAATTGTACATAAGCGAAAAAATATCACGGCGAGGAGAGGAGAAAGTAGTCTGAGATGTGGCGCTTTATCGCCACAGATTTGGCGTGTACCCAATTCTTAAGTGAACCCAGAATAAATTACCGTTATAGGTTCTTGTAACTAACAATACTTCAAGACCGCTGAATTTGGATATTCTAGCGTCCATTTTGCATCTTTGTGCATTTCGATGGTCATTTTTCAAAGCCTATTTTGAATAATAAAAGGTTTGAAATGTCGTTATTGAGGTTTTAATGCTGTTTGTACTGTCAAATATTAGTCAATAAGTTGTATCCTCCAAATGGGATACCTAATTGAGCAATGTTTATGAGTGCAATGTTTATTAAATTTCACATTTATATGTTTAAAACCTGTTTATTCAAATTGTATCTAATTTTAATACCAAACAAAGTAGAAATATTTTAAAACATTATTTTATAGTATATTACACTGCTTTTTCAATTATATTATCTCTCCAATAGCGAGGTCAATAAGGCCTTTGCCCCCCTTAGACAAGAAAAATCGTTTATCCCCCTCATTTCTTTAGAATTTTAAATAATTTCTTTAAAACAATGACTCCGTTGTTTTCTTTCCGGTTTTAAGCTAAATTTTTAAAAGCAATTTATGACGTACTTTATTACTTTATAATTATTCGATAGTTTTAAAATAATTTCATTCAATAGCAACCGTATTTTATATAACAAATATTTTATAAGCATAATTGCTTATATATAACAAACTAATGTTTATATTTTGCTTAATTTGCACTTATTGCCAAAATTCTGCAATATTTACTTTAATAAACAGCACAAAAGCGCCTTTCAATACATAAAAAACTCAAATTTAAATTTGTATTCGTCTTAACAAAATTTCAAAACTTTTTTTGTTCAAAATAGGCTTTGAAATTGGGTATAAACTTGGTACAAAACGAAGCACAAATTGTAAACATCGCTTGGCGACAAATTGGCGATCAATTGTACAAAAATAGAGCCAAAAACATGGCGGAACTGGGATTCTACCAAATTTAATTGTTCTCAGTAAGATAGGTTATACATAAATCGATGTAGCAATATCTACAAAAGAAAAGTAAGAAATCTACAAAATACAACTAAATCAAATTCTGGGGGATGTTTAATTTTGTACACGGCTAATTCCTGATCGATACCAGCCAAGCATGACAGCATTTCATAAATTAATCAGCGGAGTTCAACGACTAGCAAGAGTTAATGGAGAGTCAGTAATGCATAAACAGATTTTAGGAAATGGATCAGGACGGCGCATTTACATAGAAAAGTAAATTAGTGTAGTGGCGCCATCTGTTAGGCAATATATAAACTAATACTTACCAGTCAATCTTGTAATCATTTTATTCACATTTTGGATAATTTTTAAAACCGATTTTATTTTATATTGTAGGTACAACTTTGATATAACCCCCCAAAAAAATTACGCGCCAAATCTGGCACTCCCTACGGACTTTATTGGGTTGCTGTTTCTTATTTTAGTGTTGCCAATTTAGGTTTTTGCTGCTGCCAAATTTAGTATTTTCTTGTATTTTGTACCATTTTTTGAGTTTTTTTTTTAAAGTTTTGTAGCAACCATTTTTGGATTTCATATATGTTTTACCGCCATTTCTTTGTGAAGTGATCGAGCGGATTTCTGACTTGCTGTATTTTGCTTCAAATCTGGTTGTATTTTCCAATTATATTTTTTTTCTATTAATTATTTTTATCTTTTAGCTTTTAATATGTTTCGTAAATCATGTTTAGCGGCTAATGTTGATTGTTTCAATAACTTTATTGAAATTGTTGCTGGGGTAAATTGGGAAGAATTCAAATTTCTGTATAAATAATTCTTTTATTAGATTGCCGACACGTATTGTATTTGTTAAAATTTTTTTGTGTAAATTGCATATATGTTATTCAGTGTCAGTTATTTGTATTTTTAATGTATTTATTGTATTTTTTAGGTATTCTTTTTTTTAAATTTAATAATTCCGTATTTTTTATGTATTTATTTGTATTTAGCGAAAATCCATCTTGGCAAGAAAAAAAGGTGCCAAAAACAGGTATTTTGCTTGGCGAGAAAAAAGTCGCCAAATTTCCGATTAGGGGGGTATATCAAAGTTTTTCCATATTGTATTTTGAATGAATATTTTTCGATGCTTATTTTAAACAATTAATTCAGTTAACGAACTTTAAAATGTCCATATATTAAATTACGTAATTTTATTATCAGATCTTTTTCAAGTTTGCTTTGGCGAATTAAAAGTATAAATATGGAAAGTAAGAAATAAATATGTCAATTTTTAAAAAAAGCATTTTAAATTATTAATTTGAAAATTATTTTCATAATCAAATTACAATACTGGCATACAGTGACATACATTGTGCATATTTTAATCTGCTACCTAACACTAATTTTTATGTTTGATAATAAAGAAAAATTTAAAATAACACAAACTAATAAAAATTAATTAAAAAATTTAAAACAAAATTAAAGAGGACGATAAAACAAATAACAAATGAAGTAACAAGGCAATAAATACAATAACAACGTATAACAAGAAACAAAAAGAAAAATTGTCTTGACTAAAAGAACTGGGTTCCCCCGCCACGTTGGCGATAATGGTTTAAATATGTTCGCCAAAAATTTCCTCCTGATCTAACCGTATTCAAATAACCTGTATCTATATTATAATTTTATATGTTATTTGAATCCAACTCTCCTTGTGTCACTCTTTTCTTATATATTTAAAGTGCGCAGTGCTTAAAAAATGAGATGTAACAAACCATTAATGGTTCACTATGGCTGATTTTGAATCATTTGGACCTATTGCGTTTGTAAACTTAAGGGATTCATTGCCCATAAATATAAATGTCCGTTTTTCAAGTCGTTTTCTTTAAGTAAGAGTATATAATTCTATTACGATGGCACACTGTGCATTAAAGTCGCCAGAAAAGGCAAGAAATGCAATGTTTGGAAGGATCACCTTTGTGTTTTAGTAAATATCGCCAATATTTTTGGCCCAATTCGCCAAGGGGAACGCAATTCTTAAGTAGTCTCATAGAAAATATTAGAAATGGCGCAAAAATGAATCTAAAATGAGTGCTGATGCACAATTAAGTGAAGCATTTTAGTATATATACTGCATAATAGATGGCGCCACTGTAATAAATTTCCGCTGAAACTGAGGAAATGTGCTATCCCTATCCGATGTTCTAAGATTTTTCTCCGTACTACTGAAACTTCTTGGAATATACCGCTTACATTGTGGGAACACCTAAATTCTATTATTTTTCTCGAAAGTTGGTATTTGATAATATATATTATGAAAACATAAAAAAAAAAATGGAGTATGTTATATTTTTTTTTCAAAGTAACACTTTAAAATTTGCTATTTTTCTGGAATTTTTCAAAAAATGAAAGTTTGAGGGTTTTTTTACCGTCCTATACGAAACTAAATAAATAGAAAGAAATAGAATCTTAAATGTGTTCGAATACAGTGAATATTTAAAACCATCATTTTAAGATATAGTATAATCGAAACCTGAAATGCTGCATAGATTTCTTTTAAAGAATGATAGTGACACTTATTGTAAATGATCTCAGAACGAGAGCTTTAACGTCTGCTAATAGTATTTCCGGCCACCTGCCTGTCAGTGTACGTCACATTATTGTTACCTTAGGTTCTTGGAAACGTTTTCAGTTTAAAAGCTTAAGTGTTTTGAGCACTGTACTAACACCGTTACCTAAACCCTAGCACACTAACCTATTACTGTCGGACGTTGCCACTCAATTTTACTTTTAAAAGAAAGCTTTAAAAATATAACTTAACAGGCAAGTGATACATACATTTTCAACGAAACAAAATAAATTTAAACTTTGTTTCTATGAAACTAAAGGAAGAAAAAGAACTACCTCTCAGTGATTTTCCCGCTCTTTTTCTAAGAATCGTCTGTTTTATTTTATCGTTACCAGACAAAATTTCATTAAAAAAATAAATAAAAGGGTAAATTTGCTGTTTTGTCCCTCATTTTTTTGTGTTATTCATATTTTAGTTTTCTGATTCAACTTTTACCCCGTTAGTTGCAGCGCTGAAGTTACGCCTGTGGGTACAACTTTAGACTTTCTATCAGTGATTTTCCCGCTCTTTTTCTAGGAATCGTCTGTTTTATTTTATCGTTGCCACACAAACTTTCATAAAAAAATAAAAAGAGCAAATTTGCTGTTTTTCTCTCTCATTTTTTTTCGTGTTATTCATATTTTAATTTTCTGATTCGACTTTTGCTCCGTTAGAATTGAAGCGCCGAAGTTACGCCCGTAGGTACAACTTTAGACTCAATAAAACAAAATAAGTTTTGTTTAAATAAAAAAAAATAAAAAAAAAAACTCAGCGATTTTCCCAGCTCTTTTTTTCGTCTGTTTGCCAGATACGTGATGTCAGTAAATATTTAAATTTATCGGCTGATATGACAGATTCGTTTTCAGACTTTAGCTGTTCACAAAACCCCTCGAAACCGTAAGAATCGCGTTCCTCCTAAATTTTAAAAAAGAACGATTAGTAAAGTAACCCACCTTTTCTTCGGTAATGGTGACCATGCTATTGCGATATATGTCGGGACAGCTGGAGGCCCGCAAGCGATACCGGTGAATATTGAGCATGGCTCCCCTGTAGGTGATGCTCCCTCTTTGTACTTTCATATTGCGCAAGTAACCAGCATCAAACTTAGACGTAAACGAGGGATGTCTTGCGATCGAGTTTGAGTCTGACGTGTTTTTCTGACCGTTCTTCGCTCTGTTGTTCTTCTTCCCCTTCTTCGCCAAATCGCGAGAGAGCGAGGTGGGGGATCCGTTGGCGTCCTTCGAGATGATGGACCCCAGCAGGTGGGGATGGTGTTCGAGCAGAGAATTGAGATAGCCCCCTTCTTTGCTAGACAACTCCGAGATGACCTCGACGGGGAGATTGTCGCGGAGGTAGGTGGGCAACTGCACGAGAGAGCTGCAGAGGCGTTCGGAATCTTCTAACGTACAGCTGTCGTTTCTTTTCTCGTCGCTTTCCTTCGAGGGAGATTCGAGGTCGCGCATGAGTGCGCCGAAGACCATCATGTTGAGGAAGAACCCGGACAGGATCAAGAGGGTGCCTTGCCAGTCGTACAACTCCAAGAGATACATGGTGAAAGGCGGGAAGATGAAAGTGCCGATGCCCGTTCCGCAGGCGGCCAGGCCTGTTGCCAGCGACCTCTTCTTCTCGAAGTAGTACGCCACGATGACGATGGAGGTGACGTAGCAGAGGGCCAGCCCGAGGCCCGCGACGGTGAAGGTCAAGAAGAGCAGTTCGAGCGAGTCTGCGAAGATGCTGACCACGAAGGCGACGGTGGAGAGCAGAGCTCCGAGGATGCACATGCGCTGGCAGCCGTACCGATCGATGAGATAACTTGCAACGGGCCCAGCCAGCAGGGGCATGCTGAGGAAGATGGACCCCACCCACGAGGTCTTGGCTTTGCTGGAGCCGAAGTATTCGACGAAGTCCACGAAGAGGATGCCGAACGACAGGGAGACGCCGTCCGCGATGAAGTTGATCATGAAGGAGGCGAACACGACGACCCACCCCCAACCGCCGTCGGGGGGCGCGGGAAGCAGCGACGCCGCCGCCTTGTTGCCGCTCGCACTCGACGAGGCGGACGAGGAGACACTGGGGGTGCTGCCATCGCATTTTATATTACTAACTGTGTCCTTTTTATAGAGTGTTCCGTTAAAATTTGAGTCATTAAAGTCCACATCTTTGCCGCTTTCAACAGTTTCTGAATCCATATCTGAGAGACGACGATGGAGTTCTTAATACTGTAAATATTTTTAGCAGACAGGTTAGAATCCTTTCGCAAAGTTGGTGTTGCCATCAGCCACAAAGTGTTGAATTCTCTTGCTTGGTTGAAGTTCCGCATCAAGACCTTTTGTCCATCAGAGGATCAGCTCAAAAAGAAAAGGGGGTAACTGTGGAAAGAACAAAACAAAACGATTAATATTCAGTCCCTCATTTAAGCAACTATAAAACAACTAGCATATAGCCCATCATATGACGGGATCAGTAAAATTTTTAATATTCCAGAACTGTTAAGTACCCAATGAGGCAGGTAATAAAATGGTTTGTTTTTTGGCTGAGAATTATCTGGTTCACTCTCAATAGTTTATTTATCGTCGTACTCCTCTAGAGTCTCCCGATCCTGTAATGCAGTTTAGAATCACATGGAATTCATTTAGTCAAACCATGTGGTTATGTATAACAAACAAACAAACTTCTTAATTTCCAAATATATATAAATTAAAAAAATAGATATTTAGTAGTCCTCGACTTATATGAAAAGAATTTATTGTTAATACCGATGATAAAGTTTTCATTACAACAAAAAATAATCGATGATTGAATTTAAAATTATCACTTATATACTTAATCTATTATTTAAGTCAAATATAAAAGAAAATTATTTGCTTAATATGTAAGTTCAGCGATAAAACGTATGAAAATAATGCACGCGATATTTAAATAATTTAAAACAAGAAATGATTATATGAGATGGTTAAAGGAATGACGTCATAATGCTAGAAAAAAAATGTTATTTTTACCTATTTATTACGTGAATAAATTGATAAATTGAATCGCCTGCCCTTAGCCGAGGAATCCATTCCAGGTACAACCGCTTCAAAAATTTGCCGACAGACACCTTAGGCTATTATTATATAGGGGATTGATGGACATTCAACAATTTCAAACTTTAATTAGACAGTCTTAAGTCTATCAGGATCGGCGTATGTCTAAAATGCGATGTCAGGGATATTTGTGCTACCTGGTTCATGTTTGCAATAGGAAGAGATTACGCAATTTGTAAATAGGACTATTTTGGCGACTTGGCAACTGGGCACGTCTATCAACTGACTCAGGAAAAGGGGTTTCGCTTCTCCAATAATAACTAAATGGATACTTGTGTGGTTTTAACCTAACTTAACCCTCTAAGCGGTTCACACGTACAATTCCGCCAAACCGATGAAGTCTTAACGTACAATTTTCGTCCTCCAAAAAAACGCTCCAAAAATGGATGTAATGTACGTTTTTGCTCTAGTTCTTTTCCCCATGGAGTTTTGCGGTAGGAGGGTCAGGTCGATTGTTTAGGAACTGCACCCCTCTTTGACTGACACTTATCGAGGGTTGCACCCCTACCTCCTGAGGCACAAAGACGGTAATAGCTTTTCATGGTTCTGTAAATCTCTATTTCGAAGTATTTCGTTCGCGGTAACAGATGTATCTCTCATTGCACCTCTTAAATATCTTGGATGACTTTCGTAAAAAAATATAAACAAGTCTCTCAAAGAATATTTTTATTTGTACTTTTAGAATCCATTATTTCTTATGGGATGATCTTCGAGACTCGGCGAGCTTTATGCGTTTTAAAAATTAACAATCTATAATATCTATTTATATATCTATTTATAACCTAAAGTCAAGAGACAATAACGTGGGTGGGTTTCCCGTATTCCATTCTAATCGACAAAGGGTAAAGTAAAAAAATCATAGAACGATTTGGCCACTGACACAGTTCACCTTTAGCGTATATTTTGGACACTTTTTTTTTTCGATGTGTTGTTCCACTCGGAGGGTTAAATGATGAAGGTTCACTCTCGGCTCCCAAAAATTGCCAAACAAACTTTAGCCTCAGGGTAACAAATTGACGTGATTCGTTCGATCTAGGGTCTGACCTCAGTGAAAGATGTGTGTTATTTTTTATCATTCTATTCAGAGCTCTTACTCTGTAAGGACGACCAGTGGACCGAAGCGCTTTATCCTTAATAAATTTGAAGTTGCAGAGTTCAGGAATTGTGTTTTTGATGGCTTCACAACTGCATTTATTTCAAGAGTTGTTTTTTGTCCAGGACAAATTAAATAAAAGGAGCTAATTTCCTGTGCAATGTGAAAAATATTTTCTCTGGATATATATATATATATATATATATATATATATATATATATATATATATATATATATATAAATTTTTATATATATATATATATATATATATATATATATATATATATGCACACACACATATATGTGGTAGCCTGGCTGACATCGAACACCAGGTTTGATGCGCGCATCGAGCAAGCGAAGTTCTACTCTGACGGTATGGCAACAACCCTCCCGAGTGGAACGCCGAGATTTTGACAGAGGCCTGACGTGAGTTGAACGGTACCGAGTGCAGACGGCACTACCGACTGATCGCCAAGACGGGCGCTGATGTCCACTTTCATTTTAATTGTCCCTAGACACCATATAATTTGTAAATAGTTTCATTAAACAAGTTCGTGTTTGTTAAGCTTTGGAGCATCTTTTCAACCGTGGGAATAAATCTTCCACATGTATATGTATGTATGTATGTATGTATGTATGTATATGTATATGTATATGTATATATATATATATATATATATATATATATATATATATATGTATATATGTATATATATATATGTATATATATATATATATATGTATATGTATATATATATATATATATATATGTATATATATATATATATATATATATATATGTATATATATATATATATATATGTATATATATATATATATATATATATATATATATATATATATATATATATATATATATATATATATATATATATATGTAATAAGGCGGACTTCACGATGGGTGGTTGCTGTCATGGCCCCTAAAAATGACACCGTTTCAGCTAAAGACCTTTATTAACAGAACTTTGGAGGACGGGTTGCCACCTCATTATTGGGACAGGACAAACGGAAGGGTTGGCTAACATGAAGTTATAAATACAAAGGCCCTTACCACCTGGTTCAACATCTCAGTAAATATCTGTGGGGAAAACCTGCCTCCGATAGCGTGTATCCCCGTTTCGTTTGGAAATTTCCCAAATGGTCCGCCAGGGCAATGTAGAGTTATAATTCGTTAGACCCCTTCTCCGAGGGCTTCGAAGGTAACCCCAGTGGTTCGTTTAGGTGGGGGGTTAAAAAAGGAAAAGCTAAAGGACGCGGGAATTTTTAGTCCCTGATTTAAGTTTTGAAAACCCCCGAGAATTTTCTAGGGCTATCTTAGGAGTTTTATCCAACTTACTTTCCCGATCTAATTTACTTGTCCTTACATGTATACATATTTCTTTTGTTCCGCGAGAAAAAGTAAAGGAATGAACAACAAGAATTTGAGTTAAGGCAAAGATCAGCCATTAAGTAAAAGTAGCTTGTGGCCGCCAAATATCGCCAAATTTTGATTTGATGTGATAAAGAAAACCCATCCTCCTTATAAAAATACTAGCCTATAGCCCGTCATGTGACGGGATCAGTAACATTAATTTTCCACAATTGTGAAGTACCCATCAGGCAGGTAAAAAAAAAAAAATGGCCTCCTTTTTGGCTGAGAATTACCTTGCAACACAAATATTCGACGATTTAATTTAAAATGATCCCATATGCATCTAATCTGTTATTGAAGCCAAATATAAAAGAAAATTATTGATGTCACTATCTAAGTTCAGCGATAAAAAGGATGAAAATTATGCAGACGATATTTAAATAATTTAAAACAAGAAATGAATGAATAAGAGGAATGACGTCATAATGCTAGAAACAAAATGTTATTTTTACCTATTATATGAAAAATTGAATCGTCTGCTCTTAACCGGGGAAAACAGGGTTTGAATGAATGGCATTAAACGGTCGAAAAGGAGGGAAGAAGTGGATGTGGAACGTTTTAAAGACAGTATTTTCAGCTGGGATAGGAAGCCTTTTTATACAAACTTATTTTAGAATAGGATCGACAGTTTAGGAAAAGATAAACTTCACTCGCTTTGAATTTTGCTAATCCTAACACATCCAGAATACAATAGGGATGCTTCTATCCATCCCAGTTCCAACAGTTTCATAAATTCGAGGACAGTCGGACAGATAACTTTGGGTATTATTATATAGGAGATTCTCCTCTCGTTTCGAAGAAATTACAGATTTACAGGCTTTCAACTGCTGAGGTGCTTTCAAAGAGGTGAGAAAAGTGACAAATAATACAGAATAAGTGACTAAACATTGAAAAAAAAAAAACCGATTTTTTTTTCTCTTGATTCCAGATGCTATTATTAAGATTTTTTTTTATTTATTTTAACTCTAAATCAAATGATTCATGCAAGACACGACTTTAGCGTCGAATACAAAAAAGGTTAAAAATTTTGTTTAACACTACTCGACATTGCTTTTTATTCGAGACAATCTATAAATTAGATTTGAATACGTACAAAACAATTTTATAATCCCAATTTTCTGCATATATTAATGATGTTTTGAAATAGGTACAGAGCTAGATTAGAGTATCGAAACAAAAATTGTGATGAAAAAGAGAAATGTGTGCTTGGACGTAAGTTACTGTAATGTATTAAATGTACATTTCAGGAACTGTACGACTTTTTAAAATAACTCAATTCTGGAAACCCTACGACTAATTACATTTTAATAAGAAAAATAAGATTTGAAAAAAAAAATTTCAATTTTACAACTCCTCTTCAACTTCCACTCAAAATACAGTTTCTTTAAAGTTCTTTTAAATTAATTTTACAATTTACACTAAATCACAAATTTGTGATGAAAATCACACTCAGTTTATTTAATTTGTGATTAAGTGAATGTTTCAGTCTATTTAGTATGAATGTTATGTGTTTCCTTTGTGTTTTCTTTGTTAATTCAATTAGATTTTAAATATTCAATTTTTGTAAAATTTTTCCTCGAAATGTTGTTTTTGTTTATGTATGAATTTGTTGAGTTACGATCTCCTCGCCAGATTTCAAACGCCACGCTGCAAGCACGCCACGCACGCAAGCTGCAAGCACGCCAATTTCGCCAAATGTGGTTGAAGCACCAACAAGATCCATGATTAGAAACAGGAGAGTGGGCTAAGAAGAGGAGTTGAATAAGATTAGAGCATCCACATTTTGGTCTTTTATTAGAATACTTTGCTATTAATTCAGATTTTCTTTTTCAACAACAGACTTTTGCTGCGATACATCATGAAAAAAGTGACTAAAAGTGACTGTTTACTTAAAAAAGTGATCAATTGTGAAAAAAAAGTGACTAAAGGTGAGAAAAGTGACGGAATTGCAAGCCTGGATTTATTGTCAAAATCTAAAGTGAAGTGAAACGAACTGAAAAAGTTATAAATAAATATTCGAATCATGGGACATACGACAGACAGTCTTTAAAATTGGCACAGTAAATTATGTCATAATGCAAAGATTGTTATCTGTAATATTTATCGTCCGACTTCAGCGGAAAAGTTAGTTTAATTTGTTTTCACGTTACACCTACACCAATCACTGCACATGCGTCAAGCCGGAAGATTAAGGAAGAAATCGTACAACTGCTTCCAGCCTTTTTTTTTTTTCGCCATAAATGCAGAAGCAAAAGATAAGATGAATCTTTACGAAGGCACAATAGCTGTTCGAATAATCTTAATACTTATTCCATAAATAGAATTAAAATCAAATTCGTTTCTTTACGGAAAGGTCGTAGACTTTCATTTTTCACTTACTACTTTGACAGTAGAACATTTGCTCTTTTAAAACAATTCCTTAAAAAGGGACAAATGACGTTCACAGTCAACTTCCGAATTTCAGATTTTGTTTTATTTATTTTTTTAATGTTTAAGGTATTCGTCTAAGTTTGGAGAACTTTTTCCTTTACACATAGAAACTAGTTCATGTTTTTACATTTTTAGATTTATTTTTTATATTATCATAGACAATGGCACTTAAAAAATTATTCCTGGAGAAGGTTTTATAAAATTTCTAATACATAAAGAAAATTTAGTAAAGAAAAATCGGATTTTTTCAAAATGTCTCATTTTTTAATAAATTAAATTATTTCAATATTTTTTAATGCAATCCAATTCTTACATACTGAACTAGCGAATCGCCTCAAATCCTTGCTTCATTTACATTTGGTAAAAAATGTTGGTCTTTCAAAATCATGCGCATTGAATTTTTAACG
>CM063497.1:7875628-7878128 GCA_032207245.1 Pardosa pseudoannulata
ACGCTCGATACATTCGGAATAAAATTTTGGCTAGAAGTAGATGTTAGGACAAAATACTTATTAAACGGATTTCCATATTTAGGAAAAGATGAAATGAGACCGAGCAATCCAAGTTTAGGAGAGAACGTAGTTTAATTAATCCTCCATACCTGCAAAGTCTGTATATTTTTTTTAAACAAACTGTAGTTGTCATGATTTGCGTTATTTTAATTTATTTTTCACAAAAATATTATATCATACAGAGAAATAGGCAGATATCTTATCGAGGGGTCATAATGACACCCGCCGTAATTCTAGGTATACAAAGACCACCGTAATTCTAGTGTTCATGCGATCCGATTGAGATACCGTGATTTTGATAACAATAATCGATTGATAACGATAAACGATATGCATAATTAGATAAATTTACCCACCCCCTTTAACCCATTAATGCCCGGATATTTCCGATGACTCTATATTAGTAAACACCTAACATAGAAGCTATTATAGGCACCTGGAAGTAAAACAAAATATGAAATTTAAGCACTTTAAATATGACATCATTAGTGAGGAGGTGTCATTTAAAAACATCATAAGATGTCTTTAAAGAAAAAAGGAAAACTTCGCGATAAGAGATTTATTTGCTATCGTATATGAGAAAAGTACTGAAAAGAGATTACTTATGACAGATACGGCTATTCCCCATGATTTTGACCGGTCATAATACGTTCCTATTTCTAAGCTTGAAAATCATAAAATGCCGATCGAAATGACAAAATTATGGATAAGATCCTATTTGAAAACTTGGGAGATTATTCGTAAGATTAATATCTATTTCCGTTAAAAAAGGAAGAATCGTTTCAAGAAAACAAAAACTCTACAAACCTTACAACTGTCCTCAAATGAGGACGATGGGCTAACGGGGTTTAATACACACGTACTACCTTTCAAAACAAAATGAAAACACACACCTTATATTATTCTCCATTTATGTATATTGTCCTTTAAAACATAAGAATTGTATGCATAATTAAAAAAAATGGATCCATTGTTGGCTGTCTACCATTTTTTCTAGGAACTCATTGATGAATTATTCGTCATCCTAATCAACCTGTCAAATCGATTTAAAATTTCGATATTTTGTTTTAACGTTCAATCATGTCGCTTTCTGGCTTCCATATGGAAAAGCTGCATGGAAGCGTGCAAGGCATAAAACGGGAACTCAGTTCCGATAAGAATGGATTGCCTTCTGCTTATCTGACAACCAATAACCACCGGCAAGGGTGTGCGTATTTCTGAAAAATTTCAGGAACGTGTCATTCCACACACCTTTATTCATTCACCATTTCCCTAGGAAGAGGGAGAATTCGAGGAAATTCCAAAAACAGCGAGGGGAAAGAAAAGAACGAGTTCGTTCCGAATACATTGTGAATATTCCTTTGCCAGTTAAAATGAGGTTCGAAAACGGATAACATGAACCGATGTAACGATCCCATAAAACGATCATTTTAACATACAACTGAATAGAGAAAATCGGGACCCAGTGATCGCCCGCTAAGGCTATTTAATCGTCTGCTACCATCGACCACGATAAGCCATACCCCCTCCAGACGGTGGTGATGGCTTGCAGTGGACTATAGTGGAGGAGCCTTAAGGATTTGTTTCAACAAAGTGACATGAAAACAAAAGCTAAGTTCAAGGAATTCGTATTAATCACATGTAGCCTCCACACTATGGCCAATTGTTCACCACTTCCTGATGGTGACCTTGAACGATGGTTCACGGGTTGCATCCACATACTGGGCCATTAAATGAGCCGAGCTCGTGGGTCTACTGCGCACTTTAGTTGCGCATCTCGCTGCCTTTGATCTTTGGAGAAAAACTGCCCCCGAAGCCATCATCCGCCATCATCGACCACGATAAACCATAACCCCTCCAGACGGTGGTGATGGCTTGCAGTGGGCCCTAGTGTGGAGGGGGTGTCTATATACTTTAAAATTTACATTCCAACTTCACGAGTTAAAAATAGCATCATGGATAAAAAATACGTAAAATAAAAACATAAAAAATTATGATCATCTGCATCTTTCTTTTTTTGGTCAATCGATGAAGTTATAATGTAGATTTGTTTTCATTATATTATGTCATTATGCGAACTATATTTCGCCTTTTACATTCGTTACCACAAAAAAGTAATTTAAAAAAACTGTTAAAAGGTTACACAAACTAAGCATTCATTATTCTTATCTAATTAAAAAACAGAAAAATAAATTTCTAAATATAACGAAACATGTCAGTAGAGTCAAATCCACTTTCAACTATACAATTTTTCTCTCTGCCGCAGAACAGATTTAACTGTAGTGTAAACGATGTCGCAAATTTAACTCGAAACGCAAATAATTTAATCGAAAATTTTCCAAACTTTCCGTTAGCGGAAAAGGAAACTTTTTATGAAAGAAGACTAGTTTTTGCAAAAAAATATTCAATTCGAAGCACATGTGAAATTATCGGCGTGTTA
>CM063497.1:7883128-7903128 GCA_032207245.1 Pardosa pseudoannulata
CATACATGTATTTCAATTTCAATTGAAAAAACTCTGTGAAACACTAATTCAAAAATTAACTGGATAATCAGTACGAATAGCAAGGCAAATAAAGTTATCTATGAATCCCCTCTATAATAATAGCCTAAGTTATCTGTCCGTCTGTCCACGATTTTATGAAGCGGTTGGACCCGGAATGGATAGAGGCATCCATAGTTAGCAAAATTCAAAGAGAGTCATGTTTATCTTCTACTAAACTATAGATCCGATTCTAAAATAAATTGGTATACATAGGCTTCCTATCATAGCGAAAAATAGTACCTTCTTTAAAACGTTCGAAATCCACCCCTTCCCCCCTTTTCGAGCTTTTAATGCCTTTACACTCCTATTTTCCCCGGTTAAGAGCAGGCAATTCAATTTATCCCATAATAAATAGGTAAAAATAACCTTTTTCTACCATTGTGACGTCATTTCTTTAACCATTTCATTGAATCATTCCTTATTTTAATTTAAATTATGCCGTATTTTCATACGTTTTATCATTGATCTTAGATATTACGTCAATAATTTTCTTTTATATTTGGCTTATATGATAATTTGTGATCATTTTGATCATTCATCATATGTGATAATTTTAAATCGAATCATCGGTTACTTTTTGTTGCAAGATAATTCTCAGCCGAAAAAACACCATTTTTTTTTTTTTTACCTGCCTCATAAGGTAATTTACAATTTTGGAAAATTAAAAATTTTACTGATGACGTCATATGACGGGCTATATGCTAGTATATCCATATTATTAACGTTACTGAAAAGCAGGGTTGTAATTTTGAACCGTCCAAACTCATTTTGACCAGGATACTGGATAGAATTTCTCCGTCCAAAAATGGTTTTTCACCGTCCAAAAATGGTTAGAATTGGTCAGAATTGTTAAAAATAGTTTTAAATCTTCTTAATTTTAATATATAATATCTTTTGTAATTAGAAGTGACTTTTAATAAGCCATAAAAATAGTAGTGCAGTTCAACAAAATATTACACTCCCAAGTTCACGAGATTTAACAAAATATTACACAAGTTCACGAGATTTAACGTGCTTATACAGTATAATAAGAATGTTTGAATTAAAAAAAAAACTAAGCACAAAAATGGAATCCAGTTGCAGTAAAAAACAAAATATGAGTTACAGTTAAAAAATAAAACGTGAGTTACAGTTAAAAACATAAAACATGAGTTGAAGTTAAAAAAAAATGAGTTGTAGTTTAAAGCATACATTTTAAAATTAAAATAAATAATAGGACATCTTACGATTAAGATTGTTTTAAAGGTTTTTCAAAGTTTGGAGTCATCCAAAATAAATTACGAAATCGTTTAAATTGAGGGAGACGACAACAAAAATTTTTACTTGTAACCGTTTGAATTCAACATAAATGACGTATATAAAAATAAGTAAAACTTTTTTTGTATCTTGGTGTTATGTTATATTTTTTTTTCCTGGGGTTATTTATATTGTGACATTTTTAACAAATGTATTTTTTTTTACAATTTTATTTATGCGTCAACTAATTTAAATAAACTATTAAAATAGGCCAAAAGTAAGCTTAATGGAAGAAAAAGCAAAATCTGATTTACTTGCAATAGTTGCTAATAGGTTTGCCAGACACAACAAAAACCTCATCAAAGTATAAAAAATGGCGACAAATGCGGAAAGAGAGCCAACGGGGGCGTACCATACATCTACAGAGACCTATTTCGGCGAGTTTGTAAAATATTACAAAAAAATTAATTCATTTACATCTTAGTAATAAAACCAACTTATTTTAGAATGTTTAGCGCAAGTTTAAAATTGTGATACATCATTGTACACAACTGCCTATTTCAGAAATTTTTACAATTTATTCACAACACATTTATATATTTAAATCATGCAACCAAGTTTTATGCAACCATGAGAATAAAATTTTATGCGTTAAGTAAATAAAGTGAGTTTTAAGATTCACAAAACATTCTTTAGTTTTAAGCAAATATTAATCCTAAACTAAAAAAATTGTTTCTTTCATGGCGATGAGCACACCTAATTTTTCTACTATGCTACCATTATCCTTATGTCAGCTTCAACTACAGCACAATCTCTCTAAAAGCGAACACAGTAATTCGCATAAAAAAAAAGAAATGGCAGAAAACAAATTCGCCATAACACATCAACGAAGGTTACATCACCTTTCGAATTCGAAGAAGCCGTAAATGGATCACAAGCCGAGTCATCGTGAGTTTGTACAAAGAAAAAGAAATGCCGTATTAATGACAACTAAGACTCCAAAGAAAATACGGATTGTATTCGAACATGCCAGTCTTAATTTTGATCACTTTAAATGTTACGTAAAAACATACATAGAATCCATAATTTTTAAATTTTAAATATTCATTTTGATTTGTCTTCGGATTTAGCTACTACCCGATATTTGTATGCATGTATCTCGCATAACTCAGAAATGATTAGACGTAAGTCGACATCTTGTATTTCTGTTTGTTATAATGTCTAATTGAACACTTACAATTTTGATTGCAATCCGCACTCTATATAAAAAATTTCAATATAACGTACGTTAGTGCGAGATACAGTTCAGCCGCAACCACACTGTGCCTTTTAGTTTGTATTTCAAGTGCTTACCAAGTTTAAATTTGCCTGGTAAGTATTGATGCCTATTTATTCTTCGGAACAGATGCATTATGCTTTTCTGGCGACCAATAGTGTTTTTGAAAAATCGCCAAGTAGAAAAACATGGCGGCGGTACGCGTTTTCAAAACAAAAAAGGTGGTGATCACATGGCCTATTTGAAACACAACATTAACAAAACTAAACTTAGAAAAAAAATAACAGATTAGTAATATTTATGATATATATCAACAGAATAAACACAATATACAGCATTTTAATAAGCATTAATATTATAAAAAAATCTAACAAATACAAAATAAATTTAATCTTCAACACTCCTACCTCCCTTAAAAAAACTTTGAAATAATTCTTTTTTTACAAAAAAAAAAAAAAAAAAAAAAAAAAAACATTCGTAATACCTTTGCTTCCACACACTTGGCGTTTAGAACGAAATGCAAAATCCACCTCACACCTAAGAATACCCTGATATTTTTTAACAATTTGAAAAATAGTAGGAACCGAAACAACTATACCCACCATAAGTAAATTACTCAATCCTCAAAAATGATTTAAAAAAAAAAAAAAAATACAACCTGACATAGGCGACTGTAAACCAAAAGAACAACTAAGATGCAAATTTCTGGAATAGTGCCGGGTACTGACGTCAGAAATCACGTGTACCAATGGGGTGCAAGAACACATTAGAGCTGACATACTCCACAAAGTCTGGCAAATACACCAACCCACGCATCGCCCCAAAAAATTGCCAAATTTGGCGAAAAAAAAAACAAAAAAACACGGCGTCTACAATGCATATGTACCAATTCTTGCTCCAGTATTTACCAGACTAATTTAAAATAATTTTATGAATAACTATGAAATTAAAGGAATTACGGTTTGGAGGGCTACGGTCTACTGTTTTGTTCACGAGGGATAACGAGACCGGGACCTACTGCTTAAAGCCGATTCCGAACAGCTAAGAATATCTACGCCAACAGTAGGATTCAAACCATTTCGTGCCGAACGATGGCCGATTGGTTACTGTGCTGGCCTTCGGTACCGGAGTTCGAATCCCACAGTGGCATGGATGTTCGTAGCCGTTCAAAATCGGCTTTAAATTGTAGGTCCCGGTCTCATTAGCCCTCGTGTCGCAAAAAGGTAGACCGTAGCACTCTAAACCATTCCGTCAAGAAATTATGACATATCCTTTAATTTTTCTCTGATAAAGTTACATACCTTGTGCAACAACAAAATTCGAAAACAGAATTAGCCATTTATAATTTACCGTTTTACAGTAGTAAATTCATTCTGGTAGCTTTAAGGCCATCTTGCCTAAACCTTCACCCGCATTTATAATAATACACCGTATCAATCTCACGTGACCAGTTCTACTGTGAAAGATTTTATTCTTTTCGTGGTTGAAAATAACTTTTCAAATTGCAATTTATAATTTATACTTGCAGTAAAAACTAATAAAGAACGCAAATTTATTTTAAAAAATCTTGCAAGGTGGAAGGTCTAGAAGTCTATACGTCTCAGCTCCATTTATTCTTCACACATAAATGTGTGACGTCATTCTAACATCAGGTTTAGTCGATTAACACATCATCCCTCAGCGCTACCTGCCAGCATTTAAACATTAACATCAAAACTTTTCGGTTAAAACTTCGGTTGGTTACTTGGTTTGTAATGGTATATTTAATTAAGATTAATTAATTTAAAATTATAATTTAAACATAATTTAAAAGTGTTTCAGTAATTGTAGACGTTATTTTGTAAATTTTTGTAAAACTTTCATTTTTTCTTTGGCAACACATTCTTAATTTTGAAAAAACAAACTAGAATAGGGTTACGAGAGAATCGAAAATAAATGTACATCATTTTACGGATGTGTTCTTTTTTAAACAAGTATCGTTGTAATTTTTGCACATGCGTCTATTTCAATTAACAAGCCACTATTAACTACAATTAATTGTAATTAATAAAAGTTAAATCTATTTATTCCTATCCCAGGAATATCGCAATCAATAAAATCTTTATATATTCATAAGGCAATTTGTCGCAGCATCATGAACTACTGCAATGCCCTTCCCATCCATTTTCATGTTTACAACAGCCAATAGACAAACAAAAAACTGCCCTTCCGTTTGAAACTAAACCCAGAATTGTCATAATTTGAGAATTCGCCTTACTGCGTGAAATCGCCTTATTATACATAAAAGTTAATTTTTTTTCATTACATTTTCATTTTTTTATTTGGTTTGGAGCGCTACGGTCTACTGTTTTGCACGCGAGGGCTAATGAGACCGGGACCTACAGCTTAAATCCGATTCCGAACGGCTACAAACATCCATGCCCGCAGTGGGATTCGAACCCACGAACTCCGGTTCCGAAGAGCAGCGCTCTACCATTCGGCCATCGTTCGGCTCAATTTTTTTCCAATTTAATTCTAGAAAAACACAAAATTAACTTTGAATAATCCATCAGATACGAGATGATAAAAGATCATTTACTTATTTTTAATCCCTTAAAAGAATTTTAATATACAAAATTAACTTATTTTCACTTGTGTACTTCTTTATTTTTTTAAATCATTCGTAATTAACTACTGGCATCAAAATACAATACCATATACGGTGGTCGCAAAAAGCCATGCCAAATGTATAATTATGCCCCTTAAGAATATTAATACATTTTTATATACATTACATGAATTCCTGATGAAATTAAAAAAAATTCTATTATTAAGAATTACTAAAGTGAGAAAAACTTTCGATTTCATTTTCACAGTACTAAAAAAATGTAAGAATTCTCGGTAAAGTAGCATTATTACACTAGAAAAGAGTAACAAATATAGAAATGAAGCGAAATGCAAATGGCAGACGATTGCGAAAGTAAAAGTGGCAATACAAAAACAAAAGCAGACGTTATTACCTTAATCGTTTTCGCAAGTTGTTACGCACCAAAATGCACCGAATACGACATGCTGTAATCTGTTACATGGCAAGCCTTTCAAATGAAACTGACAGGAGAATGCCCGTCTCGCATAAAAAGAGCCTTTTACGCATAACGGATTATTCTTCCGATCGTGAAACTGATGTCGATGCAAAACTAAGAGCAGCTGAAAACATTCGGGAAGGAATCGAAACATTTACTACTCCTGATAACAAGAGAAAGAATGAAAATGCGAAGATATAGTAGAAGCATTTAATTGTGGGAGAAAAGAATAGCAATTTTGTGCTAATTATAGCCCAGATCACTGATTCGACAACGATTCCGGGTGATCCCACCTCCAAAAATCCAAGAATAAAAGTTATTTTGTTTTCATTGGCATTATTAATCAACTGCTTAGAGCTTAAACGTTTCGTCTTTTAGGGTGAAACCATTTAGGGTTAAACGGGGTTTAACCCGAGGTTGATAATGAATCTAAATGTAAGAAATATTTAAAACATCTCCATTAGGTCCATTAATAAAAATTGGATTTTACGTTTTCGTTTAGATCACTTATTATTAACTGCTTCGTGAATAATTTAGAGCTAAAAAATTTCGACTTTTGTAAATGTAAGAATTAAACGGGGTTTAATCTCCTATATGAAAAACGAACGATAGTAATCGGGGTTGATAAATCTGTAAATGCAAAAAAATATTTTAAATTTCTTCACTCGGTCCAATAGGGCGATTTCAAGCAGCAGGGCACATCTCAACTTATGATGATTCTGGTTTTAATTTCAAGCGTAAGGGCAGCTTATAAGTTGCCTATTGGTTATCGTAAACAAAAATAAATAAGAAGGGCATTAAAGCCGTTTATGACGTTGCATGAAATCGCTCTATAATAAAAATTGATTTTACGTTTTTATTTATATCCCTGATTAACTGACTGGTGAATAATTTAGAGCTCGAAAGTTTCGACTTTTGCTAATATAAAAAGTTAAACGCTGTTTAACTTCAGGCTGATAATGAATCTGCAAACACAAGAAATATTTTAAATTTCATTTTGTCCAGTAATAAAAAAAAAAAAAAAAAAATTTATTTCCATTTATATTACTGAATGATTTCATGAATTATTTAGAACTCGAAAATTTAGACTTCTGTTAATATTGGAGATTAGACCACTGCCACCTAAAGAACAAAGTCTGTGCACTGGGTTTGTGATGTCACGAGTGGAGGCACGAGAGATAGTACTAATTCAAGCGTAACAGGAAATAGAAATGCACAAAATTTACACGGTAAAGCGTACGCGAGTCTTTTCTACTACACCATATCACTGTAAAGGAAAAACATAGTTTTAAAAATTGTATTTAAAACCCAATATTTATTTTATTTATCTTATTAACTACTAATTTTTCAATTCCTACTATTAGTTGTTCACTCTCCAATATATATTTAGATATCTTGTTTAAATTTTCAATCGTTAATAAAATAATTTTTATTCATCCACTCAAGTTCAAATATATTTTTTTAGACTTGTAGTGGACGACACTTAATGTTAATACAGTTTTTTGAATATTAATTCATTAATTAAATTGGATTAATTTCCAGTAGTCACTATGAACTTTGGCTATAAATAATGCTCACAGAATCAAGCCAATATCAGCTTAATTTTCCGCCAAACGCAGAATATTGTCATTATTACTATCATGAGCATCAACAGTATATAAGGTGTAAAGTAGCTCTGATGATTATGCAGTAATATATCTAGGGCCAGATTAAAGCACGGGCCGACTGGGCCCCCTAAAATTGGGTACTTAATTATTAAATTTTAAATAATTTAATTAACAACATTTGAAAATGTTTTTTTGTTAATTCTTCAAGTAATATTTCATGAAACGTCATTCAGAAATTAAATAAAAACAGTTAATGTTGACAATTTTATCTAAAACACTCGTTTACTTAATAAAGAAATTTATTGTGATTTGCAGTAATTAAAGGAACATAATGCTGGATGTTACAGATGTTACAGATTACATCCTTGAGGATATACAGATTTTTGGCATTCGACTGTTCTACGAAGGTATGTAAAAAGTTATGAATATAAACTTTCCTCCAAAAATATTCGTTTGTATCCTCTTTTATAAACATTTTTTTTTGTTCTTGAAAGGAGGGTAGGGGGGCCCAACTTTGCCTTGATCGGGCCCTGAATATATCTAGAACGAAAATTCTTCCCAGATCAAGCGTATGCTCCCTTGAGTGGTGTGTAGACTATTAATTAAAGAACTGGACTGCTCGAAACTCATTGAAAAGGTTCTTAGCAACAATGAAACATTACAAGAAATGGATAGAATGAGACTACCACTATAAATTAGAAACGAAAAAAAATTTAAAACGAATAAATTGTAGCAAACTAAAATAATAGCCTAACATCATATATAAAAAGGAAAATGGAAAGGAAATTCGCTTTCTATTTTGCCACTTAATAATTGCGATTCTATCATATGTAATGTTAAGAATGCTGTAAACCTGTAATTTGTATGGTATATCGCCAAATTGGCGAGATATTGGCTCATTGGCAAAGTTTTAGGAGCCTTATTTTTGGCGCCAAATTGCGTGATTTGGCGACATTTGTTGCCGACTCACTCTTCTCTGGATTTTACTAGAAGCTTGTGGAAATTTCCAGAAACCTGAAAGCTATATAAAGGGGCCGTGAGTTCTCATAAGAGGTCAGTATTTTCACCTATAATATATTTCCATACTTCATAATGCACACCATGCAGAGTCACTCTCACCCTCACCGTTGGGGATTCGGCTCAAGCCCAGGTGCCCCAAACAAGCTACAATTCGGAACATAAGAGATCAGTTCACGCTCAGGTCTGGTGAAACTAGGACCTGTGTTAATGCTCTGAAAAAGTTCGCCAAACGGCTGCCTAGTTTTATCGCCATCCGCTGTAATTGCGATTCATTTGGCGTGTTAATAAATTGTTATTGTTTTTGTCTTAGCCAAAGTCTATCCAATACAAGGAACTTTACGTGAGAATTTCGCAACAGCATATACATATCTATATTAATAGTAATTATTTATTAAACAGTAACTAAAATAAATTTTCTTTTGTTGACTTAAGTAGGAATAGATTAAAATTTTTTTTTTTTTTACATATTACTTGTTCTATAATTTAATAGGAACTTTTTGTACAATAAATTTCTAATTCACTGATTTAATTTTATAAATTATATAATGTTAAAAGATGGTCAATATGAAATTATTTTCACGTTTTCTAATTTTATTTTTAAATAAAGATAAAAAAGTAAGCAGAACAGTACCTTTTTTAATTTAACTTGGGGCTTTAATTAGTGATTTCTAATGGGTTCTATATCGGACTCTAACGTCTCTCGAAAACGCTATTTTTCCTATGCCGAGAATTTCTATTCCTTCGATCAAAAGCAAATATTGGTTGAATAATCCCCCCTCTAAGTTACGTCAGGCAATAGAAACCTCTTTAGCTCATTTACTAGACCAGTTTCCATATTAAGATCCTTTTCTTACGGCACTTAAGGATCCCCTTTTCCTCGATCTTACAAAAATAACATTGCCAAAACGTTAAAAGGGAATGTTTACATCTTAATCGTTATTTTAATGCGACAATTAAGAGCGTAGATGTTTTATCCTCAGATCTCTTAACGGTCGGGATTTCGTTTGCATTGCTGCCAGTTAAAAATGCTTATACTAACGATTCTAAATCGATTTGAATAAATACAGCTGTAAAACCTTCTACAGGTATATCGCAATTTTTGAATTACTGCGCTGGCAACGAGGAAAAAAATATTCCGAAAAAGTTTTTTTTTTAATGTTTGGAGGCGGTTCCTTGCCTGCTCTTATAGGAATGATGTTATAGATCTAATTTAAATTTTAAATTTAAACTGTGTTTTAAAATAAATCCTTATAAATCGTTTTAATAAATCAAAGAAAATAAAAGTAAAGTTTTACAACAGCAATAAAGTAATAATCCCCTCTATAATAATAGCCTAAGTTATCTGTACGTCTGTCTTCCAATTTATGAAGCTGTTGGACCCGGAATGGATAGAGGCATCCATAGTTAGCAAAATTCAAAGAGAGTCAGGTTTATCTTCTCCTAAACTGTAGATCCGATTCTAAAATAAATTGGTATAAATAGGCTTCCTATCACAGCAAAAAATACTGCCTTCTTTAAAACGTTCGAAATCCACCCCTTCCCCTCTTTTCGACCTTTTAATGCCATTATTTCAAATCCTATTTTCCCCGGTTAAGAGCAGGCGATTCAATTTATCAATTTATGCCATAATATATAGGTAAAAATTAACATTTATTTCTAGCATTATGACGTCATTCCTTTAACCATCTCATTGAATCATTTCTTATTTTAAATCATTTAAATTATGCCTTATTTTCATACTTTTATCACTGAACTTAGATATGACGTATTTTTCTTTTATATTTGGCTTAAATTATAGATTAGGTACATATGGGATAATTTTAAATTGAATCACCGATTATTTTTTGTTGAAAGATAATTCTCAGCCTAAAAACAAACCATTTTTTTTTACCTGCATCATAAGGCACTTTACAATTTTGGAAAATTAAAAATTTTACTGATCCCGTCATATGACGGGCTAGATGCTAGTATAAAAGAGCAATTTTGAAATTGTAGTATTTGAGAGCTTCACACGGAATTTAACATATTTTGCTTTAAGTCTTATCTTTATGAGCCAAAATACTCTAAAACAGATTGAATTTAAAGAAAAATGACACAATATTAGTTTTGCATAAATAGAATTGTGAACTCGTTTGATCTGTTTCATTCAGTTACATGAACATTTATAAAATTATATACAAAATCATAAATTAGAAATGAATGGAATATTACGACTATTAATGGTCGTAATAGTAATAGTAATGGTTACTGTTAGACCCCATGGTTCAATCTTATCTCTTCCCCGAAGCGTCATTCCGGGACATTCCTATTTTGAATAAATACTGTGTTGTTCTGTTTGCTTAGTCGAGTGGGTTGGCTTTTTCGACTGTCTATCATGGAGTTAGTATTACTTTTGTCTCATGGCTGGCTCGTTGGTTTTTTTTAAAGTTGATTTAAGTTCTAATTATTTCATTTCCTTATGTTTTATGTTAGTACTAATTAAATTCAATTGTACACTTTTAGACCGTTGTTTTTTTTTCGTCATATCGAGCCATTTTTATTTTCCCTTGAATATGAGTTAAACATATTAGAGTTACTATCTCAAGGAAGTAACAGTTTCTGAGGTCCTTTCCCTTACAGACGACAGATGGCGCAGTAAGCGTGGAATAGGAATGGCTGACATTTTCGGTTGTATGATCGTCGCTCGATCACGAATATATTTCTTAAGTGTTTTTCTTTAAATAAAATAATTTTTGTGTGTGTCAACATCGCTTAATTGATTTAGTCATCTAGTAACTATTTCTTAGTCATTTAATGTAACCGCCCAAGTTTAAAAATTACTTCTGATATCGGATTCAAGAAAGCGACGAATTTCGGAGTTGGAACAATTATGACCACAACATCATAACAGTTACTACTAATAATAGTCTTATTAATGACTATTACGACTCTGATCTCATCGAATGAATACTCAGCCATTTTGACATAATGAGGGATACTCTTGAAATTTTTGAGATAGGCGCAGACGAGAATTTACAAAATAAAAATAACGGTTTCAATTTAAAATGCAAAGTATTTTAACACATCAGACGATTTTTTACTGACTTCAACTTGTTTAGCGTAGAATACACTTTAAACAGAAGAGAAAATGGAGTCGAAGCGAGAACATTTTTGCGCTACGATTTTTAAAGCAGGATTCAATCAAGAATACTTTCAACGGTTGCCATTGGCATTGAGTGACGAATCTCCAGCTCGTGTGACTGTATTCAGATGATTTAAGGAATGTAGCAGAGGTCGCCATTGGATGATTTGGTTTGGTTTTGGTTTTCGAGCGCTACGGTCTACTTTTTGCAACACGAGGGCTAATTTCTTCAGGATGAAGAACACGCAGGAAGGCCGAATTCCGGATAATGTGTCTGCCGTACGAAAAATATTAATGGATGATAACGCTGTACCTATTCAATTATGCAGAAGGAACTTAACATCGGATCCGCAGCCATACACAAAATTATTAATGAAGAATTACGTATGAAAAATGTAGTTTGGGTTCCCTATAATCTAACTGAGCACCAAACAGGGGAGCGTGTCAGATTCAGTCAAGAAACTCTTAAATTGCTGAATGATGGTGGCCACCGCATATATTCTAAAATTGTAACGGGTGATGTATAAACATCTAGTACACATCATCATAGAACTCCTTTATTTAACATCACAACATTATTATTACTATTTACTACCGTTGCCAACGGGTAACAACAAATACACTGTTGCCAAAAGGTAATAACAAATAACACATGATACTAATAAACATGGTAGATGATTACAGATGAAACGTACATACCGTTCCAACACGTCAAGAAAGCAAAGTATGGGTCCTACGCCGACAATGGAGAAAAGACAACGCACACTGAAAAAAAAGGGATGTAGGCCCTTTTTTTCAGAAGTACCAGATTGGTTAAAGCCATCAAGCTGGAAGGACTGTAACAGCAAACTGGTATACCATTCAATATTTTCCACAAATTCTACAAGAAGTGAATGTTATGCTTCAACATGACAATGCATCTTCCCTTACAGCCGGATTAACAGTCGATTTTCTTAAACAAAAACAAATTAAAGTGATAGAACATTCACCTGATGTGCGACATTTGGTTATTCTTTAATCCAAAAAAGAACTTGCGTGGACGTCGTTTTCGTTCAGAAGAAGGGATTGATGTGGCTATCAACGTATTTTTTCATCTATTCCAAGAAATGAATGGCATTGAATCTGTGGAAAATTCGTCTCCAAAAGTGCATGGATGCTGGGGGAGAGTACTTTGAACACACCTCAAATTTTGTAAGTATAACTTTGAAAACCTACTTGTATCTCAAAAATTTCAGAGTGACCCTCGTACCTTACTTTCCTGTTGCTTTTTTTTATTGTTATTTAAACAATAAAAAAAAGGAACAGGAAAGTAGTTTTTGCTTAACTTTGAAAAATACTTTCAACTTTTGGTGATTTATTTTAAAATGATACAGAATTCAATCTGCTGGATTTTAGGCAATTTAATTTTAACCAAAATAAGTGGTGTCACGCACTGTCCTAATTTTACGAATTCTCCCCTCCAAGCGTGATGTCATTTGTGGACAGCCCCTGTGGACGTTTGTAGTTGTCTAAAATCCGCCAGAATTCGAGAAATCATGTATTTCTTCTAAAATACTAAGAAACGTGAAAACGAAACTCTTTTCTGTAGCTTTATATCAGCATTTTAAATCCTTTCTCTACAAGAGGATTACGAGAATTCGAAAGTAGATACTAAGAATATTCTAATCACGCTTACAGGAACGCGAAAAGTCGACCACAGAAAAGATGGAAATGAGAGTTACGGACTAAGGAAATCTTGCAGAAGGTCGCAGCCGTTAAAAGAACAAACTCTTTGGAATCAGAAATTAATATTCTGTAACAGTGACGTAGTGGAAACATTTTTCGGAGAGAATCCAAACTTTTAAAATTAAAGTACAGCGAACTTTGAATCTCAAAACAAAGACTTCATTACACGAACAGTACATACATACTCAGTTGTATATATGTATATACGTTGTCGCGAATTATCTGTTATCCATATTAATGATACATAAATTTAGAGATGTAAAAAACCCGGAATTTTGAAGAGGTGGGAATAAATCCGGGAACTTTGGGAAGAAATCCTTTTAACAATGTTTACATTTATTTTTTCAACAGTGGCTATTTAGGAACTAGCCTATTATTTCTAAGAGATTCTTTTTTGTACTTTTGGTTATATATATATATATATATATATATATATATATATATTCAAGAAATAGTAGTCATGAGCATTTAAATGATTTTATAGTAGTACTTATGTCATTAATGACCCTGTTAGTCTTGTCAAACACACGACTGGTTGCTTCCATTTTAATGGCTAATATAATAAGTACATACATTATTTTTGATCATTATTGATTATGTAAATTGTTTTATGCTGTGCTTTTTCCCCTCCTTTTACAATATAGAAATAAATATCTTTAAATTTAAAATAACAGTTTATTATTTTTTGTGTAATGCATATATCATTTAAAGGTGTCATCCAATGACTGTTGCATTTTGTGTCCAATTCCTACACACACATGTATGTATGTATGTATGTATATGTATGTATATGTGTGTGTGTGTGTGTGTATATATATATATATATATATATATATATATATATATATATATATATATATATATATATATATATATATATAGAGAGAGAGAGAGATGTTATCCAAGAAAAATAATGATTGATGGGTTTTGTGACACTACAGATTATTGCCTAATATTTATGTAATAAAAATATGTGAAATGTAAAAATTGTCTTGTGCAATTAGGATAAAAATAAACAAAATACTTCAAAATTCCCATGTTTTGGAAATTTTCAAAGTACTCTTCCCAAAAAACCCGGTTTTTTCCACTGCTCACAACTTTTTACCTCGCTAATGTAAAAATAATCATAAATGTGATTCTACGTGAACTTTACATGAAACAAACTTTTCAGAATAACTAGAAGAATAATCTTTCAAATTACTCTTTTTTTTTTTTAATTTTTGGCTCCGACTACAATATGGTAGCGCCCCCAGTATAAAACAGCATGAAGCATATAAGTAGAAATAATTTAAAAAAAAAATAGCTGAACGCAAATGCGATAAACTTTTTTTTTTAAATTATTTCTACTTATTATAAAATAAAATGTGGCAACGAGAGAAGAATAAAACAGTTAAACCAAAACCGCTGCAGACGACTTTCACGTACGTCACAAAGCAACTAAAATAAACGAAGGTAAAACAAACGACTTTTAAATTTTAATAACATACGAGACTAAATACTTGATGGCAGATTTTTCCGAAAACGTGAGGCCACAAAAACGCGAGAGTGGCAAATGCATACAAATTTTCATCATGCGCAAAACACAAGGACAAGATATATGTATGTCAAAAGAATATCGGGTGAAATATATGCAAAGTAAAAACGGTACACTTGATATTTCAAACGAAATTTGAACGAACATGGAGATGTCGCAGGAATATGTAAAGTGCCTTGACAAAAAGTAGTTTGTAATACTTTTTTACTTATATTTCTAGCTTTGATTCTTCTATTTAAAAAATTTATAACAATTTACTTACTAAAATAATTATTTCCGTAACTTATTTCATCTGATAGCATTTAAAATAAGTTTTCAGATAAAGCATTTTTTCTTGCTTTTTGACCCGATTTACTTATTTCATATTATCAATTTTAATTTGGAATATTTCTTCTTTGAATTCAGTTATGCCATTTTTATTTATCTAATTTTTAGACGATCCCATTACTCCTAAATTGAGCTCTTATGATATATTCTGCTTTTATATCTTGTTAAAGTAATTTAGATCTTTCGAATACCTCAATTCATCTCATAGAATGAGTTGTCAGATAAAATTTTTCTGGCTTTTTGACGCTTATTTCATTTTATCAATTTTAATTTCGAATAAATCTTTCCCTTTGAATTCAGTTGCGCCATTTTTATTTATTTAATTTTTAGACACTTATCTTATTCTTTTACAATCGTGTGACGGGAAATCGGTTGAGCAACATTAGACTAAAAATTGTATCACATTGAATTGTTAAATATAACTTACATATTAACTTATTTATTACATATATAATATAATAAATAATTGATGCATAACTTAGAATACGAAGCCAAAATGGTACAGATGCATTACAGACGCCGTGTTTTTTTTCTTGCTAAACTCGGCGATTTTATGGGGAGATGACTGGGTTGCTGTATATGCCCTAACTTTGGTGGGGGGTTTTTGGAAGCTCCGATATGTTCTGATATCCTATTGGTACACGTGATTTTTGGCGTCATTACCCGGCACTATACGAAAATTTGCTGTTCTAAATGTTCTAAGCTGTTCTTTTTCGTTCCAGACGAGGAATGGTAAGGTGTAATCTAGGTAAGTAATTTAGTTATGGCGGGTGTTTCCAGAAATTTGCATTTCAGCTGCTATTTTTTTTTTTTTTTTGTTCTTATTATTTTCCCGGATTTAGTATTTTAGTTATGGTCGGTGTAGTTATTTCGGTTCTTATTATTTTTATTCTAAAACATGCTTTGGTTTGGAACATTTTGCTTTTGTTCTTATCATTTTTGGGGATTTAGTTTTGATGGGTGAAGTTATTTCGGTTTTGAAATCGTTAAAAAGTATCAGGATATTCTAAGTTGGAACATCTTTGTTTTGTTCTTATTTTCTTGGATTTAGTAATTTAATTATCGCAGGTGTAGTTATTTCGGTTCTTATTATTTTTAAAATTGTTAAAAAATATTAAATCCAAATCTGAGGGTTTTCTTTTATTTGGCAAAAAGGAATTATTTTAAAGTTTTTTAAGGGAGGTGGGAGTGTTGAAAAATGTTTCTGGCTCTACCCTTTCCAATTTTCATTTGCTATTAAGTTTATTTTGCATTTCTTTTATTACAAGGAGGGGGGGTTGAGGGGGGAACTCCCCCCTCACATTTTAGATTCTTTATAATATTAGTGTTTATTAAAATGCTATATATTGTGTTTATTCTGTTGACATATATCATAAATATTACTAATCTGTTATTTATTTTTTAATAATGTGAAAAATGATGATTATTATGCTAATTTTATTTTAAGAATGCTTTAAATTGTTAATCTGGTTTTTTCCTTTTAAAGTTTAGTTTCGTTAATGTTGTGTTTCAAATATGCCATGTGACCGCCGCCATGTTTTTTTTGTATCTTTCAGAAAACGCGTACCGCCGCCATGTTTTTCTACTTGGCGATTTTTCAAAACAAGCGTTTTTCTGTTGGTCAAAAAAAAAAAAAAAAAAAAAAAAAAAAAAAAAAAAAAAAAAAAAAAAAAACATGGCGGACGGGACCGGCGTCGCCAAACTCGGCGATTTTATGGGGAGATGACTGGGTTGCTGTATATGCCCTAACTTTGGTGGGGGGTTTTTGGAAGCTCCGATATGTTCTGATATCCTATTGGTACACGTGATTTTTGGCGTCATTACCCGGCACTATACGAAAATTTGCTGTTCTAAATGTTCTCTTCGTTCCACAGACGAGGAATGGTAAGGTGTAATCTAGGTAAGTAATTTAGTTATGGCGGGTGTTTCCAGAAATTTGCATTTCAGCTGCTATTTTTTTTTTTTTTTTGTTCTTATTATTTTCCCGGATTTAGTATTTTAGTTATGGTCGGTGTAGTTATTTCGGTTCTTATTATTTTTATTCTAAAAGATGCTTTGGTTTGGAACATTTTGTTTTTGTACTTATTTTCTGGGATTTAGTTTTGACGGGTGAAGTTATTTCGGTTTTGAAGTCGTTAAAAAGTATCAGGATATTCTAAGTTAATTGGTTTGGAACATCTTTGTTTTGTTCTTATTTTCTGGGATTTAGTAATTTAATTATGGCAGGTGTCGTTATTTCGGTTCTTACTATTTTTAAAATTGTTAAAAAATGTCAAATCCAAATCTGAGGGATGTTTTTATTTGGCAAAAAAAGAATTATTTTAAAGTTTTTTAAGGGAGGTGGGAGTGCTGAAAAATGTTTCTGGAGCTACCCTTTCCAATTTTCATTTGTTATTAAGTTTATTTTGCATTTCTTTTATTACAAGGAGGGGGGTTGAGGGGGAACTCCCCCCCTCACATCTTAGATTCTTTATAATATTAGTGTTTATTAAAATGCTATATTTTGTGTTTATTCTGTTGACATATATCATAAATATTACTAATCTGTTATTTATTTTATAATAATGTGAAAAATGATGATTATTATGCTAATTTTATTTTAAGAATGCTTTAAATTGTTAATCTGGTTCTTTCCTTTTAAAGTTTAGTTTCGTTAATGTTGTGTTTCAAATAGGCCACGGCCAAACGATGGCCGATTGGTTAGGGTGATGGCCTTTCGAACCGGAGTTCGTGGGTTCGAATCCCACTGAGGCATGGATGTTCGTAGCCGTTCGGATTCGGCTTTAAGCTGTAGGTCTCGGTCTCATTAGCTCTCGTGTTGCAAAAAGTAGACCGTAGCACTCCAAACAAACAAATCAAATCGGCCACGTGACCGCCATGTTTTTTTTTTGTGATATTTCAGAAAACGCGTACTGCCGCGATGTTTTTCTACTTGGCGATTTTTCAAATCACGCGTTTTTCTGTTGGTCGGGAAAAAAAAAAAAAAAAACATGGCGGACGGGACCGGCTTCTATAATGCATCTGTTCCGAAGGCCTTTTCAGAACAAATGAAAAGATTGAAAATAAATGGATCTAGACCTTAATATTATAAAAACAGAATTCTCGTTTGTTATTTTACCGAGCGTTTCCCTAACCAGTTTAAACTTCCACCACATAAGTCGATTTATTGGACTTATTTAGAATAATTTGAACGGTAACTTTTTCAAGCATAGAATATTGGCTTTGAGTTCAGCGCAATAGCTTAGTTCTTTCAGGCGTTACTGCCAACTCAAGTGAGATAATAACTGCAGTTCGACCGCAAAGAGATACTATTTTCCATTTTCAGTATTGAATGCAGCAATACTAATGATCACAGGCAGTCCCTGTTAAAGTTGTTTAGAAAGAGATTTGTTTTTTGAGTTTCAGTGATTTTATTCCTTTGAAACAACGGTTAGGCAACTGTATTTTGGTGACATTTGATCTGTTTTGTTTTTAAATTACGTTTTAAAATATTTTTAAAGTAAATTAGTTCATGTGGCAGCGTTTATAATGCATTTTCAGATGATACAAGTGATTTGCTTTTATTGTCCATATTTATTTCATCTTATCAATTTTAGTAAAAAAATATTTCAGTTTGAATTGAGTTGCGCCATTTTTTAAGGCCCCTCCACACTATGGTCCACTGCCAGCCATCGCCACCGTCTGGAGGGGCTTTGGCGTATCGTGGCCGATGGCGGCAGACGATAAAATAGCCTTGGCGGACGATGGCTTCGGAGGCGGTTTTTCTCCAAAGATCAAAGGATGCGCGACTAAAGTGCGCAGTAGACCCTATGGAGGAATCAATGCGCTTAGCTCATTGAATGGCCCAGCGTGTGGATGCGACCCGTGAACCATCGTTCGAGGTCACCAACAGGAAGTGGTGAACAACTGACCATAGTGTGGAGGCTGCATTAAATCCAATTTTAGTTGGAAATATTTCATTTTGAATTCGAATAAAAGGACACAAAAATTATACACACACAGTAGCTGATTCACACAGCCTTCTGCCTGGTTATTTTAAGGCTCCCAAAAGAGAGGTTATGTTCATTTCAAAATTATTCTTCAGAATATAAAACATCAGTAGTTTGAAGAATTTCAAAAATAAGACAACTCAGCTTCAAAACACGAATTTCATCTTTCGTCACGTATCTAACACTGTGTTTTGTGATTTTCTTGCACAATTATTTAAAAAAAAAAAAATTAAATAAAATTTAAAAGAAATAGAATGTTCCTAGATCTGTATCGTAAATAATCGTCGTATATCTCTAATCAACTTTCACGGAATTGGTTATAAGTGTGTGAAAAAATAAATAATAAAAAGCTAATCCTTACGAAGACTTTTGTAAGAAAAAAAAATAAATAATGAACAGTTTAAAATAATTTTAATGTGCATGAAAAGAATTAATCATATTTGCATTAATTAATCATGTTTTAAATACATGAGATATGCATTAGCGCTATTTTTTGCTTTAAAATATATTTTACTAGCATACGGCCCGTCATATGACGGGATCAGTAAAATTTTTAATTTTCCCAAAATGTAAAGTACACTATGAGGCAGGTAAAAAAATGGTTTGTTTTTTGGCTGAGAATTATCTTGCAACAAAAAATAATCGATGATTCAATTTAAAATTATCACGTATGTACCTAGTCTATTATTTAAGCCAAATATAAAAGAAAATTATTGACGTCGTATCTAAGTTCAATGATAAAACGTATGAAAATAATGCATTCGATATTTAAATAATTTAAAATAAGAAATGGTTAATGAGATGGTTAAAGGAATGACGTCATAATGATAGAAACGAAATGTTATTTTTACCTATTATGCGACAAATTGATAAATTCAATCGTCTGCTCTTAACCGGGGTAAATAGGGTTTGAATAATGGCATTAAATGATTATATAGGGGACTGATCGATGACTTTGCCACGCTAAAATCCAGGAAAGTGGCTTCCGTTTTTTAAATTTAACCAACAAGGTCTTTTATAGACAGCCCTATTCTGTTTTATCT
>CM063497.1:7908128-8007612 GCA_032207245.1 Pardosa pseudoannulata
AAGATAATATTTAAATTCGCCTGCAAAAGAATAGGCATTTAAGATAAAAGCATTGCAGTCGTAAAAAAAAAAATAAAATAAAATAAAGTACTAAATGAAAGTATTTCTGCAACAAATTACAATGTAATTAACAAATTCAGACATTTGCGAAAGGTGCAAACAATCAGTGCGTACAAAAAAAAAACGAATGAAAACAACATTTTGACACACTTGTGCCAATTCTAAAAAAAGGTCACAATTCAGCGCCAAAGGGCACCGAAAACAAAACAATTCGAGAACAGAAGTAAAATAAAAATATATTCACCTTCAAACTTCTAATTTGCTTCGATAGGAGAATGAAAATTACAAGCCGAAATTGGAAAATAACGCAAGCCGAATTTTTCTCCTGGTAGCCAACACAAAAGTGAAACACTTTATAAATTTATTGTACAAAAGACCGACAAGTCAATGAAAACAAGAAGTTGCAGCAGCTGTGTAAATGACTGTTGCCAAATTTTCATACTAAATATAATACCATATGATTAACAGGGAATTAGGATTATATTTTTGGATAAAAATATATACACTTATATGAGAATATTTATTCGTTGTCGTTTATATTATTTATTTCTTAATCTATTTTGAGAACTAAAATTCATATTTGATGCTGGAATAAAGATAGAAAATATTTATTATTTTAGTTTCTATAACGATAAATTTTGAATCATTTTACCATCTAATTTAATATGTATATTTTTTTAATTTCACACTTTGCTTTAACACTGACCAAAAAAAATAAATAAATAAATAAATTTCTTAACATCAGATGGATGCACAAAGTAGGGGCGGTAAATGTAAACTTGCGCAACGACGTTTACGTTTAAAGCCAATCTGACAACCCAAGGATGTTAACGTAAATAAAAGTGCGCTTGTCATTTAAGTTTAAGTCTAAAAACGTCAGAAAAGATAGAATTGCTATTTACTTATTTTTACAGTAAAGTTGAATTGTAATTAAAAAGAATTCTTTTTACTTTTAAGCTATGTTTTGAATAGGGTTCTTAAATTTGCGTAATATTATGGATACATATTGTGAATAGATACTTTTTTTTTATAGATAAACTAATTTATTGGTTCAGCTTTAACGTTAACAGTTTCATTAAACTCCCGATTGCTGTATTGCTGTTCTTTGTGTTATCTTATATATTAAGATTGTTAATCTCTTTGATCTTAATACTCAAGTGATATATTTACATTATCTTAGTGGAGGTTGTTGTGATATCGCTTTTACCTTTTCAGCGAGCTTAAACTTCTCTTACCTGTGCTCTTGAAGTTATCTGTGGTTCCTTCTTATCAAAGCGGGCCCTCTGTAGATAGTTGGGTAATCTTGTTTTACTTCTGTAGAATTATGTTTTGTTACATTCGTCATTCTTCTGATCTTTGGGAAACGCTGAGGAAATTCTATACTTTAAGGTAACATATTTTCAATTTTTTTCATAAATATACATTTAGTATGTAGTTAATCAAGAGTTAATTTATAAATGTGCATAGAAAAATGCTAAGAAAGGGTTAAAATCTTTTGTGAAATGAATCTTTATATGAATTGATCTTTTTAGAACCAAGGATTTGTTTAGGGGAAATTTAAGTCAATTACTGTTCTCTTCACAAAATATTTTATTGTAAAATATTTTATAAAATGGACCCTTCATGAAATTTTTCATTTTTTTTTTGTTTTAACGTTTTAGGTGTCATTTATTTCTTATTTAAAAAATT
The DNA here is from genome assembly GCA_032207245.1 of Pardosa pseudoannulata. NCBI lineage: Eukaryota > Metazoa > Arthropoda > Arachnida > Araneae > Lycosidae > Pardosa > Pardosa pseudoannulata. The sequence goes on from CM063497.1 coordinate 7,909,878, forward strand.
CATTGAATAAATGCAAAAGTCCTTAAGAACTCCTTAATTTTATTTTTCATTTTTAAAGGCTCTTAACCCTTTAGTGAACAGTGGTTTCGCAATGAGACCACATTTAAATATCGTAATTTTTTCTTTACTTTTGTAGACATATGAATGGTTTTTTTCAATTTTTTATGTTTTGACAATTTAAACCTTAATCTATGACAGCACTACATTTAATTTATTTATTTTTTCTTTTGGAATATATGTAATTAAACTTTCAGTACTTGGAAAGCCAGTAATTGGATTTTTCTGACTAATAACTTCAAATATAAGTATCTACCAAACAACACTTATAAATTGTTAAGTTATTTATTTATTAAACTATTTTTTAAGCTATTTATTATACTATTTATTAAACTGTTTATTTATTATACTATTTGCATAACTGTTTATTTATTATACTGTTTGTTAAGCTATTTAATTATTATGCTGCTTATTAAACTATTTAATTATTATGCTGCTTCTTAAGCTATTTAATTATTATGCTGCTTCTTAAGCTATTTAATTATTATGCTGCTTCTTAAGCTATTTAATTATTATGCTGCTTCTTAAGCTATTTAATTATTATGCTGCTTCTTAAGCTATTTAATTATTATGCTGCTTCTTAAACTATTTAATTATTATGCTGCTTGTTAAACTATTTATTTATTATGCTGCTTGTTAAACTATTTATTTATTATGCTGCTTGTTAAACTATTTATTTATTATGCTGCTTGTTAAACTATTTATTTATTATGCTGCTTGTTAAACTATTTATTATACTGTTTATTAATTTATATTAATTTATTTATTATGCTGCTTATTAATTATATTAATTTATTTATTATGCTGCTTATTAATTAATTTATTTATTATGCTGCTTCTTAAGCTATTTAATTATTATGCTGCTTCTTAAACTATTTAATTATTATGCTGCTTCTTAAACTATTTAATTATTATGCTGCTTCTTAAACTATTTAATTATTATGCTGCTTATTAAGCTATTTAATTATTATGCTGCTTATTAAGCTATATATTTATTGTACTATTTTTAAGTTATTTATATATTATACAATCTATTAAGCTATTTATTTATTGTACTATTTTAAGGATAGTTATTTATTGTTCTTACAATATAATTAAAATTTTAAAAAATATTATATTCATGCTGTACAAGAGGAGGGTTTTATCAGTTTAATTACCTCTCAAACCCGCCTAAAGGTATGCCCCTCTAAGAAATGTTGAGAAAAAATTTTATATATTTAAGATTATTAAGGTTCATAGATAACATTTATAAACTAATTTCATTAAATTCCAAAGAATTTATGTTTGTGAAAATTTTTTTTTTTTTTTTAAATTTTTTGATTGATTTTTAATTTGAAATGATTTGATATTAATTTTTTGTATTTTTATTTTTTTTTTATTTTTTTTTTTAGATTTTTGTTTTGGAAAATGATAAAATATTTTTATATTTTGTTTTTAAATATTTTTAATAATTTTTTAATATTTTAATATTTTTTTTATTTTAAGAAAAAAATTAAATTTTTATTTTAGTTTCTTATATATTTATAAAATATTTTATCTGTCTAAAATATTTATAGATTAAAATATTTTAAAAATATTTTTGTTTTTTTTTTTATTTTATTGTAGTTTATTAAAATTTTTATTATTGTAAATAATTTTAAAATGTTTATGAAAAATTTTTTTTGTATATTTAAATACATGGTTTCCGCTCATGGAAAATCATGGATTTAGACAATGGATTAATTTTGTCATGGAAAGTCTTGATTTTTCAAGCAAAATGAGTAAAAGTCATGGAAAGTCGTGGATCCACTAAACTACCTATTAAGAAAAAATGCATTAAATTGTTTAATTCTATTTTTACTTGTCATTTGGCCGGAGTTACCGAGTTTGGTATTTATGTATTATCCTATTGCCAAGTAAAATTGGTTCGCCAAGGAAACTCGAAGCAAGAAAGCTTAATGGGTGGGTAAATGGATATTATTCTGGGTTTTTCTTAAATTGTAGATTAAAATTTTATTAATATAATAATTATTTTTTAATAAAAATGAGTTAAGATTTTTGCACAAAATATAAGTTTATCACTGGGGATATTGTATATAAACAGTATAGGGTTATATTTGTCTATTATTCATGGTCACCGGGATAATACCAAAGTACCCAAATTGGAAACATTTTGATTGAAAAAGGCTATATGATTAAACTTAGGTATGTACAATAGTATGTAAATTAGATACAATTTATTTTTATGTATGCGAGTTTATTAATACTTATAAAGTAAGTTTATATTTCTTTTATGATAAAATTTCTGTCATTTCTCTAAAAGCTTATATTTTATTTGTATGTACGTCAGAAGTTTTATTCATATATACTTTAACGAAAACTTTTTAAAGTCATGGAAAATGATCCACTAAATCAGGAAAAGTCATGGATTTGAAAAATTTTATTTTGGCAGATACCCTGTAAATAGTTTAAAAACTATTTTAAAAGGAATTATTCTTATACATTTTCATAAGTGTCAGATAAAAAACTTTAAACAGATTTATAATGAGATGTAAAACATGTTATAATTTTGATATCAAAATGTACTCTCTCCCTATTTCTTCAGATAGGATTTAGAATTTGAAAATGTTAGAAGTTAGTATTATTAGGTACCATTATTAATCTGTTAAATATGACAACAAGAAAAGTGCAATTTCTGTATGTTTTTAACTCCTGAAAGATTTTATAGGATATATAATTTGCACTAATTTTTAGATACTCCATTGCTAATATGAGCACATATAAGTTTAATAATAAGCTTCTTATTAGGCAATATTGTACCGTCTAGTAATCAATATTTATATTGAGGCAAGGGTTAGAAAAAAATTATAATTTTTTTAAACGAATAAAAAAAAATCAGATTTATTTGATTGAAATCAGATTTCTTTGATTTTTTTCTGAATTTAATTTTTGTTTTTTGCAATATGCATAGAGTAGTTTGTTATACGAAGTAACATCTCATCTATCTAGTATATTCTACACACTGATTACCTAAAATTAAATATATAAATTTTAATCTAAATATATTCCATTATTTTGGAATTGGATAGTAGAAACTCAATAAGATGTAAATTTAAAGAACAAATTAAATATTCTTTTAATGCAAACTATTTATTAAAAAAAAAAATCACAATTATTTCACCATTTTTTAAACTCCGAATTATGGATTTAATTGTATCAATAAAAACATTAGCTTGGATGCTTTATCCACTCCTAATTGGTTATGAAGGCTGATTAATTAGTAATGCTGCATGTTTAAGAGTTTTCAGTACTGTGCAGAAAAAAAAACTGAATTTAGGTCGAATATGAATAGACAAACTGTAGAATCTCTGATGATAGCAAAATGGAAATACTTTAATCAGGGTCCATGTCGCTACAAGAAACATTGTTCCAGGCGTGCAATTCCGTCACTTTTTTTACAATTGATCACTTTTAGTCACTTTTTTAAGTAAACAGTCACTTTTAGTCACTTTTCATGGTGTATCACAGCAAAAGTCTGTTTTTGAAAAAAGAAAATCTGAATGAATAACAAAATATTTTAATAAAAGACCAAAAATGGGATGCTCTAATCTTATTTTTCTTATTCGAATGTAATGAGTCATATGGTTTCCAGAATTGAGTGATTTTAAAAAGTCGTAAAGAAGTTCCCGAAATCTACATTTGTACTGAAATGTACATTTAATACATTAAAGTAATTTACGTCAAAGCACACATTTCTCTTTTTCGTTTTCTTCACAATTTTTGTTTAGATACTCTAATCTAGTTGTGTACATATTTCAAAACATCATTAATATATGCAGATAATGGTGATTATAAAATTAATGTATTGTATGTATTCAAATCTAATTTATAGATTTTCTTGAATAAAAAGCAATGTTGAGTTGTATTAAACAAAATTTTTAACCTTTTTTGTATTTGACGCTAAAATCATGTCTTGCATGAATCATTTGATTTAGAGTTAAAATAAATAGAAAAATCTTAATAATAGCATCTGTAATCAAGAGGAGAAAAAAAATCACTTTTTTTTTTAATGTTTAGTCACTTTTTGGTTAATTATTCCGCATTATTTGTCACTTTTCTCACCATTTTGAAAGTACCTCAGCAGTTGCAAGCCTGTGTTCTCAAAAATAAGTTGTTAAAGCTAAAAAAGTGACTCATACATTTTTAAATGCATCAATTTTAATTTACCTTTTACAATTGACTACTGTGTAAGTATTTTAAATTTAATTAGAATTTAGAAACCAATAACTTGTGTATTTATGTATATTCTGTCATTAGGATGTTAAAATTTCAAACTCTACTATTGCTTCTGACTCAAGTGCCTCAGTGTTGGCATGTCTGTGTACATATGTGTATATACATAAATATGTATATATACATATGTGTGTGTTGTGTATACATACACATATATATATCAATGAAGTTGCTGTAATATTTAGAAATTTCTTTGTTTTAAGTGGAGTGTATAATAAAACTGATGTTTAAATATTAAGATTTTTGTGTGACTTTTGACTTTGAAAATAAAATTTCAGCTGGAACAATCTAATATGGGGCCGTACGGATTACCTAAAAAGCAAGGATTATACGATCCATCTTTGGAAAAGGAAGCTTGTGGTGTTGGTTTTGTTGTTAATATGTATGGGAAAACCTCTCATCAGGTAAATATCTAATTATAAATACTGTCGTGCCATTATTTCTATTTTTTTCCCTTCTAATTCAGGTCTATGCATTTCTGCCGACTTGTATAATTTGGGGGGAAAATCATATAAATTTAAAATGGTTTAGAAGGAAAAAAATTAATCTCATTGGAGAAACCTAAAACCTATATTTGATGATTTATTCTTGCACTCAGCTAACAAATAAGTATCTACATTTCTTACGAGATGATATATGCATGGTGTCCGCACACCTGGAAAGTCATGGAAATTCATGGATTTAGACAATGGATTAATTTTGTCATGGAAAGTCTTGATTTTTCAAGTAAAATGAGTAAAAGTCATGGATCCGCTAAACTATCAATTAAAAAAAATGCATTGAATTGTTTAATTCTATTTTTACTTGTCATTTGGCTGAAGTGACTGAGTTTGGTATTTATGTATTATCCTATTGACCCTATTGCCAAGTAAAATTGGTTCGCCAAGGAAACTCAAAGCAAGAAAGCTTAATGGGTGGGTAAATGGATATTATTCTGGTTTTTTTCTTAAATTGTAGATTAAAATTTTATTAATATAGTAATTATTTAATAAAAATACATTGTGATTTTTGCACAAAATATAAGTTTATCTCTAGGGACACATAAACATTATAGGGTTATATTTGGCTATTATTCATGGTCACCCGGATAATACCAAAGTACCCCGAATTCAAATTGGAAACATTTGGATTGAAAAATGGCTATATGATTAAACTTAGGTATGTAGATACAACAATTTATTTTTATGTATGTGAGTTTATTAACACTTATAAAGTAAGTTTATAGTTTTTTTATGATAAAATTCCTGTCATTTCTCTAAAAGCATATATTTTATTTGTATGTACGTCAGAAGTTTTATTCATATATACTTTAACGAAAGCTTTTTAAAGTCGTGGAAAATGATCTGCTAAATCAGGGAAAGTCATGGATTTGAAAAATTTTATTTTGGCAGATACCCTGTATATGGACCTTACATTTCTCTGTATAAGCTGAGAATTTTTGCAACTTTATCAAATTTTAAACGAGAAACAAAGTTTGTACATTCCTTTAAAAATTTTGTAAAACTTCGTAATCTTGGGGGATTTTTAAAAAAGGGTTTTTAAAGCTGTTAATTTTAATAATTTTTTAAGAACAGTTTAATTACTATTTCTGTCAGAGTTGAACGATTTAAATCAGCTTGATTTCATTGATTTAAATCAATTTTAAGAGCATATAGTTTATATTAAATATTTTAGGAATAACCACTTTGTTAATTCCAAATATAAACAAGAAGGCGGATTAAAACTAGTTTTGCCAAGCGATGTGAGCTGGAACACAATGGTACATTCTTTAACCAAATACATTACAAACAGGTCTGTTCTGTTGGAAATGTGTGAGGGACAAAATGGATAGTATTGTTTACAATAAAGTAGTTAATATTGGACTGAAAAGAAATGCAGAAAATATTTTAAAACAATTGGAACCTATTGCTGTAGCTTTAGACTCTATTAAAAAAAATACTAGTATATTGCTGAAGCTGTACATATTTGAAAAACTTTGGAGATTAAACTTAAAGATGTGAATCATGATAAATCCAAATTAACAGCTTTTAATAAGCGATACCAGCAAGCAATGGGAGCTTTCCCTTTCATAGCTTATCCAGTAGACCCTCGTTTTTGTGGAAAAAATCTGACCAATTTGGAAAGAAAAGAATTTTTTACATTTACAAATGAAAAGTACTCCTCTGATATTATTCCTGTTCTCATGAAATTCCTGGGAAAATCTGATCCTTTCTATGAATTCCTTTTTAATTAAGAAGTGATTAGTAAGATTTCCCCGCTCGATGGGTGAAAAAGTCATTTTTTCTCAAGTAAGAATGGAAAAATGGATCACCTGGACCAGGCATTTTATCAGTTGTTGACTGCGAGGGCATCAACTTCTTCTATCTAGATGATTTTTTCAACATATGGATTAATGCAATCTAAACTTCAAAACAGATTTGGAAACGACAAAGCGGATAAACTCATTTCTATTTGTAAATCCTTTAACATTTAACCACCAAATTCACAAAATAAAAAGTGGGTTGTAAAATTTTCATAAAAAATAAAAATTATTGGGATTACTTAGCCCTTAGCCTACCCTCTTCTTTCTAATAATTCTATGGTTGAAGGAATAAAATGTATAAATGAACATGAAGCATCCTTTATTTAAATTATGATATAGATAATTAAAACAAGCAAAACTGACCCCACCTTCTGGTTCAAGACTTCAAAATATATATATATGTGTGTATGTCATGTGAATAAACTCTACAAAAAGCTCTTTTAAAGACGTTCATTTAGAGAATAGATCAAATATACATTATAACAAAACAGGACAGCTAAATGGTTAAAAAATATACACACAATTTAGTTCTTTCTTTTCTGTTTTGTATGAAGAATATTTAGAATAAGACATTCTAACTTTTCATTTAGCTTATTCTATTTTGACCTTTAACTATTTTCTTTTCTTCTTTTCTGAGTGTAAATGCAATAAACTAAATTATGCCTAATAATCTTTCTAAAAATTGAAATTGAAGGTAACTGTATAAACTATTATCTTCAAAATCTATGTTATTATTAAACATTAAAATGTAATTTTCTTATTGATAAAGTTCTTCTAATGTTATTTAGCTGATCAAAGATGCCGAAACTATATCCAGACGATTGGAACATAGAGGAGCACGTGCTTGCGATAATAATACAGGTGATGGTGCCGGAATAATGACATCCATCCCCCATGAATTCTATCAAGCAGATCTGAAGTAACATTTTTTATCTCACTTTAATTCATTTTATATGTATTTAGCTAAATGAAAGATGTACTTTATGATTGTGTTCTGCTAATCAGTGGTACAGGCTGCAGCACACCTAGAGTTTTGTTATTCTTTCGTAGTGCTTCAATTGCAATATTTCTACTGTAACATTAATTGTACACAGAAATTATTTTTTTCCAGTGTGATGGTGCATTTGCCATTACTGAGTCACATATATTTGTCGATTATTTTATTGCAGCTAGCATGGCTCTCTAAGACTACACAAAGTATATCCTCGTCATTTAACCCTTTAAGTCAGGGGTGGCCAAAAGCCAGCCCGTTGAAAAATCCTGCAATCATACAAAGATCATGCAATTTTTAATCCTTTATATGTGATTTAGAAGAAATCAACAGTATTTATATGCGTAGTATACATATAAATAATGAAAAATATATAAAAATAGAGAGTATTATAATTTGAACACTGGAACCATATTCATACTTTAATGTATGCAACATACATATTGTCATAAATCGTGTAGTTGGCTTACTACATAGAATTGAATGTGCACTCCTCTGTTTGTCTTTTGTTTTTATAATTCTATTTACTATTACATTTACAAAATGTAATATAAATATAAAAATGTAATAACTATGATCGAAATAAAATAATTTGTATCATTAAGATATAAATAAATATGAAAATAAAATCTTTCATTAACTGATATATTTAAGGACCATTAATTTATATACTGGATCATATTTTTTTTTAAATTACGTGACCTATTTTACTGGGCACAAATGGTTCGCATATACACCTAAGACAATTTATTATTACTATTATCTCTTATCTATCATATTATTTATTATGAAAATTTATTAACTGTCAAATTTCTCTGTCCAAATGCTTTAAAATGATACTTATAGTGTTTTTGTCAAAAAAATTTCTTGGCCAGGGTAAAAACTTCACCCAAAACATTCACGCCTGTACAGTGTATGTGGTAGTCCTCCAGTCCAGGAAACAGTTTGAAAATTTCATTTTGGCCTGTGCTTAAAACTATTTGCCCACCCCTGCTTTACAATAATAAAAAAATACATATCTTTTCATCATTATAAAATTATAATTTTAATTTCCAAATAAATCAATTACTCCATAGATAAAATAAACTCAGATAAATAATTAAGTATATTAAATGCAAGTGCTTTTTACAATCTTAAATTTAAGATTTATAGTATTTAAATTTTATTAACCAATCATCCCCCCCCCCCCGGAATCCATCCAAATCATAAAAATTATACTCAAAATATTCGCGTGTTCACAGCATACGAGGTATAGACCTCTGGCCCGGAAGACATTTTGAAAAATTCATTTTGGCCAGTGCTTAAAAGTATTTGCCCACCACTGCTTTAAGTGGTCAATTTTTTTTTTTTACGAGAAATGCTCCCAAAAAAGGCATATTTTTTTATTGCATATAATTCAGTACCATACTGTATTAAATAAGAAATTTTTAATTTTTTTTTCACTTTTAATGCTTTTACAACATTTTATATTTTACAATTTTGGAACAGAAAAACCTCTAAATGTTTGCCTTTCTTAAGTACGTTATGCATGCCGTAAAAAGTGGTTTACAAACTCTACAAAAATTTCTCACGTACTTACTGTGTATTTTGAAGTTTACACTTTTCCAAACAGTTCTTCAGAAGTCTTTTTGTATATGGTACAATTTGAAGCATGGTGTGTAATGCAAAGTCCTACGTCGTCATCAGGGCAGAAATACCATGTTGCTTTTCGGATTCTCTTTTCGAACAGAACACTGCACATTTTGTTGCAGGTCTCAGTTTCTTATCTGTGGTAGGAAATTATTTCCAAAAAATGTTTCTCTGTCAGTTTCAGAGGATTAGGTTCCAAACCTGGTCGTCCACTTTGGAAATTTATTCCCAAATCATAGACAACCATAAAAGGAAAGGAGAAAATAGCAATGCCCGTATGGCAAATCAGTTGAGGCCAATTTTGGGTAGCCCGTATCTGTAGGGCAAAACTTAATTAAAAGCAGAGGTATGTTAGGGAACTGCTAAATTGTGACCACAAACCTAATTTATTTGCCCCTAGTGCGGGCTTGTTAGGTTTAAAAGTGACAGTTTGTCCAATTTCAATCATGTCATCTTGTTGATGTCCATTATGTTAAAAATCTGCTTATCTTTTTTCATAAAAAAGAAGTAAAAGAAGTCAAAAACTTGTAAAATTCCTTATTTCCTGTTGCAATAAAATTAAGTAACAGCTAGCTGTTCACTGTCATATATTAGTTACTAGCATATAGCCTGTCATATGACAGGATCAGAAAAATTTTTAATTTTTCAGTTATAAAGTACCTTCTTAGGAGGCAGGTAAAAAAAACGTTTGTTTTTTGACTGAAAATTATTTTGCAACAAAATATTACCTTAAGAAAATTATTTACATAATATCTAAGTTCAGTGATGAAACGTATGGAAATAATGCAGAGGATATTTAAATAATCTAAAATAAATGATTCAATGAGATGGTTAAAGGAATGACGTCATAATGCTAGAAAAAAAATTATTTTTACTTATTTATTATGGGATAAATTGATACATGTAATCGGCTGCTCTTGAAATGGGCTTGATGTAATAATGGTAATATGTGAATTTAATAAAATAAAAATCATAAAAATTTAAAAAAATTTTAGAAATAATAAAACTTTAAAAATAATAAAACAACTTTAGGAATAAGAATTCAAAAGAAAAAGCTGAAATTATCAAATTAATTAGACATTTCGAAAACTTTGGCTACGTTGGGGCAGAACCATCAAACCGAGAAGTACGATGATCAAATGGGCAGACACTCTATTCTCCATGTGCCAGCTTACAAATTGTGAAGGAAATGGTTAGAATATATAAGGGTCAAGTAAAAACAGTCCAGATTTAAATATTGCTCTTCGCCATCCTATCAATAATGAATTTATTATAGAATAAGAGGAGAATAAGGCTTGAAGTAATAACATTAAACGCTCGAAAAGGGCAGGGATGAGTTGGATTTCGAACTTGCTTTGAATTTTGCTAACTCTAACTCATAAATCCAATATGGATGCCTGTATCCATTCAAGGTACAACCGCTTCATAAATTTACAGACAGACAGACAACTAGGCTATTATTATAGAGGGGATTGTTAATTAACCATTTAACCATTTTTCCAAGGTACTATTTGACTACAAAGAATTTCCTTTTAATTATTTTATTACTTATTAACTATTGACAAATCTGTATATGAAAGCAAGTATTTTTATCTTTATATAGCCTAGAAACATGCTTGATTTAAACAAATTTTTTAATTTATATGTTCATGGCTAATCACATTCTTTCAAAACTTTGAAATCGGTTAAGTATTCAAAAATATTTTAATATGATTGATGAGAGTTTTGAGATGTAACAGTTTTATCCAGTTTTAACCAATGTTTAACTGCATTAGTCAAAAAATGTGTTAAACTAAATAAATTTGTTATCTGCTATTGCAAAAACAAGTCATTCATTGTTAATATTAGTGGTAATTACTTAACTCATCAAATATTTTTCCAGAGTACTATTTAACTATGAATAGTTTACTATTTAACCCTCTCGCTATGCATTCGATTTTTTCTTTCATTTGGCTTTACTGTGATTTTTAATTGTTTATTTAGTTGTAAACTAGCAGATGGCTTAAATTGTCCACATTTCTGCGAAATATAGAAGAATTTTTTGTAGCATTTTGAGCACTGTTCTTAGCCGAAAGATGTCTGTCAGGAAGTGTTTCGGGAGTGATATAATGTATACTCAGATGATAATTCCGCCACCGATAGCACTTTTGACTATGATTTCAAGTATATTGAAGAGAGTTATAGGAAATGATGAGATTTCTTGGATTCCTCTACAGATAGTGATGAATCTGAAAATTCATTTTCTATTCAAAATGTTCGACAGTGGTACAAAATTGACAGCAAAATATTCCATGCTTCATTTCCTTTCCTTGAAATCCTGGACTAATTTTAACTATGTCAAATAATGCAACTGTTTTTGGATAATTTGAACTTTATTTTGATGATATGTTGCAAATAATAGTAAAAGAGACCAACAGTACATGAGAGTAAGATATGAGACTAACTGCTCGACACATTGCTAGCCATATACATCAAATCCCAGTAAGAAAGAGCCTCGTAATAGTGTGCTGTCTTTTGTAAAAAAAACAAAGTAAAGGTGGAAAAAAAAAACTTTAAAGATAAATGCAAATTGTGTCCAAGAAATGCAAGGTAGGACTTTGCCTCGAGCCTTGTTTCGAAATTTATCATACAAAACTTCATTTCTAATAAATTTTATAAGTCTTTTGCATTTTTTAATTAGTATATATGTTTTGCTTTTGTATTTTATAAAATAAATGATAGTTCAACCAAATTAATTTCCAAAATTAAACTTTTATAGCGTTATTCTTCAATTTCATTATTCTGAACACCTTTTTTTAATTCTATATTAAAAAAAAAATCTTTTACAAAAATTTTTTGCATATTTTAACTCTTAAATGTATATAATTTGAAATATGTAATATTACGGAATTTTTCAACCTATTTTGATAGAAAAAAAATATGCAGCAAGTGGGTTAATTATTAAATTATATGATTACAAGTTAACCACAATTTGTTAACTATTTACTAAAGAAAAATAGGTATGGTAGAGCAACCATTTTTATTTCTATATAGTCTAAAACCATAGCTTGTTTTAAAAACTTTCTTACTCATGTATAATTTTATTCATTGGTTTTTTAATAATTAAATATTAAGAAAATATCCTGTTTATAGTAAATATGTCATTCATGTCACCATCCATGTGGTGGTTTTGCAAATTAAAATCCTGTAGCATAAAATATGAGGTGCATCCAAAAGTAAGTTTTCTGATGTTTTTCCTCTTTAAATTAAATAATTAGCCGTATCATTTGCACGTGAGTAACAGATCTTGATATTAATCATGCCAGCTGGACAATTTCCGATTGTGCCAGTAGCGGGTAACAGTGGTCTGAAATGGAAACACTAATTCCTTCTCCTGCTGCCTACATGGTTCGATCGGTTTTGAAAGCACAAAGCATTGAATCAATTGAAATTCAACGCTAGGAGCAGCACCAACATTTCTGCTACTGTATCACAATGACGGTGACAAGTTCCTCGAGAGGATCGTCACGGGCAACGAGACTTGAATTTCGCACGTTACCCAAAGCAAGCAACAGTCGATGCATTGTCATAGTGGATCTTCGGTCAGGACCCAATTCAAACAGATGCTATCAGTATGGAAAAGGATGTGCACGGTGTTCTGGGACGGAAAGGCTAGTTCCATTCACAGGCGGCAGAGTTCTACAACAGAAGGATACAAAAATTGATCCCACAATATGACAAGTGTCTCCATTCTGGTGGCTATTCTTCTTTCTTGGTCCAAGTTCAGCTTACATTGAACAAGTTTTTTTTTAAAACTTTGGAAATATATATTTAAAACTGTGAAATTAATTAGTTATTCATAAATGTTCAATTATGTTAATACTCACAAATACAATCATTTAATTATTCTTTGTTATCTATAAGTGGAAGGTCCTGTTTACAAAATAAAAATAATTTTAATTCCTTTTAATTGAGATGTACAGTTATTTGTATGCTCAAAATACTTATTGATACAATTAAGTGTAATCGAGGATTGCTTTCAATTGTGTTGTACAGTCAGTACCGGCTATAGGGTCACCCTTTATAAGGTCATCCCGCTTTTATGGTCAGTTTTCTAAAGTCCCGTCATTTTCTTCCCGTTGCTTATGCAGTCATTTTCTTTTTCTTGTTACTGGTTATACGGTCAGTTTCATATATTCAAGAAGTTTCCTCTTTTTTTTTTTTTAAAGAAGTCAGTGCGAAATTGGAGAGTCCCTGAATTCAAGCCTTTATATTCCTCCCTTTCTTGATTGTGTACACTCATTGTGAGAGTTTTCCACATTAACGCTCTAAGCGGTTCGCACGTACAATTCCGTCAAAGCGATGATGTCTTCAAAGCGGTTGTCACGTACAATTTTCGACCTCCAAAAACGTTCCGAAAATGGATGTAATGTACATTTCTGCCAGTGTTTTCCCCTATGGAGTCTTGAGGTAGGAATGTCAGGTCGATTGTTTAGGAACTGGACACCTACTCCCTGAAGCACAAAGAAGCTGATAGCTTTTCATGGCTTTGTAAATCTCTATTTCGAAGTATTTCGTTTGCGGTAACTGATGTATCTCTAATTGCACCACTTAAATAGCTTGACTTTTGTCTTAAAGAATATTTTTATTTGTACTTTTAGAATCCATCATTTCTTATGGGATGATCTTCGAGACTTGACAAGCTTTATGTGTATTCAAAATTAACAATCTATAATGTCTATTTATATATCTATTTATAACCGGAAGTAAAGATACAGTAACGAGGGTGTGTTTCCCATATTCCAATCTAGTCGACAAAGGGTGAAGTAAAAAATCATAGAACACTTTGGTCACTGACACGATGAAACTTTAGCGTATATTTGGAGACTTTATTTTCCTCGGTGTGTTCCACTCGGAGGGTTAAAGTTATCGCTCTTCTACATGACCTCAAGTGTTATTTTACTAATTCCGAAGAAGCATATGAGCATTTAAAAGCTATTAGGGACTTAGAAAAAGTTTTGTTAACAACCAACAAAAAGAAGCAAACTTATATACCTCATTATTTTTATTAAATACATTGAACATGAATGTGCGTATGCTGTACTAATAAAATAATCAGATACTTAATGTAGTTTTTACTTCTGGAATTAATTTTTAAAATGTTCTTAAAGGTATAATTATTTGTTTATGAGTACTACATTCTTATAGGTGAATATAATCCTTCACAATTCAATAGAGTTGTATTGTTCCGCATATTGGGTCACCCTGCTTATGGGGTCTGATTTTTCTGAACCCCTGATCTGACCATATAACCGATACAGACTGTATATTTAAAATGACATGCCTCAAAGAGTTTGGATTTTTGAGAGTTTAATCCAGTTAAAAAAGGGTTTAAGCACATGCTATGTCAAAAACTGGTTTTTGACATCGACACCCAACCTTGCTTTGTGTAATATCATGGATAATTATTCATGTTGATTTATTTAATTCCAGGCAAAAGTCAAATATCGATCTTCCTGCAAGAGGGGAGTATGCCACTGGTATCTTATTTTTGAATCACGATGAAGTCGAGAATGTGAAAGCGTCTTTCAGAAAGATTTCTGAAGCTTTAAATATGAAGGTACTTTCTAATCCATTAAGTTATGCTATAATTTTCTTTAAATTTTAACAGGGTTATCTGCAATAACCATCTTTGGCTTTATGGTGAATAAAACTACAAATTTTTTCCTCTTCTGCCTGTTTGCTTTGGGCTACATCAGCAATGAATCTTAAAATGGCATATTAAAACTTACAGGCTTGTAATTCTGTCACTTTTCTCACCTTTAGTCACTTTTTTTACAATTGATCACTTTGAGTCACTTTTTTCATGATGCATCACTTCAAAAGTCTGTTTTTGAAAAAAGAAAATCTGAATTAATCATAAAATATTTTAATAAAACACCAAAAATGAGATGCTCTAATCTTATTTTTCTTATTAAAATGTAATTAGTCATGGTTTCCAGAATAGAGTGATTTTAAAAAGTCGTAAAGAAGTTTCTGAAATCTACATTTGTACTGAAATGTACATCTAATACATTAAAGTAATTTACGCCAAAGCACACGTTTCTCTTTTTCTTCACAATTTTTGTTTAGATACTCTAATCTAGCTATGTACATATTTCAAAACCTCATTAATATATGCAGAAAATTATGATTATAAAATGAATGTATTGTATGTATTTGAATCTAATTTATAGATTTTCTTCAATAAAAAGCAATGTTGAGTTGTCTTAAAAAATTTTTTTTTAACCTTTTTGCAGTTGATGCTAAAATCATGTCTTGCTTTAATCATTTGATTTCGAGTTAAAATAAATAAAAAAATCTTAGGAATAGCATTTGTAATGAAGAGGAGAAAAATCGTTTTTTTTTTTTTTCAATGTGTAGTGTTATTCTGTATTATTTGTCACTTTTCTCACCTTTTTGGAAGTACCTCAGCAGTTGCAAGCCTGAACTTAGTAAATTACTTTTTAAGCACACTGGGGGCAAAAGCTGAAAAACACAAGAGGGTTAGTTACAATTTTGAAAAATAAAAATAATAATCGGAATAAAAGTCATGGAGTCTATGAAATGGCTAGAAATTAAAACTGTGAAGCCAATGATTTCATTGAATGTAGACTAAATTGCAGACAATGCTCAAGAAAGAATACTTGTTATATTCATTAAATTCTCACCTTTATTTAAAGAAGTAGATGTAGCAATTTTAGGAAGTCTACTTGCCGAACGATGGCCGAATGGTTAGAGTGCTGGCCTTAAGTACCGAAGTTTGTGGGTTCGAACCCCACTGTGGCAGGGATGTTCAGAATCGGCTTTAAGCTGTAGGTCCCAGCCTCATTATCCCTTATGTTGCAAAAAAGTAGACCGTAGCACTCCAAATCAAACCAGAGAAGAAAATCTACTTATAATTTTTTTTTTCAGTGTTATATTATTCATTTAAGTGTGTTTAGCATATTTTTATATCTTTTTAAAATTTTTATTATTGCTTTAACTCTTTATTGCGCTGTGGTACCACCATGAAACCACATGTTATATTTTTTGCTCTTCTTTTTTAGAACATAAAAATACCTTTTTTTTGATTTTCTTTGTGTTTTAATTCTTTAAACTAGCAACAGATGGCAGTGGTACTTTTTTTTTCTTTAAAATGTATGTCTTTAAGCTTGCTTTAAATGTTACAAAATGTTAATTAAACGTTTTTTATTCCTATTACCCCAAATAAGCTTACTTATAAAAACAACACATAAATTATTTTGCTATATAAACTTTACACTAATTTAATTGTATATTGTTCTAATAAAATAATTTAAATTTAAAATGTATAATTTTCATGCAGCAGATTGGGGTGCTTTCGGAGTTAAAGCTCCCAAATCCCCCCGAAGAATGTAAAACTTTTCATTTTTATGCCTTTGAAATTTAAAAGATTCGTAAATAATATTTTTAAAGGAATTACATTAAGTCCTTAAGAATTTTTAATCTTGCCTGTTAAAGGGTTAAAAAGGATTTATTTTTATCTTCTAAAATGACTTTTGCTAATGCTTAGGTATAAACAGGGTGTTTATTAAGTGGGAATTAAGCAATACTGAATAAACCAGGGAATTATTAGGAAAATTGGGAAATGTTTTGTAAAAACATAAGGGAATTTTCTACCTCCCAAAATTGAAAAATAATAAATTCAAACAGTTAAAAAAATCTTCAATTGAAAACCTTTTGTGCATTTTTTATGTTTTTTTTTTCTTTCTTTCTTCTTCTTCTCTCTCATGGAGAAACAAAAAAGTAAAATCTTCAGAAAATAAAAAAGTAATTGAAACCCATTCCTCAAAAAGAAATTGAGGATTGAGAGATTTGAAGATAAAGTTTAAAAGAAAAATAAATGAAAATTCATTAAGGGTCAATCTTTAAAATATCATACATTTTAATTAATATATTAGAATGCAGTATTTAAACATGAGTAAAATGTGAAAAAGTAGAACTGCAAGAATTGTCATTTTTTTTTCATGATTATTTTAATGAAATAGAGGAGTTCTGTGTTTCTCGTGCAGGTTATTCTAAACAGGCAAAAAAGAATATTTCTAAGTTTTAAATGCATTAGGATTTTATCTGTTTATATTAAAATTTTGCTTAAATATAAATTTATGTATAAAACTAGTTTAATAAAAAAATTAAAGAAATGGTGTATTAAATGATGTGAATTGATCTGCGAATAAATTAAATGACAGGAATTATCAGAAAAATATCAAGGAATTTCTAAAAAGGTTTCCCTTCTTTGATGATACCCTTTTTAAGTTTAACTTCTAAAATCATTTATTATTTTATAATAAATGATATTTTATAATGTCCCTCAATTAATTATTAATTGAGGGACTTTTACTGAGATGTATAAAACCATATTTATTGAAGAAAGTTACAATTTTTGTACTCAGTTTCTTAATATTTTGGACAGAATAATTAAATTATAAGTAACATTAAGTGTAATTAATTGTAATATATCCCCCTAAATGAATTTCCTTCTGCATAATTTAGAAACATGTTACTCACAATGCCTTAAAAATCTTTATTTCACCACAAGTCCTTATTTTATACTTTCAAGTGGAACATGCTTGTTTCCAATGATGCCGATTTTTGTTTTCTGAAATAAGGCAAAAAGAGGATAGAGCTGCGAATCTAGAAGTGATTTAGTGCCAGATGGATATATTGCCAGAATATGGCTATGGCAACACTTGAATGTTAATATAAATTGGCAAGGGTCAGAGGGGGGCCATTTTATATATACGTAATATATCAAAATTATTTAACTCTAATATTTCTTTAAAAACCTCCTCCCTCCCATTTCGCCGAACGATGGCTGAATGGTTAGGGTGCTGGCCTTCGAAACCGGAGTTCGTGGGTTCGAATCCCACTCTGGCATGGATGTTCGTAGCCGTTCAGAATCGGTTTTAAGCAGTAGGTCCCGGTCTCATTAGCCCTCGTGTTGCAAAAAGTAGACCGTAGCACTCCAAACCAAACCTAAAACTTAAACCTCTCTCTCATTCTAATTCCTTTAAATCTTTATCCCAGCCTCTAAATAGTTTAATCAAAGGAGTATTTTCCACTTAACATTCTTCCTAAAGCTTTGTATCCTAAAACTGTAAACTTTCTGTCTATTCAGCACGTTTCCCAGCTCTCGGCGGCAAATGGTTTCACATTTTGCTGATATTACATTTAATTCCCTTATTAAGTTGGTTTTTTACTGTGGGAATTTTTTTTCTGTCTTTGCTCTCGGGTGCACCTCTGCTCGAGCAGAGTGATCTCTGTGCCTTTTTCTTTGTCTATTATTCAGTAGAATAGATTTGCATTGTAGCAGCTCTGGAATAAAGTTTCATTTAGGCTGGTGCCGTTCTCTTCAATGTGGGCCCGACTGCATTTTTATTACAGCTAGCTGTTCAGCTTTCTCCTTGTAAAGGCAGATTTTTTTTTCTTTAACAGCTTTGATCATAAAAGATTATAAGGTTTATTATTTATATTTTATTTTTGATAATGTAGTTCTTTAATTTTATATGCTTAATTCATATTATGAATTAAATATTTGAAATAGGTATTAGGCTGGCGAAAGATTGAAATTGATGATTCTTCTCTCGGATCCGTTGCTAGATCTTCTGAACCATCCATGCATCAAGTTTTCGTTACAGTTGGAGATATGGATAAAAGCAAGTTGAAGCAGCAAGTATATAAGATTTATATTAAAATTTTATATATGTTGTCTATTTGTTTCAGAAAAATCAGTTAACTGCTTCCCTTACAAATGTTTTTGAAAAGAATTGCAAAAATTCATCATTCTTTTTTGGTTTATTATTAAGTATGCAAAATGTGTAGGTTATAAGAATTTTTTATTTTTTATCGGTGTAAAAAGCATTTAATTTAAATATTAGTTTGCTATCCCCAGTTATCTTGGTAAATGGATAAAAGTTAACTACATGGTTTTCTGTGTTACCAGGAACATCAGGATTTCATTCTCCCTGGGTAAACTAGCTTCAGTTTTCCAGGCTGAGGTTGCTGCCATTCTTGCCTGTGCAAATAACTGCATAGCAAGAGGGGTTGCCAAGAGAAGGTTAAAAATCTTCTCGGATAGTCAGGCTGCACTTATGGCCCTGCACAAGTATTGCTTCTCATCCAAAATTGTGTGGGATTGCTATAGGACCATTAACCAGTTGGCTATGGTCAATAAGGTAACCCTAGTATGGGTTCCAGGTCATTGCGGTATTTTTGGCAACGAGGTTGCCGATGATCTCGCTAAGTACGGTTCTGAGTTGCCCTTCATTGGGCCAGAACCTGTACTTGGTCTTCCTCATATTGTAGTGAGAAGGACCGTTAGGGACCTCCTAATGGGGGAGACTTATAATGACTGGCTTGACTCTAATAATCAAAGACAGTCCAAGGAGCTTAACCAGGGTTATCCCTGGTTGAGGGCCAAGGAGCTACTTAGGCTCAGTAGAAAGGAGCTAAGGGTAGCCATTGGCCTGCTGACTGGCCATTGTTGCCTTAAGAGGCATCTCAACATTATTGGCATTACAGATAACCCAGTATGTAGGGGGTGCCATATGGCAGAAGAGAGTCCATCACATATTCTATGTGAATGTGAATACTACTGCGCCAAGAGATTTGAATTCCTTGGGTATCATTTCATCGAGCCGTGGGAACTGGTTAACTTCCCGGTTAAATTGCTGCTGAGATTTATCTCAGCTATTGGTCTCTCTGAGATCTAATGGTCATTGTTTTTTGGCCATGTGCTGGAGCTTCTTACTCCTGCGAATGGGGGGCTTTTTCAGTACAATAGGCCTTGGGCCGCAGTGCTGGTGCCCTTGTGGGCCGCCCCACCCTAAATCTAATCTAATCTAATCTAACTACATGGTTTCCACGCACCTGGAAAGTCAGGGAAAGTCATGGATTTAGACAATGGATTAATTTTGTCATGGAAAGTCTTGATTTTTCAAGTAAAATGAGTAAAAGTCATGGATCCGCTAAACTACCGATTTAAAAAAAAAATGCATTGAATTGTTTAATTCTATTTTTACTTGTCATTTGGCTGAAGTGACTGAGTTTGGTATTTACGTATTATCCTATTGACCCATTGCCAAGTAAAATTGGTTCGCCAAGGAAACTCGAAGCAAGAAAGCTTAACGGGTGGGTAAATGGATATTATTCTGGTTTTTTCTTAAATTGTAGATTAAAATTTTATTAATATAATAACAATTATTTTTTAAATAAAAGTTAGTTAAGATTTTTGCACAAAATATAAGTTTATCTCTAGGGATATTGTATATAAACATTATAGGGTTATATTTGGCTATTATTCGTGGTCACCTGGATAATACCAAAGTACCCTGAATTCAAATTGGAAACATTTGGATTGAAAAATGGCTATAGGATTAAACTTAGGTATGTAGATACAACAATTTATTTTTATGTATGTGAGTTTATTAACACTTATAACGTAAGTTTATAGTTTTTTATGATAAAATTCCTGTCATTTCTCTAAAAGCATATACTTTATTTTTATGTATGTCAGAAGTATTATTCCTATATACTTTAACGAAAGCTTTTTAAAGTCGTGGAAAATGATCTGCTAAATCAGGGAGAGTCATGAAAAGTCATGGATTTGAAAAATTTTATTTTGGCAGATACCCTGTAACTATTAGTCTTTGTATAATAGTTTTTTAAACAAGGGTCAACACAAAATATCTGACATTCTGTACACTGGTGTCTGGTTTCTTTTACTACCACTGGAATCTCTTTTACGGAAGCAAAAAGTACACTGTCTTGTAGAATTTGATTTTTGTTTTGAACATCTGGAAAATGCCATGAGGTTAACCAGAGTGGTGGTGAAGAACTAAGGCTGGGTCATCCTCATGGGGCAGAAATCTCGTCACAATGATTTTTCACAATTATCTTTCTGTATACGCCGAACTCTGGCCAATTGGTTAGGGTGCTAGCCTTCGGTACCAGAGTTCATGGGTTCAAATCCCACTATGGCATGGATGTTCGTAGCCGTTCGGAATTGGCTTTAAGTAGTAGGTTCCGGTCTCATTAGCCCTTGTGTGCAAAACAGTAGACTGTAGTGCTCCAAACCAAAACCAAAAAAAAAATCTGTATATATTACTAATCCACAAGCTGACTATACCATACAAATATAGGGAAACCATGTGACCAATCCCACGAAACCAACAAAACTGCCAATCAAAGCTGAATATTCCCTTTCATTTCTTCCAGGACGAGTAAACCTATGATAAAACAAATCATACTGACAAATTCTGCTTTGCCTTAGTTTTCTCGGGATAATAATTGCAATATATACGAACCCGCGATAACTCCAGATAATCAGGCAAGGAGTTAAAAGAGAAAATTACTTTTATTAAAATAATATGTGTATGAAACTGGCCTGAAATGAGTGTATTATGCCATACCTTGTCTTTTTAATATCAAAAACTACAAAATAGGGCATAAGTGCATTTGATATTGGAACATGCTGTTTGCTATGCTCTAAAATTAAGTAATTATGTATTGCATTATATTTTATATGAATGTGTAAACAAACTAAATCCCCTATATAATAATAGCCTAAGTTATCTGTCCGTCTGTCCTCCAATTTATGAAGCAGTTGGACCTGGAACGAATAGAGGCATCCATTCAAAGCGAATAAAGTTCATCTTCTCCTAAACTATCAATTCGATTCTAAGATAAATTTGTATAAATAGGCTTCATATCACAGCAAAAAATACTGTCATCTTTAAAACGTTCGAAATCCAACCCTTACCCCCTTTTCGAGCGTTTAATGTCATTATTTCGAGCCCTATTTTCCCCAGTTAAGAGCAGGCGATTCAATTTATCCATTTATCACTTAATGAAGAGGTAAAAATAACAATTTTTCTAGCATTGTGACGTCATTCCTTTGAACATCTCATTGAATCATTTCATATTTTAAACTATTTAAATATCGTCTACACTATTTTAGTATCTTTGATCACTGAACTTAGATATGACGTCAATGATTTTCTTTTATATTTGGCTGAAATAATAGATGAGGTACATACGTGATCATTTTAAATTGAATCATCGCTTATTTTTTGTCGCAATGAAACTTTTATCATCGGTATTAACAACCAATTCATTTCATATAAGTCTAGGAGTTTATTTCACGGACTCATAAATATCTAACTTTTAATTTATATATTCGGAAATTAAGAAGTTTGTTCTTTTGTGTGTTTGTTTATTATACATAACCACATAGTTCGACTAAATGAATTCAGTGCGATGCTAAACTGCATTCACAGGATCGGGAGACTCTAGAGGAGTATGACGATAAATAGATCATTGAGAGTGAACCAGATAGTTCTCAGCCAAAAAACAAACCATTTCTTACCTGCCTCATTGGGTACTTAACAGTTCTGGAATATTAAAAATTTTACTAATCCCGTCTTATGATGGGCTATATGATAGTTTTTAAATAGTGCCAGCTAAGTGCATTTGAGTGTGAAGAATTACAGCAACATAAAGTACAATGCCACTCAAATTATCTCAAGTATGCACAGTTTGGCCAGTTTATAGTGCTTGAGTTAACTCGAGCATGCATATTGTTGGGGGTGATATTGAAAATAAAAAAAAAATTCCCCCTTCAGCAGACAGTCCATTTAACTAGAATGGCTAAAAATAATAAGACGAGTGCATCTTTATAAAAAAAAAAAAAACTTCTTTATTGCTACTTGCAATCTTAAAGAAAAAAAAATTCTATTTACAAAAAAAATAAGTTATTTTGTTTATCGTGGCAGACTGCCGATCTACCGCAATCAACAACTGCTGCGGACAACTGCCGTGGCCATGTGCGGCTGATAGTCAACTTCGAGCAGCCTCCTCGGCTACCCGCTTATATCTCAAAAGCACATTCGCAAATCTGCATACACCTGATACCACTCAGGTGTGGCATAACCTTCACAGCAAACTCTGCCATGCCCCCCTAAAACATGCACGTAAATTCTCAATCGCGTAAACATACCACAGTAACCATCGTTTAATTGTTTTATTCGATGGTGGCAAATTAAATATCGTATTAGGTTTAACGCCGTCAGTCAAGTTTTAAACATCGCGGAACTGTAAGAATAAATGGGTAAGTTGACATTTCCCAACACATATTAAGGGGTTAAGTCAAATTTGAGAAGACAAACTCTAGAATCTCTTACAATAGAAAAAGTAAATATCTTACTCAGGGTCAGTGTTGCAACTAGAAAAAATTTTCTGTGAAAGTTGTAAAGGCTAAAGAAGCTACTTACACATTGTTAAATGCCCTTTATAATTTACTACTGTGTGTTATTTTTAATTTGCTTGGTTTTAATTTAGAAACCAATAAATATTAATTATCTATAATTTGTTAGGATTATTTTGTTTTGTTTATTATGTACGTAAATTGCATATGCCTCTAATTTGTGAATAGCATGTTAAATTTTAAAACTGCGCTGTTGCTTCTGACAGGGGTGCCTGAATATGGGCATGTCTGTTGATGTGATATAGGCCCTTAATTTCACCTTAAGTAATATTCAGCAGTTTTATTCCTATGCATGTAGTAAGAAAAGGGTTCTATGGGATAAAGAGTTTAAGAACCACTGGTCTAGGCTGATAAAGGCAGTTATTTTATGTATTTTTATAATGATTTTATGAAAGGGTCCTGATGTATAATTTCTTGCATTTGTGTCAACCTTTTTATTTACACTCATGTGTTCTAAATTAATTCCAGGTCTATTTATTGAGAAAGTATGCTACTCATACGTTACAGCAACTGTTTAGGAGGTTTTATATCTGCAGTTTATCTACTGATACTATAGTGTACAAAGTAAGTGGTGTAAGAGTGGTCATATTATATATTTGTTCTGATATTATTGTATTTGTCTTACTGTACTAAAAATTTTACATAACTGAAATAAAAGTGTAGTGATCAGTATAGTGTTCATTATCATAATACATTTTTGAATATATATATATTGTGGAAATTTTCTAAGGAACCAAGAGAACCAAACTTCCTAAATAAGGAAAACTGATGACCAGCTACCTAATAGTACTGGACCTCTCTGATACGAACGATATTTAAAGGGGAAGCTAGCATAACTTGTGCAGAATGACGAGAAATAAAAAACCAGTATTTGAACTAAACATTTTTTTATCTAAGCTCTAAAAGTTTTTCAAAACAAAGTTTTCAAAATAAACATAATAAATTTAACAATCCCCTATTACCAAAAAAAGGTTCTGATAATATTACAGAAAAACATTTAACCCTAATACCATAATCTATTAGAAACAAAGTCAAAAAAAGGATTTTCTAATCTGATACATAACTAAGAAACAACAATTTAATCTAATACGTCATTTAGAGGAATTTTATCTACAGCCTGAACAATGATAGCGCTGCTACCCTCACAGCTGACCAAATAAAGGGATACCTTGCCTCCTGCTTGTCAGCCTTATATACCCAACAGCAGGTATATCATGCTAATTAATATAATCATGCAGCTTCTTCCCCCACTCAGCCAATCACAAAATGACACAGATCGTAGCTGCCAAGTGAGAGTTGGGACCACATTAGCGTTTGCCGTGCAGACGTCACGAACAAAATAACTGCGAGAGTCAGCTCTCTTAACAAAAACAATCTAACTGGCAATTAAAGTGGCTGTCAAATCTCCTGCTCGGCTGACTTAAATAAATAAACAAACTAATAGAAAAATTGCCAGGATTCACCGAAAGTTACGGAAGGTGCCGATTCAGCTGCAACTTCTAACAAAAACTTCTGACACCTGCAATTGGGATAGGCACACACACATACACACATGTCATGTTTGGATGGTTTGTCCTTGATTAAGCAGTCAGGATACTAGTTTTCTTCCAGATTAATTCTTTAATTTACCTTGATATTCCAAGACATGAGCTCATATGATGTATGCACACGAAGAACGGTGGCGTCAGACACGGTTGACGGCTGGGGAGAGAATGCCTCCTTTTCTAACTGACTGCTCGATACCGAATATGAATCATTCTAACTGACTGCGTAATAGAAAATGTGAACTCTTTACTGAAAATCTAAAATCTTACTTTATAGGGTGTTTTTTTTTGGGGGGGTAGGGGTGGGGTGGTTGTGGCTGACCATTTAGAGTTTGTGAGGGCATGTTTTGGGCGTTCTTGAACCTCTAAATTGGCTATTGCTCCTTTTCGTTTAGTTTTTAGTATAGGCGAACAGATAGCGTGGACCGCTATCTTGTGGAGTGCAGGTGGCGGGCTCCCGAAAGTTATGTGACATTAGAATGTCAAAGAGGATTAGCTCGTTTGATTTTGTGACATCTCTAACGTCAAAGGGGGATTAAAACTGGCTGTTCATGGACCACAGGGGGTTCACATCTGTGTGTTTGCTGGATTTGTCTTGTTTGCTTCACACATTTAAGATCTTTGTAGGGGTTTTCCATTATTACTTTTTGTTTTCGGGCGGGAGCTTATTCTAGATCTGTTATATTACAATATTTCCATGTTACAATATTATTCTCTTTCCTATATTACATAAATATATATATATATATATATATATATATATATATATATATATATATATATATATATATATATATATATATATATAAAATATGAAATTTTAATCCTAAACTAAAAAACTTAATTATGATTGTACTTACAAATAATTTTCTAGCAATTCTATCTCTAAAATTACAACCTTTGTCAAAGATCTTTTGTTTTTCTTTGGATTGTGGTGTAACCTGGGTGACTTTGTATACACCAAAATGAATTCCCACTTACCTCAATTATTCTTATGCTTCTTTTACATTACTTAGTTTTGCTCCTTATACATCATTATGTGATTAATAATAATGTTATGATTGGGTGGTTCACCAACACCCCACATTACTATAAAACCCCTTCTCTACATTTTTAGAGACAGAAACACCATAGGCAACATATCAGAATGATTGCAACATTTTTTTCATATTTTGACTTTTACCCATCATATTCATCATCTTAAAGTGAATGTTATTAATTTACTTTAATTAAAATTGTTCTACATAAATGAAAATAAATAATTCATATTTATGAAAATACCGTTACATATGCGGAAAATCTGTATTTAAATCAGTATACTGATCTGTGTTTGCTCCTATCTGAGAGATATTTAGTTTAAAATAAGTTAATTTTGTATTTTTCTAGCAACAAATTAAATCAAAAAATATTAATGAATGTTTTATTATGCAATGAAGGCATAAAGATTTTACTGATTAAATTTTTCTTGAGATAGGAAAAAATACAATTAACTTTTATTAATTACAATAACTTGTGCCACTAAATGTCTACCAAAAGGTTTTACTGAAGACCATTTTTAAAAGTTGGCAAGTATGAAAATATATTTATAAATTTTTCAGATGGTTAAAATATAATTTTTACGCAGGGGCAGTTAACTTCTACACAACTGTGGAGTTATTTCAAGGATTTGCAAGATCCAGAATTTAAAACGTACTTTGCCATTGTTCATGCTCGTTTCTCAACTAATACATTTCCTACGTGGGAAAGAGCTCATCCTTTGAGGTAAAGATAATTTTCATTGTCTATCTAATACCCATTACATCTCTGTACGGTTTAAAAGAATAAAATATAAATATTTTTCAATGTAAAGATTTTTGATGTAGATCTCATAATGTAAATTGGTTTAAAACAAAAATGATACTTAGTTTTGAAAACTAAATTTTGTAGCGATCAAATGTTATTGGTATACTGCCAGTTTTTATGGATTATCCATAAAATGAATAGTTTTGGTTTTAATTTTACAGACTTACAGATGGAGTGAGAACTTTTAACATTTTTGGTACTGTAAAAATGAAGTTTAAATTTTTGAAAAAAAAAAATGAATTTTTCATGGTAGTAATATTTGAAAATTCGAAAATCTATTTTATATCAGTAGAAATTTATATAACTGATAAAAGACCTATAAGTATGCTTAATATGTTTTAAATGTTAGATTTATATACCGTCGGTAGGCAGAAAATTAAGGTAGTGAAAATTGTTCACTTACCTTTTATTGTAGATTCCGGTTTCGATCTCTGAGAAAACTTTGGAAACTTGTTATAAGCTAATAAGCATGTGATCGTTACCTTGAAACTATTTAAATTATGATATATAAAAACATTTAATTTCGAAATGAAAAAGTTACAAATTTACATCACATAAAAACAGCTACCAGCATGGGACGGAACAAAACTACATCTGAAAAAATAGAGAAGGATTAGATAGTTTACAGATTTGGCGACTAATTGCCGCTCCAGGGGTTGCCACTGAACTTCAACAGTTCTCTTCCAACATTAAAAACATTAAATTCCTCTATGAATTTTCTAAATATAGAATCTGACATCACTGTTCTACAGCTTATATCAGTTTCATCCGAGTTTTGTAAACATGACTTTTTAAAAATTTGGAATATCGAAAAGAATATTAATTTCTATAAAAAAAATTAAAGCTAAGTAAATCATAATTTGATAATATTAACATCTTATTTTATTAATTTTATTAAATAGAAATTAAGTTTGAAATTTAGGTTCATTTTGTGTTTGTAATTTAATTGAAAAAATTGGATAGAATGTTCTGTTATATATAATGAGCACATAAAGATATTTACTTTTGGTATTCACCTCATATGGGTTCTCTTTAATGAAACATGTTAGGATGTTTATTTTAATTGATTTTGAATTATTCTTTCACCTTGAAAATAATAATGTCAAGATTTGTTCTAAAATGATTTTTCTTACCCATTTCAGTCTCTTTAATTCCTTTTTCGGTGCAAATTAATGAATGAAACAAAATGTTGGCCATTTAAAAACATTCTTAGTTAATTTAATTTCACACAAATTAGGATGAATTAGATGCTGCATAGGAATTGCCTCTGAGAAATTGTTTGTCTTTTTAAATTACTTAACGTAATTTAATTTTATTTTCTTAACATAATGGGAGTTAAATGATGCCAAAGGGGGTAAGGCACTGTTCTTCAGTATGAGTCGTTGGGTCAAGTGTTGACATGGATGTTCATAGTTGTTCAGAATCAGCTTTGAGCAATAGGTTTCTGGCTTGTTAGCACTTGTGCAGCAGAACAGTGGTCTGTAGTTCTCCAGGCAAACCAACCAATACACTAACATGATGATGATGATGTGTATCAGTTTGGATTTCTTGTGTCATTGCTGCTATCTCAAGGAGGAGACCTCTTGGCCTATTCTGTGGGATTGCAAGTGTTTCGGAGCTCTCAGATTTGACCACTTTGGTCGGCACCTTCTTGAGCCTTGGAAGCTGTATGATATTTGTTGCATATTAAAAACAGAGGCTATGTAAAGCTATTAGTTTTTATTTACATGTTGCATATGTTAGATTTATACCGTCGGTAGGCAGAACAACAAGGTAGGGAAAATTGTTCACTTACCTTTTATTGTAGATTCCGGTTTCGATCTCTTTGAGAAACTTCGGGAACTTGTTGTGAGCTAATAAGCATGATCGGTGCCGTGAAACTATTTAAATTATGATATATACACGGTTTCCGCGCACCTGGAAAGTCATGGAAAATCATGGATTTAGACAATAGATTATTTTTGTCATGGAAATTCATGATTTTCTAAGTAAAATGAGTAAAAGTCATGGATCCGCTGAGCTACCAATTAAGAAAAACTAAGAAATGCCTCTGCAAGTGAATTTCCTTTCTGTTCGTCAAGGAAACTCAAAACAAGCAAGCTTAATAGGGGGGTAAATGTATAAGTATATTATTCTGGTTTTTTCTTAAATTATAAATTAAATTTTTATTAATATAATAATAATAATTATTTAATAAAAATTAGTTAAGATTTTTCTACAAAATATAAGCTTATCTTTAGGGCTATTATATATAAACGTTATAGGGTTATCGTGTTTGGCTATTATTCTTGGTCACCTCGATAATACCTAAGTACTCTGAATTCAAATTGGAAATTTTTTGATTGCATTCAGAAAATTGCTGTATGATTAAACTTAGGTATGTAGATACAACAATTTATATATATATATATATATATATATATATATATGAGTTTATAAACATTTATAAAGTATTTTTAATCATAAATTTTTGTAATTTCTCTAAAATAATATATTTTATTTGTATGTATATCAGAATTTTTATTCATATGTACTTTAACAAAATATTTTTAAAGTCATGGAAAATAATCTTCTGAAGTCAGGGAAAGTCATGGATTTGAAAAATTTTATTTTGGCGGATACCCTGTATATAAAAAAAACATTTAATTACGAAACGAAAAAGTTACAAAGATACACCACATATAAACGACCACCAGCACGGGACGGAACAAAATTATATCTGAAAAAATAGAGAGAGAAGGATTAGAGAGTTTACAGATTTGGCGATAAATTGCCGCTCCACGGGGTTGCTGCTGAACTTCGACAATTTTTATCCAACAGCAAAAACTATATACTCGAACAATAAAACAGAAATTACACACACACCAGAATGCTCTGATAGCGCCATCTAGCGTTTGTATCCCATCCTCATCGCCAATTCTGTTTTGTATTAAAAACAGAGGCTGTGTAAGGCTATAGCGTTTATTTACATGTTTTAAAAACTACATATACTGGAACAATAGAACAGAAATTTGACACACACACACCCGAATGCTCTGACAGCGCCATCTATCGTATACATTACAATATTCCTATCAGCTGTCTGTTTCAGCCACTTTTCTAGCCACTTTTCTTAGCAGCTCTTTTGGTTGTGTTTTTTGTTTGGGTAGAATATACGTCTGGTTCCAGTGTCAGCTCTTGGGAAACACCCCAGGTACTGACCTAAAGGTAACTTCATTCATTCAGTATATATTATAATGTTATTGTGTATAATAGGAATGGTAGAAGTTAATATCTACAATAGCATTTAGGGAACATACAAGAATGAATGTAGTCTAAACTTTGGTGACTTGATAACAAACGATATGGTTTTGTTTGAAAACATCCAGGCATTGTCTTTTTTATATATAAATTGCAGAAACAATCTAGTGTCTACTTAAATTATTAAATAATAAAATAATCTCCTATATAATAATAGCCTAAGTTATCTGTCTGTTTGTCCTCAAATTTATGAAGCGGTTGGACCTGGGTTGGATATTGACATTCATATTGAATTCTTGATGAGATAGGGCTAGCAAAATTCTAAACAAGTCTTTAAAACGTTCGAAATCCACCCTTCCCCCCCTTTTAGAGCATTTAATGCCCTTATATCAAACCCTATTTTCCTCGGTTAAGAGCAGGGGATTAAGTTATCATAATAATTATTTAAAAACATTTTGTTTCTATCATTATGACATCATTCCTTTAACCATCTCATTTCATCATTTCGTATTTTCAATTTAAATATCATACAAATTATTTTCATACGTTTTATCACTGAACTTTATTACGGAAATAATTTTCTTTTCCATTTGGCTTCAATAATAGATTTGGTACATATGTGATCATTTTAAATTGAATCATTGATTATATTTTGTTGCCGTGAAACTTTTACCACCGGTATTAACAACAAATTCCTTTCATAAAAGTGTATGGGTCTGTTTCACAGACTCATAAATATCTAGTGGTTAAGTTATATCTTTGAGCATTAAGAAATTTGTTCGTTTCTGTTTTTTATATGCAACCACATGGTTTAACTAAATGAATTCAGTTTGATTCTAAAATGCATTCACAGTATTGGGAGACTTTAGAGGAGTAAACAAATTGAAGAATAACAAATGAAGATAAACAAATTATTGAGCGTGTGCCAGATAATTCTCAGCCAAAAAGCAAACCTTTTTTTTACGTACTTCATAGGGTACTTTACAGTTCTGGAAAATTAAAAATTTTACTAATTTTGTCATATGATGGGCTATAGGCTAGTAATGAAATTGTCATTAAATAAACAACATATTTTCAAAAGACTTCGGAGCCAACGCTGACCGATTGGTTAGGGTGCTGATCGTCAGTTCCAGAGTTCGTGGGTTCGAATCCCACTATGGCATGGATGTTCGTAGCTGTTCGGAATCAGCTTTAAGCTGTAGGTCCTGGTCTCATAAGCTCTCGTGTACAAAACTGTAGACCGTAGCGCTCCAAACCAAACCAATTAAAAACTTCGGGAAAGAAATTATACCTATATTTCAACATATTTTCATGAAAAGAATGTTCATGAAAACAAATTATTCAGCTGTTAAGGTAATTTCATTCTAAATGTATATAAACACAATTAAATATAATTAATATAATGATAATGAATATAATTAAATCATACAAGATATTTAATTATATTCTAGTATATTTTACCGAGTATAACTTCAACTGTGCATGCTGTAAAAGGTATAAAAAAAATTGAAGTTTTAGAATAAATTTAAATTATTTTGCATAGGAGTTGAGTGATATTTTATTTTAGATGTGTTCTTTATTTTTAAAGATTTTTGGCTCATAACGGAGAAATCAACACTCTCCAAGGTAATGTGAATGTTATGCAAGCTCGTGAAGGTGTCATGAAGAGTTCTATTTATGGAGACGATTTGAGAAAATTGTATCCTGTTGTGGAACCCGATATGTCCGATTCTGGCAGCCTAGATAACGTTTTGGAGTTTTTAATTCATGCAGGGCATCGTTCCCTTCCAGAGGTAAATACCTTCTCAATTGCTCTATCATGCAATGCATATACAAGTGTTGTTTTACTCTCTCTCTGTCATATATATATATTTTGTGGTGTGTTGCTTAAAATATTTCGGTTTTGGTTTTAAAATTCTATGTGTGCTGTTTTCGTCTTTTGTATTAAAAAATTACTGCACAGTATCAAGAATGCCCTGACTTTTTAAATATTAAGTGCCTCTGAAAAATAAAAACAAATGCACCCAAAAATGTAATAAGTATTATCCTCCCCTTCTTTTATTTATTTATTTTTATGAACCTGGGAAAAATTCTGGAATTCTGAAATGACAAAGCTGCTAAACTTGTTTTTATTTATAAATCATTTAACATTTAACCACTGAACTCAGAAAATAAAAAGTGGGTTGTAAAATTTTCATAAAAAAATAAAAATTGTGATTACTTAGCCCTTAGTTCCACCCTCATCTTTCTAATAATTGTATGGTTGAAGGAGTAAAATTATAAATTAACATGAATCATCCTTTATTTAAATTAGGATATAGATAATTAAAACAAGCATAAAAACCCTCTATTGCAAGTAATTATTTTCTAATAAAATATGAATTATTCTTATATATATATATATATATATATATATATATATATATGTTTTAGTTATATGTAATTTTTATTATATATAAAAAAATTAATTGATTTAGGCATCTAACTTGAACCATTTAATTTGCTTGTATCAAATATTATATTTAAATCAAATCGATATAAACATAATCAAATATTTAAATTTCCCAAAATCCTATTTAAATCAAAAGAATCTGATTTAAATAAAAAAAAAACTGATTTTTTAAAAATTGTGTAAAAGTGACACTGGTCCAGAAAGGATTAAAGGAGTGTTCACCAGCTTTAAATTTGTTTAAAAAAATTTAAATTATTTTTCAATTATCTTTCAAAACTTAATGCTTATTTTCTGTCCATTGGTCACATTTTTGAGCTGTTCCAAGAAAATAGTTTTGCTCGTCCAATAGCTACCATTGGCTGCCTGTGTGGTTTTTGAGCTAATTGAACTCATAAAAGTTCAATTCCTGACTCCTTAAACTCTGAATAATTATAAGTCTCTTGGGAAAAAATTCCTGCGATCATATACTCTTGGGTGGGATAGATTTGAAAGAAATGTGTGTTCTTGAGCATTATTGCCATGTAAAGATGGACAGTTGACCCCTTTCATTTTTATTCTCAACAAATTGGACATCAGGGTTTTTTTTTATTTATTTATTTTTTTATGGCTGTACAACTGCAAACTACTTATGAATTCTATGTGTCCAGTAAGTTCAGGTAATTCAAATAAAAGGGGCTGATTTATCATGTAATCGTTAAGATAATTTTGCCATTTACATATATATATATTCATATATTTGCTTTTGTTATATATGTTTGTGGGTTTCGAACAGAATTGTGATAAACAAATAGTCTTTATCACATGACAGGATTTATTTTTTCGCAAAAATAAAAATAAATTTCATTTTTTTTATATACAAAATGGCAACCCCAAAAATTAAAAACCACTCAATCATACATTCATAAAATTCTGCACTGCAATTAACACTTTGACTGCTCATCCTTCGATTTTTGCGGGCATGTGTTTTTCTTCATTTATTAAGAAGCACATACTGCCTTTTCGCCATTTAACCAGTGGAGACCAATTCTTTTTTAACCAATTCTTTCACATCTGAAAAGGTTTAAAGTAAAAAGTCAGCTGCCCTTTTCTAATAGCTAACAGTCTTGCAGATTTTAATGAAATAAAGCATGGAAGGGGGAGGTGTAGATATTTCAGTTATGTATGGAAGTGTAATTTTTCTTGCATTGAATATAATAGAAAAGTCTAAAACTTTCTTCTTTCCCATGTAACGTCAGGTATAATCAGATAATATAGACATACACACACATATATATATATGTAATCCATTTTTTATATCACTCCTTCACAAGGAGAAAGCTTAACAGCTATAAGTAATGAGAATGCAGTCGGGCTTCATATTTAAGAGAACTCAGAAGTCTAATTTTAAAACTTTATTTCAGAGCAGCAACACCGCACATCTATCCTTCTGTACAACATACAATCAAAAGCCACAGAGTTCACTCTGCTCTGACACAAGTGCACCCAAGAGCACTGACAACAAAAACAGCTTAATAAGCGAATTAAATGCAATATCAGCAAAATGCGAAATCATGTTTTGCCACCAGCTTGAAAACTGCTCTATAGACAGAAAGTTTACAGTTTTATGACAGAAAGGAATGTTAAGTGGAAAATACTCTGTTGATTAAACCATTTAGAGGCTGGTAAAGATATTTAAATGAATTAAAATTGGAGAGAGGAGGCTTTTGAAGAAATATTAAAGTTAAATAATTTTGATATATTACATATATATATATATATATATATATATATATATATATATATCAGAGTCATTTTTAAACCCCTAGAAAGTACTAAAAGTACCCCCTTTAAAGACTGTCCGTCTCTTAAAGGGGACGGCCCCGCCTTTCGAAACAATGGGCAGAAATGCCCTAATTTAAATTTTTTCCACACTTGGTCGACGCGCTGCAAGTGTTTTGACTGCCAAAAGTTACCGCTTCGCCTACCTGGGAGTCACTGAAAAAATTTCACAAAGGACCTTTGTCCGAACGCCGTTCTGAGAACAGTGCTTCTGTCTGGAGAAAAATAAGTCGGGCTTGCAGTAAATGAATGCGAAGAAACAAATAAAAAGACACAAACACCTTTTAGGGTGGAGGAAATATTTATTTCATCAGTTACACGGTTTTCTTCTTCTTTCACAAAACACGAGTAGAGCAGTCTTCTTCAACTGCTTATAATATTGTATTTTATCCACAATTTATTTTTAGTTTAATCATCCAAAAAACTTTAGATGTATATTTTTCAAAATTAGTTTTGTCAAATAAATTTATCTTATTAATTTTTAGGCATTTTTAAAAACTTAATTGTGAAATATTGTATTTCTGGCATTTCTGGAACATGGCTTGTCTGGTTCATAATCATTAAAATAGGTTCCTTATGAAATAGGGTTTATGTCATTATGCCATGTTTCAATTAGGTCCTTATAAAAAGTTACTGTGGTCCTTAGAAAGTCCTTAAAAAATGCTTAATTTTTGTTCTTGAAAAAGAGTGGGAACCCTGTTCTTAATTAATGCTCAATAACCTTTTACTTCATCAGAACATTTCAAAAATTGAAGTTTGTATTATTGTTTATTATAATATTTTAAATTTAAAATGAAAATTATACTGATTTTATGATATGTGCCCGAATTATTGTGTGCACCACAGTGTAATGTAATTTGAAGACTGAACAATAATTAATATTTTAAATAAGTAAAATAATATTTGTAAAGTATGGATCATATTCTTAGCTATGCTATCAAAAGACAGCATAACTAAGAATATAAACATATAAACATAACTAAAAATAAGCATGTTTTTACTAGTAACACTAAACATTTTAGATTTAAATATTCATCATCTGCTGATCTAAATACATGGTTTCCGTGCATTTGGAAAGTCAGGGAAAGTCATGGAAAATCATGGATTTAGACAATGATTAATTTTGTCATGGAGAGTCTTGATTTTTCAAGCAAAATGAGTAAAAGTCATGGAAAGTCATGGATCTGCTAAACTACCGATTAAAAAAAAAATGCATTGAATTGTTTAATTCTATTTTGACTTCTCATCTGGCTGAAGTTACTGAGTTTGGTATTTACGTATTATCCTATTGACCTATTGCCAAGTAAAATTGGTTCGCCAAGGAAACTCGAAGCAAGAAAGCTTAATGGGTGGGTAAATGGATATTATTCTGGTTTTTTCTTAAATTGTATATTAAAGTTTTATTAATATAATAATAATAATTATTTTTTAATAAAAATGAGTTAAGATTTTTGCACAACATATAAGTTTATCTCTAGGGATGTTGTATATAAACGTTATAGGGTTATCATCTTTGGCTATTATTCGTGGTCACCGGGATAATACCAAAGTACCCCGAATTCAAATTGGAAACATTTTGATTGAAAAACGGCTATAGGATTAAACTTAGGTATGTAGATACAACAATTTATTTTTAAGAATGTGAGTTTATTAACACTTATAAAGTAAGTTTAGAGTTTTTTTTATAGAATTCCTGTCATTTCTCTAAAAGCATATATTTTATTTGTATGTACGTCAGAAGTTTTATTCCTATATATTTTAACGAAAGCTTTTTAAAGTCATGAAAAATGATCTGCTAAATCAGGGAAAGTCGAGAAAAGTCATGGATTTGAAAAATAAAAATTTTATTTTGGCAGATACCCTGTAAATAAGAACAAATTTATGTTAAATATTTTTCACTTAATATTTAGTAAAGATGTTTCATATGCTTAATCCTTATCCCAATATCTTCCTTTATTTAATGACAAAAGAATTGCTCCTTTGTAGATATGAGTAACCAGAATTTATTTTTTTTATTTGAAGGCTGTAGTTACAATGGTTCCAGAAGCTTGGCAGAAAGACGATTTAATGCTACAAGGCAAGAAAGAATTGTATCAATGGAGTTCGTGTGTCATGGAACCGTGGGATGGTCCAGGTACTTTTATTTGGACAATATATATATCAATACATTTTAATATATATATATAAATATATGGGAAACATAGCATGGCCTGCTATGCTTTGAAGATGCAACAGAGTTGAAGGGATGTAGTCTTCACCAAAAAAGAATGATTTTTCAGGAGAAGTTTTGTAGCATCTTTATTAACCCTTTCGTGACGGGAAACGCAAACGCTTGCTTTTTGTTAGCAAACTCTAACAGTTATTCTTGCCCTTTTTTTTACAGCCGACATACATCGATTATGACGTAATCGACGGAGCGTTACTTTTCTCTCCCGCTCCCGGTGAAGGTATTCCTCCACGGGAATGTATAAAAAGAGACGGTGAGATGTTTGTGAGGTCTCGCTCGTGTAGCCGATGTTTTTGGCTGATGTTTTTTTTTTTTTCCGGTGCTGGCTCTGCTCTGAGAGATGGTTAAAATATATATCTTTTACATTACCTATGTTTACCAATATTTTTTTAGTTCGAAATAAATATTTTTATTTTATCAAGTCATGAACTCATTATTTTCACTGCTTCACTGTTAGTGTGAATTAGTAATAGAATCGTTGAATTACCAACATCACTTTTCTCTGAGGCCTGCAGTCACTTTCGCGAGTGAGTATCCTGGGACAGAGAGTTTCTTGCTATTAAGCCTAAATTCAGGAAATTAACAAAGTAGCAACGCATTTTTTAATAATGCTGCATAAAGTATTTAAACGGAATGGGATTCATATATGTTTATAGATACTTTATTTACTTAAGCTATTTCTTATTTAAATATATATTTTACACTTTACTTTTTTTTCATTTTTTACTTAGTATTTAATGACTTTTAACATTGCAAAATGGAATACTATGTTATTTAAACTTTTTTTTGTTGGGAAAAATTTTAAAAACAGGGATCTACAAACAATCCTACGTTACAGTCCTTGCACTCGTAGTAACTCATTTGCCGATTTGGAGGATTTTTCCGGAATGTGAAAAATGAACCATCGTCAATTTCTTTGTCAGAAATATCCTCCTCATCATTAGAATCGCTAGATCTATTATGAATATAAAGAACAATCAAAATATATTATAGTGTCACTATTACTAATATCCTAATGTGTTTCAGAATCAGAACCTGAAATATTTTGCGTCATTTCAGCGAAAGGGTTAAGCAACGTACAGAGCAAAAATCCAACAAAGGATGGTCACATAGCCTTATATAACCTTGGGGACGCTACCCGTGTGAGAAAGCAATTTGTTAACTCTGGAAATTAGAAGTGTTGTTAAGTATCAAAATAGGTTGACAAGTTAAGCTCGCCAACAAGAAGGAGGCAAAAGAGTTTAATGCCGAAAGGCCACTAAAAAGATGATGAAATTGTGGATTGGGTGGTTTTTTAGTAGATTGAGTTTAGGATTAAAGTATTAAATTTTTACATTACATATATATATATATATATATATATATATATATATATATGTATATATATATATATATGTATATATATATATATGTATATATATATATATATATATATATATATATATATATATATATATATATATATATATATATATATGAGTGTGTGTTAGTGTCTTGTTATATTAATTACAACAAAGCTTTTACATAGTAATGAAAAAGATTTTCTATCTGTCTCAATAATTTTCCCTGGTAAATGAAAATTTTAATTTTTGCTTTTGTTCTTACATTTAGCATTCAAATTCATAAAATGAATTATATGCAAAATGAATTAATAATTATGCATAATTATTTAAACATTTCTAAATAGATAAAACATTTCTTCAATTTTTAACTTTTATGCTATAGAACAGGGTTTCTTAACCTGTGGTTCATGGACCCCTTGGGGGTACATGGGTCATATTTTGGGGGTCCGCTGACTGCTCCTAATTTTTAAAATGTTTGCATCAATATTTAAAAAAAAAAAAAAAAAACTTTGTCACAGGCAACCTCTGTAAGCCGTCTGTCTGTCATTTCTCAATAGAGACCTCTACAATACGAGGAAAAAAACATTCGCAAACTATATAAAACTTGAAATTTTTAGAAACAAAGTAACCTTTGAATTTTACTTCACTTGGAAATAAAGTGACGTTAAAATCTGTTCTGCAAAGTTCTTGCAAATTTTTAAAACATCTTTGGGAAGAGGGATTTTCCACACTTGTCACAATAAAAACAAAACATCGAAATCGACTGAATATCGAACATGATATGTGCGTTGCTTTGTCGAAAACCATCCCTCAATTCAATCTGTTAATCAAGGAAAAGCAGCAACAGCCTTCACATTCATAATTTTAATTTCTTCAAATTTTTTGTACTATTGAAATAAAAATATTAAAATAATTAAAAAATAAAACATAATTTTTTGTAATAAATGATGTTTAAGCAATTTTTTTTTTCACAGAGGGGTCCATGACATATTTAAAACTTTTAAAGTGGTCCATTGTGCCAAAAAGGTTAAGAAACACTGCTGTAGAATATTTGGCGGTAGAAATATTAAAGTACCTTCATTTACTCTCTTTTAAATTTAATCTAATTTTTTAAACCTGTATTTTAGCTTTGGTCACTTTTTCTGATGGCCGTTATGTGGGAGCTATTCTCGATCGCAATGGTTTACGACCATCTCGTTATTATTTAACAAAAGATGATCAAGTTATAATGGCGAGTGAAATTGGAGTTCTAGATATCCCAAATGAAAATATAAAATTGAAAGTAAGTTTTTGTTTTATTTTTTGAGCTTTAAGGAAAGAAATATCTCAAAATCATTGTAGTTTATAAATTAAAGCTGATATAAATATTTTAATGATTTTTTCATTCTGATCTGGAGTAACTTAGTTATCTGACTCAATGATTTTCAAACACGTTTTTAAAGAACCCTAGGATATTGCAATACACCTCTGGGTGCAGGCCCAGCCCTAACTTTTAGCTGTCATAAGCAAACGAGAGTCATTGTAATGGGTTTTTTGGGGGAGGTATGGGGTAATTTTTCCTTCTTTTCTTTTGTGTGAAAAAATAAATCTTGTCATATGATAAATACCATTATTAGCTATTACAATTCTGTTTGAAATCCCCAAAGATATATATATATATATATATGCCGAACGATGGCCGAATGGTTAGGGTGCTGGCCTTCGGAACCGGAGTTCGTGGGTTCGAATCCCACTATGGCATGGATGTTCGTAGCCGTTCGGAATCGGCTTTAAGCAGTAGGTCCCGGCCTCATTAGCCTGTGTGTTGCAAAAAGTAGACCGTAGCACTCCAAAACCAAACCAAACCAAAACCTCAAAGATATATAATAAAAGCAAATTATACATACAGTGGTGTCAGGTAAAGTCATGGAAAATCATGGATTTAGACAATGGATTCATTTTGTCATGGAAAGTCTTGATTTTTCAAGTAAAATGAGTAAAAGTCATGGAAAGTCAGGGATCCGCTAAACTACCGATTAAATAAAAATGCATTGAATTGTTTAATTCTATTTTTACTTGTCATTTGGCTGAAGTGACTTAGTTTGGTATTTATGTATTATCTTATTGATCCTATTGCCGAGTAAAATTGGTTCGCCAAGGAAACTCGAAGCAAGAAAGCTTAATGGGTGGGTAAATGGATATTATTATTGTTTTTTCTTATTGTAGACTAAAATCTTATTAATAGAATAATAATTTTTTAATAAAAATTAGTTAAGATTTTTGCACAAAATAAAAGTTTATCTCTAGGGATATTGTATATAAACATTATAGGGTTACATTTGGCTATTATTCTTGGTCACCTGCATAATACCAAAGTACCCCGAATTCCAATTGGAAACATTTGGATTGAAAAATGGCTATACGATTAAACTTAGGTATGCAGACAGAACAATTTATTTTTATGTATGTGGGTTTATTAACACTTATAAAATAAGTTTATAGCTTTATGATAAAATTCCTGTCATTTCTCTAAAAGCATATATTTTATTTTTATGTACGTCGGAAGTTTTATTCATATGTACTTTAACGAAAGCTTTTTAAAGTCGTGGAAAATGATCTGCTAAATCAGGGAAAGTCGTGAAAAGTCATGGATGTGAAAAATTTTATTTTGGCAGATACCCTGTTAAGACATCTATTTCAGTGGTCCCAATTTTTTTGTGATATACAAGGTGCATCCAGAAAGTAAGTTTGACAATGTTTTCATCTTTAAAGTAGACATAATTAGATGTGTCCATTGTGCGTGCATAACAAATCTGACATATTAACCATATACCAACTTTACAAGTCTCGATTTGTGCCAGTAGCGGGATAGCAGTGGTCCGAAAGGGAAACTCTGATTCCTTCTCCTGCCGCTTGCAAGGTTCGGTCAGTGATCCTGAATGTACAAAGCATTGCACTAATTGAAATTTATCGTCAGCTCTGTCAAGTTTATGAGCCGAAATGGACACCCAAACACAAAATTCAAAGCTTAGGAGCAACACTGACACTTCTGATACAAATCACAATGATGGCGACAAGTTCCTCGACAGGATCGTAATGGGCAACGAGACTTGCATTTCACACTTTACATCAGAAACCAAGCAGCAGTCAATGTATTGGCATCATAGTGGATCTTTGGTCGGGACCCAATTCAAACAGATGCTTTCAGTACAGAAAGGGACGTGCAGAGTTACCAACGATTCCGGATTCTGCGGAATTATTCCGCATTCTAGCTAATGATTACGGAATTACGGATGTTGCTGCAAAAATTACGGAAAAATAGAAAATTTTGTTATCAAAAGAATTTTAATAAGGAACAGTTACCTTCTAGAAAAAAATGTACAATGTTGGCCCTAAACCAAAATACTGAGATTTCTTAATAAAATTATTTTGGGAAAATTCACTTTGCTTCTTTTAAATAATTTCTGCTGTACGGTTATTTTGTGTATATGAACTATGTTTGTCTACAAATTTGCATTTTTATGGTAAGTCTGCATTTCTTCTATCAGGAAGTGTGTCCAGTTTAAATTTCTATTTTTATGAAAATGCTTTCAAATTGTGATATTTTTGTAAAAATTTGTTTACTAAAACACTTTTGAACATAGATTTTTTGTTAAGGGTCCATTTTTTTTTTCATATTGATTTTTTCGGATGAGTCCAAAAGTGGACTCAGTTTTTTCTTTGAACAGACCCCTGTATATGTATTACTAAGTTTCGTGAAGGTTAAGATTGAAAATTATTTGCTAAGTTTTAAATTCTTAATTTTGAAAATTATATATTTTTCATCTGGTGCTCTGTAAATTGCTTAAAATTTTTATTTATATTTTTCGTGTTTTTTTTTTTTTAATATTTTTTTTATGAGATGGTGAAAAGTACTGGGGAGAGGGGGGGTAGGTAGGTTTATCAATGCTGATTCCTGATTCCATTGGTTGGGAACCCTGGACGTGCAAGGTGTTCTGGGATGGGAAGGCTGGTTCCGTTCACAGGCGGCAGAGTTCTACAACAGAGGGATACAAAAGTGGATCCCACAATATGACAAGTGTCTCCATTCTGGTGGTGGCTACATTAAAAAATAGCTGAAACATGGCTGTACTTGTTGACAAGAAATATGTCCGTGAAAATGTGAGTTTTTCTTCTTTTAAATAGGGAAACTTACTTTTTGGATGTGCCTTGTATTAATACTTCTAAATTTTCCTGTGTTTAGGTGCTGTTTTGCACCTAAACATTATCCTGCTTAAGGAGATTGTTCCTCTAAATCACCCCTTCAACTTTATAGTGAGACTTCAGTTTTGAATCAACAGAATTAGGATTCTCTGTCCCCATGAAATAGGAATTGTAAAAGGAGAAATCAGGGCTTCGAACTGTAATTTTTTCATTCTGGTTGAAGTAAAAAAAAATATTGTTTCAACTCCGTTTTTTGTTTTGCAAAAATGATATTTTTGGGGGTTTTGGTTCAGTTCTAAATGAATAATTTTATCTGCACTAAAAATATACCGTAATTTCATGGACTATCTGTGTTTAGAAAGCAAATTTCTTCAGCTGCGGACTATCTGCTGGTTGTTCATGTTGGCATTTTCAGAATTTTAAGCATAAAATAGCCCGTTTAGCTGCCAACTTAATTTTCTTAAAATCACTTATTATCAGTTGGTTTATTTTTAATTTCCCTCCAATCCCGAGAAACACCCCCTTCCAACTATTGACTTAATAGTCACAGCCAATCGGGGAATTTAGCGGCTGTAGCATACTTGGCTCCAGAGTAAGCGTTATGCAAATTAATAAGTATG
The DNA here is from genome assembly GCA_032207245.1 of Pardosa pseudoannulata. Lineage (NCBI taxonomy): Eukaryota > Metazoa > Arthropoda > Arachnida > Araneae > Lycosidae > Pardosa > Pardosa pseudoannulata. The sequence goes on from CM063497.1 coordinate 7,952,699, forward strand.
TATGTATATATATATATAGAGAGAGAGAGAGCATCGAGAGATGTGTTGGTATATATGTGTTATGTTTATCAGGTTGTTTTCCCCTCCTCCTCTAGTGAGAGTTAATTTCTGTTTAGCTTAGTTTAGGACATGTTAGAATTGTAATTTAAGTGTTTATGCATTGTTCTTTTGTTATGACAATAAAATTGTTATTGTTTACTGATTTATCGTGTCTTACTGCACACTAATCCAAAAGAATAGGCCAGTAAGCTTATCAATGGTTTCTCAAATCATCAAAATTGAAAGAATGGGGTTAAAAAAAAACATGTTATGCGAACAGACGATGATCAAATGTAAACAAAACTGCGACTCAAAAGATGCCAAGAAAAGATCATATCAGTAATAACCCATAAAGCAGAACGAATCAGTAGTAGCCAGTAGCGCAATCTTAAATTGTGTCCTGGAATACGGGAACATATAGATAGTCACTATTGACAGCTCCGATTGACAACATCAAGTGGATGGGTTCTAGATCGAAGGTTGATGATTATTTCACCACGAGGATCACTTGTAACAGAGTGTTTTGTTTTCAAAGTTTTGATTTGCGGTCATATTGGTCATTCATTATGCCTTTAAAACATCGTTGCAGTTTGGTTGCTGATTTCAAGCTGAAATTCATTCAGAAGGTAGACGAGACAGTAGTAAGAATTGGGCGCAAGCAAAAGGAAACATTAAAAATAGAAGAAGAAAGCGATCCAATCGTCATGGAAAAATAAGATCATCCTGCATCAGAGGACAATTGACATAGCTGGGTTTTCAAACAGAGAAATGTATGCCGTGCTCTTTCTTTCGTCAAAATTCGTCTCCGAGGCTATGACAGAAGAAAGGATTTCAAATTTTAAAATGTGGAATTAATGGAGTCTAATCCAGACTTTTTGGCACTTTACTGTACTTCGATTTTTATTCTTAAAATGATTCAATATTGTCATACTAAAATACATATTTTTGGACATATAGTTTGTGAATTATCTACTGCTGCAGACTATCTGATGATTTCTGAAATTTTTTAAATAAAAAATTGTGTTTACAGCATGGTGTGGACTATATGTGAGAAATTACATTAATCCTGTCCTAAACAAAAATTGTAATGTTTTAAAATTTAGAAGATTTTATTCTTTCTTAAATTACACTCTATGCAAATTGAAAGAATTAACCAGCATGTACTATATGAGCAATGACATTGTTATCTGTTATCAAAATTGCATTTGACAAATGAACATTCATCTGAATTAAATCTGCCTTGGACCCTTCACACCCTTGGATTAAAGACATAAAACTATTAAATGAAATTAAACTATTTTTATTTAAAAAATTTAAAAACGAAGGTAACATATTTTCATGTATGAAATACAAAAAAGAGTAAGAAATGGGAGCAATATTAGACAAATATTTGCATATGTCCAGAAATTCTCGAGTTTTGTTAGCTATGTTACTTAAGTTTCATGCACCTTATCTGCGGTACACTCAAATCAATCTATATACAAGGAAATTGTTAGCAGAGGTTTTATTCTGAAAAAATTAAGTGAAATTTCCATGAGCTTTTGGGGGCAAATATACTAGAAATTTGGTTAGTTATAATAAACTTAAAATATTTCTTTTTATATTTGTGCAATTTTTTTCCATTTAAGGTATATATTAAATTGTTCATTGATATATTTAGGGGCGTTTGAGACCTGGACGAATGATATTAGTAGATGTCGAGAAACATACCTTTGCTCGAGATGATGAAGTAAAATTAGGAATTGCGGATAAAAGGCCTTTAGCAGAGTGGCTGAAAGAATTGGTATACAAAATGATTTTTATGTTTTCTTATGTTTTCAATTTTCAATTTTTATGTTAAAAATTTTAAATTGATTTAGAGAGTAATATGTCTTTAATTCTGAAAAAATATTTTATTTTCTAAATTTATTTCATGTGTTTATCTACATGTCTAGATATCTACTAGCATAAAAATAATTGCTATTTATTTAGAAAAAAGCTTCATAGTTCTACAGCTTTTATTTAATTCAGCCATTTATATATTTTATTCATACGTATCTATGTTATATATTTTCTATATATTTAACTATTTCATGCACCTTTTTTATAGTAGGTTAGACAATAACTAAATTTTAATATTCTGATATATTGTTCAAAAATATCAATGTGCTCTAATTCATATCACTTTATTATTTGTAAATGAAATTGTTCTCTGTAAAATAATAGAAATGTGAATATATCTCTCTATATTGCTCTCTCTCTCATATATATATATATATATATATATATATATATATATATATATATATATCGTTGTCTATTTCCAACACTCTCTTTTTCTCTATATATATATATAGCTCTCTATTCCAACTCTATCTCTTTATCACACTCTATCTCTCACTATTGTTCTCTCTCTCTCTCTCTCTCTCTCTATATATATATATATATATATATATATATATATATATATATTTATATATATGTATATATATAGAGAGAGCTCTCTATTCCAACTCTATATCTCTCTATATATCACTTTCTCTATCTATATCGCTCTATCTCTGTCTCCCTCTCTCTCTCTCTTTATATATATATATATATATATATATATGGCTCTATTTGAACTCTATCTCTCTCTATCGCACTCTCTATCGCACTCTATATCTCTCTATTGCTCTCTCTCTCTCTCTCTCTATATATATATATATATATATATATATATATAAATATATCTTTATTGCTCTCTCTCTCTCTATATATATATATATATTCCAACTCTCTCTCTCTATCAACTCTATCTCTATCACTCCCTATCGATCTCTCACACTCTCTCTCACTCTCACTCTCTCTCTCTCTCTATATATATATATATATTCCAACTCTCTCTCTATCGCTCTATCTCTCTCTCTCTCTCTCTCTCTCTCTATATATATATATATATATATATATATATATCTGTGTGTGGGTGTAAAAATAATGGCAAATCTTTTTTCTGAAAATCTGATCTAAAATGTGTATTATTTTAAACTTTAACACTAAACCAATTAATTAAATGGAACAAGGAAATGCATATGAGGTAATAGCTATATTGTATGAAAAAACGTACTTGTATCCTTTGAAGAAATTTTAGACAATTAAACGGTTCCAAGGTTCCATCTTGTTTATTTACAGTTGGAAAATAGGTTGATATAAATAAGTTGTGTTGTTATTAATCAGAATACAAATGAAATCATATTTTTACTACATATAATTTTAATAGGATAAAAAGATTATTTGTTAAGCTGTTTGTGGTGTCAAGCTAGAATAATTTAGCATATAAAGTGGGTTTTTTTTTTTTTTTTTTTTTACTAACCCTTAGTGCTATGATACAGAGCTGCCCGACATTTGTTCCGTCACTCCGTAGGCTCCACTGTGGAGCCCAATGCTTTTAGTATGATTAGGCTTAAGATGTTAAGGAGTCATTGGCTTTGGCAATTGTTGTCTGTAGTTTAAACGTTCTCAGTCTCGCTACTGTTATGATTGAAACATTATTGTACCGATTTTATGGTTAGCAACATGGACAAAAATAATTATCGGGATGAGAATAGAGTTGAGTGATAGTGAAGATGTGTTTGATTTTTCATTGTTAGAAGATATTGTGGAAGACAATGTTTATTAAAATTCTGACACTTCAGGTAGTGGTTCCGAAATTATACAGCCAAAGAGACGATGAATGGTAGTTATTGAAAGTGAAAGTGAAGAATTGCCAGAAAACTTAAATGAATGGCATGATGTCACGGACGAATTAAATATTCTGGATAGAATACATTTTAGTGTATTGTCACCATAAGGGACCTCCTAATGGGGGAGACTTATAAGGCCTGGCTTGATTCTAGTAATCAAACTGCCGACTCACACATGCACATCTCTTGCTTGGTGAGGCACCTCCACAGTGTGCGTATTGTAAGACTACTTATACAGTCGCACATATCTTAACTTCTTGTATATATTTTAAATCTCTGTACATAAAATTCTTTGGAAATTCATCACCTAATCTTAATTCAATCATTGGAAAAATCCCACATCCAGGCTTATTCCCTTTTCTTCGCTGTGCTGGCTTGTATTTTGAAATCTGATTTTTAATGTTCATTTTGTAATATTTAATTCTTAATTGTTAATTTTTTTTTCAATCTTAAATTAATTTTCAATCATTGTAAATTAATAAATTTCATTGTTGTTTTGTTCTTTTTTCAATTTCTCATAATCTGTTTCACATTTTTAAAAAAATTAATATTTAATCAAACTTTGCTGATTATTGTGTTGTTTTGTTTGTCTTTCTAAATTTTTTTGATTTGTTTTTGTTTTTAAATGTTTCCTTTGGTTTTTGGCATCTTTCATTTTTCTGGTTCATCAAAATTTTTCCAAAATTGTGTTGTTCTTTTGAGTTTTTCATCTTGTTTGGCGCAGTTTGTCCCTTGAGGAATTAGCGCCACTAAATTTCAAACAACCAACCAACCTAGTAATCAAAGACAGGCCAAGGAGCTTAACCAGGGTTATCTCTGGATGAGGGCTAAGGAGCTACTTAAGCTCAGTAGAAAAGAGCTAAGGGTGGCCGTTGTTGCCTTAAGAGGCACCTCAACATTATTGGCATTGCAGACAGCCCAGTATGTAGGGGATGCCATATGGCAGAGGAGAATTCTTCACATGTTTTGTGTGAATGCGACTACTACTGCACCAAGAGATTTGAATTCCTCGGGTATCACTTCATCGAGCCGTGGGAGTTGATTAACTTCCCGCTAAATTGCTGCTGAAATTTATCTCAGCTATTCGTCTCTCTGAGATCTAATGGTTAATGTTTCTTAACCTTGTGCTGGAGCTCCTTGTTCCAGTGAATGGGGTTTTTTTCAGTACAATAGGCCTTGGGCCGCAGTGCTGGTGCCCCACCCTAAATCTAAATCTAAATCTAGTGTATTGTCAAAGGTCGTTAGACCACAAATTTCTACAAATATTGTGCAGCTGACACAATATTTCAAATATTTTTATATATTTCACAATATTTTTCACAAACGAACTGGTAAATGAAATTATAAAAGAAACCAACAGTTAAGCAGAAAATGTTCTAAAGAATAAATAAAATATCTAGTAATTCTATTTGGCAAATGTGGCGTGAGGGGGAAGAGGATGAGTTTTGGTCAATATGGGTACTGTGACACTTGCCCAAGTCAACCCAGAATGTACATAGGAGATTGTTTCCAAAAATATTGCACCATGATGAATTACAAAATTAAAAATTGACTTTTCATTTACAAGAAGATGCTTATGTATAAAATGAATAAAATTGAAAACATTCACAAGCACGTGTAATACTTCTCACTTAAAATAAGACTCCTTCTTCACACTCGTTCCACTTCAAAAATGTGCTGAAGATGCTATTAGGCAGTGGTACAAAAAAGGTTTGGAACACTAAGGGTTAAACCCCGGAATGACAAATAAATATTTTGTTTATTTAATGCAATTTTTAAAACAAAAGTAATAAAAAAGGGGAAATAAAAAATTTGTATTAAACTGTGAAAAAAAAAGAATTAAATAACTCATGGAAAAATATAATTTGCAGCAGAAAATCAAGCAGTTAGGAAACACTACTCTCAATTGCTTCTAATATGTCCAACTCATTTAGGTTTTCAAAATTAATAAAAAAAATTTGTCTAACAAATATCTAACAATCTTGCTTTCTTTAAAACCTGGACTTTAGCTTAACTCTCTTTTTTATTTTTATTATTAATATATGTACATTGTTATCGTGCTGAGCAGTTGCGATGTTTCTATTTTGGTCGTCAGTCACACTCTAGTCATTTTGGATATGACTTTGCATGGGTCCCGTGCAATGAAACAGGTATGAAGACAAAATAACCACAGGCGTAGATGATTAAAACTTAATAACGGTTGATTTATTTAACAAAAGGAAACATTTAAAGAAAATTTAAAGTGTATGCAGATGCGACCTTTGATCCGGAGAGGAGATCACTCTAGATCAACCTCCTTTCTTTGGCCGAAAATCCTTCCTGCTTCCTTATTTTCCAAACAGGAAACATCGGTTTTAGAGGAGATTGACTCTCTCCTCTTTGACCCTTGTCCTTAGGGTAGCTGAAGTGCCCTTGGTGTCTGGCCAACTCGATGAAAGCAAAATTCCTTTTTTCTGTCGGTGCATTGACAAACAAAACGCTTGACACCTCTGTACGTCAAGAAAACCATTATGGGGACAATACTGTCATTTTCAATTGTTAAAATGAACAAAAGTTTGCTTGACCACAGACGCAACTCTTACATACATAATTAAAAATTCTGTTAAGAGGATGAAATACTATTTGAAACAGTATATCAGATGGCAAAGTTGGCAGGTAGGGTAATATTTTTGAAGCTTGTATTGAGAGCTTCTTGTCCTGCAAGTTACAATTAAAAATAAGCAAAAAATATTATACGTGAAAATGAATGTAAAAGGTTATAAACATTAAAATGTCTTTGTAATGAATTTGAAGTGGAATCAGTATTTGTTTGCCTCTCATTTCTTGTGACTTTCAAAAAATGAATATTAATAAAATAGATAATTATTTAGAAAATATTAAAGTAAAAATTGAATTAAGATTAAAAGTCTGAAAAGGTACAGCTCGGCTGTGTGTTAAGATGCATAGTGTGTGGATAAGTAAATAGCAAACTATATATCTTACTAGAAACAGAGCCTGATTTATGGCGGGGTATTCGAGGCACTGGTCTGGGGCCCCCACTCTATGAGGGCACCAAATTTTAAAAAAAATACAGTTTTTTTATACACCTTATAATTTGCTCATGTGTTCCGGCATACTGTCAGAAGACATGAATTTTGTTTTGTTAATGACAAACTGGAGTGTGTATGTTGTGGGTGGGCTTCAAAAGTCAGTCAATTAAATTTATTCCACAATTTTAAGCCAAAAGCATAAGCTTTTATTTGGTTAAAAATACTTTGAAGCAATGTTAACATTTTAAATGTGTATATTATTCAAAAGACTGAAATATCAACCCTATCGGTGACACCCATTTACAAATTCATCTCTTCAGAGAGCTAAAAAATTCTTAACTACTTTCTTTTCCTCTTGAAGTGGTTAACAAATCAGAGAAAATATATTTAAAAAAAAAAATAGATATCAGATGGTTATCTGATTTTTTTTTTTTTTTTTTTTTTTTTTTTTTTTTTTTTTTTTTTTTTTTTTAAAGATTTAAGAATGAATAGAAAGTTTTAAAATTGGTAATTTAAGAATAAAAGTATTTAATTTTTGGAATTTTGTAAAACAAAGTCTGATATGATGGTTACTTAAAATGATCATTTTTACTAATTTAAACTAGTAATTTTTGCTTTAAAAAATGTTACGGGTACTCTGAGTTTGACTCAATATCACAGTTTTATCGTTAAAGTCAGATACTGTACTTAGATGGCACAGACATCTGTCATATGTGTGAAGTTCATTTCGTGGAATTCTAGAATTTAAAAAAAATTTGCTTCATTTTATTAGATACATAAAATGTTTAGATTATGGTATACCTGTCAAGAGTATTTAAACTGATGTAGTAGCTTATAAAATAAAATCACTCTCGAGTTCGAGAAAGGTAAGATGTGTGGGGGCCCCTATATGAGGCTTTGGGCCAGGGCCCCAAGGGGTATCAATCGGGCCCTGACTAGACTTCATGAAGTCAAATCTCAAATTTCTGGTCACTCTCCCACTCCTTGTACATCGAAGAGAAAAATTCTGGCTTCTCTAACTGATCATTTATAGCTTTTAATGAAAATTACCTTGAATTATTTAGTTTGTAAAAATTTGCACATTTTAATAAGTGCTTCTGAATTTACATGAAATTTACTTGTTTATATTTTGTAGCTGCAATATGTCCGTTTATGTCTTTTTAGATCACTCTGGAAAAACTGAAGGCATTTGCTACTTTAGATGCAAATAAAACCGTGGACTGCGAGCAAAGTGTCATGAATGATCGCCGTTTAGCTCTTTTTGGTTATACGGTTGAAACTATTACTCTCCTTCTGTTGCCCATGATACAGACAGGGTATGTATGTAATATAATAAAATTATTACACCTGAAGTATCTATCTAAAATTCTCTTTTTACTGCTAAATAATGTATGTAATTAATGTATTAGGATTCTTTTTATTCTTTCATACCTAATATCCCAGTCATAAAATGTCAGATTTAAAGGAGTGTCTGCTGACTTAAATCCTTTTTACTTGTCTCCCAAAACTAATGCTAGAATAAATGGCTAATGAGACCGGGACCTACTGCTTAAAGCCGATTCCGGACTGCTACTAACATCCATGCTACAGTGGGATTCGAACCCACGAACACTGGTATCGAAGGTCAGCACCCTAACCATTCGGCCAGCGTTCGGCCAATTGGGTGTTTGAAATAATAATGTACAATTTTTAATTAATGTATTAGGATGCGTTACATATATTTTTATATATGATTATTTTAATGAAATTGGTGAATCCTGTTAGTGTTATTTTGAGCAGCTAAAAGACAGAAAAGAATACTTCTAAGTTTTAAATGTATCGGGATTTTATTTGTCTATATTAACACATTGTGTGCGGGTCCATTTCACAGCAGAATTATACCAGGAATGGCCATTTTACATGTAAATCTATATATTCAGTTAAATCTCAATAGATCAAAAAGTATTTAATTTTACATCAGTTGCATCGACTGATGTAAAAACTCGTTTTTATTTGTCTCAAATTTTTCCAGAATCTATGTAGTAGACAAGAACATTCGGCTTCGTTTTCCTCTATATACCATAATTTTTGTACCCACAAACAAACCATGTTGTTACACTAACCCGTACTAGTACATGACCTGCACTTAAGTATCCATCATCAGAAAACGTTCTAGTATGTGTGCCACATACAGTGTGTTAAAATTTATATCTAAAACTAATTTCATAAAAGAACAGAAAGAAATCGTGAATGACAAGGAATAAAAATGGAATTTCTAAATGGTTTTCTTCTGGACACTTTGAATAAGATATTTAAAATATGTGTAATTGTAGTGTGATATGTGTACATGTTTATATTTTATCATCCTTAATCTGAGAGCAGTTCCTTGTCTATTGCAGGAAAGAAGCTCTTGGATCTATGGGCAATGACGCTCCACTGGCTTGCCTGTCACTTTACCAACCTTTATTATACGATTATTTTAAACAACTGTTTGCACAGGTCACGAATCCACCAATTGATCCTTTCCGAGAAGATATTGTTATATCATTGGTGAATATAAGTATTTCTCTTAAGTTAATTAATTATATTTAAGTGCATACATTGTTAAAAGAGTTATTTTATAATACAACTGATGCTATTTTCAAGTAGATAATTTAAGATCCTCCTAACCTTACAGCCCTCGCATCTCTGCAAATTTTACGATAATTTTGGACTTTGTGGCAGCTTGTTAGTAAAATTTTGTCATGCATGCAATTGTGGACAGGCTTGCAATTTTGTCACTTTTTTCACAATTGATCACTTTTAGTCACTTTTTTAAGTAAACAGTCACTTTTTTCATGGTGTATCACAGCAAAAGTCTGTTGTTGAAAAAAGAAAATCTGAATTAATAACAAACTATTTTAATAAAAGACCAAAAATGGGATGCTCTATTCTCATTTTTCTTATTAAAATGTAATAAGTCGTAGGGTTTCCAGACTTGAGTGATTTTAAAAAGTGGTAAAGAAGTTCCCGAAATGTACGTTTGTACTGAAATGTACATTTAATACATTAAAGTAATTTACGTCCAAGCACACATTTCTCCTTTTCTTTTTCTTCACAATTTTTGTTTCGATACTCTAATCTAGCTATGTACCTATTTCAAAACATCATTAATATATGCAGAAAATTGGGATTATAAAGTGAATGTATTGTATGTATTCAAATCTTTAATTTATAGATTTTCTTAAAATATAAAGCAATGTTGAATTGTGGTAAACGAAATTTTTAACCTTTTTTGTACTTGACGCTAAAATCGTGTCTTGCATGAATCATTTGATTTAGAGTTAAAATAAACAGAAAAATCTTAATAATAGCATCTGTCATCAAGAGGAGAAAAAAAAGTCTTTTTTTTTTCCGATGTTTAGTGTTTTTTTAATCTGTATTATTTGTCACTTTTCTCGCCTTTTTGAAAGTACCTCAGCAGTTGCAAGCCTGTTGTGGGTAAAAATTTGGAAAAATATATATATATATATATATATTTTAAATAATTAACGCATGATATTTTAATGTGTGTAAAGTTGTATTGATAATTTTTATATTGGATTTTGTAGCACAACCAGTCGATTTTTCCCTTATACTTCAAGAATTATCTGACAAAGAAATAAAAACGATAGAAATATTTAATCTGAGGGCGATAAAAATTTGAATGAAAAAGATATAGAAATAAGTGAGAGACATGCCAACTACTCTAGAGTTGTTCTGGAAAATGAAAGAAATTAATAACTCTGTAAAATCTTCCAGATTGCTAAAAAAAATAACAATTAAAAGATCACAATATGCTGAATATGTAATTCTTTTTACACAGTAATACTGCATGTGTGAGCATATTCAGTACCATGTGGTGAAACCAAACTGAATTAAGGTCAATTTTAGTTAAACTCTAGAATCCCCGATGATAAAGAAATGAAAATATTTTAATCAGGGTCAATGTTGCTACAAGAAACACTTATCTGAAAAATAAGTTGTTAAAGAATATATAAGAAAATATTTAAGAAAAGTGTTTTAGAATTTTATTACATACATATGTGTGTATGTAACTGATAAAAATATTCTTAACCAACAACAGGGGATAAATAGTTAATATATTTTGATTACCAAGTCTTGCTTATTTTTGAATAATAGTGTTATATAAAGAGTATTTATTGTAATTGAAACTTGATGTCCATTTTTGTTTCTATATAAATAAATTAAGAGAAAATTAAAAAAATAAATGTGCACTACAAACATTTTAAAGGGATTTTGTTATGCAACTTACTTTTGATGTCTCATATTTTGATTGGAAAATATTTTTTGACAGATATTTGTGCCTTATGTTTCATCTAACATTTTATATTCTCATTTTAAATACAAAATTAAAAATTGAAATTTAACATCCCTTGTCTTCTTCAAGGTTAATGTAACTTCCATGTAAAAAAAACACCATCTTGATGTTGCATAATTTAATCAATTAATACACACACACACACACACATATATATATATATATACACACGCATATATATCCACATATACACACGCATATATATCCACATATACATATACACACATATATATACATACATATATATAAACATACACCCACACATATATACACACATATATATATAAATATATATATATACACACACACACACACATATATATATATATACACACACACACATATATACACACACACACACATATATATACACACACACACACACATATATATATATACACTCACATATATATACACACTCACATATATATATATATATATACATATATATACATATATATATATATATATATACATACATATATATATATACACACATATATATATATACACACACACATATATATATACATATATATATATATATATATATATATATATACACACACATATATATACACACACACATATATATATATACTCACATATATATATACACACACATATATATATATGCACACACATATATATACACACACACATATATATTTATATATATATATACACACACATATATATACACACACATATATATACACACATATATACACACACACATATATATATATACACATATACACACACACACACACACACACATATATATATATATATATATATATACACACATATATATATATATATACATACACACACTCACACATTTTATATATATATATATATACATATATATATATATATATAAGTACTGAATTTTGTAATGTGGATAACTTTTTTGTTTGTAGTCCTGCCCTATTGGACCCTCCTTTAATATTCTTGAGCCAAGTGCTGAACAGTGCCACAGGTTATGGCTTGAACAACCTATTCTGTCTCTGGAAGATGTGGAAATTATAAAAGCAACAAAATATAAAGATTGGAAGGTGAGATCACAACCTACTACGTTATTCTCATTTTAGATTTATCTTATTTTAGATATGAATGACATAGTATCAAGCTATTGAGATATATCAACTTATGCACACATCATTGGTTCTTGGGAGCAAGCAGTGAATATCAATATATTTGATATATCCCAATAGGTACAAGCCAATAGTAGATGCAGACACATAACACTGTTATTCCAGATTTATTCAACTGCACTATAAGAATGTAAGTATGGGGATATATTGGGATATAACATTACCCCTATCTGATGTTTGTACCAAAGTGGGATTTATTATAAGTGGGGTGATTAAAGAAGGTAATTATTTGCTTAAAATTTATTTAAAAGTATTAAATTCGAATTGCAAACAGGTTCCACTAGCCTTCAAATAATATGACTAGCACAACACCCACGTTGGGAGTTCAATGCTGTACAGCAACGGAATAAAATCATCTTTTTGTTTTGTCTTGTTTTTCACAACCTTGGACTGACTGCTTTAGGCCAAGTACAAAAAATTTTACATAAAAGGGAAAAAAATAAGGTGAGTTTAAATGTATAAACTCAAAATGCACTGTGACGTAGTAAGCGAGCCGAGACAAACTTCTGGATTTTTCTGGGTTTTATTCCTACACTCACAGCTTTGTACATTTTAGATCAGTATTTACATTTATATACAAGAGGCATTATTAATATAAGCATCCAAAAAAAAAAAACTCCGTTCAGCTAGACACGAGCATACCTCAAGAAAATCAAACATTCTCGAACTTCGAACTGTCCATGAATAACCTCCTCGTACAAAGCCAATCCCATACCCCTAGCCTCTCTCTAGTTAGGCGTGTAACTTCACCTCCACTCCGAAGGGGGGGGGGAATAAGGATTTCTCCACATTTCGGAGAGGTTAAGTATAATGCGAAAGACGCACCCAACATTCCTGAGGAGAGAGTTAGTTTTTGGCAGGAAAATATAGAATATTTTACAGCACACATACACACAAAAAATCATTAAGCTACTTGACCAGTATAATTAAGTACTTCTGTTTACAAGTTTAAAATGTCAAAAATTAGATACATATATATATATCTATTGTGTATTTAACCACTGGTTAAGCCCACACCAAGCACAAGTATTCCTAATACTACTAAAGACAAAGACATGAGACTCTTCACAAGTAGAATTTCTGGCTTCTATTTGTATCAAGTATGTGGGTACAAAATTACATAAAGTGAACATCAACCATATAGAGTAATTGAGAGAAATGTTGATTTATATTGATACATACAAAATATTCAGGATGTGTTTTGACAATCCACGATATGGCATGTAAAGTTAAAGCAGTATTGTTGGCAGGGTATATATTGGCAGAGTAGAATTTTAAATATTATCTCAATATTTGAAGAATATCAGTATTGGACAATATATTCAATATATTTGACAATGTATAAATAATCCAGCCTTACTAGTATCTAAATAAGCACATAGATAAATAAGTGAAAATACTATGGATTTGATGTCAGATTAAGAGAAAATCCTAAAAGGAATCTGATTAGGCCATAAATTTCAGTATTGTTATCAGGGGCAGACTAAGAACTAGGCAGCCTAGGTACGTGCCTAGGGCCTAAAAATTAAGTTTTTTATTTTTATTTAACAGAAAAACATGATATTCATAAATATTGCTGAAACGTATCCAAATGATGGCTAATTGTTGATTGATAAAGTTGACAAGTGTAGACAAATATTCCCGTGTTTATGCATCCACGCCTACAAGTGTCGATGTGTGTCAATATGATTGAGCCCCACGCTTAGCCTTTACTATGCACATCAGTAAGTAAAGGCTCTCGCCTTTATTGAAGGTATTTTGCCTGTATCCATGTGGTCATTTATTCAGGAAAATAATATTATTGCAACATTCCCTAATTTCAACATAATTCTGAGGATTTCTTTAACCCTTCCAATAAGCAATGCAAGCGGTGAAAGATCATTCTTAGTCATGGCCGGAATAAAACATTTTTTAAGATCCACATTAGGCCAACAAAAATGAAATAGTTTATCATTACTTTATATAGGAAAAGAGTTATTAAATTAACTCTATTAATTATGGCAAACTAATGAACGAGTTTGCAGGATTAAAAGTGAGAAAAAATGGCAATATTACTAATCAATCTGGGTTTGTTTGTTTTAATAAATTGTGTTTATTTAATTTTTGTACATATATATTTTTTCTTATTTTTTCTTGGAATCTGATAATTAAATAGAACTCCATACTATATGTTTTATAACCAAACTACCAAATACAAAGTATGTGTCACGACTGAAAAATAGGCCCGGAATCACAATGTTTGCCTAGGGCTTGTTTTAGCCTTAGTCTGCCACTGTTGTTGTTGCTGTTGTTGTTTCTCATGCCACTTGGATAAACCAAGCATGATTGAACCGGCTGGCTACTCAATTTAAGGTGAAGGAGTGAGCCTTTCGTTTTAATGAGAATCGTTAAGGTGAAAGAACGGCTTTGTTCAAATGGGTTCTCGTCATTTTGAAGCAGGGGCCAGGCAGAAGACCCATAGACTTGGCCTGCCACCCCCCAGAAGTGTGGATTGAGAGAACAGGATGGACATTGTGACCAGGAACATATTTTACATGCCCCAGTCACCTATAATGAACACAGCAATTTCAGTATTAAAAGAAAAATATTTAAACCTTATTTTTCCTCTATAATTGATACGGTGCAATTTACTGTGCCTCCCAATGTGGTTGACAGCACCCTCTATTCATGCAATTAAAATAATTGCACTTTAATGGTTGACAAAGTATGAAAAACAAATTGGTTTAAATCATGATTTGTGTTATAAATCAACTGTTTTCTGTGAGTTTTCATTACTTTTTTTTTTTTATCTTAGACAAAAGTAATTGACATAATATATCCTGTAAAAGACGGAACAGATGGCCTTATAAAAGCTATTGAAAGAATCTGCTTTGAATGTGCTTTGGCAGTCAAAGAAAAGTTCAGCATGATCGTCTTGTCTGACAGAAATGCTGGGAGAGATTTTGTTCCTGTCAGGTAACATATTTCTATATTTTATTGATTAAAAAAGATCTTTTAAAACTATTTTGTACCTGAAATTTTGTATGTTTTGGTCAAATATTGTAAGAATTTTAATTATGTTACTCAGATAATACAAACAGGCTTTCAATTCCATCACTTTTCTCACCTTTAGTCACTTTTTTTTACAATTGACCACTTTCAGTCACTTTTTTAAGTAAACAGTCACTTTTAGTCACTTTTTTCATGGTGTATCACAGCAAAAGTCTGTTGTTGAAAAAAGAAAATCTGAATTAATAACAAAATATTTTAATAAAAGACCAAAAATGGGATGCTCTAATCTTATTTTTCTTATTAAAATGTAATTAGTCATATGGTTTCCAGAATTGAGTGATTTTAAAAAGTCGTAAAGAAGTTCCCGAAATCTACATTTGTACTGAAATGTACATTTAATACATTAAAGTAATTTACGTCAAAGCACACATTTCTCTTTTTCTTTTTCATCACAATTTTTGTTTAGATACTCTAATCTAGCTATGTACACATTTCGAAACATCATTAATATATGCAGAAAATTGTGGTTATAAAATTAATGCATTGTATGTATTCAAATCTAATTTATAGATTTTATTGAATAAAAAGCAATGTTGAGTTGTGTTCGACAAAATTTGGAACCTTTTTGTATTTGACGCTAAAATCATGTCTTGCATGAATCATTTGATTTAGGATTAAAATAAATAGAAAAATTTTAATAATAGGATCTGTAATCAAGAGAAGAAAAAAATTGCTTTTTTTTTTTTCAATGTTTAGGCACTTTTTAGTCACCTATTCTGTATTATTTGTCATTTTCTCACCTTTTTAAAAGTACCTCAGCAGTTTGCAAGCCTTCTATTGCATAAAACAACTCAATTGATCTCTGTATCATAAGTGTAACAAGCTATGATCAAACAGATCATCGTTAAGCCGCTGGGTATGTCTGTAAATTAGAAGCAGCTTCTGAACTGTTGGGATGCATCACTAACATTCCATTAAAGAATTTTGAGGCACCTGTTTTTCTTGTTTATTTGCCAGACACAAACATTTTTTCTCATTACTTTAGGGACATACTGTGTATTTGAAATAGATTGTTTGATTTGAAAGTATAGAAAATAAATCTCACGTGAAACTAGTGAAAATGAACCTGAATATCCAATAGTATACTAAATTTTTGTCAACAAATATCTGTGGCTTGGTAGTGGCAAATGCTACGAGGCACATCCAGAAAGTAAGTTTCCCTATTTAAAAGAAAAAAAAAGATGTCACACTTTCAGGGACATATTTATTGGCAACAAGTACAGGAATGTTTCAGCTATTTTTCAACATAGCCACCACCAGAATTGAGATACTTATCGTACTGTGGGATCCACTATTGTATACCTCTGTTGTAAAACTCTGCCTCCTGCGAATGGAAGAAGCCTTCCTGTCCCAGAATGTCCTACACATCTCTTTCTGTACTGACAGCGTCTGTTTAAATTGGGTCCTGACAAAAGATCCACTATGATGCCAATGCATTGACTGCTGCTCGCTTTCCGGGGTAACGTGCGAAATCCGAGTCTCATTGCCTGTGATAATTTTCTTGAGGAACTCGTCACCATCATTGTGATATTGTATCAGAAATGTCAGTGCTGCTTCTAAGCATTGAATTTTGTGTTCGGGTGATAATTTCGGTTCATAGACTTGACAACGCTGACGATGAATTTCAATCAGCGCAATGCTTTGTGCATTCCAGATTACCGGCCAAACCTTGCAGGCGGCAGGAGAAGGAATGAGTGTTTCCATTTCATACCACTGCTATCCTGTTACTGGCACAAATCGGAACTTGTCCAGCTGGTCAAGGCTGTAGGCAGGAGGAGGAATTTGGGGGACTGGTCCCCCCCATAAAAAATTTTGGAAGACCATTTTGAAGATAGACAATGTCCCACGTTTGTGTGCGTGTGTGCTATCAGCCTAGCTGTTCATGAAAATATACAGTTGTTCTCTTTAAAAAAAGCCGCTCAGACCATAAAAGTCTTCCTGGGTCGCTGGCCGGAAATAGAGCACTATATTCTGGAAATACAGTGCTTCCCTTTTCATCAATTGAAGTATCATTCACAAATAAAGATGTCTTTCTACCTTGGTCTCCCTCCGAAAATAATTTCTCGCTTTGGCCATGCAGCTGGCGTATGATTAATATGTCATAGATCTGTTATTCACGCACAATTGACACGGCAAATTACGTTTGCTTTAAAAGGGAAAACATTGGGAAACTTACTTTCTGGATGCCCTCGCATTGGACATAATAATAAAGATGAGTTGATATTGTCAGTGAAATATGTCTTTTTGTTTTCTGAAACAAATATATTATACAGTGCTCTTCTAGCATTGGGAGCAGTTCACCATCACCTTATAAACGAAAGGCTACGCATGAAAGTGGGCCTCATTGTAGAAACGGCAGAAGCTCGAGAAGTGCACCACATGTGTGTTCTGCTAGGATATGGTGCCGATGCCATTTGTCCATACCTTGTCTATGAAATTGCATTCAGACTCAACCAGGAAGATTTGGTTAATCCGAAGATGAAAGAAGACAATATTATCTCTAACTACATAAAAGCTCTTAATGCTGGAATCTCTAAGGTAGGATTATATTTCAATTCTCCTGTGTATATATTCATTTATATTTATTTACCCTGATTTCCTGCCTATAATCCACGAATTATACATTAAAAAATTTTAAATTTTCTTCTAATGTGTATTATATGCCGCCACGTATTATCTACTGTTAAAAATTATTTTTAGAATAAAATTTACACATATCTTTCCTAAAGAAAAACAGATGGCAGCACCTGCTTATATTTACAGCATTTTTTTCTTTTATCAAGATAAAAATCCTTTTCAGTCGAGGACACAGCGGTTTGGATAAAAGTTCCTGATTAAATTAATATTTCCCACTTTGTATATTTATTTCTATCAAGAAATTACACTTATATAATATGAAATGGCAGCACTTTTCTGTGTTCTCCATTTGATTTTTCACTTACAGCTCACCAGATGCTTGACACCTCTAATTGTCAGTGTGTCAAAAGGACCATTACTGGTACAATACTGCCGTTTTTCAATTGTTCGGCATTTTGAAATGTTCGGTGTCTTACAATGAACAAAAGTTTGCTTTCTCTTCTTGATCCCCGACAGAGACGGACACGATGCTTACATATGTTTAAAGTGGTTTTATTGGCATTTAAATTTACTACATTTTGGTCTCAGGGCTGATAAGGTCAATTTGTACTTACCATATATTTCCGCTTATAAGACGATACTCAAACCCTAAAAATGACCCCCCTCCCCAAAATCTGAGGTTGTCTTATACGACAGGTACAAAAAAAAAATGTTGATTGCAGAACACCATTATAAAATGAATCAAGTCGCTCACCCATGTTTTTAAAATCCTCCCATTCATCATGTGAGAGCTCAAGTCCATTCTCACTTTCATTGTTGAGTTCATCCTATGGGTCCCATTCTGTACCTAATGAGTCGAATTCTGCATCGTCATCAGAATCCCATAATATATCGTCCTCACTGCCATCCATAGCATTAGAAATCATTGTTGCCACTTTCACTTTTTCCATGATTGGATGACAAAAGTACACATGTCAAGTGATGTGGCCCCCATAGCTCCACCTTTTGTATAGGACTTTTCGTTCCATTCATTCCATTGTTCACGCATGCTGTCTTTGAATGGTTTGTTAATTGAGAGGTGACATGTAAAAAACCTGGAATTTTGAAGAGGTGGGAATAATTCCGTGAATTTTAGGGACTAAACCCAGAATTTGGGGAACTTTGGGAAGAAACCATTTTAACAATTTAACATAACATTTAAACTATTTTAACCATTTTAACATTTATTTTTTCAACAGTGGCTGTTTAAGAACTAGCATATTATTTCTCAGAGATCTTTTTTATTTACTTATATATATATATATATATATATATATATACAAGAAATAATAGCTATGAGTATTTAAATGATTTTATAGTAGTACTTATGTCATTAATGACCCTGTAAGTCTTATCAAATACATAACTGGTTGCTTCCATTTTAATTGATAATATAATAATTATATACGTTATTTTTTATCATTATTTATTATGTAAATTGCTTTATGCTAAACATCTTTAAATTTAAAATAACAGTTTATTATTTTTTTGTAAAGCATATATCATTTAAAGGTGTCATCAAGCGACACTGTTGCATTTTGTGTTCAATTCCTACACACACACATTATATATATAGATGTTATCCAAGAAAAATAATAATTGATGGGTTTTGTGACGCTACAGATTATTGCCTATTATTTATGTAATAATGAATATATTTGATAATTCTCAAATGAAAAAATATATTCCCACTTTCAGGCTAAACAGGATACCTTGCCAGATATTGTTACTTAATCCCAATTATTCAATTTTTTTTTCATAGCATATATTAGTTAAGTTTTGTGATAATATCCACTTTTGAGGTCTACAACAAAGACAGAAAAAAAGGGTGGTTTTCATTGTGTCATAGGAATTGGCGACTTCAAAATTCCCATGTTTTGGAAATTTTCAAAATTCCCTTCCTAAAAAACCTGGGTTTAACCTGAGTTTTTTCCACTACTCACAACTCTAACTGAGAGATCTAAAGGTTGTAGCACTGAAGTTAAACCACTCTGCATGACTGCAATGTAGGTATTTTTCCGTCCTAAGGGATTTTTGGTGTTGCAAGGTGCTAAAAAATAAAATTTGTTAGTTCTGTTTATCTACACATTACAATGTTATTGAGAATTTTGGGGGTCGCCTTATAGGGCAGATATATGCTAAAATTATAAAAATTGGCTGAAAATTTATACCTTGTCTTATCTGAAGGTCACCTTATACGTGGAAATATACTGTATGTACTTTTGATAATTTCATAAGATTTTTTAAGTTAGTTTTATTTTTGCTGCAAGTTTCATTCTAAAATATCATTAGACTGTAATAACTTTTCATTACTTTATAAATAATTACATTTTATAATAGTTATTTAATATTTTATCTGTCAGAAAATTTATAGAAATAAAATAATTTTTTTTTTCATAAAGATCATGTGCTTTATGTACGGCTTATTTAAAATCGGATTGTGCTCTACAGGTTATGGCAAAAATGGGGATATCTGCTCTTCAGTGTTACAAAGGAGCCCAGATATTTGAAGCACTCGGTCTCAGTGGGGAAATAATTGAAAAGTGTTTTAAGGTATGTATCTGTTGCTTTAAAGGTGCATTTTGAAATATTTAAAAACTCATTTTTACTGACAACATTTTATAAAATATCAATGAACATCATACACCATGATATAACCAGTGAAGACTTGCAAACCCCCAAAAATCTAGAACACTGTAATAATTTTCTATGTTGATTGATTGATACGACTTTATATCATATTAAGGAAAATGTTTTATAAAAGAAAGCCAAATTATATAATACTTAATTTCTATATATGGCTAAAATTCTTTTCATTCTTTGTGTTACTGTGTGGAATTATTGAAATCATTAATAAGAAATCCAAGTGTTTCTTATTTAAAATATCAATCGCTGTTCTTTTTTGTCCAATCAGATGACACTGGGTATCATACTTGTCCTTCAAATATTGTCATAGGAATTTCTTGTTGCAGACTGCAAAATTCTAATTGCAATCTGATAACTTGGGCACTATTAACCATTATTTGATAGAACTTAATAAAAAATTTCACTGATCTCAAAATCAGGTGCAAACAGAATAGAATGTTTTTGCTTTTGAAAATCTAGCAATTTGTACATTTGCCCCAGAAAATATTCCAAAAATTGAGTATTGTGTGGTTGAATCCAGACTGTTGGCAGGTCTGCTAGTTCTTAAATAAATAAATTTTTAAAAAATTAGCATAGAGAAGTACCATTTGTTGGTTACATTAAATTTGTGTGTAGTAGAACATGTAGAACAGACTCTTAAAAATGAGGAAGCTAGATTTAAACAGACATAAATAATTGTATGCATCACCTCCACCTTTTTGTCCAATTATAATAAGTACCGTAATTTCACATGTATAGTTTTGCACCATCGTATAGTCCGCATGCACAATTTTTTATTTAAAAAATTTCATAAATCATCAGATAGTCCGCAGACTATAGGTGAAAAAAAAATATGTATTTTAGTATGACAATATTAAATCATTATAAGAATAAAAAATAAGTACAGTAAAGTCCTAAAAAGTCTGGATTAGACTCCATTAATTCTACCTTTTAAAATTTGAAATCATTTAATCTGCTATAGCCTCAGAGACGAATTTTAACAGAAGAAATAGAACGGCCTACATTTCTCTGGTCCAGAACCCAGCTATGGAAATAGTCTTCTAATGCAGGCCACTGTATTTTTACATGATAATTGGATCGCTTTCTTCTCATATTTATAATGTTTCCCTTTGCTTGCGCCAATTTTTTACGTTTTCTCGTCGATCTCAGTGTCGAATTTCTGAATTACTTTCCACTTGAAATCAGCAGTAAATCTGCAATGATTTAAAGAGATGATGAATGATCAATATTTCTAAAAACAAAATAATCTGTTACAAGTTATCCTCGTGGTGAAACACTCACTGCAGCATTTGGCAATTTAAAATAAAGGTTACATGACAGTGTTAGTCATACAAAAAGTGGCTAACAGGCTTGTCTATCAAGCAAAAACTTAACCTACAGATAAGAGCATAAAAGCTGCAGTGCTTAGTAATCACATGCTTACAAATGGCTGTTAAATTTTTTGCATATAGCATTTGGTTAACAATCATGGTCAAATACACTATAGAGCCAAAACATTATGACCACCTGTCAATAACGAGTTGCCCCACCTTTGGCATGCAACACAGCTTTAACCCGCCTTGGCATGGATGCCCTAAGTCCTTGGTAGATGGCTGGAGACAGATTGTATCAGATGTTGAAGCAATGGTGACGCAAATCCAAAATATTGTGAATGGGTGGTCTTGGAACTCTGAGCTGTCGTCCCATGACATCTCAAATGGGTTCTATGGGATGGAGATCCAGCCACAACATTAACTGGAATTCAGCATCCTGTTCCGGGAACCACTTCCAACAGAATTTTAACCTTGTGTCCTGTTGGAATATTCCATTTCCAGCTGAATAAACAGAGTCCATGTAAGGGTGCAACTGGTCCGCAAAGATGTTCAAATACCCTGTAGCATTCATGGTCTACTCTGCCATAACCACGGGTCCCAGAGACGCCGAAGAGAACGTCCCCCAAAGCATAATACCGCCACCACCGGCCTGTGTGTGATCTACTGTACATTGAGGGAGCAACTGTTCGCCTAAAAGACGGCGTATCCTGACACGGCTATCAGCTTTATGAAGGACAAACCTTGATTCATCTCATTAGGCAACTCTCTCCCACTGATCCATGGACCAGTCGCAATGCTTCCGGGCCCAGCATAGGTGCAGTTGGCGATAAAGCTTGATCAGCAAAGGCACACAAGTGGGACGTTTGCTGCGTAGCCCCATACCCAACAGTGTGCTCCGATACTATTCTACTTGGCCCTTGTATTGCATTCGGTTGTTGGCCTAGCCATTGTCTGGCTCCGGTTTGGCTTCACCATGCTAGACCTTTTTCTTTGATAGTTTGTAGATGTCCAACACCATGTCGTCTACTGCTGGTTTCACTGTCATTCATCCACTTTGCATAAGTACTAACAACTGTAGATTGCGAACAACCCACGAGTCATGCAGTTTCGGAAATACTTGTTCCGAGCCATTTATAATCTGCCCTCTGTCAAAATCACTTAGATCTACCGCCTTTCCTGTCACACACAAAGTAAGTGAAAGAATGTTTCTTCAGACACTTCAGCAGCAACTAAATACCACTTCCATGTCACCCAGGTGAGTTCATTGCAAAATGTAGGGGTGGTCCATAATGTTTTGGCTCTTGATTGTATATTCGTGATTAAATTTAACACATCAGATGAATTGTATAACATGAATGATTTGCAATGAATGACGTCATAAGATGTTAGAGAGAAGAATTTCAAATTTTTATTCCCCAACAAGTATTGCATAGCTCGTGTTTGCATAAAGTTAAAAAAAAATAGCATTATAATAATAATAATAATAAACTCTTCTATATGAATTTATTATTTAATATTTGTTTTCAGAATACTGCCTCTAGGATTGGCGGTGTCAATTTTAATATCCTTGCAAAAGAAGCTCTGGAAAGACACAGGCTTGCTTTTGTGAAGCGAAACGGAGATGCTCATATTTTAAGAAACCCTGGATTTTATCATTGGAGAAGTGGAGGGGAAGCTCATGTGAATGATCCATCAAGCATTGCAAATTTACAGGTATGCCAAATTTATGTAAAATCAAGAACTGAAATCATGTAGAGGAGGGTTCCCCAAGAGTAGCACACTAAAGAAACACAACCCTAAGTCAGTGGCTAAAGCAAATCTTAGCAGAGGAAGGCTCAACATGGTGGCAACCAAGGTACTCAAACCAAAGTGCCAAGAAATAAAAATCACAATCACACAGGGTTGGCATGGTTTAAATCAGTTGATTTTTTTTTTAAATCAGTGATTTAAATAATTTTTTGTTTTACATCTTTTAAAACCTCTATTCCAATGACAGGAGAATTGGGAATCAGTCAGCACAGGAATACCATATTAAGAAAATAAGTGTCAATAGATAGCATGTGCTTTCCAACAATGGAGGGTTTGTTATCAGAAAGTATGGAGTAGGGGTAAGTACAATGCTTGATTATGACTGGTGGAAATCATTTTATGTAATGGGAGGTAGAGTATTACAGAACTTGAAATCCAGTTTGTCTACCCAATAACAACAGCCGTAGCTTCGTCTGCCATAATGGAAAGACAGTTTCCTTCTTTTGGTATTGTTCATTCTAGCCTTCGTAACCAGTTAGGAGTGGATAAAGCATCCAAGCAAGTGTTTTTATTGAAACCATTAAATCCATACTTCAGTGCTTAAAAAATATTGAAATAATGAGGATTTGTGTTTTTTTTTTAAATAGTTTACATTATAAGAATATTTAATTTGTTCTTTAACTTTACATCTTATTGAGTTTGCACTATCCAATTACAAAATAATGGAATGTATTTAGATTAAAATTTATAGATTTAATTTTAGGTAATCAGTGTGTAGAATATACTAGATAGATGAGATGTTACTTCTTATAACAAACTATTCCGTCTATATTGCAAAAAACATAAAAATAACAATTAAGAGTAGTATTCAGAAAAAAAAAATCAAAGAAATCCGATGGAAATAAAAAAAATTGATTTAAATCAAATAAATCTGATTTTTTAATATTTTTTTTTTTTTTCAAAGAAATCATGATTTTTTTTTCCAACTCTGTAATCCCATGACGTATGGTAAGCAGTCTCTTGCTCAAGACAATGGTACCAGAGTTTGCTTGTTCGAATCCCACTGATGGCATTGATGTTCATATCTGTTCGTAATCAGCTCTTTATGTAGTAGGGTCCCAGTTTCATCAGCCCTTGTTAGTAAAACAGTAGACTGTTGCACTCCAAACCAAACTAAACCCCAAGACGACAAAAGGAATCAGGTTTGGTTTATGTTAGGGGGGGATATTAAAAATTTAAAATAATTTTCCCTTTGTCCATTTAACTAGAATGGCTTAAAAAAGTTAAATTCATATAAATTGAAGACTAAGTCTTCATAAAAATACAGTCTTTTTATTGCTACTTGCAATCTTAAGAAAAATACTATTTACGGCACATAAATTAAGTTTCAGTTATTTTGCACCGCGTAATTTCAAAAACTCGTACTGTCAGAAAAATAAATTGGGTTTTTCACAAATTCGGCTTTTTTAGAATTTGGCATAGCTCAAACTAGTCAAGCACCTGGTACCTGTCGTGGCTGACTGTCGTCTGCAGATCTACCACGATCATCAATTTATTTTTATGTATGTGAGTTTATTAACACTTATAAAGTAAGTTTATAGTTTTTTTATGATAAAATTCCTGTCATTTCTCTAAAAGCATATATTTTATTTGTATGTACGTCAGAAGTTTTATTCATATATACTTTAACGAAAGCTTTTTAAAGTCCTGGAAAATGATCTGCTAAATCAGGGAAAGTCATGAAAAGTCATGGATTTGAAACATTTTATTTTGGCAGATACCCTGTATAAGGTTTTGGGTTCAGAGTTCAAGCTGGCCATAAATTGAGCCCTGGGGCAGGGTGGTAACGTCTTCAAAGTTCTCAAATGATACCTCTTGAGGTGGCAGGCAAAGCTTGAGGTTGTTCTGTTTGGTCTTGTAACATCAGCTTTTTCTTTCCTCCCTCCTTTTTCTTTCCCTGAATTTCTGAAAAGTAAAAACGAAGTGAAGTGAGTGGATGGATGTTGGCTAAAAAGAGAATGAACAAGTTTTAGGAAGAAATGATGAGTTGATTCATTTCTTTTGAGTAGATTTAAAGGTTTTTTACATGTACATTGTGTTGTAACGTCGTAACATACATACACCTCTGTGTTTGTGGGGCTTTAGTAAAAACAATTGTTAAAGTCCTAGACTTTATTGTCTTGACTCTCCACAATATATACATGATATAAAGCAATATCGTTTGGGAGAGAGAAATAACTTTCTCTATTATCAAGTGCCCGACAACCAACTGCCTTCTTATTGAAGGACCCCTCGCAAAAAGAGGGGGGGAGAAAAAGGGCTGAGAGCAAGGGAGTGGTCAGTGGACCGGACTCCTCAAAGATGCCGGCATTCCATGCAGATGTATGCAGGGACATAAAAATCCAAAAACCTTCTGGGTCTGGAACTCCTGCCTTTTCAGGGGAATAAATTCCCACGGGGCCTGAGAATGACTTACCCTCTCTGGTTCTCTTGTGACCAGTTGCCACAGTGTGTAGCAATGTAAGTAAAAATGTGGATGTCCTGACGTTGAATGTCTGACTAGTGCTTTCTACACATGGACACCTCGATGACGCTACAGTCTAAATTACGAGGACCCACTTTGTTTGTTTTTGTTGTCCTTGGGTGTTTATAGGGTGTTTCCTTAATAAAATGGTAAACAAATTCTTCAGCATTTTATAAGCAAATGTTGCTTAATAGGCAAGTGCCCCAGTGTCTTTTCCCCTTATTACGAGAAAATGGGTAATGTGGCAGCACTATTTCCTACTGATGCCAAATTATCAATTTTTGACTGGAAGAGTTTCATTAACATCGTAAGAAAAAGCAGATAAAGCTTGGAAAAGAAACTATATTTCCCTAATTTGTTCTAGAAAAATTTAATTAATTTTTAATATTTTGTTGATTAAAATGATTTGTATATTAACTCTTAAAAGGTCTGTTATAAAAATTAAATAATACATATTAAATATAGTTTTGTTTGAGTGTGATATTGTCTTTTTTCTAGAATGCTGTCAAACTGAATTCCAGTAAATCTTACGATAGCTTTGTCGACAGTACTATGACGAGCATTAAAGAATGCACTCTTAGAGGACAACTGGAACTGCGATTCCATTCGAAGCCAATA
The DNA here is from genome assembly GCA_032207245.1 of Pardosa pseudoannulata. Lineage (NCBI taxonomy): Eukaryota > Metazoa > Arthropoda > Arachnida > Araneae > Lycosidae > Pardosa > Pardosa pseudoannulata. The sequence continues at coordinate 7,979,484 of CM063497.1, forward strand.
TCACTGGATGAAATTGAACCAGCTTCTGAAATAGTCAAGAGATTTGTCACAGGTTAGAAACCTTCTCTTTTTGTTTTCGTTTTTTTAATTTTGAGTAAATTTCAAAGTAGTAGAATCTTTGATGATTACTACAGTATACTCTGCTTAATGGGATCGCAGTTCATGCTATCCATCGCTTATTGTTATCGACATCACTAGGTCTCGATTTTCTCTATTCATTTGTTAAAGTTAAAATGATTGCTTTATGAGATCGTGACATTGGTTAATGTTATCCGTTTTCGAACCTCATTTTAACTGGCAGAGGAATATTCACAATGTATTCAGAAGATACCCATTCTTTTTATTTTAAATTTCTGAGAATTTTCCCTCTTCCACCTAGGGAAAGGGAGAAGGGAGTGAGCATTTAACTGCTCCTGTAATTTTTCAGAAATAGGCACACCCTACTAATAGTCAATGGTTGTCAGATAAGCAGGAGGCAACCCATTCTTACTGAACTAAGAAGCATATTCACATTTTATGCCTTGTTCGCTTGCAGCTTGTCGGTAGGGAATCCAGAATGTGAAATGATTGAACATTAAAACAAGAGAAAATTTAAAACGTTATGACAGGTTACCAGAAGTGAGTCAGCGCAGTGCTACAGAGCAGTTCAACATTTCTCAGTCTCTATTGTTCAAAATTTTGAAAAATCGTGATGAATTTTCTAGAAGAGATAAACAAAATGAAAATATGGAATGCAAACGTAATAGAGCTGGTAAAGATGAGCAAGTTGAAAAGGCTCTAAGACTTTGGTTTGAAAATGTTCGAGAATGTGATGGTCTAGTCAGCCACCCCTTATGAAACAAAAAGTTTAGCTGCTCAAATGGTATTGAAGGCAGGGGGTAAATTTATCTAATTGTTGTTTATTGTTATCAAAATCCTGGTGTTCCAAACGAATCCCATGAAGCGGAGTGCACTGTAGTATCTATAGAAACTGGTCAGAAGTTGACGACAAATTTAGCATCACTTTCGGTTCATGACTATAAATAGAGAAGGCTTCAACAAGCTGGCTTTGAAAGCTGGAACAATTTATTCATTACTACAAAACGGCAGTTATGTCGGAACGACTGACTATGCCATACTGATTTAGAATTTTGTTGTCATATAAGGATATGGCATTTTGTAAAAATAAAAAGTCATTCCTTTCTCAATTTTTTTATTTTCTTGGTTATTCATAAAAGTTATTCCCTACTTTAGTTTACATTCGTCTGGTAAAAACTCAGCGTAATTTAAATACAAAATCCAACATTTACCAGGTACCTGGTAAAAACTTGGAATGTCATTAATAGAGCGTATCTATGTATCCATGCTAAACTATAAATAGATGAATGTATTTTGTGTATGAGTAATCATTTTTTATAAGATTCTAAAACTTTACTGCACTAAAAAGAACCCCTCCCCCCCCCAAACAAAAAAAAAATTCTGTCTACCTTGCTAAAAATTTTGTTGATAGTGATAAAAATTCAGTACCTGTATGTCGATACAGGGCCTGATTAAAACACGGGCCAACTGAACCCCCTGAAATTTGGTACTTAATTATTAAATTTTAAATAATTTAACAAAATTTGAAAATGTTTTTTGTTAATTCTTTAAGTAATATTTCATGAAACCTTATTCGGAAATTAAAAGTTTAAACTTTTAGTATTTATTTATAAATAGCTCATAGCATACATAAAGAAATTTATTATGGTTTGCAGTTATTAAAGGAACATAATGCTGGAATAACAGTTTATTACATTCAATATTTATAATATGAATCATAAAGAAAATAACTTACAAAATATTAAAGGAAAAAAAAAGCACTTATTTTATATATTATATAATATGAATTAGTAATAAATTAAAAATTTCATGAAACAAAAAAGCAAAAACGTTAGCTGTTCAAATGGGGAAAAAATATTTTGTTGCAACAATTGTTTTGGTTCCAGTGATGGAAGACACGCAAAAAATATTGTTTACAAGAGAATTTTTGAAAATTTAGTAAGTGCGAATTAAAGGGGGGTACATTTATCTAGTTTTGTATATCATTTATTGTTATCAATTGGTTATTGGTATCAAAATCACGTTGTCCAAAATTAATCCCATTAGGCAGAGTCCACTGTAGTTACCCACCTACTAATATATGTCTAGTTTCAGTGGCATGCGGTAGGTGTTCATGCAGGGTGTGCAGAGAGCAACAACAACAATAATAATAAAACCATAAAAATGTACATTAAATACTTCTTTAACGTTTATTATTCATGTGTATACAAAGTCCATACGTCTATCCACTTTACTAATAGAATAATGAAAAACTTATATTTCCACGAAGAACTTATATTTTCAGCAAACGTAGCACCACACGGCACCTGCCGCTGCGGTGCCTCATCCGGGTGCTCATTGGTGCTGAGAAACCAAACGTCTATTCCACGTGCAGAGGATTTTGCTGCACGCTGGCACAATAGACCAAACTGTTTCTCGTTCGGTCAGTGGATTAAATTATATTTATTGTTTTTAATATTTGGAAATCCAATATTCTGTGAAAAACATCTTCCCAATTTTTAAAACAAAATCAGGGGTACGGTGTTACAGATATAACTTATATACTGTCTGTAAGACACAACAAATGGTAAAATTTGGACTGTTCTGCTAAAATTCGTTTCTTTTTTGTCTAACAAGACAAAATTGTTTTTCAGCGAATTATTTCTATAAATAGAATACATCACCTAAATTACTTTACCACACTAAAACATTTCCCTTTATATTGATGAAATACTTTTATATTTCCATGAGAACAAAATCTTACAATATATAAATTTAAACTTAAACCATCTGCAAAATCGTACGGCCAGTTAATCAGTTAAAAAACCAAAAGCACGTTAGTCCCCGCTCTAATACAACGCTTAATAAACCGTACCTTCGGATGATTCTGAATGCCAAGTGCAGGAAAAATACCTGCACTTGCCTCAGTGCCGTAGTATGCTGTGCTTCTCCAGTAGCCCATACATATAAAGCGTGATTTTCAATTTAGTGAGCAGTGCATATACATAAAATTTTTTTATGTTCGTTTGCTTTTGAACGTGCTACGTGGTACAGCACCTAGTACTGCACGCACTGCGAGAATACAAGCTAGCAAATCAACATATTTTAATATTTTATAAATAATATTTATTATATACCATACAAAGATAGGTAGACATAGGTGCAGAAAATTATTGACCCTCATAATTTTGCCAGGGTGTGCAGTGCACACCCTGCACATATGGACCGCACGCCACTGTCTAGTTTTTATTAGTTTTTTTAGTTTAATTTTAAACTCCATTGAAGTACTTACTTGAATACATATTTCATAAAACAAATATACAAGCTATTCATTAATCTTTTTAAAGACAAAAATGTGTGGTAAATGCACAGAAAACAGTAGTTATAATCAGAATTATACATTGAGCTCAGCCCCAAAAAAAAACACTTGCGTTTTTTTCTGGCTCTACCAGCTAAAACCTGCCTGGGTTTTGTACAAAATTCGTGATATATTTTAAAATTTCTTAAACTGCAATAATTTACATAGATTGTAAAATTTATGACTGTTTCTAAAATGTTTCATTTTTGTGCAGTTTCTCATAGTTTGATTTCGTAAGCATTTGGATCTATTTTAAAACTTGCTTTAGACATTTTTACTAATAAATTTTTTTTAAAAAGAGACATAACCAAAAATATATATAAAATTTAAATCATAGCTTGTGAAGAAATATATAGTTAAGAAATCACAGATATTTACAATAAATATATGACTATAATGCTTATGAACTTTAACTCTTCAGGTTCAGGATTGGTGTTCCTAAAGGGGTCTGTTTTTTTTTCACCTATAGGGTCCATATGTGTTAATTCTGAAAATATTCTCCTACTACCCTAATTTCCTGCTTATAATCTGCAGATTATACCTTAAAAACTTTAAATTTTCTTCTAATGCATATTATATGCCGCCGTGAATTATCTGCTGTTAAAAATTATTTTTATAATAAAATTTACAAATATATTTCCTAAAGAACAGTAGATGGCAGCACCTACTCATATTTACATGTTTATTTTTTTTTTCTTTAATCAGGATAAAGATCATTTTCAGTCAAGGACACAGTGGTTTGATAAAAGCTCCTGATTAAATTAATATTTTTCATTTTGTTTATTTCTATCAAGAAATGACACTTGTATAATCTGAAATGGCAGCGCTTAGGTGCATTCTCCATATATTTTTTCACTTTCGGTTTGCCAGATGGCACCTTAACTATCAGTTTATAATTTTAACTCAGATCGCAAATAACCATATTAAATTAAAATAAAAAGATGCATTTTGAGAATTCTAAATTTTAACATCTTTTTTATTTAAATATGTGTTTGAACAATTTATTTGTATCATTTTTTCTGTACGAATAATTGTAATTTTGTAGAATATATTCTTATTGTTGTTAAATATAAAATTCTTTAAGTCTTCTTTAAGTCTTTTTTTTTTTTCCATATTATCACTTTGTTAAATTATTTTTTTAATTTAATAAAAATGTTATCATTAAGAAAAGAGCTTAAATTAAAAAAATTTTTAACACTAGAAGATATAACACTTTTTTACCACATGGCTTTCATTTCCTTGAATCATATGAAATTTAAGTGGGAATTTAATCTGCGGATTATATGCAGGAAATAAGGGTAATCCCATCATGGCATGGATGTTTGTCGCCGTTCAGAATCAACTTTAAGCAGTAGGTCATGGTCTCATTAGCTCCTGTGTTGCAAAAAAGTAGACTGTAGTGTTATAATAATAAAATAAATAATAAAATAAACCATCCAAATCAAACCTAACCATAAAAAACATTACATCTTATATCTCATTTTGTCAAGGCTTAATGAGGGCCAATTGGTTAGGGTGCCAGTTCAAATCCCACTTTGGCATGGAATTTCATAGCCGTTCGGAATCAGCTTTAAACAGTAGGTCCCGGTCTCATTAGCCCTCGTGTTGCAAGAAGTAGACCGTAGCACTCCAAAACCAAACCCATTTTGTCAAAATATAAACACCCAGTACTTATTATATTGGGAGGTCTTAAACATATACTGTTGTTTGCCTCTTCAAAATTCCCTGATTTAAAAGAAGGAAAAAAGTAGAACTGAAAGCATATGTGGAAGGTGAACACTCGTTGGAAAAATTATTCAGAAATGAAGGCCACTATACAGTGGTATTTAAAAATTTTAATAAAATGTTCAGATTCCCAATCATATTAATATATACATCTTACCTTTCTGGAACTCGAGAGTGATTTGATTTTATAAGCTGCTATATCAGTTAAAATACTCCTGACAGGTATCCATAACCTAAACACTTTGTGTAGCTAATGAAATGAAATAATTTTTTTCTTTTTTAATTTTAGAATTCCACTACACTCACTTCAGACATATGACAGATGTCTCTGCAATCTAAGTACAATATCTGATTTAATGAAAAAACTGATATTCTTGAGTCAGAGTACATGTAACATTTTTTAAAGGAAAATGTATTGGTTTAAATGAATAAAAATGACCATTTTAAGTAAACTTATATGAGACTTTGTTTCACAAAATTCCAAAAATAAAATACTTTTATTCTTAAATGACCCATTTTAAAACTTTCTGCTCATTCTTAAATCTTAAAAAGAGAAAAAAAAAATAGATATCAGATGCTTTTGGATAAATATATTTTCTCTGATTTGTTAACCACATCAAGAGGAAAAAAAGTAGTTAAGATTTTTTCCCTTTCAGAAGAGACGAATTTGTAAATGGGTATCACCGATACAGTTGGTATTTCAGTCCTTTTAATAATAGATGCATTTAAAATGTTAACATTGCTTTAAAATATTTTTAAGTAAATAAAATCTTACTTTTGGCTTAAAATGATGGAATAAATTTAATTGACTGACTTTTGAAGCCCAATAACAACATATACACTCCAGTTTGTTCTTAGCCAAACGATGGTCGATTGGTTAGGGTGCTGGCCTTCGGTACCGGAGTTTGTGGGTTTGAATCCCACTGTGGTATGCATGTTCGTAGCCGTTCGGAATCGGCTTTAAGAAGTAGGTCCCGGTCTCATTAGCCCTCGTGTTGCAAAATAGTAGACCGTTGTGCTCCCAAACAACCCAATCCAATCCAGTTTGTCCTTAACAAAAGAAAATTCATGTTTTCCGACAGTATGCCGGAAAATATGAATGAGTGAATTCTGAGATGTACCAAAAAATGAATGTGTATTTTTTAAAATCTGCAGGCTCTGAGCCAGTGCCCCAAATGCCCTGCCTTAAATGGCCCTGATCATAGATGACATGTTAGCAACTCAGTATTAAAAATACTTTTATTACTGTTGTGCAATCCTAGTGACTGTGCTACTTTTAATGCAACAGATATTTCAGTAAAAATGAGTGTGATGTTTTAATGTAATAAAAATTTCTTTTTAGGAGCCATGAGTTTAGGGAGCATTTCAATTGAAGCCCATGAGACATTAGCTGTGGCCATGAATCGTATTGGGGGAAAATCGAACACTGGAGAAGGGGGTGAAAGTTCTGACAGGTGGAACGCTGCTGATATTAATAACAATAAGAGATCCTCCATTAAACAAGTGAGTGTGCAAATTTGAAATTTCTGACATGTGGGTTTATGACAGAAATAAATGCAAAATTTATGCAACTTTATCATAAATAAAGTACAAAGGAAAGAGTTTGTATTGAGAGAGCTGTTTGGTAGCTTCAAAAAAAGTTGTTAAAAGCAGACTGAACTAAATAGTACTAGCGACTGAGTTGGTTCACATGCGAGAGTTGGAACCTTAATAGTGGCAACTGTTTATTTACATGGAACACAAAATTGATTTCTGTCAACATGTTTTATGGTCCGTCAGTGTAGTCGACAGCATGTATATAACCCTTTTCCAATGATGTAGAAGTTGTAGAAAAGCTGTAGCAGTGCCTGTTTGGTTGATTGCTCGACTGTACCGGTCTATTGCCACGAGAATCTCTGAAACAGTTCTGAAGCAAATGTCATGAAGTGGTTTCTTCATTTTAGGAATTAAGTAAAAGTCACAAGCACTTAGACTGAGGAGTATGGTGGATGGTTAAGCCATGTGAGAGGATCGACCACTGTCCACGACTGTGGCAACTGACACTAAGGTGACCTAGCCGAAGCATGTCTGCCACAATTTGGTGTCCTTCATCAAAAGCTTTTATCCATCTTGCTACAGTTCTGTAAGGCAATGCAGATTCCCCTTAAGCCTCTTCAAACCCTAAATGACATTGTCGTGCTGTACAACATTCCATTTTTATTCAACTTCATTGTTCTTGTTTTGAAATGATCCTCACAACACTTACTTTAGACCACAAGCTAATACAAGGATCTGTTCTTTGCGTTACTCTGCATGCACGTGACGTTTTAAGGGTGACTCTTTTTGCTGAGAGGTAAGGCAGGTATGTAGATCTTGTGTGGTACCCGTGACATTTCTTGGTTTGGTTACGTAGCATTTTTACAACAGTGTTGCCACTATTAAAGTTCCAACTCTCGTAGATAAACAAGGTGTCCAGAAACTGGAATAATTGGGAATTATCAAGAAATTTGGTAATTCTTGAAATATCAGGGAGGTTGTGAATTTTTAAAAACTGCCCAATTGATGGTTATTAACATAAAACTTGTGCATTTTAAAGTTGATGTGAGTTTTTTTATATTCTTTTTTTTTTTTCGCACATTTATTCTCAGGGTTCCCACGGTCCTTAAGAACTCCTTAATTTTAGCTTTCATTTTTAAGGGCTCTTAAAACTACTTAATTTTTGTCAAAGGTCCTTAAAAACTCCTTCATTTTTAAATTGGAACTGGATCAATTTCTCCGTCGTCCTATGATTTGCTATTAGTTTTTGTTGTACTCTCCAAACTTTCTTGTTTTGTAATTTCAGAGTTAAACTTGACCCAAAACCGGTTCTAATTAAGAATGCCAGTACAGGTGATAAGTACTGGTCAAAGAATATATAAAATATTTGTTAATGTTTGCAACATTCTTTTACATTTTCTAGCCAAAAGTGCAGTATTAATAATAAAGAAAATCCTCAAATACATATATGTTTTCAGTATATTTTTACAGTAATTCCAAATTCCTTTCCTTGGTATCTTTAAAATATTATGAAAATACTTTTAGTTTATTAGTACTTTTTATAGTCACGAGCTACAAAACTTTTTTGGCAAATAAATAATCTCACATGCTGAATAGGTTTATAAAGTCAGCAGCCTTTTTCTTATAGCTAACAGTCATGCAGATTTTAATTAAATGAAGCATGAAGGTTGGGGGCAGGTTGTCGATATTTCAGTTCCTTATATAAGTTTAATTTTCTTTGCATTGAATGTAATAGAAAAGTCTAAAACTTTCTTCTTTCCCAGGCAACGTCAGGTATAATCAGCTAGTATATACATACATACACACACACACGCATATATATATGAGTCATTTTTAAACCCTCCGAAAGTGCTGTTTATAGTATTATATTTTATTTACAATTTATTTTTAATTAGATTCCTCAAAAAACTTTAGATCTACATTTTTCAAAATGTTTCTGTCGAATAGGTTTATCTTATATTAAGTTTTAGGCATTTATAAAAACTTAATTCTGAAATATTGCAGGGCATTTATTGAACATGCCTTGTCTGGTTCATAATTATTAAAACATGTTCCTTAGGAGATAGTGTTTATGTCCTTATGATGCGTATTTCAAGGATAGGTCCGTATAAAAAGTAACTTTGGTCTTTAAAAAGTTCTTAATTTTTGTTTTGGAAAAAGAGTGGGAACCCTAATTCTATTACTTCACCCCGTACATTACAAGATATATACCTAAATACACAGTTAGAATGTGTTGCCAGAAATTAGTTTTTGACATGACATGTATTTAAACTGTGTTTTAACTAGATTAAACCATCAAAAACCCAAAATAGTTATATTATTTAAATACACAACACAATTAAAATTTATTGATTACTTTTAATTGTGTACTTGTAATTGTGCTGCAAATAATGTTTGTCAATATATTCCTGTACTCAAGGATACAATTAAGATTGCACTATTGGCTACTACTGATTCATTCTGCTCTATGGGTTATATATTTTTTTCATGGTTTATTACTGTTACCATGTTTTCTTGGCATCTTGTGACTCGTGCTTTTGTTTAATCATCAGTCGTTCTTTCTACATGCTTTTTTTTTCATCTTCTTCCAATTTTGATGATTTGAGCAAAGAACAACCAGCAGATAGTGTGAAGAAATTTGCTTTTTAAACACAGATAGTCCGCAGACTATATGTGTGAAATAGTTGATGGCTGAATTGTTCAAGTGCTGATATTCGATACGGGAGTTTGTCAGTTGAAATCGAACTGTAGCATGGTAGTTCATAGCTATTCAGAATTGGCCTTAAGTTGCAAAATAGTCGATCGTAGTGCTCTAAATCAAACATTACCTAAAAACAGTATATCTCTTGTAATGTGGGACACTGTATTTTTGAGATGCTCTTGGCAATCCACGCACCATGTTTTCAGTATAACTTGTATTTTTATCACATTTATCAATTTTCCACTGTGTTGAATTTGGATTTTTCCATTTTAGATTGCTTCTGGACGTTTTGGTGTTACTATCGGTTATTTAGCCAATGCAGACGAGATTCAGATTAAGATGGCTCAAGGAGCCAAACCAGGAGAAGGGGGAGAACTTCCGGGACATAAAGTAAAGAAATTTTCTTCACTCACTAAGATTTAATCTTCTAGAAAATATTTTAATTCAATAGTTAGAATTACTGTTTTACAATTTTTTATTAGGAAGAAGATGATATAACTGAGTATTTTTGCCTATAATGTGCATTAAGAACAACTCATTTATTATACTAAAATATTTGCATGCATGTATACACATATATTATGTATGCATTCAAATGCAAATAAATTCTCATTTTTCTTTAATTAAATTAATTGAAAGGGAAAAAGAACAGCTTTTAATTTAGTAACTGCGATATTTTCAAAAAAAATTTTATCAGCTAACTTCATCTTAAGCTATACTAACAAAAATATACAAAATTGTTCGTGTGTCGTTTAGTAAAGTTTGTGTACTTAAAAAATTGTTCTGTTTTCATAAACAAAAGAAGTTATTTTCCTGTGACTTAATATAATAAAACTCATTTAGTTGTACATTTCTGTATAATTCTCTAAACAAAAAAGTATTAGTTAAAATAATTATTTTAATAATTATTTAATTATATTCTTTTTAGTTATTAAAGACCTTACTCATTACTTTGACTATAATTCTTGTTTATTAGGAAAAATTTTTTAATTAATGTTTTGAATTGTTAAAAACTAATGTTTGTATTTTGAATTTTTTGTTTTCTGAGTTTAACTTTACATGCTTTTGGTAAAGTTTTGTTTGCCATGAAAATAAATTTTGTATTTTCACTCCTCTTAGGTGACTGTCGAGATAGCAGCAACACGCCATTCTACACCCGGAGTGGGTCTTATTAGCCCCCCACCGCATCATGACATTTACTCTATCGAAGATCTCTCAGAAGTATGTCATTAATGTATTGGACTCACATGGGCTCTGAAATGAACAGATGTAGTATAAAGCAGGCACTTAGGGCACGAAAATTTAGTCGAGTGCTTGTCATGAACTCTATTGTTTCCTATTTACTTTAATTTTACTGTTATTTACCTGATAATTCATTCCCTTCACGAACCTGGTGCTCTTTTTATCCTATGGGTTACTGCATATTTATAAGACAGATTATGAGCAACGTACCACTATAAACCATTCAATCATCTCATCCATTTAAGTTATTTTTAATTCTATTATTATTTATTTTCTGCACCACAGAGCTTGTGAGTGTGACAAGGTACAAAATAAAAAAAAAATGTGGGTCACTCTAGTCTTTAAAAGTCCTTAATTTATAGCATGGTTAAGCAGAGGTAATAATGATTACGTAAAATAAAAATTTAGTGTTTTTGATTTTGAATATTACTTTAATGCTCATTTCTTAAATCCATTTACTAATTCAATGTTATGATTTTTATATGACTGTAAATTTACAATGGGGTTGGAGGGCACAAAAGTATCTTAGTCAGGCCCTGATATAAAGTGTTTTTATCTTTGGCAATCCGAAAAGTTATCAAACCATCAAAAATAGAAATGCTAAAATGAAAGTGGAAAATAATAAAAAGAAATATATAATGGTATAGAAATAAATGAACTTTAAAAATTTGGTATCAAGAGAAACACAATAAACACATTTATAATGTAAAGTACCCATGCTATATTCAAGTTTAAGGAAAAAAAGCCCTAATATTTAAAGCGTGCCAGGATTGACGAATCTTGTAAAAGACATACTTCTCCATAATCTGGAAGCCAGTGGTAAATCATTAAAAATAGTGTGAATCACAAAATAATTAATTTTTAATTTACATTGTTTAAATTCATAAAGTAGTAGCTTCAGGTAGGGTTACTTGGGTTAAACTATCATTGGTATCCAATAATTAAAATTGTTATTGCTGCAGAGTCTGATTCTGTGATTTCCAAACTGGGTAGTGCAGCAGCAATCAGGAAAATTTGATTTAAAATTGGTAAATTTAAAAAAAAAAAAAAAAAAAAAAAAAAAAGGAAATTAATGGTTTTAATCTCTGTTATAATTGCACTAAAATAGCAATACTACATCTGTAGAAAATTGGCTTATCTCCTTAAAATTGTACTTCTACATAAACTAGAAAAAAAAAGCAATAAATCACTAAAATTAACTATCATAATTTTACTCATATAATCTGCGGGCGTGATTCTTTATTTAAAAAATTTCATAAATCATCAAATAGTCTGCACCATTCGATAATCTGCGAATTATATGAGCAAAAATATTTATTTTATGAAGACAATATTAAATCATTTTAAGAATAAAAACCTAAGTACAGTAGAGTGCCGAAAAGTATGGATTAGACTCCATTAATTTCACCTTTAAAATATGAAACCATTTTTTCTGCCATAGCCTCGGAGATGAATTTTAACCGAAGAAACAAAGCGTCCTCCATTTCTCTGTTCGATAACCCAGCTTTAGAAATCGTCTTCTAATGCAGGTCATCATATTTTTCCAAGACGATTGGATCACTTTCTTCTCGTATTTTTAATATTTCCTTCTGCTTGTGCCCATTTCTTACTGCTTTCTCGTCGACCTTCTGAATTACTTTCAGCTTGAAATCAGCAGTAGAACTGCAACGATGTTTTAAAGACATGATGAATGATCAATATTACCACAAATCAAAACTTTGGAAACAAGACACTCTGTTACGAGTGATCCTCATTGACCCTCAACCTTCGATCTTGAATCCATCCACTCAGTGTTGTCGATCGGAGCTATAAATAGTCACTATCAATATTATTCCATACACAATTTAAGATTGCACTACTGGATACTACTGATTCGTTCTGCTTTATGGGTTTTTTTCATGGTTTATAACCAATACGATATCTTTTCTTGGCATCTCGCAAGTCTGGCTTTTGTTTGATCTTTGCCCGTTTGCCAACATGCGTTTTTTACACCTTCTTCCGATTTTGATGATTTGAGCAATGAACAACTAGCAAATAGTCTGCAGATGAAGAAATTTGCTTTTAAAACACAGGTAGTCCTCGGACTATACGTGTGAAAATAGGGTATTTAAAGATTTTTTAGTTTATCCTGCTCATTTATGAAATAGTGATATGGTTAACGCAGTTGAAACAAATGTTGTTATCCTTTTATAAGTAAAGTTATTGGTCACATGGTCACTGCAGTTCTCAAATTCAGTGCTGTGGCACTAATCAAGAAAAGCTGCATAAAATCGTGAAATTAATAAGCACATCCTAAAGTTACATAAAAGTTAAATTTTGAATTGTGTTTCTTAGTCACTGCCAAAATGTGCTAAGTGACCTGGTACCCGATCTTCTCCCTCTACATTTTTCACACTAGGTGTTGTGACGAAAACAGTTTAAAAACCATTGGTTTTGTGCTCTACATTACAGCAATTAGATTGGAAAAATATTTCATTTGTTTTACTTGCTTGGCAGCATTTCCGGCTTCTTCGTGACAGATTTGAAGGTTATGAAGAATACCCTAATTTTTTCCTGTATAAAATCTGCAGGTGGGAAATTCGTGATATTTTAGAATAGATGAAGAAAAGTACAGAGAAAAATATATAGCCTGCATCAGCGTATAATCTGCAGATTAAATTTCCACTTTAATAATCTCATGTGATTCAAGGAAATGAAAAGCATGTGGAAAAAAGTGTTATATCTTCTAGTGTTAAAAAAACTAAATTTAAGCTCATCTTTTCTTAATGATAACATTTTCATTAAATTAACTAATTTAACAAATTGGATAGACTTATACAATTTCATATTTAACATTAAGAATATATTCTATAAAATTACATTAATCAGAAAGAATGATGCAAATAAATTATTCGAATGCATATTTAAATAAAGAAGTTGTTACAATTTAGAATTCTAAATATGCATATTTTTATTTTAATTTCACATGGTCGTTTGCGATTGGTATTAAAATTTTAAACTGGTAGTTATGGCGCCATCTAGCGAGCCGAAAGTGAAAAAACAAATGGAGAATGCAGCAAAGTCCCGCTATTTCACATTATACAAGTGTTATTTCGTGATAGAAATGAACAAAATGGAAAATATTAATTTAATTGGGAGCTTTTATCAAACTGCTGTGTCCTTGACTGAAAAGGAAATTTATCTTCATTAAAGGGGGAAAGAAAAAAAAGCTATAAATATGAGCAGGTGCTCCCATCTATTTTTCTTTAGGAAAGATATTTGTAAATTTTATTATAAAAATAAATTTTAACACCAGATACATGCAGCAGCATAATATGCATTAGAAGAAAATTTAAAGTTTTTTAACGTATAATCCTCCAATTATATGCAGGAAATTAGGGTATTTTTAAAAAATATTTAACTTCTATACATATTTTCCATTTTAGGTAAAGTTTCAATAAAAATCTCCATCTCAGTTTGATATACCAAAGGCTTATATCCATAAACATATATATGATACTTCTGTCAGTAGTAATTGCTTTGTTTCTGTTCCAGCTAATTTATGATTTAAAGTGTGCCAACCCAACAGCTCGAATATCTGTAAAGCTCGTTTCTGAAGTGGGTGTTGGAATTGTGGCATCTGGTGTAGCCAAGGTAGATATGCAAGCAAATTTTATTTATTCCCTATGTTAATTGGAAATTTTTAAATTTTATTTAGTATTTTCAAGTCAGGCAGTAATTTTTCGACATTTACCTGTTTATATTGGAATATCTTGAAGACATGTTGTAGATGAGCTCTTCCTAACCTTTTTTGCCTCCCACACCACTTGGTGGTACATCATGTTCAGTTGTACCACTTTGTGAAAATGATTGTATTTCATGAAATTTGTTATTGAGAATAGTTTTATTTCTTTGCATTATACATATAGAATCTATAATGCAAATAAACACATTGTCAATAACAAATTTCATGAAATAATACGGTTGACCCTGTATTAACATCCCATGAGACAAATTATATTGAGACATGCCTAAACGTCATGCCGGATTATAAATTCACTGTAACAGATATGTATTTGTTCAAAGTTTCATATTTATCTATTGTTTTGTCATATTTCGTTTACTAATAAATAGTTTGAATTAAAGCACAAAATCATAAAAAACCCTATTAATTTAACTGTACTGCATGATATTATTAATTAAAATAAATTTTATGGATTATAGAAAAAACTTTTCTATTCATATATTTCTTTATTATTGATTATTTTTCATGTATCCCCAATGGCACAGGTTGGGAAACCCTATTAAAAACCACAATTTTTTTTACTATTTCTTAAATTTTTCTGTTTCTAGGATTATTTTTCAGAATTGCATACCTGCCAACTTGTACAGTTTAGCCATATATTGTATGAATTTGGGTTACATTGTAAAATCATATATATTGGCAAGCTAAAACTGTATGGTTTTGATTTCAAAGAGGAAAAATTAATCTCATATTCATGTAAAAAATGAAAAAATAAGGTTATCTGCAGTCTGTGATGAGAGAAAGTTGAATGTATATAAATATTCTCCATTCATAATGTAGTAGATAATTCATGACTAACATATCACCTGCTGTTTTTATCTCATGTTTTGCACTCTGATGGAACTTTAAAATACAACAGAATTTTAAAAGTTGTGCTACTTATGCTAAAAATGCAAAATGAGAGAGAATATTCAGCAGTGTATGCAACACCAAAACCTAATTTATGAATTCCATCATTGTTAAAAATTTGTAAGATCAAGGTTCGTAAGGTGCTTAAAAGTACTTAAAAACTGCTTAATTTCGAAACACGTTTTTAAGGCCTTAAAAAGTGCTTAATTTTCCCGTAAAGTCCTTATTTTTTTTTCTTGCCGACAGTTTTTATTTGAATATTTCAAAATCGTCTATGAAAATCATAAAAGATCGCTCGGGATTAATCGTTCAGTGTGAATGAAATCCCGATGTCTTTAGCCGTCGGGTAACAAAAGAAAACTCTAGCGCTCTCAGACCAAACTAAATGGTTACAAATCTGTTAGTCTAAAGTACAATTCGAACCCCCTGGCTCAGATACCGAAAAAAATCCCGTCCTATTCGATCATCGTCCTGAAATATAACTATTTAAAAAAAATTTTTTTTAATTGTCCACTTAAAAAAATAGCCTTATACAGTGCACATATTATTTAAATCATGAGTTTTTAGACATTGATTAAAATTAAATTTAATGATAATTATTGTATCTTTCCAAACTATTAAGGTATAGATTTTATTGCTATTTAAGAAATTCTGCAGTCACAAAATTAAAAATTTGTGTATAGAAATGTCTCCTAAAAATTTGATATCTAAAATGCTCATTTATATTATTATTATTATTATTATTATTATTATTATTTTATTTTTTTTTAAACTAGGATATTTGAGAAACTTCTGATTTGAATCTGTTTTCAACATTTTTTGATTAGGAGACTCGAGTGATTGTTTATATTAGTAAAAATTATTAAGTTAAGTCCAACAAACAATATGGTTCCTCAAAGTTTAATATAATAAAGTTCCACTGTATTGGTGAATTTATTTATTTTTTTAATTAGGCAAATTGAAGAAACATCTGATTTGAATCTGTTTTAAATTTTTTTTTTTTACTAAGAAACTTAAGTACTTGTTTATATTGATAAAAAGTTATTTAGATACTTTCATATTTCGTATTTAGGCACTTGATTTTGTATTAAGTAAATCAGAACATTAATTTTTAATAGTTATTCAACTACCTCTCTTTTTGATTTTTCTCCTTTTTTCCCCAAAATTTTGACTTCTGTGTTTGTGAAATACAATGATTTCTCATTTATACACACTCTGTTTTGTTCACGTTTTTGTTGAACCTAATGTAATAACCATTATTTTATCTGATATGTTTCTGATAAGAGGTGCTTAAAAAGTTTGAATGGTGCTTAATTTTTTCCATTAAAAAAGTGTACGAACCATGAAGATAATATATTAGTAGCTAACACAGTGACACATGAGCATATGAAACAGACTTTTGCCAAAGAGCTTCTAACCGAGGCAAAATCAGTCCCATACAATCATTTAAAACATAAAAACAATTGTATACATTTTGACTAGATATTTATTGTAGGCTGCTGGATTGAGCCATATAAATCACATTGTACATTGGACAGTGTCTCATAATTCAGTCAAACGATGGCCAAAAGGTGCTGATCATTGGTACAGGAGTTTGTAGGTTCGAATCCCACTGTGGCATACAGGCGCCTAGAAATTGAAAATACAAAATCCCGAATACAATTAGGCCTGAGAAACAACTTAGATAAAGAAAAGCAATATATATTATCAATAAATTAAATAAATTTAATGAAACTTTAAAGGCAGTAAATACTACCTGATGTTGACGACTGTAAATGCTTTCTAAATTCTGCTACATTTCTGAATCTCTCACAGAAGCTCACCTCTGGACCCTCAACATTCTTTTTGCGGAAAGAAATATCTTTTTCTTTTATTTCAGTCATGTTCTTTAGTGCATGTGCATTCACAGCTCGCATCATAATCATAACAATTACAAACTTTAGCTTGGCGAATTCGTAGGCACGCCAACCGTGCTGAAATTCTACTTAACTAGACCATCCAATCACAGAGTGTTTGGAAGACCAATTTCTAGGTGCCTGTCTGTGGCATGGATGTTTGTAGCCATTTGGAATCGGCTTTAAGGTATCCGTCTACGTTCGGAGAACTTTTTTCTTTAAACATAGAAACTAGTTCATGTTTTTACATTTTTAGATTTATTTTTTATATCATCATGAAAAATTGCACTTAAAAAATTTATTCCTGCAGAAATTTTTATAAAAGTTCTAATAAATGAAGAAAATTCAGTAAAAAAAATTTTTTTCTTCTTTTTTTCCCAAAAAATCTAATTTTTTAATAAACTAAATCACTTCAATATTTTTTGACACAACCCATTTCTTATACATTGGACTGGTGAATCATCTAAATCTTTGCTTAATTTACACTTGGTAAAAAATTTCGGTCTTTCAAAATCATACACATCAGATTTTTAACGAATTTTCATTACCTTTATATCTAACTATGAGTGAAACATCATTAAAAATCATCCAAATTTAAAGCTGAAAAATAATACTATCAAAATACTATCAAAAATGCTTTCAAATACTATCAAAAGTATTCATAATAATTTTCATCAAAATAATTTAAGAACTTTTTGAGAAATCCCATTTCGAGTTTCGACATTTCATTAAAAATACCGTTCTGAGAAAAATGCATTCGAAGTTTATGAAAGCAACTTGAACTATTAAAAAATTAAAATACATTTTTAAAATTCCTCACACTTTCTTGCTTCAAAACTTTCTAATTGCCGAGTTGCTGATTATTAAAAATACTAGAAAAGTGTTTAAACTAATCTTCATGAAAATTTAAAAAATTTTGTCCAAAAAATGCTCTTTCAAAGGTTTTACATTCACAACTTCCGGTTCCGAAGTCGCTACTTCCGTTTTGTTTTGACAGCTGTGACTGGTGTTTAAACAGCTGTCACTTTTCTTTTAAAATGCCATAGAGACAAAACAAAAACAGATTTAGAAGCTTAAAAGTTGAAATTGTATAATAAAGAAATAAAAAACAATTATGAATTTTTGTCAAAAAATGGTGTTTTCAACGTAGATGGATACCTTAAGCAGTAGGTCCAGGTCTTATTAGTCCTTATGTTGTAAAAAGTAGACACCAATACTCCAAACAAAACAAAACTAATCCTCATAATGGAAACCACACATTTCATATCAAATAAATAGTAATCCTGAATGACTTAATATTCATTATTTGACATAGCAGCAGTCTGGTACTAGTCGCAAAATGCAGTTTCAGACATGCCAACTACTCTCAACTCTGGAGAAATGAGAAATTTTGATAACTCCGGAAAATAACAAATCTTTTGAACAGCCAAAAGATTACAAGTCAGCAATTAAAATCAGAGTTTTGCAAAAAATAATGCTGAATATTACTTTTTTCGCACAGTAATGCTGATTGTTAAAAGTTGTCAGTACTGTGTGAAAAAAACCAAACTGAACTTAACTGAAATTTAAGTAGACAAACTCTAGAATCCCTGATGATAGAGAAATGGAAAAATTTTTTCATCAGGGTGAACATTGGTATAAGAAACACGGTTCTGAAAAATAAGTTGTTAAAACTAAAAAAGCTACCCATATATTTTTAAAAGTAAAAATTTTAATTTACCTTTTACAATTGACTAGTGTGTAAATATTTTAATTTTAATTCAGGAACCAATAAGATAGGTACTTATGTACAAGATGCATCCAGAAAGTAAGTTTCCCAATTTAAAAGAAAAAAAGAACTCACACTTTCAGGGATATATTTATTGGCAACAAGTGCAGAAATGTTTCACCTATTTTTTTAACATAGCTACTACCGAATGGAGACACTTGTCGTATTGTGGAATCCACTTTTGTATCCCTCTGTCGTAAAACTCTGCCACCCATGAATGAAACCAGCCTTCCAATCCTAGAACACGTGGACATCCATACCGACAGCATCTGTGTGAATTGGGTGCTGACCGAAGATCCACTATCACGCCAATGCATTGACAGTAGCTTGCTTTTCGGGATAGAGTGCGAAATCCAGGTCTCATTGCCCAGGTGATCCTGTCGAGGCACCAGTCTCCTTCATCGTGATACCGTAGCAGAAATGTCAGTGCTGCTCCTAAGCGTTGAATTTTGTGTTTGGATGTCAGTTTTGGCTGACAGAGCTGATGATGAATTTCAATTGGAGCAATGCTTTGTGCATTCGAGATCATCGACCAAACCTAGCAGGCAGCGGGAGAATGAATGAGAGTTTCCATTTTGGACCACTGCTATCCCACTCCTGGCACGAATCGGGATTTGTCCAACTGGCATATGATAATACGTCATAGATCTGTTATGCACATGCAATTGACATGGCTAATTATGTTTACTTTAAAGAGGAAAACATTGGGAAACTTACTTTCTGGATGAGCTTTGTATAATCTGTAATTATCATGTTAAAATTTCAAACCACGCTGTTGCTCCTGACACAAGAGCCTGAATGTGTTGTCATGGCTGCAGTTTGAAATGTTATGGCTCAATGAACTTTTCTGTATATTGTGGTGTACTGAACCGGTTATTCATAATTTATAACAAATATCTCATGTTTTCTCAATTTTTTTCAATTAGAACTATTAACTATGTGTAATATTTTACAGGCTTGCAATTCCGTCACTTTTCTCACCTTTAGTCACTTTTTTTACAATTGATCACTTTTAGTCACTTTTTTAAGTAAACAGTCACTTTTAGTCACTTTTTTTTCATGGTGTATCACAGCAAAAGTGTGTTGTTGAAAAAAGAAAATCTGAATTAATAACAAAATATTTTAATAAAAGACCAAAAATGGGATGCTCTAATCTTATTTTTCATATTAAAATGTAATTAGTCATATGGTTTCCATAATTGAGTGATTTTAAAAAGTCGTAAAGAAGTTCCCAAAATCTACATTTGTACTGAAATGTACATTTAATACATTAAAGTAATTTATGTCATAGCACACATTCCTCTTTTTCTTCACAATTTTTGTTTAGATACTCTAATCTAGCTATGTACATATTTCAAAACATCATTAATATAGGCAGATAATTGTGATCATAAAATGAATGTATTGTACGTATCCAAATCTAATTTATAGATTTTCTCGAATAAAAAGCAATGTCGAGTTGTATTAAACCAAATTTTTAACCTTTTTTGTATTTGATGCTAAAATCATGTCTTGCATGAATCATTTGATTTCGAGATAAAATAAATAGAAAAAATCTTAATAATAGCATCTGTAATCAAGACGAGAAAAAAAATCCCTTTTTTTTCAATGTTTAGTCACTTTTTAGTCACTTATTCTATATTATTTGTCACTTTTCTCACCTTTTTGAAAGTACCTCAGCAGTTGCAAGCCTGTATTTTATTAAAAATTGTATATAATTAACTAAAATGGATTGATTCTGAAGTAAGATAAAACTTTTCAGGGCAAAGCAGAACATATAACAATATCGGGTCATGATGGAGGTACTGGTGCAAGTAGCTGGACCGGGATCAAAGGTGCAGGGCTGCCGTGGGAACTAGGTATTGCTGAAACGCATCAAACGCTTGTTCTTAATGACTTGCGATCTAGAATCATATTGCAGGCTGATGGCCAACTCAGAATAGGTATGTGGCATTTAATGAACTTACTCTACTGCCATTTCATCTCTGCATTTGTTTATCAGCATTGAAACATTGGTTTACTAAATCAGTACTCTTGAGTATCCATAATCAGTGGGAAATATGTACTGATGAATTACCAGTCAAATTTAGGAACTTAAATTTATTTTTCAACTATTGTGTCTTTTCTGATTTCAAAATTTTTGCAAATTGTATATCACTTGGTTGCACAATGAGGAATGAATGGGATATAAGCCCTGTAATAATAGCAATTCAGATATAGGAATTTTTTTATTCAGTTGTACTGTTGATTAATGAATTTGGAATTTTAATAATGTCCCTGTGGGCTCGACTGAAGAACTGGGTTCCCCCGCCAAATTGGCGTTAATGGTTTAAGTAGGGTCACCTAACATTTTCTCCTGATCTCGCCATGTCCAAATAATCTGTATCTATATTATAATTTATATGATAGTTGCATCCAAATCTCCTTGTGTTACTCTTTTCTTATATATTAAAAGTGCACAGTGCTTAAAATTATTGAGATAGAATAAACCATTCACTATGGTTGGTTTTCAATAATTTGGAGCTGTTCCGTTTGTATACTGGTAAGGGATTAATCTGCAAGTCGTTTTGTTTAATTAAGTAAGAGTATATAATTCTATTACGATGGCGCACTGTGCATTAATTAAAATCGCCAGAAAAGGCAAGAAATAAAATGTTTGGATGAATTACCTTGGTGTTTTAGCAAATATCACCAATATTTTCACCAAATTTGCCAAGGGGTACCCAATTCTTAAGTTGTCAATATCTGCCGTAAAACCTCTTATCTGCAATCAGCACTCCCTGTAAGGAAAAATCTTGCTATAATGGCTATCATCTGTACTGATCTGTAACCATGCAACATATTGGTGTATTCAGGCATGCAATTCCGTCACTTTTCTCACCTTTAGTCACTTTTTTTACAATTGACCACTTTTAGTCACTTTTTTATGTAAACAGACACTTTTTTTCATGGTGTATCACAGCGAAAGTCTGTTGTTGAAAAAAGAAAATCTGAATTTATAACAAAATATCTTAATAAAAGATCAAAAAAGGGATGCTCTATTCTCATTTTTCTTATTGAAATGTAATTGGTCATATGGTTTCCAGAATTGAGCGATTTCAGAAAGTCGTAAAGAGTTCCTGAAATCTACATTTGTACTGAAATGTAGATTTAATACATTAAAGTAATTTGCGTCAAAGCACACATTTCTCTTTTTCTTCACAATTTTTGTTTAAATACTCTAATCTAGCTATGTACATGTCTCAAAACATCAGTAATATATGTAGAAAATTGTGATTATATAAATTAGTATATTGTACATATTCAAATCTAATTCATAGATTTTCTGAAATAAAAAGCAATGTTGAGTTGTGTTAGACAAAATTTTTAACCTTTTTGTATTTGATGCTAAAATCATGTCTTGCATGATTTAGAGTTAATATAAATAGAAAAATTTTGATAATTGCATCTGTAATGAAGGAGAGGAGAGAAAATAAATCGCTTTTTTTTTTCAATGTTTAGTCACTTTTTAGTCATTTTCTATTATTTGTCACTTTTCTCACCTTTTTGAAAATACCTCAGCAATTGCAAGCCTGTGTATTTACATGCATTGGTTTTAAGTTAATAAACAATAATCAATATTTATCTGCTTAAAAAAAAAATCTGTTTAAGTTCAGTTTTGGCAGTCTCTTTGTTACCAACGCCAAAATAGTCACCATAGAGGGCGTATACTACACCTGTTTCATATATTAATGTGTAAGCCAATCTCCCAATTCTCAATTTATATGTGGAAGTATATAAATGTTGTTTTATTGTTTACCGATATTCCTCAGATTATCCGATATTCCGAATGTTAATGCAGATGCTAAATATGCCACTAATTTGATGTATATAGACTGGAAGATGTGAAGATGCATTTACTATATATTTTAGGTTTTGATGTAGTAATAGCAGCTATTTTGGGAGCTGACGAATTTGGGTTCTCTACTACACCTCTTATATCTCTTGGTTGCACGATGATGAGAAAATGTCATCTCAATACATGCCCTGTAGGAATAGCAACTCAGGTATTGTATCATTGTTTGACGAATCTGGAATTTTTATAATGCCATGTTTGTCATAAAACCTTTTAACTTCAGATTTCCAATATCCTCTTAACACTAGAATTACGGTGATCTTTGTATGCCTGGGATTACGGCGGGTGTCATTTTGACCCCTTGATAAGATATCTGCATAATTCTCTCTTTAATATAATATATTTGTGAAAAATAAATTAAAATAATGCAAATTATGACAACTACAGTTTGTTTTTAAAAATATACAGACTTTGCAGGTATGTAGGATCAACTCAACTACGTTCTCTCCTAAACTTGGATCGCTTGGTCTTTCATCTTTTCCTAAATATGGAAATCCGTTTAATAAGTATTTTGTCCTGACATCTACTTCTAGCCAAAATTTTATTCCGAATTTATCGAGCTTGTTAGGTACATACTGCAAAAAACGGCATCTCGTTTTTGCAGGGAATAACTGTTCATCAAACGTAATATTTTCATTTGGTTTGTGGCAAAGCTGACAGTTTTCTATAAAAGTATTCCATACCTCGGATATTAGTGTAAATTGATCCCACTGACGACGCGAAGACCTTGTTAGTTTATTTTCGAAACGAAGAAATTTCGTAACTTCCGGAAACCAATCTCTACTCATAGTTTCATGAAAAATCTTTGGTCCCCGAGTCTTTGACCACAAACTGAGAATTGGTAAGCCCTTGGCGGCTAATGCCCCCTCAACGCTATGAATGCTTCCAGTTCTGCTAATAAAATAGTGAAAGAGTCATTATGAAGTTGACACTCGTCTTCAACATCGGTATATAGCCTGCCGTATTTCTAGGTTTAATCATTTGTTAGGGCTAAAATAAAAATACGATTTTTTTGAAATCTTGACTATTTCTTAAATCACAATCATTTAGGAAAAGTCGAGAAAGGATTAAGATATTTGCAAAAAAATAGAAGAGCTGTCAGAGATAAAAGTTCGCTAGGTGTCAAAATGACCCCTTCCGTAATTCTAGTGTTAATGGTATCATATTCTCAGAGTGAACAACTTGCAAGAAGAAAGGCTACTTATTGTTAGATATTACGTCAGTCTGTAGCAGTTTATTAGAACATTATAATAGTCTGATAGTATCATGCATTAACTTGTAGGTTTTAAGTTATATAAACTTTTTATTTGAAAGGCATATATTGTAATTAAATTTTATATGTGCCTAAACACACACACACACACACACACACACATATATATATATATATACATATATATATACAGTAGAACCTCGATTATCCGAGCTAAGTGGGACCGCTAGTACCTCGCATATCGGAAATCTCTGTTAATAAAACTCTGTATAAAAAATGTTCCGTGCTTGCAAATTTAACTCACTTTTAAAGTAAAAAACAATAGAACATTCTTTAAATGATAAAAAAAAAACATATATGAACTTATGTTTCATAGCTAAAAATATTTAAAAAGGAAATCAACTCTAGTAGTAAATTTTAAAAAGTAAAATGGAATTTTTTTTTTAACTATACTTAGTTAAATATCGAAAGATGCATTTTAAAAAATAACACAAATCTCGAGAAAATATTGTATTTTTAAAATTTAATATACATTAATTTGTTAAATTTGCATTCTTTTTAAAAAGTCTGTTACCTTTTGTTGCAAAAGTTCAGAATTTCTATCATGGGCTTTTTTAGAAATGTAAACAAGTGTTTAATCTGTGCAGTGGTCATAATATTTTGCCCACTAATTTCTTTGGTACATACAAATGTATTAATATTTACAATATAAAATATATAAATATTTACTAAATATTTATAGCTTCAAATAAATAATGGGAGAGTAAGATTTTTTTAAATTTTTCCATTAAAAAATATTTTTTTTTAAATTTCCTATAATATTTATAGTTTAAGTAAACAAGAGAGTACAATTATTTTTATATACACACTGATTGTTTTTCATGTCTTATATTTACAACTCCAAATGAATAGTGAGAGAATTAGATGTTTTTAGTATATACATTAAAAACATTGATTCATTTTACAGGATCCTGTATTAAGAAAAAAATTCACTGGGCAGCCTGAACATCTTATTAATTATTTCTTCCTCTTGGCCGAAGAGGTAAGCTGTAGAATTTTTCCAAATATATTTTCTGAATCTCAGTTTTTTATTTTATATCATAGAATACAATGTTGCATGAAAATTGGTTTTGTTTAGCTTATATACATATATATGTAATAATATCAATATCTAAGCCCCTAAAGTTGATCCCTTTTCCCCATTTAGGATTATAAATCCAGACACCGCAGCGCTCCTTTTTTTTAAAAATCTCTCCTTTTTTCCTTATTTCAGGACATTCCTCCTTTTTTTCACCTATTCCTTTTTTCTTTGGCCATTCACTCCTTTTATTTGTTTTTTCTTTCTCAACATTTACGGAGTTATGTAACGGCGGATCGGATAGCACACATATTTTTCCATGCTTTGATGACATCTTTGTTTTTCTAATATTTTCTTTCTGTGAGATGTTTACTACACTCCCCCCCAAAAAAAGGCTATTTATTGGCGGTGCAGGTGTTTGAAAGTTAGCGAATAACGATCAAAGTGTCAAAACTGAAAGGGGACCCGAATTTTGTGGAATGTAGTGTCGAGAAATCTGTTTGTTTAACCCGTTTCTGAACCCAAGAGAGGGGGAAAGAAATGTTACTTCGATCCTGTGCGCTATGATTCTGATCCGAAATTTTTTGTGGGTTTCTTCAAAAAACACAATTTTTTTCGGAAATTTAAAAAAAAAAATGAAGGAGCTATTTTTTTTTTATCTCACATATATTTAAATTTTGACTATAATCTGAAAGATTTCTTCGCTTTTCTCTTTGCCGCATCCATAATTTTTTTCTGACAAAGAACAGGAGAGAAGCATTATCAGTTGGTTCTCGCAACACGTGCTTCAAGGTCAAAAAGCCGTGTGACGCGGTATAAATGAAACATATAGAACTTTTGTGGTTCTACTTATAATAGTTCAGCTAAGCCGTAATTGTATGTTTTTGGAGAAAAACAATCGTTTTCTGGATTTCGGTTCCAGAAAATACGCATTTTTAATGCACCATTATAGTTAATACTGCGATCATAATATGGGGCTCGCTTACGGTAGAAGTATGTTTTAACAACCTACGTACTTTCTTTATAGATAAACCCCGAACGCACGTGCATGTAGACCGATCGTAATACTGTTTATATATATTGATATATTTTTAATCGCGGTAACAGTATTAAGATTTCAATCCCTCCTATAGTTATTTCTAACGATACTTCATCTTAATGACTGAAATTTTGTGCTATGGGCAGTGTGTGAGAAAATGACACTGTTGCAAATAACTTATGGAATTTTGGATATGCACAAAAGTTATTATTGTTGAAAAATCAGCACCTTTTTTTTTTGTTGTTGTTAAGTTTCGCATGTCTAGTGAAGTTGATGAAAAAATTTTCTAATCAAAAATTGTAACTTTTAACGACAATCCCGCTAAAAAAAATCAGCCCTACAACTGAATCGGTAGTACACTGTCACAGGTTCAAATCCCGCCGCTTTGTTCGCAGCCGTTCAGAATCGTACTAATTAAGTAGTAAATTCCGATGTCTTTAGCCGTCGGGTAACATAAAAATAAACTCTAGCGCCCTCAGAATAAACTAAATGGTTACAAATCTGTTAATCTAAAGTAGAATTCGAACCCACTGGATCATACCGAAAGATAGCCCGGCCTATTCTATCATCGTCCTGAAATTTTACTATTTAAAAAATTTTTTTTGATTGTCCACTTAAAAAAATAGCAATATACTGTGTATATCTTATTTAAATCATGAGTTTTTAGGCATTGATTAAAATTAAATCTAATGATAATTATTGTATCTTTACAAACTATTAAGGTATACTTCTATTTAAGAAATTCTACAGTCAGAAAATTAAAAATTTGTTTATAGAAATGCCTTCTAAAAATTTGATATCTAAAATGCGCATTTATATTATTAGATTTTTTTTATCTGTTTTGAACATTTTTTGATTAGGAGATTCGAGTAATTGTTTATATTAATAAAAACTATTTAGCTTCTTGTATATTTCATACTTAGGTACTTGTTTTTGCATTATGTAAATCAAATAAATATTTTTAAATTGTTCTTTACTTTCCGTTTTTCCTTCTTCATTTTCCTTTTTTTTCCCCTCCATTTTTTAACTTCTGGGTCTTCTACTTTTATTAAAAAATTATTGAAATTATCCATTTAAAAAAATTAGACTTATACTGTATTTTTTAAACATTAATTATAAATCAATGTAAGAAAAATTAATAGAATTTTACAAACTAGTTAATAACAAATTTTAGGGTTGCAAATTTTTCAAGTTCTGTTTAGAAGTACATTTTTTAAAAGCTTTGCTATTTGAAACGGCTTTTAAATTATTGATGTACTGTTGAAATCCCTATTATAACAAATGAAACTTTTGATCTTATGAGATTTTCCTTTTGTTTACGATGCTAATTTATCCATAAATGGCGAATCTCCATTTTATACATATATAGTGAATCTTAGGAATGAGGTAGAAGGATCCTTTCTTTTAATCATTTACTAAGTTTTTTTTTTTCATTTTTTATAAAACTTTTTTGCAGTTATAAAAACAGATTTATATATGTAACTAGATTTAAAAACAAAGTGCATGAAACTAATAACATCTTATCTAGCCACTCAAGGAAAGAAAATGTTTTTTGTGGTATTGGTCAAAGAAATTTCTTAAACCATCTTGATACTGGGATCACTGTAGAAGATTATAAATTAACTCAGTATTAAAATGGTAAGCAATAACTAAAGACAAAACTAGTTTTGCATTTGTCTACACTTTTGGTCATTCAATCATTCAGTTGTTTGGTTTTAGTCAATTAAAATGATTAAAGATAATATTTTTATAAATCTTACTTAAGATAATACGTAATCTTAAGTAAATCTTATACAAGTTATAATTTTCTGAGATCTAGCATTTTTCTTAAAGGTTCAAGCACAACAAACAATATGGTTCCTCAGAGTTTAATATAATAAAGTTCTACTGTATTGGTGAATTTATTTATTTTTTTTAATGAGGCACATTGAAGAAGCATCTGATTTGAATCTATTTTAAATATTTTTTTTACTAGGAAACTTGAGTACT
>CM063497.1:8007712-8085212 GCA_032207245.1 Pardosa pseudoannulata
GAATTTATTTATTTTTTTAATTAGGCACATTGAAGAAACATCTGATTTGAATCTATTTTGAATATTTTTTTACTAGGAAACTTGAGTACTTGTTTATATTGATAAAAAGTTATTTAGATATTTCCATATTTCATATTTAGGCGCTTGTTTTTGCATTAAGTAAATCAGAACATTAATTTTTAAGAGTTATTTAACTTCCTCCTTTTTGCATTTTTCTCCTGAAATTTTGACTTCTGTGTCTGATAAATCTTAATTTCTCCTCTTTACATTAATCCTATTTTCCCAGACATCCAATTCAAATGAGCAAGTTTTTCATTCCTTCAGCCGAACCCCAAAATTCTTTCTTTGATTCTTAAAGCTATTGTGAATAAATACTCCCCTTTGTTCAGAGCACATGCCAAAACCAGATGATCTCCTGTTTCGAACTGTTGACAATAGCAGGGTGACACTGTGTCTGGGATGTTGACAGTTTGATTGAATAGGTGTCATGCCCCTTGATATGTAATGGTAATGATGCAGAGGATTGCACCGAGTTTTCAGAAGCGGGACAGCCAGCGAATGAGAATTCAGTAAAAAAAACTAACTGTAACCTTAGCTGGAGTTCTCAAGTAACTGGTACTTAACTGACCAAAAAAAATAGTTGGCGGCACAGTCACTGACCCCCAGGTATAAAAAGCCAAGAATTTTGTGACTCGAGGGTCTTCGACATTTTTTTACGTAGATGCTTTTACCTCTTGGAGGCTTTCGCTTCTTTTGACCAAAGCCAGCTTTCTAGTGATTAAGTTCGGGAGATTGGTAAAGTTCTCTCATATAGGGAGCGGCAGAATCTCTGATACTGAACGGGGAATAAATTGGGTTTGCAATGCACCCTGAAAAAGCCTCTCCATTTGTGTGAGATTATTTAATCTCTTTTCCTTCAACTGTGATCGTCACGTTATGCAGGCAACCATCCTCTGCATTTCCACTTGTTTGGGAAGATTAGAATCCTCTTGTATATAGCCATATGGACTCAAGAAATAAAAGTTATTTCCAATTTTATCGTGACTGTGATCCCTCTTCACTCGAGAACATTGAAGTCGTCGCATTATAAATGATATATCTGGCATTTTAATGAGGGAGTAATAACTCTCCCAGGAAAAATCTATAATGTTCAGCAATAAAAACGCCACACTTTGGCAGATGTCTGTAATCTAAAATCATTTTCTTTTGAGGCATTTTCCCATGTGGTACTCAATCCTCTCACTAAATATTGCCATTGTGGGATCTATGCAGAGAGCATTCTGATGCTGTCTGGTTCAGATGTCCTAATTTAATAAGATGAAATTAAAAATTATGTTTGGCCACAACCACTGATGTGTTTTTTCAGGACAGGAGTTTAGCGGGTCTCTCGGCAGCCTGTCATGTCTGGGTTGAGAAAAAAAATAGGAGCAGTTTGAAGGGTTTTCCCCCTTATAAATTTGGGTCCGGTTTGTCCCATTGTTACATACACAGTAGAACGTCTTTTTAACGACCCCTTCGTTAGAACGACCATCTTAAAATGTCCCAATTATTTTACCATATTGATAATGTTAATTTTGAATCATTACAACAACCTGGAGCGTATTATTTTTTGTTAGAGCGACTGCCAATTTTAGTCCGCAGAACTCTTGAGCAAGTGGGGGCTATTTCAAAATTATTGTACTGTGGTGCAACTTCAGTTCGATTCTGACGACTGAGAAGAAATCGTCCAAGCTTTTGAGAAAGTGAATGAAAAAAGGAGCCTTCCATGCAATCAATGCCTTGCATCCATATTTTGAAGAATTTAATTCTGAAGATTTCCTTCAAAATCTAACGGATATGGAATCAGTCATAATGAAAATTCCCAAATGAACTTGAAACAGGCTTCAAAGACTTTTTTTCAAAAATTCAGTAATGGAAATCTGAAGGGTGTGGGGAGAATACAAAAGAGATAACAGATTTATTCTTTCTTAGAAATGGGGGGCCGCGAGAATGGACTTCTCAAATTATTCTTTTCTTTTATATCTGACTATAAACCTGACCTCGAGTTTTTTGCTCAAAATGAAAGGTGCCGTTTAGAGAGGGGTTGGGTGACCGCTGATACAGATTATTTTACCATTAGGTCCATGAGTAGAAAAATCTGTGACATGAAAAACTGGCCATTTAGAAGGGGGGCTGCTCACCGTGTATATACATATATCCTATACTATAATACGAGGAATGGTTGTCAAGTCGAAAATCGCCCCAGAATTAATAAACTGTAGTAAATTTGGGGATCTGGCCACGAGGAATCGATTGGCATCGGTTTTGACGCGCTAAGGTCACGTAGTTCGGCGCTACAGATAGGACCGGGTTCGAACCCCGGTGAGGGCAAACTTTTTTCTCATGCGTCCAAACCAAGTGAAAATTGGTACCCGGGGGTTTTCGACCACGAGGAATCGATTGGCTGTAGTTCTGACGAATTAATAATAATAATAATAATAAAAGTCTTTATTGATTTGTCTTTATTCCTTGATATCGGTTTCCATTTTTATTTTCTATCAACTCTAAATATTAAATTAATGTAGCAAAGTATATATAACACATAAACGATATAGTAAAAAAAAATAATGCAAACAAAAATTTTGAAAACTAACCACAAAAAATTAAAAAATAATGCTTCACTAACGTGCCGAAACAACCTCGCCGTTCAATTTCCAAACCCACACTAAACACAGAGCATATAACTTATCAAAGTCCGTCGCCGCGTTAGTGCGTCGTCGGCATACCAGGAGGTGCCGCTCTGACGCGCCAGTGGGTCGGCGGCAGCGAACGTGTTAAGGAACTGATTTCGATTTCAAATCACCGTCAACAAAGTTCGACATTTCAACATTCATCAGATTTCAAGCTACATTTTCAACATGCAGAACGCACCTCTACATGAAATGCTTCAAGGAGCCGGAATTTTGGAACAACAAGCGATCAACTCAATTATACCCGCAAATCGACAACTAGAAGATACTGTCATTGTCAGAATGCTTCTCCATTCAACACTTCTCCATTCAACACACTTCAATCTTTACACTGCTCACTTTGTACCATTTCTTTAATTGTATAATTTTTTGTTATCAATTACATTTTATTTCCTATGACTTTTCAAACTTTACCTTTGTATAGAATAGTTCCCTTTCCAAACAACTTTGTTTAGAATAGCTTACAATGGTGCACTTTAACCGGTTATCTTTTCACTAATGGTTTCACAAATTTTCTTATGGCATGTATTGTTTTTTATAAATCACAATTGAAAATTTAAATCTTCGAGTTAGCTTCGATACCTGTTTTCTCCGAGCGGAGCTCGGTCACCCGGTACTATATCATAATTTGACTGCATTGCATTCTTGTACATGTTTTACTGTGCATACAGTCGACGGCTCAAAGGTTATGCACCAGTACCCTTGAAAAAAATTAACAAAATCTCAATTTGCTTTTTTTTTTTAAATTACGTTATTGCGATTAAATACATATGGTGGGGGTAAAAAAGTTCTAGGAACTTTTTATACTTTATGCTAAATCTCAAAATATCAAATATTGAACAAACGGGAGCAACGGGGTTTTAAAATTTCGAGCCTCGACCAGGGGATCCCTATTTATATTTTCGTATAGACCTTTGTATGTGCATTACAAATATGCAAGTCCCATATCGATCGGACAATTACAACTCGAGTTATAGCAATTTTAAAATTTCGACTATCCCCCCTCCCCTTGTTTGTTTACGTCAGACGCTCACAGCTATTACATCATGTCAGCCTCTAAAAACTGAGAATCTGAAAGAGTGATGTCATACCTCTTCAAAAGTTAAAAGTATCAAGTAGTGCGGAAAAAATGCTTAAGTTGTCTAATCTGAGAAAAAAGAAGTGCTTTACTGCATACAAAATTATAATTCAGAATGTTAAACAACATTTTGCTAATTTTTACATCAGCTAGTTTTAATTTTTATTATTAATGAAAATTCTTTGATTTAAAAATGTCTGATGTTTAATATTGTAAAAAAAAAATAGAATTTTTATGAAAATCATAGTTAAATATTTTATATAATGCTCATTGAATTTATAAAATATATAGCCAAACATTTTACTAATTTTTACAGCAGCTAGTTTAATTTATTATTGAAAATTCTTTGATTTAAAAAAGAGTCTGATGTTTAATATAATCACTTTTATAAAAGTCCTATTTAAATATTTTCTATAATGCTCATTAAATTTATAAAACATATAGGTAACAAGTTGATGTTATGGAAAATAATGAACAAATAATAAAATAAAAAGTTTTTATTAAGACAGTATTTATAAGAAAAACTAAGTATACAAAATGTTAACATAATTATCAACAACACACTATATGTAAGCAACATAAGTGGAACAACAAGCTACAATAATTTACTTAACAATAACTTGATAACAATGTGGGGAGCGAGGATGACTGATACCAATAAATTGCAGCAGTAATCAGAAGTTCTTCTGGAATATTTGTTATTCTGAAGCGATTCGTAAGAAATTGCGTCGAAGCAGCGTGCTCGTAAAAATAATTAAATTTCATTTGTTTTGAATGGTTTTTAAGTGCTATAATTAATGTGGTCTAATTAAAAATTGTTTAAAATTTGTGTTAAAATAGTTTTTTAGATTTAAACATGCATTTGATGAGAGGGATACTTAAAAAATTATATTTATGCAATTTTTATATAGATGGTAGTGAAGAGGATAAGTTAGATAGAGGAAATGTTTAATAGTATATATACTAAATATATATTTAATTATTTAAATAGGGAGAATAGTATTATTCTCACTATTTCCCAATACCCTCTATATATGGTTTGGTTTGGTTTGGAGCGCTACGGTCTACTGTTTTACACACAAGGGTTTCTCTATATATGACACATGATTATACACATTGGGTAATTATGTTTGATTATTACCCGAGGTAGAGGGTATTGGGAACTAGTTATCATTTGAAGTGGATGACACATGATTGTCTGAAATCAATGGTACTGGTCGATGATTAATCCATGGTACCGGTCGACGATTAATCCATGGTGCCGGTCGATGATTAATCAATGGTACCGGTCGATGATTAATCGGTGGTACTGGTCGATGATTAACCGGTGGTACCGGTCGATGATTAACATTACCTGATTCACTATCATAATCTGAGTCATCATCAGATGACATATCCAATGGTTCCGGTCGATGATTAACATTACCATATTCACCATCATAATCTGAGTCATCATCAAGTGACATATCCTTCATATATCTGATATTATAATGCACTTTTATAAGAAACACTTTTTTCGAACTTTTCATTAAATTTGTGTTTCCTAACTTTTTCCTCAATTTCAGAAGAAATTTTATTAAGTTTGGTTCTTTCCATTTTAAATATTTTTTAAATGTTTTGACATCAATGCCGATTTTACGGCAGGCAACCTTAATTATCTTCATGACATTGTCATTCCTGAAGCCGGTCTTCCGTAATTCTAAAATAATTAAAAAAAAAAAAAAAATAAGTTGATGACAAAAGACTTAATTTTGTAATAAAAATAACTTACCGTTTAATAAATTGAAGTTGGGAAAATTACTCTTTATAAAATAAAATAATATATTACTCACCTTGTATTTGTTACAATAAAAAAAAATTCTTTTCTGAAAATAAATAGTTAATATATAAAAACTAAAATATTACTTACTTTGTGATAAAATGTACCTTTTCAAAATAAATATATAAAGAAAAAACAGTATACTTACCATTCCAAGAAAAAAAAAATATCTTAAAAAGTAGTTTAAATAATTTAATTTAAATAAATACTAATTAAAATGAATATGTTAAAAAAATATCATTTCTACTTTTTTATAAAAGTTACGTACCTTTTTCAAAATTCCTCATGTTGATGTGAAATCTAAAAATAATACAATACAATATTATATATAAAATAAAATAAACAAATAACAAAATAAAGAAACAAGTTTTTACTTAGAAAATTAAAAACATAACGATGTACCGTATGGTAAAAATACAACTTTTTAGGAAAAAATGCTACAGTAAAAAAACTGAGTTCGTTAAAGAGTACTCAGAACCAGTATTGCCAACCTTCAAAGGCAAAATTATGGATTCTAGGTCCTAAAATTATGCCATTGGCTCATAAATTATCGTACATTTTTGTAATAGTTAAAAATAGTGTTATTAGATGGCGCTTGTACGATATATTTTTCTCGTTATACAATTCTTTTCCCCCTAACTTTTTTTTTTGGGGGGGGGGAGGTGGCAAAAAATATGTAAATATTTTAATAAGATTCATTAAATATTTTTCTATAATCCCGTATTTTAGTTTAAATGAAACACCAGACATGTGATTTTTCTTTACTGATCTAAGCATAAAATTGTGTATGTATGTATGTATATATATATATATATATATATGTATATATATAATGTACTTTTTAATAATTTTACAATTTAATAATTTTATAATTTACTGTGGTTGTTTTTAAAATATGAAATATTCAGTAATAAAACGATTATTATTTAATAATTGGTTTAATCAATTACTGAAAATACCATATTTCACTGAAAACTGCAATAGAACAAGTAAAATGCAAAATTACTTCTAATTATCCATAATTATGTAATCATTAAAGAATTATCTCCAGTATAATTGCGAATATTCAGCAATTTTGCATTTAACAATTTTATGTTTTAGACTGATTTAAATAATCTGAAATAACTAACAGATAAAAACACTGGATATAACAATTTTTAAAATTCTTTATTTTATATTCGTTTCAAATAATATCAAACATTAGTACCTAGGTCATATTAAATTTCACAAATATACATTTTTTTTTATAATTGACACTTTCCTTTCTTTTATTACACAGTACATATAGGCTTTCTCAACCTCTGTGTCAGGATTATTTACTTTCATTTAATGAAGAAGCACCTCAAAACATGCTCCTTAAGCTGCTCTAAAATCTACAACAATAATTATTTGATGGGAAAAAGCGATAAAAAATTAATTAGACATTCTCTGTTTTTTGTTGTTGATTTTTATAGCGTTACAGTTAAATTACTCGTTATTTTAATTCTCCATTAGTCTAAAGTTGTTTTATCGTACAAATCAGGAAATTATCGTACAGTTTTTCAGAATTATGTCACATAATTTTGAGATTATTTTTCACCGTACAGCGTCCTAAGTTATCGTACATATACGATAATTATCGTATGGTTGGCAACACTGCTCGGAACAGATGCATTATAGACGCGGGTCCCGTCCGCCTTTTTTTTTTATTGCGACCAACAGAAAAAGGTACAGATGCATTATAGCCGCCGGGTTTTTTTCTCGCCAAACTTGGCGATTTTTGGGGCGATGACTAGGTTGCTGTATATGCCCTAACTTTGATAGGGGAATATGGAAGCTATTGGTGCACGTGATTTTTGACGTCATTACCCGGCTATCTATGCAAATTTTCAGGTCTAAATATTCTTTTCGTTCCAGACTTGGATTAGTAGGTTGTCTCGTAGGTAGGTAAGTTATTTTTGGTATTTTAGTTATGGTGGATGTTTTTATTTCGGTTTTAACTATTTGTAGCATTGTGAAGAAATATCAGGAAATTCTTAGACCTGAGGTTGGATTTGCATTTCATTCAAAACGGCACGTTTGTGGGGATGATGGAATTCCGAATTTGAGTTTTTTTTATGTATTTGGTTAGTGGGATTTAGTTAATTTAGTTATGACAAGTGAAGTTATTTCGGTTTTGAAATTGGTAAAAAATATCAAAATATTCTAAATCAAACAAGAAGTATTGATTTGGAACATTTTGTTTTTGTTATCATTTTCTGGGATTTAGTTAATTTAGTTATGACGAGTAAGTTATTTCTGTTTTGAAATTGTTAAAAAGTATCAAAATATTCTAAACCAAACAAGATGCTTTGGTTTGGAACATTTTGTTTTTGCTCTTATCATTTTCTGAGATTTAGTTAATTTAGTATTTCGGTTTTGTCTGGGATTTAGTTAATTTAGTTATGACGAGTAAGTTATTTCTGTTTTGAAATTGTTAAAAAGTATCAAAATATTCTAAACCAAACAAGATGCTTTGGTTTGGAACATTTTGTTTTTGCTCTTATCATTTTCTGAGATTTAGTTAATTTAGTTATGACAAGCAAAGTTGTTTCGGTTTTGAAATTGTTAAAAAATATCAAAATATTCTAAATCATACAAGATGTTTGGGTTTGGAACATTTTGTTTTTGTTCTTATCATTTTCTGGGATTTAGTTAAGACGGGTGCAGTTATTTCGGTTTTGAAATAGTTAAAATGTATCAGGATATTCTAAGTTAATTGGTTTGGAACATTTTTATTTTGATCTTTGCACAAGGGGGGGGAACCCCCCTCACATGTTAGATTCTTCATAATATTAGTGCTTATTAAAATGATATATATTGTGTTTAATCTGTTGACACATATCATAAATATTACTAATCTGTTATTTATTTTTTTAAAAACGTAAAAAATGATGATTATTATGCTAATTTTATTTTAATAATACTTTAAATTGTTAATCTGTTGTTTCCTTTTAAAGTTTAGTTTTGCTAATGTTGTGTTTCAAATATGCCACGTGACCGGCGCCATGTTTTGTTTTGGTGATCTTTCAGAAAACAAGCACCGCCGCCACGTTTTTCTACTTGGCGACTTTTCAAATCATGCGTTTTTCTGTTGGTCGCCAAAAAAAACATGGCGGACGGGACCGGCGACTATAATGCATCTGTTCCCAGAAAAACGCGGGATTTGAAAACTGGCCAAGAAGTTAACACGCATTTCTTCAAGCCCGACTGGCACGCTTGGTAGCGTGTCCGCTCATTTGCTCTCAATCCTGTGGTTGATGGTTCTCTCCCTGGCGACGACCACAACTGACAAATTTTTGTTGTATTACACTTTTAACTGGTTTTTTTTCCCATTTTTTTCGCATATTTTATGTAATTTTCCCAATATTTTGGGTATCGTACCGTATCATCCCGCTACTTTGTTCTAGCTTATTTTTGTTTTGTTATAAAAATACAAAAAAACTTTAAAATGCTTAATAAAAATTATAAAATTTTATAAAAACCAAAAATATATCTTTTTTTTTTTTTACATGGTCACTTTTGATTATTTTTATTTGCTGTACCAGGTTGCAATTTTTTATAGTCCCTATTTATCATTGCATTACTTGTTATATTTTATGAGCTTCATGTTGTTGAATCTATGTATTGCTGATAACCATACCAAATGGTCATTGTCAAGGTTTCAGTCTAATTATCCCATAACTAGACAACGCGTTGGTTACTCATAATTTTTTATGAGAACGTTCTCACCTCCTCGCTCTCTTGTGAGCTGGAGTGTATTAAATTTTTGTTTGGATTACTTTTTGCCTTGAGGCCTAAATTTATGTTTTGATCTGCTTACGTTCGTAGGTTAAAGTGAAGACCTTCCATTTCACTAGGTACTCCGTTAAACCCAAATTACCTTGAATCGCCAAGTAAAAAAAAAAAATGGCGGCGGTCGCGTGGCCTATTTGATACACAACATTAACAAAACTAAACTTTAAAAGGAAACAACAGAATAACAATTTAAAGTAAAGTATTATTAAAATAAAATTAGCATAATAATCATCATTTTTTACGTTATTTAAAAAATAAATAACAGATTAGTAATATTTATATGTGTCAACAGAATAATCACAATATATACAATTTTAATAAGCACTATTATGAAAAATCTAACATGTGAGGGGGTTCCCCCCTCAACCCCCCCCCTCTTGTGCAAAGAACAAAATGAAAATGTTCCAAACCAATTGACTTAGAATTTCCTGATATTTTTTAACTATTTCAAAACCGAAATAACTTCACCCGTCATAACTAAATTAACTAAATCCCTACTATAAAAACACAAAATTACATAAAATTCCTTAACTTACCAATTTGTTTATTTATTTATTTATTTTTTTCTTTTTGAAGGGAAAATTGAAGGGATTTTCGTAGTTTTAAAACATCCAAGGTGATGGCTGTGAAGAACAAAAGGTTACAATTATTATTACCCCAACAGCTTAAATATTTTTTAACATATATCTACAAAATTTTCAGCTTTTGTAGCCCTTACTCTTAGACACAAGTACATACCTTTCTTTTCTATATTTATGAACTTTTTCTCTTTAGAAAAATTGCTTGAAAATTATCAGATTGTACTATATCCAAGATGTCAGCTGGACTGACGCTATGATGCAATAGCTATGAGCGTATGACGTAAACAAACGAACTAGCTTCTAGCGACCACGGACAACACCTCCTATAGGGCACGGGCTCCTGACGTCACGGGTACCTACGTCACTTGGCAACCACCATAGCAACAATGGTGGGGGTCAAGCTAACTGCGCTGATTGAAAAACACGTTGTTCACAGCTTGAACTTCGCACGTTGGTGGTACGTTGTGGTTCGCACGTTGTTCACTTGTGTGCTGAAGAGTTATTTAGTGTTTATAACTGAAAATGAATGATTACTTGAAGAATTTAGATCAACTGTCGCAGAAGCGGTATTTGGATAAAGCCTTGCATGTGGGGTTACCAGAACGCTTTGACGTCACGAAAGTCGGCCTTCCTGGTTTGTGGCAGGTTACCAGATTACAAGGCAACATTCGTAAGGAAGTTTTACGTGACCTACGGGATAGCGAATGACATATGAATATAAATTATTGATGTTTAATTAATGCCTCATAAGTGCTGTGTAGCTACATGCCGAGGAAATTACAAAAATGGTCTTAAAGTGGCCGTTTTTAGCTTTCCTAAAGAAGAATCCCAGTTGAAGAAATATGGAATTGTAAACGCCAAGATTCATTTGTACCAACAAAACATTCTAGGGTAAGTGTATAAATTTTTTATAAAGTTTTTCATTCTTTTAAAAAATGAAATATTAATTTTAAGGGGGCTAAACAATTGGGTACAGCCTGCTATTTTTGGCGATTTTTTTGGCGCCAATCGCGCCAACTCCTTCGCGCGGAGTTAACGGAAGGCTGACGTTTTTAACGGGAGCGGATTTTCGGCTTCACTAAATTAACTGACTTATTGTATTGTAGAAAAATTGCACTAATTTTGCAATTAATGACAAAAATGTTGAAAATTGCGTAAAATGCTATTTATATTAATACAAATTTAGTTTTTTTCTGTTACTTTTTTAATATTAATTGGATTGTTAATTTTAAAACATTAAAAATTGATTATTTTTGTTTTTTAATGTTCTTAACATACTTCCGTATTTTAAACACACAAAATAATTTAAAATTTCATTTTAAAAGATAAAAAAAAAACTAAATAAAACATCGCATACATTTATTTTCAATTAAAAAAAAACCTGAAAAATTAATACTTTGTAATTTTATAAATACATTTTTGAGTTATGAAATAAATTTTTTTTAACCAAGGGGGGCTCTGCCCCCCTTGACCCCCCGTTAATTTTATTACAAATAGTGTAAAGATTTATTACAAACTTGAAAAATTTTTTTTTTCACATACTTATAAAAAAAATGCACAAAAACTGCATCTCAAAAAATAATGCTTAAATCCGCAACCGTTAAAAAAAATACACATCAAAAAACTAAATTGATCCCGCTGCTGGCATGGATGTTTGTAGCCGTTTGGAATCGGCTTTAAACTGTAGGTCCCGGTCTCATTAGCCCGCGTGTGCAAAACAGTAGACCGTAGCGTTCCAAACCAAATCAAAACCTAAATTGAACATAAGCGAAAAAATATCACGGAGGAGAGTAGAAAGTTGTCTGGGTTACCAGATTTGGCGCTTTATCGCCACCAGATTTGGCGCGTATCAGCGTGTACCCAATTCTTAAGTGAACCCCTAATTTGCCAGGGCAGTTTATTCCACCCTGGCAA
This sequence comes from Pardosa pseudoannulata, assembly GCA_032207245.1. Classification (NCBI taxonomy): domain Eukaryota; kingdom Metazoa; phylum Arthropoda; class Arachnida; order Araneae; family Lycosidae; genus Pardosa; species Pardosa pseudoannulata. The sequence goes on from CM063497.1 coordinate 8,019,650, forward strand.
AAAGTTGCCATTCCTGGTTCGTTCATAATTATTTATTCAATTAGAGTTTAAAATTTTTCATATATAAATCTATTCGCTAGATAGCTCAAAAGTACATATAGGTATACCTGTTTAGAATTTTTTATTATGTAAAATTGAATTGAAATAATTTTCCATAAATGCTGTTATTCTAAATGTCTATCTTTCTTATGGTTTTTTAATGTGATATTCTGTTTTTGAATTAATTTTATTTTTTATTCATGTACATTTTCTTTTGTTAGGTATGTGAACTCCACTTCACAGAGAATAAAATTATAAGGACTTCAGAATTTTTTGATGACAAGTGTGGGAATCATTATCGTGCCGCTTACATACCCACGTTTAAAGCCTCATGCTGTTCCAAGTGTTTTCCCAGATGGCCCAAGTCATCTTAATTCATTTAGAGTGTCAAGAGAGTCACCAGATAGCAAAAAAAGTAAAAGGGAGACATTATATCAAAAAAACTTTGGCCTGCAATCTACAGGAGAAAGAACAGTACGATAAAAAAAAAGACATTTAAGAATTTAACAGAACTGAAAGTATGCAGAAATTTTACCAGAAAACTGGATGATAGTATTCAGATCTGAGCAAATAATGCTTCTTTATATATCAAATGACATATGTCCCAAAATTTTAAAATCAGTAGTGATTGATTCCAGTTTAAATGTCTACATAGCTGTTAACAGTGTACTTCTAAAAACTGTAGATGGAATAATATTTTCTTCAAAATTTAATAATATAACTAGTCTTTTAAATGTGTTGTCAAAGGTTGATTCATTAACTTTAGGTCAAGAAAATGTCCAAAACTACATACAGGTTGGAAGTAATTTAATATCTGATTTAAAAGAATTTATTCCAGATAGAAAGAATGAAATAAATTTTCTTTTAGAGCAGATTTCAAAACTTAATACTGCAAAGCAAAAATATCGCTGTTCTCCAGATTTGCTTCACTCAATTTCACCACATACATACAACTTTATTCGGAGCTCACAAAATTTTATTACGCCTCATCCACGAACAATTCAAAAAAATTTTTCTGATTTTAATTTAAATCCCATAAATGAACAATTTAATCAAAATTTTTTAAGTTACATAAATTTTAAATTTCAAGAATTAACTGAAAAAGATAGAGTTGTAATTTTAATGGTTGATGAAATTCATTTAAATAGAGCTTTTGATTATAAAGGTGGGAACATCTGTGGAATGGCATATAATTGTACAACTGCTGTTTCAAGTGCTTTTGTTTTCATGATTCGTAGCCTATTATCTGTTGTGCATATTTTATCAGCTAAAACACTTACCGCAGAAAATCTGTATGGCCATATTAAAAAAATTATATTTGGACTAGAAACTATAGGGTTTAAGATAATAGCTGTTGTTACTGATTATAACTCAATTAATAAAAAAGCAATGTCACAATTTTCAACTCCACCTAAAGTTAGTATTGTTTATAAAAATCCATTTGACATATCTAGACCATTGTTTTTTATTATTGATTCTGTGCATATCCATTAGAAATAACTGGCTAAACCAAAAAAAATGATAATGTATGTATTATCCAAATTGAAACTGCAGCATTTTCATGTGTCAAAAAGCTACATGAATTTGAAGCATGCTTATGGTTTAACACCGAAAGCTTTGTATCCAACAAACTTAGAAAAACAAAATGTTAAACTTGCATTACAGGTTTTTAATGCTAATGTTGCAGAATCGTTAGTTTTATTAGGAACAGAAAAAAAACTGGGGAATTTATCAAAACAATTAATACATGGTGGTCAATAGTAAATGTTAAATCAATTTTTAAAGGTAATCACAAAAATAATGTTTATGAAACACCTTTAACTGTACAAGAAACTGATGAAAAGTATATATATTTAAATAAATTGTTAAATTGGTTAGATAATTGGATGTTTAACTAAAGAAACCCATTTTGCATTACATCATACAACCTATGCTTTGATGGAAATGTCATGATATTGTATATATGAACTTGGTTTTAATTACCTTTTAGCTGGAAAAGTACAAACTGATACACTGGAAAGTAGGTTTGATAAATACCGTCAGTTAGCTGGTGCTCCAGCAGGTTTATGAAACTGAGACTGCAGTCTACTGATTCAATCTTCTAAATATGGAAATATCCCTATTCTGTTATCGGATTTTAAAAATACTGAAGAACCGAGTAATGAAACTGAGATTGACTGTGATATAGATGAAATTAAATTAGATCTACCTATTTTGGCGTATGTGGTAGGATATTGCTGTTACACTGCCCTTAAAAATCTAAAGTGTGATTCTTGTAAATCTAATATTACTATTGACAAAGAAGGATGTCTATTCGTGGATAAAAATTTTTGATAGAGGACTGAAGTATCCTCATCCTGATGTATTAAATGCAATTGTGTAAAATTTCATTGTTGTTAAGAAACTTATCTATATATATAAAAATGAATTTGTGTCTGTCTGTCTGTCTGTACTCAATAGACTCAAAAACCATGCATCCAATCGCCGTGAAAATTTAGGTAATTCTTAGATATATCCCTGGGAAGGTTTTTGTAAATTTGTATCATACGAAATCAATTCCTTCCCCTTTTTTCGAGAGTTTCATGTCATTATTCCAAGCATTATTTTCCTGGGTTAAACGCAAACGATTCATTTTTTAATTTATCGCATCATAACTAAGTGAAAGAAGCAATATTTCTAGCAATGTGACGTCATTTCGTTAATTCCACGTAATTGTTTAGAGCACGATTTTCCTCGGTTAAAAGCAGGAAATTAAAATTATGAATTTATCACATAATAAATAGGTGAAAACGATATTTTTCTATCATTATGACGTCATTCCTTTAAATATCTCATTTATTCATTTCTTATTTTATGTTATTTAAACATCGTCTGCGTAGTATCCATTCGATTTGACCTGGAAATTTAGATATAAAGTGATTAACTTTCATTTCTATGCGACGCAAATTATAGCATTTTTATATAAGAACTAATTTTAAATTTAATTTTTGGTTAATTTTTAAATTACAATGATATGTTTATCAACAATATTCTAACAACGAAAAGTACAAATTTCAGTGACCCTGATAGGCAAATAAAAACCTATCATTCGTTATGCACGATAAAAAAAATCTTTGTTTAAAAGTAATATATTAAGTTCACCGCAGCGAAGTACAGACATACTTGCTAGTTTCTGATAAATATGAACATAAATTTTTATTTTCAACCTGTTCACGAAGTACTGTTTATAAGATAACTTTAAATTTACTTAATGAAAATTTATTTTACCTTGAATTAAATAACTGACCCCCAAGTTGTCTTGAAAAATATTATACGATCTTCAACCAATATTTTTTTTTAAACAATTTTTGCAAAAAACTAAATGATAATTTATTAGAGAATAATATAACTAAACAGCGAAAATTAAAAACATTAAAAAAATAGTTTCATTTTCATAATACTTTAATTTTTACTGTTTTTATATCACAAAATTTGCATAAAATTGGTGGTATTTTGAATACCTATGTATATATGACAAAGTGTATATTATTTTAATGTGTATTATTTGATTGTAATTATATGTGTATTATACAATTATGGTTTGCATTCTGTACTTAGTATGTGTAATAAATATATATGCTGCCAAACCTGTGTCCATTTTTGTTAGACCATGGAATTACATCTCAGCAAACTAAAGAATTGCCATATGTCATAATGCATGAATTAATGATATTAATATAACCAAAAGTATATTTAAATTATACACACAAAGAAACCGTGTCATTATCCAAATAAGGTCATTATTTTGGTTGCAAATTGAAAAATAGAGTTCACTGTTTCAGAAAAATTGGTCATTATTTCTACTGTATGTTTGGAGAGTTTTAATAAGTATTTTAACATTTGTAAAAGTTATAAATTGTAATAAACATAGAAAAAATATTTTAAAAAGGATTGGATAACTGTGTACTATTGGCACTTTGTAAAAATATATTTTATTTCACATATATAATGGAAGAGCGCTAGAGCAATTTCGCTGTCCAGCTATTAGAAAGAGCGATAAACGTGGTCGCATGGTAACCCTCATGCATAAAACGTAGGCCGACCTGTGATGACGTAGTTGAGCAGACTCCAGGCTTTCCGTATATAGGAGGTGTTGCCACGGATCACAAAATGTGAAAAATAACTCTACGCATGCACAAGTTTACTCGCCGCAAAATCCAGCCATCACTTCATTTTTATTACACTTTGTCCGCATTAGTTTGTCGACTTACTAGCAAAGGATTTAATTACATTTAAAAATGATTATTTATTACAAAAAGGGGGAATGATACTTCATTATGAATTACATATTTATTGCTGAATACATACGCAAAATTATAATTGAAGGCAATTCTTTGTTTCTTTTATTAATGAAATATGTATTTTAACGTCTAGGATGCAGTGCCAGTAGTGTACTTCAGGAAAAGCAGATTTTTAGATTTAATCTTACACTATTTACAGGAACTAATACAATGCATTAGCACAGTGAACATTCACATCATCCCGTGGAATGATCTAACATGTTGCCAGATTCAACAGATACATTTTACATTTGCCAGGTGCAACAGATACCTTTTATGTAGCCTCCACACTATGGCCAGTTGTTCACCGCTTCCTGATGGTGACCTCGAACGATGGTTCACGGGTCGTATCCACACGCTGGGCCACTGAATAAGCTGAGCGCATTGATTCGTTCATAGGGTCTACTGCGCACTTAAGTTGCGCATCTGGCTGCGTTTGATCTTTGGAGAAAAACCGCTTCCGAAGCCATCGGCCACGATAAGCATGCTCCTCCAGACGGTGGTGATGGCTTGCAGTGGACCATAGTGTGGAGGTGTCTTTACATTTTAATAAATGAGTGGCTTGACGCTAGCACCGCCACTGGATTTATCCGTAGTGCATTAGAAAGTTTGCTTTGAAAATGATGTGTGTCAAGAAAAATGTAATAGATAATGCCAATTTAAGTCTGCATAAAAATTAATATATTTTTGCTACCTTTTAATTGGGTGCTATAGCCATTATTATTACTTTTTGAGGGGGAGGGGAAAGCGACACGAGTAATTTCTGTTGGGAAGGAACCACATAAGATTACAGTTATTTAAGAGAGAAAATTGAATAAAACCACAAATACACTTTATGAGTGAATTGGAAGACAACTGATTTTATTGTATTAAATGGTTTAATAATATAAATTAATGTTTGCATGCAATGTTTCACAGTCATATGTATTACACATATACATACATACATTATATATATATATATATATATATATAGTTTTTAGTATAATTTAACTATATATATATGTATGTATATATAGTAATAGTGTGAAGTTTTATTTTTTTTTTCAACTTTTTACGGATCCATCTTAAAAAGTTATGGTGTATTATTAATAAAATATATGGTTTATATTCAATATACCATGATATTGGCTAAGTGTACAAATAATTTTTATCTGATATTGTTTCTGATAAACTATTCTTGGTATAGAGCCAACTAGTCACTTAATAAATATATGTTTAATTAATCAAGGAGATGAATAGTTGTTTTAAACTTGAATTACTATTTTCATAATTTCATTAAAAATACATAATGTTTACAATATTTCATAGTTCTGACTTACAAAATAAAAAGTTTTTAGTTCTTTTTATTTATCTATTGTTCAAATAATTAAAGCCTTTCATTGAATAACCCATACTTTTAAAGAATACTCATTTATAGAAAAGGAAAAACTAAATTTTTATATGAACCTGTGTTTATGTATCACAAAAAATTTAATAAGAATTGTTCATATGGAAATGACATCTAATACACAAATATAATCTAAATATAATTGCCCCAAAAACAAGTAGATTTTTTTCAGAATTTGCAGTAGTTCATTGATTACTTTTACTTCAGCTTTTTATGTTTATAAAAACAATAATTTAAAAAATCATTTTTATCTCTCACAAATTATCTGTAAGTACAAAATTATACAAAAAGTGCCATCATGTAGCTATTAACTGGGTCTGAAGTTTGATGACAAAATATTTGCACTTTTCACTTATTTTGTTAAAGATATGCTTCAAATAAACTTGTAATCATTTTTTTTTTTTTTTTTAATGAAAGGCTTATACACACAAATTTCAAAATTTTTTCAAAAAACTTTTTTTGTGAAAATTTTTTTCCAACAACTACCCAAATCAAAGTCATTCTATTTAAATGAGTTGTGTCTAATTTAAACTATTATTCCGTACTTTTTTTTTTTTTCATCAAATCTTCTGCAAACTGATTCCTTAAATGAACCAAGCAGGACAGTCTTAAATGATTCCTGTAATTTAATATGTTTATATTTAAGCGATAATAGATTACTTATGAAATATAATTATATAAATCAATAGTCGTATACATTATCCAAGAAAGAAAATTGAGCAGTTTAGAATTTATATTATAAACTAAATACCTTCCAGTAATTTCAAAATTAGTTCACTATTTTGTCTTACTTCTAAATGAATCGGTTAAAACTGTCCTGCTTGGTTCGTTAAGACTGTAAGTGTTTGGTTAAGAGTAATCAGTTAAGAGTGAAAGTAATCAGTTAAAACTGTCTTGCTTGGTTTGTTAAGAGTCATTCATTAAGACTGTCCTGCTTGGTTCATTAAGGGAATCAGTTAAGACTAAGTTTTTGGTTTGTTAAGAGTAATCAGTTAAAACTGTCTTGCTTGGTTTGCTAAGAGTCATTCGTTAAGAGTGAAAGTAATCAGTTAAAACTGTCTTGCTTGATTCGTTAAGACTTCTGTTTGGTTCATTAAGAGATCAGTTAAGACTGTCTTGCTTGGTTTGCTAAGAGTAATTTGTTAAGAGTGTTGCTAAGAGTAATTCGTTAAGACTGTATTTGTTTGGTTTGACGATTTTGTTCGACCATGTAATACTAATTTCGATAATAAATTTATTTTAATGAATCTTGTTTAGAAAAACAATGTTGAACACTGGAATAATATTATTTAATTCACAATTTGTAATGAATGATATAACTCAAATAATGAACCTTGAAGAGAATTTTGAAAGTCAAATGAGTTCCTAGAACTTTTTTTTCCCCACCATATGTATTTAATCGCAATAACGTAAGAATTTTATAAAAAGAAGAAATAATCGAGATTTTGTTAATTTTTTCAAGGGTACTGGTGCGCAACCTTTGAGCCGTCGACTGTATGTATATTTATAAACATGGATATTAAGCTCATAAATATATTTATAAATATGCATGCATATAAATTTAGATGAGTACTGAGCTAAAGAATTATGAATATTGCCATCACTAAGAATTATTTATAGTGTTTTTGTCTTTCTCAAATGCACGTAGGCATTTATGTCTTAATATGTAAATGTTTTTGCATTTGTTTAGTTGAACATAGTTGCTTTAAACATTTTCTAGGTACGTGATTACATGTCCAAATTGCATATTAGGAAATTTCAAGACTTAATTGGAAGAACGGATCTCCTGAAAGTATGTAAAGATAAACAAAACGAAAAAGCTCAGCTCTTGGACTTTTCCGCTCTCTTAAAAAGTGTTTCCTCTCACCATGGCTCAGATGAATCTGTGATAGGAGGAAGTGTACCACAAGACTTTGAATTGTACAATAGACTTGTAAGCTATTTTCTTTTCATTATTAAGAATTATTTCTGAGGGTAATTCTTATACAAGGTCTGGCTATTCATTTCCAGGTCTCAGAAGAAAAAAACAAACACATGAGCCATTTAATATGATTCGAAGTAATCCTTATGAGCAGTAATGCACGTCTGTGCTTTGCTGTACAAAACTGCAGCCGACCTGTGTGTAGAGATGTAGAAACCCCTGAATTTTGAAGAGGTGGAAATAAACCCAGGAATTTTGGGAACTTTGGGAAGAAATCATTTTCACAATGTTTACATTTATTTTTTCAATAGCAGTTATTTAAGAACTAACATATTATTTCCAAGATATTTTTTTTTTACTTTTGGCAATATATATATATATATATATATATATATATTCAAGAAATAATAGCAATGAGGATTTAAATGATTTTATAGTAGTACTTATGTCATTAATGACCCTGTTAGTCTTATCAAACACATAACTGGTTGCTTCCATTTTAATTGCTAATATAATAATTATATACATTATTTTGGATCGTTATTTATTATGTAAATTGATTTTTGCTAAACTTTCCCGCTCCTTTTATAATATAACAATAAATATCTTTAAATTTAAAATAACAGTTAATTATTTTCTGTAATGTATATATCATTTAAAGGTGTAATCAATTGACAATGTTGCACTTTGTGTCCAATTTCTACACACACATTATATAATTATATATATATATATATAGAGAGAGAGAGGTTATCCAAGAAAAATGATTTATGGGTTTTGTGACACTACAGATGATTGCCTAATATTTAAGTAATAATTAAAATATTGGATATTTCTCGAAGGAAAAATAGATTTATACTTTCATGCTAAACGTTATACCTTGCCAAATATAGTTAGTTAATTCCAATTATACAATTTTTTTCATAGCATATAATAGTTAAATTTTGTGAAAATATCAACTTTTGAGGTCTACAACAAAGAGAAAAAAAATGGTGGTACTCATTGTGTCATAGGAATTGTTGACTTTAAAATACTTCAAAATTCCCATGTTTTGGAAATTTTCAAAATTCCCTTCTCAAAAAACCCGGGTTAAACCGGGTTTTTTTTTCCACTGGTCACAACTCTACCTGTGTGTGGATCCTCTTTGACGCTTTTGTGCCCATCCCAAAAGTATTTAAACCATTCAAAAGTTCTCGAGCGGGATAATACTTCCTCATCTCGTTAGTCCTTGTGTTGCAAAACAGTAGACTGTAGTGTTCCAAACTTATACAAATTTCTCATACTCATTTTGAAAAGATGAAAACAATTGCTTAATTCTGCATCAGTGATAGAAAATATAGGTTTTAATGTTTTTGTGGCATTTTACAAAGTATTCATAACAGTGTAATACAATAGTCTAATACAACAGCATAAGTTTTTTGGAACAGATGCATTATAGATGCTGGGCCCATCTGCCATGTTTTTCTTTGGCAACCAACAATAAAAATCGTATTTGAAAAATCTCCAAGGTTGCGGTACGCGTTTTTCACAATTTATAGCATTATTATAGTACAATTTTATAGCATTATTAAAATAAAATTAGCATAATAATCATTTTTTACGTTATTTAAAAACTAAATAACAGATTATTAATAATATTTGTAGCATATATCAACACAGCATAAACACAATATATATCATTTAATAGTGTATATCATAATAAGTTCGACCCTTTGTTGTAATAAATAAAATGCAAAATAAATTTAATAATAGACACACCAACCTACTTATCGCCCCCTAAGATTGCCAAAAAATCGCCAAGTTTGGTGAAAAAAAAAAACATGGCGTCTATAATGCATCTGTACCTTTTTTTTTGTCAGAAAAGTGTGTTTTAGGATATATGCTGTTTCTAATGCATGGGTAGTTGCTTTTATATACATGGTTTGCGTGCACCTGGAAAGTCATGGAAAATCATGGATTTAGACAATGGATTAATTTTGTCATGGAAAGTCTTGATTTTTCAAGTAAAATGAGTAAAAGTCATGGAAAGTCATGGATCCACTAAACTACCGATTAAAAAAAATGCATTGAATTGTTTAATTCTATTTTTACTTGTCATTTGGCTGAAGTTACTGAGTTTGGTATTTATGTATTATCCTATTGACCCTATTGCCAAGTAAAATTTGTTCGCCAAGGAAACTCAAAGCAAGAAAGCTTAATGGGTGGGTAAATGGATATTATTCTGGTTTTTTTTTTCTTAAATTGTAGATTAAAATTTTATTAATATAATAATTATTTTTTAATAAAAATTAGTTAAGATTTTTGCACAAAATATAAGTTTATCTCTAGGGATATTGTATATAAACATTATAGGGTTATATTTGGCTATTATTCGTGGTCACCCGGATAATACCAAAGTACCCTGAATTCAAATTGGAAACATTTTGATTGAAAAATGGCTATAGGATTAAACTTAGGTATGTAGATACAACAATTTATTTTTATGTATGTGAGTTTATTAACACTTATAAAGTAAGTTTATAGTTTTTTTTATGATAAAATTCCTGTCATTTCTCTAAAAGCATATATTTTATTTGTATATACATGAGAAGTTTTATTCATATATACTTTAATGAAAGCTTTTTAAATTCATGGAAAATGATCTGCTAAATCATGAAAAGTCATGGATTTGAAAAATTTTATTTTGGCAAATACCCTGTATAAACAAATTACATTAAATTCCCATGAATTTATTTTGGTGACCTTTAAAGGGTTAAGTCCCCGTATATTTTGGTTTTATTTTAGTCACAACAGAAGATTTAGAAAATTTTATTGTTATACCATTTGTTAGTAATACAGTGAACTCTGCTTAATGTGATCCGTTTGGTACACTGGGATTTTGATAACAATAAACAATATTCAAAGTTAGATACATTCCCCCCCTCCCTTTAATTCAAACATACTAAATTTCAAAATAAAAGGAACAAAACTCACCTTATATTTATGTACTGTATATTATCCTTTGAAAAACAAGAATTGTATACATAATTCAGGCTTGCAATTCTGTCACTTTTCTCACCTTTAGTCACTTTTTTTACAATTGATCACTTTTAGTCACTTTTTTAAGTAAACAGTCACTTTTTTCATGGTGTATCACAGCAAAAGTCTGTTGTTGAAAAAAGAAAATCTGAATTAATAACAAAATATTTTAATATAAGGCCAAAATATGGGATGCTCTAATTTTAAAATGTAATGAGTCGTATGGTTTCCAGAATTGAGTGATTTTAAAAAGTCGTAAAGAAGTTCTCGAAATCTACATTTGCACTGAAATGTACATTTAATACATTAAAGTAATTTACGTCGAAGCACACATTTCTCTTACTTCACAATTTTTTGTTTAGATACTCTAATCTAGCTATGTACATATCTCAACACATCATTAATATATGCAGGAAATTGTGATTATAAAATTATTGTATTGTATGTATTCAAATCTAATTTATAAATTTTCTGGAATAAAAAGCAATGTTGAATTATGATAAACAAAATTTTTAACCTTTTTTGTATTTGACGCTAAAATCGTGTCTTGCATGAATCATTTGATTTAGTTAAAATAAATAGAAAAATATTAATAAAAGCATCTGTAATCAAGGGGAGAAAAAAAATCGCTTTTTTTTTTTCAATGTTTAGTCACTTTGTAGTCACTTATTCTGTATTATTGTCACTTTTCTCGCCTTTTTGAAAGTATCTTAGCAGTTGCAAGCCTGATAATTAAAAAAAATGGATCCATTGTTGACTGTCTACAACTTTTTCCAAGAATCTCACTGTTCTTAATCATAATCAACCTGTCAGAAAGATTTAAAATTTCAATCTTTGGCTTAAATAATAGATTAGGTACATATGGGATAATTTTAAATTGAATCATCGATTATATTTTGTTGCAAGATAATTCTCATTCAAAAAACAAACCATTTTTTTTTTACCTGCCTCATAAGGTACTTTACAATTTTGGAAAATTAAAAAAATTTACTGATCATGCCGTATGATGGGCTATATGCTAGTGTGTGTGAATAAACGTGAATAAAATTGTAAATAAACGAAATACAAAATGAGATCAATTTACCCCCCTCCTCTTTAATTCCCACGCACTACATTTCAAAATAAAATGAAAACACACCTTATATTTATGTGCTGTATATTGTCTTTTAAAACATAAAAATTGTACACATAATTAAAAAAATGATTAATTGTTGACTTCTACAATTATTTCTAAGAAGCACATGGATACATTGTTCGTCATCGTAATCCACCTGTCAGAACGATTCAAAATTTCAATCTTTTGTTTTAAGATTAAATCATTTCGCATCCTGCATTCCCTATCGACAAGCTGCACGTAAGCGAGCGAGGCATAAAATGGGAATACGCTCTTTCTCAGTTCCAAATAGAATGTGTTGCCTTCTACTTATCTGACAACCAATGACCAATTTCTGAAACATTCCAGGAACATGTCTATTATGTATCCAAGGTTTGTAATGCTGGTGTGGCAACAACTATTTTTCACTAGTTGGCATGGCAACAGTTTTAGTTCAGTTGTTCCAAAAATGTATGTAGCAATGTCCGCTCCTATATGTCCGTTATATGTCATTCAATAAATTGTGTGTTGTAACTTCAGCTGCAAGTTAATTATTCATAGTAACATAGAACATAAAAATGTCTTACTCCACTCCTTTGTTCGTTCCCCATTTCCCAAGGTGGAATCGTTAAATTAAAACAGCATCGAAGGAAAAGAAAAGATTGGAAGTTCCTTGTGAATACAATGTGAATATTCCAGTTAAAATGAGGTTCGAAAACTGTTAACATGAACCGAGGTAATGATCCCATTAAGCGACACTTTTAGTTTTAACAAATGAATGGAGAAAATCGGGATACAGTGATTTCGATAATAACAAGCGATGGATAACATTTAACCGCAATTCCATTAAGCGGAGTCCATTGTATTATCTGGTTACAAAAAATCTCTTGTGTAATTGATATATATTTCTTAGGACACAATCCTTATAGATCAGTGCATTCCATATATCCAACAACTTCAAAGTAATGGGAAAAGCCTGTATTTTAATATGGATATTACAAACACAGACCGAGCATTTGGTTCCACTCTAAGCTACCACATAGCAAAGTAAGTAGAGGTCTTTCAAATTCTTTTAGTTCTTTAATTCTTCATTAACCCTTTCGCTGCGTATTTATTTTATCAAAATAGATTCAAAAATTGCATATTTTTTTATTACATATTTCAAATCAATATACATTTTAGAGTTAAAATATACAAAAAATTTTGTAAAAGAGTTTTTATAATATAGAATTAGGTTCTAAAAAAAGGTGTTCAGAAAAATGAAATTGTAGAATGATGATATTAATTTTGAAAATTAATCTTAGTTAAATTATCTATTTAGATATGAAGTTTTGTATGATAAATTTCGAAACAAGGCTCGATGCAAAGTCTTACCTCGCAATCCTTGCACCAAATTCGAGTTTCTTTTCGAAGTTTTTGTTCCACCTTCAGTTTTTTTAACAACAGGCAGCACACTATCTATGAGGCTCTTTCTTGATGGGATTTGGGTGCATATGGCTAGTAAAGTGTCAAGCTGTTAGTCTCATGGGTCTATTTATCTCATGTACTGTTGGCCTCTTTTACTATTATTTGCAGCATAACCTCGTCAACATAAAGTGCAAATTAGTTCAAAACGGTTGCATTATTTGCCATAGTGGAATTGAGTCCGGGATTTCCAAGGAAAGGAAATGAAGTAGGAGCTGGTGGAATATTTTGCATATCAATTTTGCACCACTGTCAAACATTTTAAATAGAAAATAAATTTTCAGATTCCTTACTATTCACAGAGGAATCCGAGAAATTCTCATCAGTTTCATTATAACTATCTTCAATATACTTGAAATCAGAGTCAGAAGTGCTATCAGTGTCGGAAATATCTTCAGGAGTATAGGTTATATCACTCGTGAAATGCTTCATGGCAGACATCTTTCAGCTACGAGCAGTGTGCTAAAATGCTACAAAAAATTCTTCTATATTTCGCAGAAATGTGGACAATTAAAACCATCCGCTAGTTTACAGCTAAATAAACAATTAAAAATCGCAGTAAAGCCAAAATGAAAGAATAATCATGGAAAGAGCAGGCTGCGCACTGAAATAGACGACTAAAATGCCCTTGGAAATCGCGGGTTTAGCAAATTTTGTTACATCTGTGTTGCTTGCGGGATGTACATCGAGAGGGTTAAGCAATAGCAGTCTGTTAACAAATTTATTATGAAGGAATGTCTATTGCAGTCACTTATTTTATGTTCCACCTTTTCTTGTGCAGATTATTACTATTGGCAAAATTGTTAAATTCTTGAATTAAAAAATAACATCATTTTGATTTTTCTATTACAAATTAGCTTATTAAAGTTGTTAAGATATGTGTGCTTAATGTGTGTTTTTCAGACCCACCCCCAACAGAAACTGATGCAGTCATAGTGAATCAAAGAAAATATCAAAATTTGAAAATAAAAATTTTTATTCATTCTGACATCTTGTGTATGGTGCTTCTCCCATCCAAACTTGTACATGCAGTTTTATAGAAGGGTGGGGTGCTAGTGATCTATCCAATCAGAATGTCAATTTTAATCACATGATAATGTGTTAGAATCAGAACTAAGTTACATAAAGGAGTTATATAAGATAAGTTGAGCTAAGCATGAATTAATTTTGGTGCATGTGAAGTTACCAAGGTTATCACAATATGAAGGGTAACAAGGTTACAGTTTTAGGGACAGAATCACCAGAAATTTATTTTAAAATACAATTATAATTAAGTTAGTTTTGGGTCAAAATATCTTTACATGTGTGTGTGTGTATATATATATATAATATATATATAGAGAGAGAGAGGGGGGGGAAGGGAGGGGGAGAAGAGATATAGATATAGATAGATAGATAGATAGAATATTTTTAACCTAAAACTAACCAACATAATTATTAGTTTATCTTAAAGTAATTTTTGGATGATTCTATTCTTTAATGGCAAAATCTTGGCAAATATCTTTTGTTCTTTCTTTAGAGTTGGTGAGTGTAAATACACCAAAAATGAATTCTTACTGACTCCCACTCTTACATAAAGTTCTTAAACTATGTCACCAAGCATCCCCATCTGATTAACCATTAAGAACCCTGATTAGCTGGCTCACATACTTATAAATTGACATGTACAGGTTTTCACTCCAGAAACCATTTGGACATGTTGCTGGAATAAACTGTATTTCTATATTTCAAAATTCTGTTCTTTGTTATCTTGAACACCTTACTTACAACTATACCCATGCCAGTGTGAATTCTCTTATCTATTTAAATGGGCCAATATATATATATATATATATTGTTGGACCTTAATGTTTAGCTACTAAAGTCTTGTTAAGCCTATTAATGCTAAACAGATACATTTCCTTTAGCACAGTGGAAGACTTTTGGCATGTAGAATAGCAAGGAAAAAAAAATCCCCTCTATAAAAATAGCCTAAGTTACTGTCTGTCTGTCCTCGATTTTTGAAGCGGTTGGACCTGGAATGGATACGAGGCATCCATAGTTAGCAAAATTCAAAGAGAGTCATGTTTATCTTCTCCTAAACTATAGATCCGATTCTAAAATAAATTGGTATAAATAGGCTTCCTATCACATCGAAAAATACCGCCTTCTTAAAACATTCGAAATCCCCCCCTTCCCCCTTTTCGAGCTTTTAAGGTCATTATTTCAACTCTTTTTCCTTGGTTAAGAGCAGGCGATTAAATTTATCAATTTATCCCATAATAAATAGGTAAAAATAACATAACTGATAATTTTAATATATATATATATATATATCAGTGGCATGTGGTCCATATGTGCAGGGTGTGCACTATACACCCTGGCAAAATTATGAGGAACAATAATTTTCTGCACCTATGGCTACCTATCTTTATATGGTATATAATATTATTTAATAAATATTATTTATAATATATTCAAATATTATGTTGATTTGCTTGCTTGTATTCCCGCAGCTCGTGCAGTACTAGGTGCTGCACCACATAGCGCGTTCAAAAGCAAATGGACATAGGAAGTTTAATGTGTACACACCGAGCACTAAATTGAAAATCATGCTTTATATGTATGGGCTACTGGAAAAGAATAGCATACTATGGCGCTGAGGCAAGTGTAGCTATTTTTCCTGAACTTGGCCTTCAGAATCATCTGAAGGTACGGTTTATTAAGCGTTGTATTAGAACGGGGACTTACGTGCAGAAGCGATTTTGGTTTTTTAACTGATTAACTGGCCGTACGAATTTGCAGACGGTTCATGTTTAAATTTATATATTGTAAGATTTTGTTTTCATGGAAATATAAAAGAAGTATTTCATCAATATAAAGTGAAATGTTTTAGTGTGGTAAATTAATTTCGGTGATGCATTCTGTTTATTGAAATAATTAATTGAAAAACAATGTTGCTTTGTTTTAAAGAAACGAATTTTAACAGAACAGTTCAAATTTTACCATTCATTGTGTCTTACAGACAGTCTATAAGTTATATTAAGTAACACCGTATCCCTGGTTTTGTTTTTAAAAATTGTCAAAATGTTTTTTTCAGAATATATGATTTCCAAATGTTAAAAACGATTAATAAATATAATTTAATCCACTGACCGAACAAGAAACAGTTCGCTCTATTGTGCCAGCATGTAGTGAAATCCTCTGCACATGGAATAGATGTTCGGTTTGTCGGCACCCATGAGCATCCGGATGAGGCACCACAGCGGCGGGCGCCATGTGGTGCTATGTTTGCTGAAAATATAAGTTTTTCGTAGAAGCCCAAAGCATTGCTTTTTCGACGCCGATATGATACCATGTAACAAAAGACATGATTTTTGCTTCAGTGCTAGTAGAATTCTCATAAGTTTAGCTGTTTTTGTAGTTATAACTCGACTACTCATAGGTAAATATTTTACTTATTGTAATCAGTAAATTTATATTCATAATAAATAACCGGTTTCAGAATGGAGAACTTGGATGTCTCAATAATTAAAGATTTATTGGAAAATCCATGTCCTCTGCACACCCTGCACTAAATCCTACTGCACACCACTGATATATATATATGTGTTTACCCTTTATCATCTGACTAATTGTTTGTAATGTAGTTTTCATAAGTTAAGCACTTGTATGAAAATATTACAGAATACACGGAGATGCAGGTCTGCCCGATAACTCGATAGAAATTAAAGTGAGGGGTACAGCTGGACAAAGCTTTTGTGCATTTCTTATTAAAGGAATATCAGTTTCTTTAGAAGGAGATGCAAATGACTATGTTGGAAAAGTAAGTGGAGCATTTGTTAATTATTTATATCAGATAAAGTATCCGTCTACTTTGAAAACGTCATTTTTTTGCCAGATATAACTTTTTTATTTCTCTTTTGTAAAATTTCAACTTTTAGGTTTCTAAATCTGTTTTTGTTTTGGCTCTACGGCATTTTAAAGAAAAGATACAGCTGTTTAAATATCAGTGACAGCCGTCAAAACAAACTGAAAGTAGCGACTTCGGAAAGGGAAGTCGTGAATTTAAAGATTTTTTTGGACAAATTTTTTAAATTTTCATGAAGATTAGTTTAAACATTTTTGTAGTATTTTTAATAATTAACAACTCGGCAATTAGGAAGTTTGGAAGCAAGAAAGTGTGGGGAATTTGAAAGGTGTATTTTAATTTTTTAACAGTTAAAGTTGCTTTCATCAACTTCAAATGCGTTTTTCTCGGAACGGTATTTTTAATAAAATGTCGAAACTTGAAATGTGATTTCTCAAAAAGTTCTTAAAATATTGTGTTGAGAATTATTACTAATCCTTTTGATAGTATTTACTAGTAAATGGCCTAAAAGCTTTAAATTTGGATTATTTTTTAACGATGTTACGTTCATAGTTCGATATAAAGGTAATGAAAATTCGTAAAAAATTCAATGTGTATGATTTTGAAGGACCCACATTGTTTACCAAATGTAAATGAAGCAAAGATTTTAGGGGATTCACTAGTCCAGTGTATAAGAAAAGTGTTGCATCAAAAAATATTGAAATAATTTAATTTATTAAAAAGTTAGACCTTTTGAAACCCCCCCTTTTTTTTTTTACTAAATTTTCTTTATTTATGAGAAATTTTATTAAAGCTTCTCCAAGAATAAATTTTTTAAGTACCAGTCTCTAGATTAAAAAATAAATCCAAAAATGTAAAAACATGAACTAGTCTAAAGAAAAAAGTTCTCTGAACATAGACGGATACCTTAAAGTTAATATGGAGTTGTAAATTTTTCATATTGGGAACAGAAATAAGTCTTTTAAAAATTTCAGAGTACAGAAACAAAATGGTAACTCCTCAGGTGCATAGTAAAATGAATGAATAAATGAATTCACCTTTAGTGTAGCTCTTTGGAGGTTGTCCAAAATTAAAACATGTCAGTCTCATACGACATTTAATGCAGAGTGGCAAGTATGGTGAGTGAAGAGTGAAACCATTGAAAAAAAACATGTCTTTTATTTAACATGCATTAAAATAAATATACATTGCTCCACGAGCAATAAAATAACAGAAATTGCAATTATTTATATAGGACTGGGTTGACCAGATACACGTGTAAATTTGAATAAGGTTGAAAAATTAATACATACAATAAACTTAAATACATACAGTAATTAAATAAAGAAAATATAATTACAAACAATGACTAGTACATTTGAAACCATTTACAAACTTAAAGCGTGGAAAATTGGATATAATCAGACCAATACTTAACTGCTGGTTAAGTCCAAGTAATCCTAACAAAACACTATGATTAGAAGTCTATTGTATTCAAATCCAAGAGCACCTAGAGAAAAGAGGCTGTTGGCTTAAGCAAACCTCACCAGACAGGAATATTCTGCATCTCCAAAGGCTCGAAAAAGTGTTGACCAACAGGCTGAAACTGCAAAAAATAATTTCACTCTTGCCCACAACTTGCACTGATAAGTTAATACAGCTGTGACCATAAAGTTTGCTCAAGAGTCAATCCAGGTTTTTTATTTTGAGTTCCCATTTTATAGAATTTTAAAATAATAAAAAATCTCGTTGCATGCTTGTAATTCCGTCACTTTTCTCACCTTTAGTAACTTCAGGCTTGCAATTTTGTCATTTTTTTTACAATTGATCACTTTTAGTCACTTTTTTTAAGTAAACAGTTTCTTTTTCATGGTGTATCACAACAAAACTCTGTTGTTGAAAAAAGAAAATCTGAATTAATAACAAAATATTTTAATAAAAGAACAAAAATGTAATGCTTTAATCTTATTTTTCTTATTAAAATATAATTAGTCATATGGTTTCCAGAATTGAGTAATTTTAAAAAGTCGTAAAGACGTTCCTAAAATCTACATTTGTACTGAAATGTACATTTAATACATTAAAGTAATTTACGTCAAAGCACACATTTCTCTTTTTCTTCACAATTTTCGTTTCGATACTCTAATCTAGCTATGTACATATGTCAAAACATCATTAATATAGGCAGAAAATGGTGATTATAAAATTAATGTATTGTGTGTATTCCAATCTAATTTATAGATTTCCTTGGATAAAAAGGAATGTTGAGTTGCGTTAAACAAAATTTTTAACCTTTTTTTTATTTGACGCTAAAATCATGTCTTGTGTGAATCCTTTGATTTAGAGTTAAAATAAATAGGAAAATATTAATAATAGCATCTGTAATCAAGGGGAGAAAAAAAATCGCTTTTTTTTTTCTAATGTTTAGTCACTTTTTAGTCGCTTATTCTGTATTATTTGTCACTTTTCTCACATTTTTGAAAGTACCTCAGCAGTTGCAAGCCTGTATTGTGATAAAGACCATTAATAGTAATCCTAAATTAATTAATCTTCTGTTAATTATTCAAAATATTCTGAACACCCCAAAGACAGAAAAGCACAGAATCAGAAGCATAGCTAAGATTTTAAATGCGTTAGGATTTTATTTGTATTAAAATGTATAAATTTATGTCTAAAAATAGTTTTTTTAAAAGAATGGGAAAAAATTGTTTATTAAGTAGTGTGAATTTATCAGTGAAGAAATTCGAAATGAGAGATAATTATCAGGAAATTCCTCGATGTTTTCACCGTATACACGTGATTACTTGAAATCAGATCCCATAGAACACAACAATATGAATGCTGTATTTATAATTTTTAGATAATATGTTGAACTTAATTTCTCTTAACTTGTAGGGTTTGTCAGGTGGTGAAGTCATCCTGCACCCCCCAGAAGGCATGCCAAGTGATTTTCACTCGGAACTGAACGTCATTGCGGGAAATGCCTGCTTATATGGGGCAACGTCTGGTAAAGCATTTTTCAGAGGAATTGTAGCCGAGAGATTTGCTGTGCGGAATTCAGGTGCATTAGCCATAAATGAAGTAAGAAACTTGCTTTTGGACCGAGTATTTTTTCTCCCTGCGAATGCATGTATATTGAATTGTACTTTGGAAATGTAAAACTGTTTTAAAGTAAAATTAAGATCTGTATATTGTAAATAATGATTGAACTGGCTTTGGCACCCATTTATATACATGTAATATTAAAAACCCTTATTTACGAATTTTAATATTAATTTAATAACTTTTGTTCATAAAGTATGTTGGGGGTTTGCGCGGTCATTCTGATTTTTCCCTTCAGACATGCTGTAAACTTAATTCAGCCCCTGTCTGTAATACTTTAGCCAATAGTTAGCACGTTCTCTTTAAACATGGATATTTTTTATTACATGATCAATAGTGCTTAGGGATTATTCGTAGTCTTTTTACTTGAGAAATCCCTACTTGAAAAGTGTGTGTGCAGGATCCCATTGTCAAGGTGCAAGCTGTTGTAAAAGTGCTCGTCTGTTGTATGGATTTCATATATCGCATCAAAAATAAACTGTGTTATGATTTTGAATGAGTCTTGCCCATATTACAGCCAAATAATGGGCAAATTGTTAGGGTGCTGGCCTTCGGAACCGGAGTTTGTGTTGTCGAATCCCACATTAGAATGGATGTTCGTAGCTGTTCGGAATCGGCTTTAAACAGTAGAGCCCTCGTGTTGCAAAACAGTAGACCGTAGCACTCCAAACCAACCCAAACCCTTGCCCATATTACCTGCATACAAATGGCATTTGCATGAAACATGAAATAAATATCCCCTGTATAATAATAGCCTAAGTTATCTGTCCTCAAATTTATGAAGCGGTTGGACCTGGAATGGATAGAGGCAACCATATTGAATTCTTCATCAGTTAGGGTTAGCAAAATTCAAAGGGAGTAAAGTTTATCTTCTCTTACACTATCGATCCGATTTTAAAATAAATTGATATACATATATGTTTCATATCACAGCAAAAATTACTGTCATCTTTAAAACGTTCGAAATCCACCCCTTCCTTCCTTTTTGAGAGTTTAATGCCATAATTTCCAGCTTTATTTTCTCCGGTTAAGAGCAGGGGATTCAATTTATCGCATAAAAAATAGGAAAAAATATTTTTTTTAGCATTATGACGTCATTCCTTTAACCATTTCTTATTTTAAGTTATTTAAATATCATCTGCATTATTTTCAAACGTTTTATCGCTGAACTTAGTTATTACGTAAATAATTTTCATTTATATTTGGTTTCAATAATAGATTAGGTACATATGTGATAATTTTAAATTAAATCATAATTTCTTGTTGCAAGATAATTCTCAGAGAAAAAACAAACCATTTTTTTTTTACCTGCCTCTTAGGGTACTTTACAATTCTGGAAAATTAAAAATTCTAATGATCCCGTCATATGATGGGCTATAGGCTAGTAATGAATAACTGGACAAAATATTAATATCATAGTTTATATTGTTATTACTTATTTTGCTTAGGAAATTTTTTCTAATACAGGAGCACTTTCCTTTATTAGCATTGGCAGCGAATTTCGTTGACCAATTTATTATGGGAGCACCCTATAGTAGCCAACATGGCTCCCTATGAGGGGACAACAGAAATATATCCAGGACTTTCTTGGGAATGGAACCCCATCAGTTAGGGTTGTCATTTTGACACTGGATAAAAGAGGTTTTAACCGTTCAAAACTGGTCAGAATTGTTAACCCCTTCTAGGTTCATTTTATTTTGGGATTATGGGTCAAAAAACGTAAATTTTTTTATGCTTATTTCCATACATACATAGCTTTTTAAAAATAATAGCATCATTCACATACAAGATTTCTTAAAAATTAATGTAAAAAACTCAATTTAAATAAGTGAGTAATTTTCCCGTATAATTGGCCTTCTGTGGGTCAGAAATCATTAGACTTTGGAGTCAATTAACACTAACTATATAAATATAAAGCTTAGAATATCTAGCTTTTATCTGGAATTAAGTTTTATTTATATCCTTTGCATTTACAAAAATAATTATGAAATTATTAATCAAAATTTAGTCGTGTATGATACAATCGGAAACACGACACTGCACAGAGTCCGACATCACAATCTGGACAGTAGAACCTCGTTTCTCTCCTTACCTTCTTCCCTCTACTGTCTCTCTTTGAGCAGCAAATAATCTAGTAACCAGAAAAGTAAACAAAAGCATTCAAAACCATAAAAAACCCATATGAGATAATTCAGGAAAGACTGATTGCCCAGTGTAAAATTTCATAGTGCCAGGCTTGCAATTCCGTCACTTTTCTTACCTTTAGTCACTTTTTTACAATTGATCACTTTCAGTCACTTTAAGTTTTTCATGGTGTATCACAGCAAAAGTCTGTTGTTGATAAAAAAAAAATCTGAATTAATAACAAAATATTTTAATAAAAGACCAAAAATGGGATGCTTTAATCTTATTTTTCTAATTAAAATGTAATGAGTTGTATGGTTTCCAGAAATGAGTGATTTTAAAAAGTCTTAAACAAGTTCCTGAAATGTACATGTGTACTGAAATGTACATTTAATACATTACAGTAATTTACGTCCAAGCACACATTTCTCTTTTTCTTCACAATTTTTTGCTTCGATACTCTAATCTAGCTATGTACCTATTTCAAAACATCATTAATATATGCAGAAAATTATGATTATAAAATGAATGTATTGTATGTATTCAAATCTAATTTATAGATTTTCTTGAATAAAAAGCAATGTTGAGTTGTCTTAAAAAAAGTTTTTTTTGTAACCTTTTTGCATTTGACGCTAAAATCATGTCTTGTTTGAATCATTTGATTTAGAATTAAAATAAATAGAAAAATCTTAGGAATAGCATTTGTAATGAAGAGGAGAAAAATCGCTTTTCTTTTTTCAATGTTTAGTCACTTCTTCTGTATTATTTGTCACTTTTCTCACCTTTTTGGAAGTACCTCAGCAGTTGCAAGCCTGTTGTGCCCGAACTACACTCGGGATGAACCAGGATGGTATATTTTGCCAGCCTGAGTTGAGCTCGGGTAAAACTGGGAAGGGGTTAAAAATAATTTTAAATGGTCTTAATTTTAATATCTTTTGTAATTAGAAGTGACTTTTAACCCTCTGACTGCTCAATTTGTAAACCGAGATCTCTTTAAAAGTTGCGTATTATTTTTGCATAGTTTAAGTATATATATATATATATATATATATATATATATATATGTATATATATATGTATATGTATATGTATATATATATGTATATGTATGTATATGTATATATATATGTATGTATATATATGTATGTATATATATATGTGTGTATATATATGTATGTATATATATATGTATGTATATATATGTATGTATATATATATATGTATGTATATATATGTATGTATATGTATGCATGTATATATGTATATATATATATGTATATATATATATGTATATATGTATATATGTATATATATATATGTGTGTGTGTATATATAAGTATATGTATATATATGTATATATATATATGTATATATATGCATATATGTATATAAATATGTATATATATATATATATATATATATATATATATATATATATATATATATATATATATATATATATATATATATTGGAGAATTGAAATACTAATTCTTTTCTAGAAAATATTTTTTGTATTGACTTTTATCATGAGAAAATAAGCTTTCAGAAAAACTAATTTCAGATGTTATCACATAAAACATTTATTTTATAATAAATTTCAACTTTAACATAGTTAGTTTCTATTTATAACATACTATCTATCATTCTGTTATCTAATATAACTATAATAGTTCTAGTCATATAATTCTATTTACCTAATTAAATGTCTAATACTGTGTATAATTTATTCCACTGGTTAAACAGTGAAAAGGTGGAATGTGCTTTTTAATAAAGGAAGAAAAACACATGCCCGCGAAAATCGCGGGATGAGCAAATTTTGCTACATTTGGATTGCCCGTGGAAATCGCGGGATGAGCAGTCAGAGGGTTAATAACCCATAAAGAGTAGTGCCGTTGAACAAAATAGGACACTCACAAGTTCACATGTTTGTACAGTAGAATAAGAATGTTTGAATGTTAAAAATGAACCATGCACATGCTATTGTAAAAATGGAATCCAGTTGCAGTAAAAAACATAACATAGGAGTTACAGTTAAAAAAATAAAACATGAGTTGAAATTAAAAACATAAGTTGGTAAGAAGCATCAAAGTTTGGAATCATCCAAAATAAATTAGGAAATCGTTTCAATTGAGAGGCAGCTACAAAACTTGTTACTTGTAACCATTTTTTGAATTCTACATAAATGACATATAAAAGAGCCTGTATAAAAAAAATAAGTAAAACATTTTTTTTGTATCTTAGTGTTACATATATTATGACATTTTTAACAAATGTCACTTGCCTTTATCATATGCTAGTAAACTATTTTATTAGTATTAAATATATCAAAAAGTGAATTTCAGTGGTCAAAACTGGCAGACATACCAATTACTCCGGATTCTCCAGAGTTGCTCTGGAGAAATGAGAAAATTTGATAACTCTGGAAACTCCTGCGATTGCTCCAGGAAAGAACAAAACTTTTGAACAACTAAAAGATTACAATTCAGCCATTAAATACAAAGTTTTGCAAAAAATATCGCTGATTATGACTCTTTCCACACAGGAATGCTTTATGTTAAATAGTTTTGAGTATTGTGTGGAAGAAACAAACTGAATTGAGGTCCAATTGTGGTAGACAAACTCTAGAACCCCTGATGATAGAAAAATGGAAATATCTTAATCAGGGTTTGCCGAACGATGGCCGATTGGTTAGGGTGCTAGCCTTCGGTACCGGAGTTCGTGGGTTCGAATCCCACTGTGGCATGGGTGTTTGTAGCCGTTCGGAATTGGCTTTAAGCTGTAGGTCCCAATCTCATTAGCCCTCGTGTTGCAAAAAGTAGACCGTAGCCCTCCAAACCAAACCTTAATCAGGGTCAATGTTGATATAACAAACACTATTCTGAAAAATAAGTTGTTAATAAAACCTCCTCTCTCCCATTCTAATTCCTTTAAATCTTTATCCCAGCCTCTAAATAGTTTAATCAAAGGATTGTTTTCCACTTAACATTCTTTCCAAAGCTTTCTGTTGTAAAAATGTAAACTTTCTGTCTAATCAGCATGTTTCCAAGCTGTCGGCGGCAAATGGTTTCATGTTATTGCTGATATTGCATTTAATTCTCTTACTAAGTTATATTTTACTGTGTGAAAATTCATTCTGTCATCGCTCTCGGGTGTACCTCTGTTCGATCAGAGTGATTTCTGTGGCTTTTCTTTGTCTGTCGTTCAGTAGAATAGATGTGCATTGTAGCCGCTCTGGAATAAAGTTTCAATTAGAATTGTGCCATTCTCTTCAATGTCGGCCCGACTGCATTTTTATGACTGCTAGCTGTTGAGCTCTAAAAAAAAAGATTACACATATATATAAGTTGTCCTAACTGTGCCAAAGCTGTGCAAGGAACCCTGATTGGTAAAAAACCACATAACTCCATTAAAGTTGTTTATTATTTCTCTAACTATTTATAATTTTCTATATTTTAATATCTTATTCTTTTTTATTGATTATAATAATAATATGTGTAAAAAGAAATGAATGTCACTGTGTATAAATATAGTTTGCATTTTAAATAACACGGATTCAAATTGATGGAGTAAGCTGTAGTTTTAGTTCTTTCTGTTCTAGTGTTAATAAAGTTTCATCTACTAAATGATGCTTAATGTGTTAATTAAGCTGTTTCTCTCTATTTCAATCATAATTATCTCTACTAAAGGGTGTTGGTGATCACGGATGTGAATACATGACTGGTGGAAGAGTTATAGTACTCGGTTTGACGGGCCGTAACTTTGCTGCTGGAATGTCCGGTGGTATAGCCTATGTGTTAAATAAGTAAGTGTCGTTCAGTACTTCTTATGGAATCCAATGTCCTCTTGTTTAATAAAAGAACTGTATATTTAATGATCTGAAATATATTTTAAATAAAATATTAAGATAAACTTTGACAGAACATTTTATTCTACCTTGTTTGGAAAAAAAAAATCTTTAATTGTACATCTATTACAATTCACTTTATTTAAATATTCATTTTATGATCCTGGTTTATAATTTGCATGCCATTAAACTCTCGAAAAGGGGCGAAGGGGTGGATTTCGAACGTAATTAAGACGACAGTATTTTTGGTTGTGATATGTAGCATATTTATACAAATTTATTTTAGAATCGGATCGATAGTTTAGGAGAAGATAAACTTTATTCGCTTTGAATGGATGCCTGTATCTATTCCAGGTCCAACCACTTCATAAATTTGCGGACAGATAACTTAGGCTATTATTATATAGGGGATATAAGTTGCCAAAACTGTGCAAGGAACCCTGATTGGTAAAAAACCACATAACTCCATTAGTTGTCTATTATTTCTCTAACTATTTATAATTTTCGATATTTTAATATCGTATTCTTTTTTATCGATTATAATAATAATAATATGTGTAAAAATGAATGAATGTCATTCTGTATAAATAGAGTGTGCTTTTTGAATAATGCTAATTCATATTGATGGGAGTAAGCTTCAGACAACCTACAGTTTCAGTTCTTGCTGTCCTAGTGTTAACAAAGTTTCATTTACTAAATATTGTTTAATGTGTTAATTAAGCTGTTTCTCTCTATTTCAATCATTAATTATCTCTACTAAAGGGTGTTGGTGATCATGGATGTGAATACATGACTGGTGGAAGAGTTATAGTACTCGGTTTGACGGGCCGTAACTTTGCTGCTGGAATGTCCGGTGGTATCGCCTATGTGTTAAATAAGTAAGTGTCGTTCAGTACTTCTTATGGAATCCAATGTCCTCTTGTTTAATAAAAGAACTGTATATTTAATGATCTGAAATATCTTTTAAAAAATGTATTAAGATAACCTTTGACAGAACAATTTATTATACTTTGTTTGTAAAAAAGTCTTGTTTAAATAGGTGTTTTTCTTAAACAGGATGAGATTAGATAATTATAATTTAAAAAGAAAGATCAATACAAACATCTGACAATGCACTGCACAGGTGCATGTTTAATCTGCTGCTGAAATAACAAATTTCAATCTTATTTATTTATTTATTCAAATTTTTGATTTCAAGTTATGGAATAACCATTTTTGCAAAACCAGTTTTATGATATGAAATTTTGTGAAGAGCTGTTTTTGTGATACAGAATTTATTGAAAGGGTGCTTTTACAATACTGAATTTTGTGAAAGGCCCACAAAGCATTTACATCTGCATCAGAATTATCATTTTTACATTCCCATAAAAGTTGGAAGTTAGTTTTTGTTTCTGTGCATACCAAGCAGTTCTAGACTGTTTAATTTCTTGTGTTTAGAGATGGACAGTTTCCTGCGAAATGCAATATGGATACAGTGGACCTCGTGTCCGTTACAGATACAGAGGACTTGCAGTTTTTAGAGGAATTTGTATCTGAGTTTAGAAGTAAAACTGGCTCAGAAGTGGCAAATCAGGTTCTGCAAGGTTGGCCACAATCGTCAAAATTATTTATTAAGGTAATTTAAGCTTCTTATTTGTTTCTTTTTCTTTTCTCTTATCGTCACAGGGGCATTGGCCTGATAACATTATCTTATACAATGCTATGGAATTCGTTGGCCCTACTATTTTAGTTGCAAAAGTATTGAAAATTATATTAATTTCCAGTGATATTCTAATTATAAAGTTTATTATAATTAATAAAATTTTGTGTTTAATACTTATTCACTAAGCTGATAAAATAAAATTTAAATATTCTTTAATAAATATATTTTTCAAGCAAAATAATAGAAAATAAAAATTATTTTCAAATACCGATTAAATTAAAAATGCATTGAATTGTTTATTTTTTTTCTCCATTTCTGAAGTACTGATTTGGTATTTATGTATTATCTATTGACCCTATTGCCAGTAAAATTTTCCCAAGACTCAGACAATAAAGCATTAAAATATTATTACTTTTTCTTAAATTGTAATTATTTATAAATAAAATATTATTTTTTATATGAGTAAATATTTTTGCACAAAATATTTTTATTTATAATTTTATAAAAATTATGTATCATTTTGGCTATTATTACGTGGTTAAAAATAAAAGTGTTAAATGGGAAACTTTATTAAAATGCTATAGGATTAAATTGTTATGATTAAAGATTTATCTATTTTTTTTATTAACAATAAAAGTAATAATTTTTTATGATAAAATTTTCTCTCAAAAAAAATTTTATTTGTATCTCATAAACATGTATCTTTAAAAATTTAATTATAATTCTCTTTCAGGGAATATTCTAATTAAAAGTTTATTGTAATTAATAAAATCTTTGTGTTTATATAATCACACATATTAGCTAATTTTTAAAACTGAAATTTAATTCTAGAAAAACACTAACACAAAATTAATGTAAATTCCATATTTTATATTTTACAAAATCATTATAAAAAATTGTAACTATATTTTACTATGTTTTAATTTAAAGAAATTGATATTTTTTTTCAATATTTCATATTTTAAAAAAAATATTTGCACAACTTCAATAAAACTGCATCACTTGTAGTCCATTTAATATCAGTATTTATTTTTAGCAAGTTCATACAGGAATTTAATATCTTTAACACATATTAAGTGTGTTTATAAAAGTTCTTTTTATCAATTAGGTAAATTTCTCCTGAAATTAAACAGACTTTTTAATTTTCAGTTATTATTAAATTTAAAAATCTATTATTCTTTTTTCAAAGTTTGCAATTTCATCCTCACAGAACCAAAATCTGTAAAATTTGTCAGTCCACTCATAAGTCCATAAAATTGAATTAACCCTCTGACTGCTCAATTTGTAAACTGAGATCTCTTTAAAAACTGTGTATTTTTTTGTTGCATAGTTTAATTATATATATAAGCATACTATCTATAATTCTATTATCTAATATAACTACAGTTCTAGTCATATATAATTCTATTTATTACCTAATTAAATGTCTAATACTGTATATAA
Organism: Pardosa pseudoannulata; assembly: GCA_032207245.1. Classification (NCBI taxonomy): domain Eukaryota; kingdom Metazoa; phylum Arthropoda; class Arachnida; order Araneae; family Lycosidae; genus Pardosa; species Pardosa pseudoannulata. The sequence goes on from CM063497.1 coordinate 8,048,879, forward strand.
TTTATTTTCAGTAGTTAAACGGTGAAAAGGCAAAATGTGCTTTTTTTTTAAAAAAAAAAGGAAGAAAAACACATTCCCGTTAAAATTGCTGGATGAGCAGTCAGAGAGTTAAATGTAAATTTTATGGATAATCATAAAAGTTGGCAAGAACTGCAGTAACTCGGTTAGCAAAGGGTTGCAAGTTTCTGTTTATAATATTGTATTTTATTCACAACTTATTTTTAGTTTGATCACTAAATACTTTTTTCAAAATTAGTTTTTGTCAAATAGATTTATCTTATATTAATTTTTAGGCATTTTTAAAAATTTAATTCTCAAATATTGTAGGGCATTTATGGTACATGCCAGGAAATAGGGTTTATGTCATTATGCTGTGTATTTCAAGTTGGTCCTTATAAAAAGTTACTTTGGTCCTTAGAAAGTCCTTAAAATGTCCTTAATTTTTGTTCTGGAAAAAGAGTGGGAACCCTGATAGTGTAAATTTATCAAGAAAGAAATTTCAATTATGGAGTATTTCTAAATGGTTTCTCCTGAGACATCTTGTAATATTTCTTGTAATATTTAATGAGTTGTTTTTATTTTTGTGATTGCTGATATTGTTAGTGTATAATGATCTAAAACTAATTTACATTTTGAAATAAATGTCACCTTCATTTGCAATCTTAACTGCCCTGTTTGAAAGATAGGTTGGCTAGTTTTCTCGTAAGCAATAAACATTGAATATTTTTAAAATGGAGCGTAACTTTTAGTATAATTTAATAATAATGCAAGAAAATGTGATTATTTTATAAGAATAAAAACCCTGAAATCAACTTTTAAAATCTCTGTCAACACATTGTAATAATTTTTTCTTTCCAGGTCTTTCCGAAAGATTATCAGAGAGTTCTGAAAGAGGCAGCCTTAAAAGTGACAAATAACAATCCTGTTAAATCGAATGAACCCTTGAAAGAGGAACTGAATGTACATAAGGAAACTGTTAAAGATGTAGAAGATATTATCCCAAACAAAAACTTGGATAAAACAAGGTAAATGTTTGATTATTGATATTTTCCCTACTTTTCACAGACATGCCAACTACTCCGGAGAAATTAGAAAATTTGATAAGTCTGGAAACTCCTCAGATGGCTCCAGAAAAGAACAAAACTTTTGAACAGCTAAAATATAACAATTCAGCCATTAAATACAATGTTTTGCTAAAACAAGATTCCTATGGTCCTTAGAAGTCCTTAAGAACTCCTTAATTTTAGCTTTCATTTTTAAGGGCCCTTAAAACTACTTCATTTTCGTCAAAGGTCCTTAAAAACTCCTTAATTTTTAAATTGGAATGTAATCCATTTCTCCATCGACGAGATCCAGTCTCTCGTGATTACCTATCCGTTTTCTTATATGACAAATATATAATCTTTTGTATTCTTAAAAGGTTTAAAGTATCAAGTCAGCTGCCCTTTCCTAATAACTAACAGTCATGAAGATTTTAATTAAACGAAGCATGGAGGATGGGGGTTTGTAGATATTTTAGTTACTTATGGAAGTTTAATTTTCCTTGCATTGAATATAATAGAAAAGTCTAAAACTTTCTTCTTTCCCAGGCAACGCCGGGTATAATCAGCTAGTATATATATATATATATATATATATATATATATATATATATATATATATATCAGTCATTTTTAAACCCTCAGGAAGTACTGTTTATAATATTATTTTATTCACAATTTATTTTTAGATTGATCACTCAAAAAACTTTAGATGTACATTTTTCAAAATTATTTTTTCTCAAATAGATTTATCTTATATTAGTTTTTAGGTATTTTTAAAAACTTAATTGTGAAATATTGTCAGGCATTTATGGAACATGCCTTGTCTGGTTCATAATCGTTAAAATAGGTTCCTCAGGAGATAGGGTTTCTGCTGTTATGTCATGTATTTCAAGTAGGTCCTTATAAAAAATTACTTTGGTCCTTAGAAAGTCCTTAAAGAGTCCTTGATTTTTGTTCTGGAAAAGGAGCAGGAACTCTGAAAAAATACTGCTGAATATGACTCTTTCAACATACATGGTTTCCGCTCACCTGAAAAGTCATGGAAAATCATGGATTTAGACAATAGGTTAATTTTGTCATGGAAAGTCTTGATTTTTCAAGTAAAATGAGTAAAAGTCATGGATCCGCTAAAGTACCGATTAAATAAAAATGCAATTAAATGTTTAATTCTGTTTTTACTTGTGATTTGGCTGAAGTTACTGAGTTTGGTATTTATGTATTATCCTATTGACCCTATTGCCAAGTAAAATTTGTTCGCCAAGGAAACTCGAAGCAAGAAAGCTTAATGGGTGGGTAAATGGATATTATTCTGTTTTTTTTCTTAAATTGTAGATTAAAATTTTATTAATATAATAATTATTTTTTAATAAAAATGAGTTAAGATTTTTGCACAAAATATAAGTTTATCTCTAGGGATAATGTATATAAACATTATAGGGTTATATTTGGCTATTATTCCTGAATAATACCAAAGTACCCCGAATTCAAATTGGAAACATTTTGATTGAAAAATTGCTATAGGGTTAAACTTAGGTATGTAGATACAACAATTTATTTTTATGTACGTGAGTTTATTAACACTTATAAAGTAAATTTATAGTTTATTTTATGGTAAAATTCCTGTCATTTCTCTAAAAGCATGTATTTTATTTGTACGTACATCAGAAGTTTTATTCAAATATACTTTAACGAAGGCTTTTTAAAGTCATGGAAAATGATCCACTAAATCGGGGAAAGTCACGAAAAGTCATGGATTTGAAAAAATTTTATTTTGGCAGATACCTTGTACATAGCAATACTGCTTATTAAATAGTTTTCAGTACAGTGTGGAAGAACCAAACTGAATTTAGGTCCAATTTTGGTAGACAAACTCTAAAACCACTGATGATTGAAAAATGGAAATGTTTTAATCAGGATTAATGTTGCTATAAGAAACACTGTTCTGAAAAATAAGTTGTTAAAGTTAAAAAGCAACTCATACATTTTTAAAATGCATCAGTTTTAATTTACTTTTTACAATTGACTACCATGTAAATATTTTAAATATAATTTTAATTGAGAAACCAATAAGATATATTCTTATGTATAATCTGCAATTAGCATGTCAAAATTTCAAACTACGCTGGTGCTCCAGACACAAGTGCCTCAATGTTAGCATGCCTGTTTTAAGACTGTAAAAGTTTTGAAATTGTGGCTAACTTTATTTTAAACTTATAGGTTTAGTCTATATTAATTCAGACTTTTCTGCCATTAAGAGGAATGAGAAAAATAAAACTGAATAAGATATCACTCAAAATGTTTAATGGTTACTAACCTTTTGTATCAATATTTTTCAGATATCCAACATACCCAAAAATTTATTTTACTTATACAGTAAATTTTGTTGCACATTGATTTTGCTGCAAAATTGTCTATTAAATAAATATTTTGGGGCTTTTAAAAAACATAAATAAACTGATTTTGTATGTTTTTAGCACTTCAAACGAGCAACAGATGTCTTAAATCTGTCAATTCCAATTCAACTGTTTGAGAAAGCATTCTACTTAACTACATACCTCTGTGACACAAATTCTCTACATATACAGTTACTAAAACAAAATACAGAAACTGCTTAAATCGAAAATGGGAAGTTAGCATGCTGTCATCATCTATTAAACCCACTCAATAAGGCTTTATTTCACAATTTTTTTCATGTTTTTTCAAACGGAGTGAATATTAATAATAATTATTTTTCAGGGGTTTTATTAAATACAAAAGAGAAGTCACTCAGTACAGACATCCAGAAGGAAGAATTAGTGATTACGAGGAAATTTATGATCATGAATCTGTCAAGAAGACTCTCAAAGTTCAAAGTGCAAGGTGTAGTATCCCCTATATAATAATAGCCTGAGTTATCTGTCCTGAAATTTGTGAAGCACTTGGACCTGGAATAGATATCCATATTGGATTCTTGATGAGTTTAGGGTTAGCAAAATTTCAAAGCGTGTTCAAAAATGTTCGAAATTTCCCCCTTCCCCTCTTTTTGATCATTTAATGCCATTATTTCAAACCATATGCAGTCGCGGCTTCTTTACAAGGAAGCAACAAAGTCCTTGGTGGAACTTATTTTATTTAAGATTAATGAATAACATGTTTTTCTGAAAAGAGCAGAGCACAGAATGATACATGAGAGAGCAGGTTAATCAGCATTATTAAAAGTCAGAAAGGAACTTAGATCATTGGAAAAAGTGAACCATTTTATTGAGACAGCTGAAAATTGTGGCGAGTGGACAGAAAATGAGCATTTGTTTCAGAGTTAGCTTTGGGAAATGGGTTCAAAGAATTCAAGTCACAAACACTCCTTTGAATTCTGAGATTTTGTGGCTGGAAAAATAGATATGAAAGAATGAGAAGGTAAAAAGGAGAATATTAGGTAATTATTGTTATGAATTTGTTAGTGAACCTTAAATTTAACAAGGGACTCTGGGTATCTGGCCAAATCAGCAAGATACCAGCTTTTTGGTGACAGTTTAGGCAACCTATTTTTGTTGCCAAGTGTGGTAATACTTGACAACTTCCAGTTTTGGTCTAATCTGGAATGTTCCAGCAGTTTCTTCAGGCCTATATAAGGCAGCCTGAGTCCCAAACGAGGAGAGTTGTTAAGTAGATTTCTCGGTTTACAAAATGCGCATGGTGTGTTGTGTTTTACCAGTGCTTTGTTTGATGTGGAAAGAGGTACGGAAGCCCACAGCATTGTGCTCGAGTTGATTCGAGATGATTTTGTAAACTTGGTACGAGTGTGCAGTACCTTCACCTTGATGCATTCTGACATTGTATTTTCCAACTGATTGCCAATAAATTATTGTTTTCGGTCTGTCCATTCAATCCACGAACCCAGCTTTGAAGTTCGTAACAGTATTTTAAGTATAATAATTTTGATCTATTACATGAATATATATAATTTGGATTTTGGAACTATTCTGTGCAGTAGTTCGAATTGTTTGTGAGATAAACAAGGTGTGGATACCAGAGACCATAGGTCTGAATCCCAGTGCTGACATATATTGTTCAAAATAAGCTTTAAATTGTAGATCTCAATATCTTGTGTAGCTCCATATAATAAAGTATTGATTGTCATGCTCATAATTAGCATCTATTAATTATTTTACAGATGTATGGATTGTGGAGTTCCATTTTGCCAGTCAAGTCATGGATGTCCTTTAGGAAACATCATTCCCAAATGGAATGATCTTGTTTATCAGGTAACAGGTTTGGCTTACCGAGTTCTTTTCTATTAGAATTGATTATATACGAGGCACATCCAGAAAGTAAGTTTCCCTATTTAAATGAAAAAAAAGAACTCACACTTTCCAGGACATATTTATTGCCATCAAGTCCAGCCATGTTTCAGCTATTTTTCAACGTAGCCACCACCAGAATGGAGACACTTGTCGTATTGTGGGATCCACTTTTGTATCCCTCTGTCGTAGAACTCTGCCGCCTGTGAATGGAACCAGCCTTCCTGTCCCAGAAGACTATACATATCCCTTTCTGTACCGACAGCGTCTGTTTGAATTGGGTCCTGAACGAAGATCCACTATGATGCCAACACATTGAATGCTGCTTGGAACTTGTTGCCGTCATTGTGATACCGTCGCAGAAATGTTAGGGCTGCTCCTAAGTTTTGAATTTTGTGTTCAGGTGTCTGTTTTGGCTCATAGACCTGACAGAGCTGACGATGAATTTCAATTGGCTCATTGCTTTGGGCATTCGAGATCGCCGACTGAACTTTGCAGGGGGGGAGAAGGAATGAGAGTTTCCATTTCGGAACACTGCTACTCCCTACTGGCACAAATAGGAACTTGTCCAGCTGGCATAGGATTAATACATCATAGATCTGTTACGCCCATGCAACTGACATGGCTTGTTACATTTACTTCAAAGGGGAAAACATCGAGAAACTTACTTTCTGGATTCGCCTCGTATATTATATGTTAATTGAAAAGGCTACACTATCATGTTTATTAACATAAAGTGATAAAAAGTTTGTTAAAAAATGAGATTTTGTTCAAAATTTTACATTTATAAAAGTTTATTTTTATATTTATTGTACAGGATAATTGGAAAGAGGCTCTTGATCAGCTTTTACTTACAAATAATTTTCCAGAATTTACCGGAAGAGTTTGTCCTGCTCCTTGTGAAGTAAGTGGATCATTATTTTTCGAATGCAAGGTTACTTGCTTTTGTAACATTCATCACTACCTAGCTACAGATATTTGTGGGCTATTTTATTATGGGTTAGGTGGCAACTCCCTGGGATGGGTTATCTTAATTTTGAAGCAGGAACCAATCGGAAGACTTCCAGTCTTGGCCTTCACTTTCACAGGTGCCTAGAACCTGGTATTCCACTCGGACTGTGATTGGCAAAATATCTTGGCGACACTTTCCATGAATTTGTATATTATTTCGACAATCAAAAAAGACAGGATCGTACATACAATTTTTTTCAAAGGGAGGAGGGGTGAGTATATATTTAATTAGAGGCTTACTGATATTTAATTACAGTTAAATTACAAATTTAATTATAGTTTACCGAAATGAGAAACTTTTACATGCTTTGATAAATACTTTTTCTGATAAAACACAGATCTGCAGTATTTACAATTAGAAATTTCAATTTCCATTCTTTGCGCGTTCCAAACTCTCCTAAATGAAGGAATAAATGAATAGAAATAAATAGATAAGAAGGCAATCTAAATCAATGTATAAGAAGCCAATTGTGGAAAGCATCTGTTAGCTTATTGAAAGCTATAATAGAATAATAGTTGAAGTCGAAGCCCTATCAATCCTGAACAGTATTAAAACAAGTGTTAGCATCATTTAAAACTATATTAAACTTAAAACAAAAGGAAAATATACATTGGCTAATTGCTGTACATACATAGCCGTACAACTATTACCACTGACTGACACATAGCCTTTTCCCCTCGAGTACTTATCGGTAGGTAAAGAAACGATCTTCAGACGTATGCAATATCTCCTGGCTCGAAAGAAAATGCATGCATAATATGCTAATATCATCAGTGGTTATGAGATGGGTAATAAAATAAAATATTTAAATTACTGGTTATAAAAATTAAAGTAACCGATTTTCTAACAGCATTGCCAAAATATTTCACCAAATTTAGAAATCACTGCCAATGTACTTACCAGGCAGAGTGGAATACCAGTTTTCAAAGGTTATGTTTGGGAACTTCGTTTCGGGGTTAAAGTGTTTTATGACCCTCCCAGCTTGAGCATTGAACTCAAAGCTTTCCAGTTATGGGATTGATGTCTTTGCGTTCTGAGCTACTGTGGCTCCCAGTTTTAATGTCAGTAATGGGGATTAGAATAATAATTTACTGATGGACCACTTAAGGCCAGCCAAGGGGGGTTGTTCAGAAGCAACCAGCATGCTCCTTAGTTTTGATCAATGAACAATAATTCTTTTAATGAGATTGAAGTTGTATTGGACAGATGTAGTAACATGGGTGTAAAAAGTAGACAATGAAAAATAGAAGATTCTCTTTTCTTCTTCTTCATCAGCACTCTTAAATCCCTCTCTACAGAATCTATCCACCTTCCTCTTTTTTTCACTTGCCTTCGGTACAGCGAGAACATCCCAATTATGCTTAATAAACACATCGATTGCATTATTCAGAGCACCAGACCTAAACAATGTTCTAACATTCCAACTGCCAAATCTCAAATCCTTATTTGTTCCTTGTCGCTGGGAGAAAGTCAGTCTGGTTTCAACTCCTGAAGATTTTTCTGAATAGGAAAATTTTTAAGGGGTAGGGGGATTAGCCCAACCCCCAGCCTGGAGAGCCAGTCCCCAGATTAACCCCCAGGGGCAGGGTATCTGGCTATACTCCCAGACACTGGGTACCCATTTTAGTAGCCTTTTACAACATGCTACATTGGGACTATTCTTTCACGCATGGGGGAAGATTCTCTTTTGGTGGGATATTTATTCCATAGATTGATTTACAGAATATGCTGATTGACTTTCAGAGTGAGCTAAGGATTTTTAATTGTATTTGTTCGAGTGTTTTTCATTTATTATAGCTTAACATTTTTGGCATCTGTTCACATCAAACTCACGTTTTTAGGTCTGGAAAGTAATAAATTAACAATTAATGTTTTCAGGAGGGAAAATTAGTCCAAGTCTCACTTAATTCTCCAACACTTCTAAATCTGCAGAGGCATTAGAGGATTGACGAAGTATTCAAATTTCATTAAACTTCCACTTCGAATGCTTTTAGTTAAAATTTTATTAATGAAAATTATACATGCATTGACTTATAGCATAGAATAACACGTAAATTAAACAAGCTATTGAACTGCAGCATAAGCTAGAAATGCCCCCCGACCAACAATGCTGAACAGGCTTAAATATACATATGCGGTAGGAAATTTACATGCAGTTTTCAGTCACGGTTACAACTGACTGAAGGTTAAATGCATTGAATGAATATAATTAATTAATAACGAGGTCATGTTGTAAGGAAGAAATATATATATATTTTTAATTTCCTAGGAAATATATATTTATTTATTTATTTTTTTAATTTTGGGTTTGTTTAAAATTTTAATGAACAATATAAACTATTAACAAATAAAATGTCTAACAACTAAAGAGAATGTTGCTTATTCCATTTAAATTTACTGAAGTTTGTAAACAATAAAAGAATACATTCATGTACATTTAAAATCTTAACAAGCAATTTAAATTACCAACAACTGAAAAGAATGTTGTTTATTTCATTTAAATTTACAGAGGTCTGAAAACAGAAAAATTAAAAAATGAATAAATGAGCTGAAGTACATTGGCTTGGACATGTGTATGCAAGTTCGTGGAGTGTAAGGGCTTTAGATGATATGACTTCTGTTTTACACAAGAAAAAATTCGCAAACTGTTTGAAATCTGAATTCAGTAATGTCCCTATAATTACACATTTAAGACTTTCTACTACAATATACAACTGGATCCATCCCTCATACCAATTCTAGGAAAAGTACCAAATATTCAGACAGATTTAATAGTATATATATTTCATTTTGAATTGTCTGATGTTTTACAAATTTAATTTCAGTCCGCCTGTGTCCTCTCCCTGATAGAGCCAGCTGTTACCATCAAGAATATTGAATGTGCTATCATCGAAAAGGGTTTTAAAGAAGGATACATTCAGCCTTCTCCTCCGACGAGTCGCTCTGGTTTTAAAATAGCCGTTATAGGAGGGGGACCTGCTGGATTAGCTGCTGCAGCTCAATTAAATAAGGTGGGACGATTTTTTTTTTTTTTTTTGTTATTGTTATTGAACTTTAAAACAGGTTACATATTCATGGACCTGCATGGATCTAAAAGCCGTAAATGAGTGTGGGTGCTAAATTGATTTTTGCATTTTTTTTATTTTTACTTGTCATAAAGTCAGGGTATTCATGTATTATTGCTGATATTGAAGTAAAAGTCAAGGAAAAAAGCGGAATTAATTGTGTGTAAATGGATTTATTTTTTTTCTTCATGAGATTAAAAAAATATTGTAATAATTAATAATTAGTTCATTGAATATAATTACTCTATTGTATTTGTATATTATATTTGATTATTTCCATAATACCGAAGTACTCCTATTCAAATAAAATTTGTTGAAAAAGGCTATTTGAGCGAGAAACTCGGGTGCGAAAAGCTTTTAAATGATATTATTCTGATTTTTTTTAAATAATGTATAATAAATTTATTAATAATAATATTGTATATACATTTATTGGAAAGTATTTATATACTATGGACGGTATTATGGGGCGGATAATTACAGATTTGACGATAACCGTTCACTTCCGCTGAATTCAAACATTTGGATTGAAAAATGGCTATAGGATTAAACTTAGGTATGTAGATACAACAATTTATTTTTATGTATGTGAGTTTATTAACACTTATAAGTTAAGTTTATAGTTTTTTTATGATAAAATTCCTGTCATTTCCCTAAAAGCATATATTTTATGAGTACGTACGTCAGAAGTTTTATTCATCTATACTTTAGCGAAAGCTTTTTAAAGTCGTGGAAAATGATCTGCTAAATCAGGGAAAGTCATGGATTTGAAAAATTTTATTTTGGCAGATTCCCTGACTATAAGCAAATGGGAAAGGTTTTTGACAGAATAAACTTAGGTTTTTTTTATCTTTAAATTTTTCTATATTTTTTTAGGGCTGTATCCATTATGGATATTGTTCTAAGTTTGTAGTTGGTAAACATATCCATTACGTGTATAGTTCAAAACCAATTAAATTGAGATTGGTGAAATTTTTATGTTGTAATATCTATTTGCATATATGCCGATTTGATTGCAATCTATCCTCTTTGTAATGAAACATTTCAATGTAACAGATATTATTCAAAAATGTATAGTCATAGAATGTTGGAATGCCTGTAACATCTAATTGTGCAACAGTACTTTAGCTCTACTCTGTTGAATTGATATATGGTGTTTATTGTTAAATAAGTTGCTACTCATTGTTGAATTAATAACTTATTAGTTGTGGTACAATTAAAAAGGTAATTTAGCAATTATGTAACTGGGCTTTTTATTAAAGAATTGGATTGAGAATCACATTTCAGTTTAAATGAATTACATAATAAGTGTCTGTCTGTACAAAAAAAGTTATGTAGTATCCACACCAGATTTTATTTATTTATTTTTAATATTTTAATTTTTCAAAATTACTAAATAAATTACTTAATAAAGGGATATAAATGTAAAATTTTTACATTTAGTCTATAACGTGATAGCAGATTTGTTTACTTCTTGTCTCGTTTTGGTAAACAGTATATACAGTGAAACTTTTCCAAGTGGCGAATTTTTAAAGACACGGATTTTTCGACTCATAGACCTAATCGTAAAATAACCTGTATCAGCGGCCACCCGACCCCCCTAAATGGCCACCAAGTGGTATCATCCATTTTATTTTTTGGGAAATTCTACTCATTCCATGCTAATTTTGAGAAGCAAAACTCAAGGTCAGGTTTATGGTCGGATATAAGACAAAGAAATAACTTGAAGTCTATTCCGGCAGTCCCCCCCCCATTTCTAAGAAAGATTAAATCTGTTATCTCTTTCGTATTCTCCCCACACCCTTCAGATAGGGAATCCCTAATGCACCATCCATAGAAACTGAGGGAGGAACTGGACAATCTGCTTTAAAGGTGTCCTAGGGCCTTAGTTTGAAATTCCAATCGGTACAGTTAAGGAAGAATGGCACCTCTGTCAGCAAAAATGTCATTCACGCCAGTTTCATTTCATTAGTCGGTCAGTGATCTCAGTTGCAACAATGTGGCAATGCATTTTTCTAAATATCAAGCAGAGCATTGAAGTTCTGCATGAATATGAGAATGGCAAATCAGCAAGAAAGTTGGTTGAATTATTTAACTGTGGAAGAACACAAATCAACAAAGTCATTAAAGAAAGGAATTTGATTTCGAAGGAGTATGAAGACTACAGAACAAATTCTAGCCTTTAAAAAAAAAAAATGTAAAGAAGCATGAAATAAAGTACTATTTACTCTTTAGATAAGTTTTAAATTTCATTTACATAATGTATAATATATGTCAGTCTTGTTTATATTACGCATTATAGTAATTATCTTATAATAGTAAATAAAACCCTTCTAAACAGCCAAATATTCTCTGTACAGTGGAGTGGCCACTCAGAGAGGTTTCACTGTATATATATATATATATATATATATATATATATATTAATTTGTGGTACATGGTAAAATTAATTGTAATATTTCACTTTAGGCTGGCCATTTAGTTACAGTTTATGAAAGAAATCCAAAAATGGGAGGTTTGTTAAGGTATGGAATACCAACAATGAAGATTAGCAGAAAGGTAAAATGTTAATTATTTTATATTTATTCCTTTGAAAATTCTTATGTAAAGAAAAAGATCTTGGATCGTTTATTGTATAGAACTCAAAATGTTAAATGTTACTTGTAATTTTTTTTCGTAGTCAAAAATAATGTTTATGTTCTTAGATTACTTAAATAATTAGATTTATTTAATATTCTCTTATCTCTAAATTTCTTTCCAATTGTCAATGAATTTTATCATTAGGTTATAGATAGACGATTAGCATTAATGGAAAAAGAAGGTATAATTCTTAAGTCTAATCAAAATGTGGGAGTCGACCTCAGCATCAACCAGTTACTGGATTACGATGCTGTTCTACTTGCAACTGGATCTACGAGGCCGAGAAATCTACCAATTGTTGGTAAGTTTTAAATTGGTGCTATTTAAACCATTTAAGGTTGGGTTTGATTTAGAACACTATGATTAACTTCTATTTTAAGACTAATGGCACCAAGCCCTGCTTCTAATGACATTTCTGAATGACTTTAAAAAAAATTACCATGCTTTTTTGTTGTTTTTAGCAAGTAGAAAACAATCTCAAGTATTCTCAAACTCAATAATTTATTTGAAAATGTGGGTTAGTATCAAAATATTGTAAACCTCAAGAGAGTACAAAAAGCAATTAGAATTTCATCTTGAAATAAGAAAAATAAATTTTAGTTTACAGCTGGTAAAGTCAGGGAAGTGGAATGAGTCCAATAGAATTCCAAATATCTTTTTTAATTTTTAAAAATAAATAATGTGGGAGAACTTGCCTGTTAAGCTGACACTCGTACAATGTTGACCATTTTGTTGACTTGTCCATGGATCAGTGGGAGAGAGTTGCCTGGTCAGATGAATCACGCTGATGGCCATGTCAGGATATGCCATCTTCCAGGCGAATAGTTGCTCCCTAGGTCAGACACAGGCTGATGGTGCTTTGGGGGACGTTCTCTTGGGCATCTCTGGGACCCATGGTTGTGGTAGAGCAGACCATGAATGTTAGAGGGTGTCTGAATATCATTGCAACATCCTTACATGGCCTTTGTTTTTCCACCTGGAATGGAATGTTCCAACAGGACATGTCACAAGGCTAAAATTGCGCTGGAGTGGTTCCAGGAACAGGATGCTGAATTCCAGTTTATGTCCTGGGCAGATATCAATCCGATAGAACCCATTTGGGATGTCATGGGACGGCAGCTCAAGAGTTCAAAGACCACCCATTCGCAATATCTCGGATTTGCTTAACTGTTACTTCAACATCTGGTACAATATGTCTCCGGCCATCTACCAATGACTGACTTGTGGCATCCATGCCAAGGCGGGTGGAGGCTGTGTGACACACCAAAGGTGGGCCAACTCATTATTGACAGGTGGCTCTTGGAGTGATATCTCTAAGGAGTAGAGGAAGAGGGGTTTGGCCTTGTGTTTTTTCTCCTTTTTCACTTTCCACATCTCGGAGAGACTTTGATAAGAAAAATCTCCCAATATCTACAAAGGAGGTTGTTTTTTTCTCAGTATTAAAAGTCATCTAACTTTTTTTTAGATTATTTGACTAAGAAACTTTATTTTGATGGTCTGTTTTTTAGGTTCATCCAGTGATGGCATCATTCTTTTAATATTTTTTGTCAGTAAATCAGCTTTGTGTTACTTTGGTAATTGTTACATATTTCAAATCGACAGCAACCTATTACTTGAGCTTAGAAGTTTCCCAAACCATGTTGCAATTGAACATTTCGCAACACGGTAATCGACCCCTCATTAATTAGGCATGCAAACTGTTTTAATGTGCACATGCAAGTCAGAGTGCGAGTATAAGTATGTGTTGGAGGGAGTAGTCGGAGTCACTCACTGAGCCAGCACAGAGCGCACCTTTCGCCTTCTCCCTGGCAGTTCATTCTTTCTCACGCAGCCGTGCGGTGTACGTTCGTGACAGATTGCCCGAACTTTCTACCTTCGAGTAGCCTTAGCCCGTAGGGTTATTTTCCTCCTATTTGTTTTATGTAGTTTATTATTTTTACCGAAGGTAGTAATGTTTCTTTTTGTCTTGCTCTAATATGTACTTTAAACTTGTTCTAGCCGTCTCCTTATATTTAACCCATTGAACGGACGCATCGACGGGGGTTTTGACAACGAATTCCTGTTCGAAAACAGGATCTGTCGACCCCTTCTCGTTTGCACTCATATAACTCGTATCGCACACTTTTAAAGAAAAAAAAAAGTATTGCAAAGTGATAATAAATGAAAGAAACTAATTTCACGTAACAGAACTCCTTTACCTTGCAGTTAAAATAACTTAAAAATAGCCTGACAACTTTTAAACCGAAAACTCGAGTATGGTACGGTAAGTTCCGTCTGGAATTTACGAAATGGGTGACTGTTTTGAAAGGGAAAAATGTAGGGAGGGTGGTTGGTGGATGGGTTAAACTTATTTTAATGTTACAATGATTTGTTTTTCTTGTGTTTCCGTTTACCTATAAATGTTAATTATTTGTACTTAAGCTTTGTCTTATTTCCTCTTATCAGTGTTATTCAGAGTAGCTTCTCTGTTATCGTAATTTATCGAAGGTATGCACTAGAATTTCAATTCGTTTTTCCCTGCTAGTGTATGCGTTTGTCACAGCTTTTCTGTGACAGTAATGCTGGAGTCAGAACTTTGACTAAACGGCCAAATGGTAGAGCACTGCTCCTCAGTACTAGAGTTTGTGGGTTTGGATCCCACTGCTGGCATGGATGTAGCTCTTCAAAATAAGCAGTAGGTCCTGGTCTCATGAGCAAAACAATAGACCATAGTGCTCCAGACCAAACTAAATAAGAACACTGACTGACTTCTGCATCCAAACAACATGAAAGGGGACCCATCCTACCTGCTCAAATTAAGGTAATGGGTAGGCTGTGACATTTTTATACCAATTGCTTTAGAGCATCTTAAAATAATTTTTTGAATATTGAATTTTTAAAAATGTCTTTTATTTGTGACAGTACTTTAAAATTTTGTGTAAACATTTTTAGGACATGATTTGAAGGGAATATACTTAGCTATGGATTATTTATACAAAACTCAGAGATCTCTAGAAGAGTGTGGCGAGAGTATTGGATTAGCAAAAGGGAAAGACGTGCTCGTTATTGGAGGAGGTGATACGGGAGTCGATTGTATGGCGACATCTCTTAGAGAGGTATTTCAGTTACATAAAGCAATTTTGTACTGTTTTTTTTTTTTTAACTATCATTTTTTTATTTAGGCAATAGAAATGTTGATGGCTTGCTTTAAGGCGTAAGTACACGTTGAAGACGTCCTTTTTTTGCAAAAAATCATAATTTTTTATTTTAATTTCTCTATTCTAAAATTTCAACTTTTAGGCTTTTAAATGTGTTTTTGTTTTGTCTCTATGGCATTTTAAAGAAAAGTGGCAGCTGTTTAAACATCAGTGACAGCTGTCAAAACAAAACGGAAGTAGCGACTTCGGAACCGGAAGTTGTGAATTTAAAGCCTTTTAAAGAGCATTTTTTGGACAAAACTTTTTAAATTTTCATCAAAATTACTTCTAAACATTTTTCTAGTATTGTTAATAATTGGCAACTTAGCAATTAGAAAGTTTTTGAGCAAGAAAGTGTGGGGAATTTTAAACATGTATTTTAATTTTTTAACAGTTAAAGTTGCTTTCATAAACTTCGAATGCATTTTTCTCAGAACGATATTTTTAATAAAATGTCGAAAATCAAAATGGGATTTCTTAGGTTCTTAAACTATTTTGCTGAAAATTAATAGGAATGATTTTGATAGTATTGACTAGTAAATGACCTAAAAGTTTTCAATTTGGATCATTTTTTAACGATGTTACACTCATAGTTAGATATAAAGGTAATGAAAATTTGTTAAAAATTCAATGTGTGATTTTGAATTACCCACATTTTTTACCAAAAGTAAATGAAGCAAAGATTTTAGGGGATTCATGAGTCCACTGTATAAGAAATGCATTAAAAAATATTGAAATAAATTTATTAAAAAATTAGATCTTTTGAAAAAAAAACCTTTTTTTTTTACTAAATTTTCTTCTTTTATTAGAAATTTTATAAAAACTTCTCTAGGAATCAATTTTTTAAGTGTCATTCTCTATGATAATATAAAAAAATAAATCTAAAAATGTAAAAACATGAACTAGTTTCTACGTTTAAAGAAAAAAAAGTTCTCTGGGCGTAGAAGGATACTTCAAAAAATCAAATTAAAATTTTTTTTATGAACCTTTTACTTATTTGTAACTTTATGATGGGCTAATGTAATGTTGCTTTCCATGGGCCCACCCCTCTATCTTAGGTTGGCTATTGGCTGTTTCTAAAAGAATACCAACCTAATATTAGATGAGCCATCTGAATGCGAACATATGGTTTAGGTGAGCCATCTGAATACCGATGATTATAAATTCTTGTTCACTGTAAACTGTGCAACTGCATCCTATTTATTCAGAAGTTTGGAGAGAAAAATTCAATTTCTTCTTAAAATAAAGATCTGATACAGTGAGCCACAAGCACACATTAAAACTACAATTGTAGTCACTTTGTTTTAATTAATTTAACTTTTTAATTGATCTACACTGATAACTTTTTAATTCAAGCATTGATAATCCAGAGACCTTAGCTCTGAAAGTGCACGTAATGTGACGCAGTTTACCTACTAACTTTTTTTTCAAAATTTTGTTTATTTGTGTTTCTGGCACTAATACCCTGTTAGCTGTACATTGTATAAAAGATTTTTTTTTCTTGTAAAGAAAAGGGTTCATATTATACATAATAAATAAGATAATTTAATTTTTTATATATTTTTATAAATTGTTTTGATTTTCCAGGGAGCCAAGAGTATTATGACATTAGAACTTTTGACGAGACCTCCAAACAACAGACCCTCCGGAAACTTCTGGCCAAGTTGGCCGAGAACAATTAGGATAGAGTATGGACATGATGATGTAATGGCTAAATTCAAAAAAGATGTACGAGAATATAATCTTTTACCTAAGGTACATATAACATTTGTTATTCAAGTATTTCTATATTATTTTGGATTCTGTTGAGATTTATTATGTTAACAGGTTTTGTATACTAAAATCTTCAGTTCTATTAAATGTATTGAACTGAAATATTTGTAATGAATGTTTAAAAAAAAAAATTATTGGAAAATTGTTTTTTAATTTAGTTTTAGCATTCTATAACATTAAAAATATTACATGTTTATGTTTTATTTAAAAAATAAACTGTTTTGGGTTTTTGTTGTTATTTTAATTTTTATCAAATGTTAAATTATACTTACAAAAAATATTGTACTTGTTGCATATTTTTATCATAGCCATTGTTGTGAAATCAAGATTGAAGCCAACCAAATATCTGCCATGGTCAATAATAACAGCTGGGAAATGTAAAATAGGTTTATAGCTGCAATGTTTCTTAAATTTCTAAGCAATACCTCTGGAGGTGGTGGGGGTGTTCTTCTAAATGACGACCACACACTTTGTGCACTTTATAGTCCTATAATAAATAAAGCAGTTACACTAAGAGCCAAAACATTGAGCATTTTTAATGAACTCGCCTGAATACGTGGAAGCAGGATCAAGTGGAAGTGGTATGAACTGCTGCTGGAGAGTCTAGAATCGTTCTTTCATTACTTCTGTGTAGGGAAAGGCTGCGAATCGAAGCGATTTTTGATAAAGCAGATTGTAATGGCTCAGAACAAGTATTTCCGAAACATGACTATGTTGTTCGATCTACAGTTGTGAATACTTATGCAAAGTGGATGATGACAATGAAACAGTAGACGACATGGTGTTACGTCCACTGTATCAAAGAAAAATCTTGATAGTAGCAAAACTTACCAGACATTTATAACAATACAATGCAGGGCCAATAGTATAGCACATGTTAAAAATAAATGTTAAAATGTCTTTGCCTTTGCTGACCAAATATGTAAATGCGTATGCTGGGTTTATTGATCCATGGATCAGTAAAATTGTCAGAAAATCACAGTTTGTCATTCATCCCATGTTATAAAAAAAAATTTATACAGGCTCTCTGAACATCTTACGTTATTCATTTGTTTTTTTGAAATAATTCCAACAAAAAAAAATTGTGTCAGGAAATGTTCCAAACAGGATGCAGAATTCAGTTAATGTCTGAAGAATATAGATGTGATACAGCTCCGAGTTAAGACCACCCATTTAATATTGGTTTGCGTCAAGTTTTAAACATCTTAAATGTCTCCAGATAAAAATGCATCTATAAAGGGTTAAGCTGTGTACTAAAAATAACTCATTTTACAGTGGTATATTTGGCTTTAGTGTATTAATTAAACAGACTTTGATATTCGACTTGTATTTAATACTGCTAAAAAAAAAGCTTGTAGAATTTTGCTTTCTTAGACAATTTTTTTTCGGTTTTGAAGAGGTAAAACAGATTGTAATTTTGACATACTGATTTTGACCAGGACACTGGATAAAAGTGGTTTTAAAAGTCAAAATTAAGTGGTCAGAATTGTTAAAATAGTTTAAATGTTTTAATTTTAATATATAATTTTTTGTAATAGAAGTGACTTTAATAGCCATAAAAATAGTAGTGCTGTTACAAACACTCACAAGTCCTTGATTGAACTTTAAAGTATAATAGAATGTTTAAATGAAAAAAATGAACATGCACATGCAATTATTGCAAAAAAACATAAAATATATTACAGTAAAAAATAAAACATGAGTTTAAGAAAAAAAGATCTTGAAGTTATTCTGATGTGATAAGTTCGTTTAATGAAAATGTAAATTCATTTTCTAACATTACTGAACTGAAATTTTGATGAAGAGAAGCAGGCAATATTTGCAGAAATATGATATACCTCTTGGTTGCATTTAAAGTTGAATGTACCCATAAATCCTTCTTTTGTGGAAAGTGTAAAAGATACACTATGATGTCTGTGGACAGCAATGAAAAAAAAATTAACATAAAATGGGTTGATTTTACAATCCATCTCATGAAAGGTGCCAGCTGAGAGATTTTTTCAAAGTGGAGTCTCCAAAATAAATACGAAATGTTTCATTGAGAGACAACATGTTGTTACTTGAAATCGTTTTTTTAATTCAACATAAATCTATAATATATAAAAGAATTGTGTCTGTCTGTACTCTATAGACTCAAAAACTGCATGCATAAATCAGTGAAAATTTGGGAAATTCTTAGGTATATCCCTGGGAAGGTTTTTGTAAATTTTTAACGTTCGAATCCATTCCTTCCCCCTTTTTCGAGCATTTTATGTCATTGTTCCAAGCATTATTTTCCCCGGTTAAACGCAAACGATTAATTTTTTAATTTATCGCATCATAGCTAAATGAAAGAAGCAATAATTCCAGCAATGTGACATCATCCTATATAATTGTTTTAACCGCAGTTTTCCTCGGTTAAAAGCAGGAGATTAAAATTTTCAATTTATCACATAATAAATAAGTGAAAATAATATTTTTATCATTATGACGACATTCCTTTAAATATCTCATTTATTCATTTCTTATTTTATATTATTTAAACATCGTCTGCATAGTATCCATTCGATTTGACCTGGAAGTTGAGATATAAAGTGATTCACTTTCATTTCTATGTGACGCAAATTATAGCATTTTTATATAAGAACTAATTTTAAATTTAATTCTTGGTTAGTTTTTACGTTACAATGAAATGTTTATCAACAATATTCTAACAACAAAAAGTACAAATTTCAGTGACTCTCATAGGCAAATAAAACCTATCATTTTATATAGTTATCTTTATATTCATATGGTTGTCGATATGAATGTGTGTTTCTGTTTCATACAAAACCATGTGGTTTGTCATAAATTTCCTTCATTTTGGACAACATTTATTACTACCAACAAAATTAGAACTGTTGTCAAAACCTCTGCTTCCTATTCTACCACTTAATATGTTGAGATCTATTGACGTTGCTAATCAACGTACTGTAGTAATAGAGTAGTATAAAAACTGAATATTGTTATAATAAGCTTATAATAGAAATATATAAATATACCAACAACTCGAACTGTACTGTGAAGAATTTAGAGTTATGCATAATAAAAAAAAATCTTTGTTTAAAAGTAATATATTAAGTTCACCGTAGCAAAGCACGGGCAAACTTGTTAATTACATATAAAACAGCTTGTATTAAAAAAAATAAGTAAATCTTTTTTTTTTTTAATCTTGATGTTAAGCTATATTTGTTTTTTTTTGCTGGTGTTATTTATATTATGACATTTTTAACAAATGTAACTTGTCTTTATCATAGGTTAGTAAACGAGGTTCGATTTCTATTAAGTATATTGAAAAGTGAATTTCAGTATTCAAAATGGATTTTGACCAGGACGGATAAAACCACTGGTTTAAACAACCCCATGGTTAAAATTGATACAACCCTGCAAGATACATTAAGGGAGATGTATGCACTTCCTTTTTCCGAAAATCCTTCTAGAATGTTCTGGAAAAAAAAATCTGTGCTTTATAATTTTCGGAAATATTGGATCAGAATCACTGTATAAAGTATTTAGGTTGTACTTACGATCATATGTAAAGGGATGACAGATTTCTCTAGGCATTCTGATTTCAGGAACTATAAATTTACTAACTATAAACTGAACTATAAATTTTGACCTTTGAATGGATGTTGATGGATTTGTTTAACCGTAGCATATCGAGGACACATTCTCGTGACATTTGTGGGGAAGGGGGTAATATTTTACTTGTGTGTCTGTTTAGAGTTTAATGTAGCACTTACTGTACTAGAAAACAGATTTATTCTAATTAAAATGTGTTTGGTGTTAAAGATTTAAAGTAACTGGTTTAACATCTAAGGAGATTTTCTAAAAGAAGTTTGGTCATTTTTTCATTGTAATTGCAGGCTTGCAATTCCGTCACTTCTCTCACTTTTAGTCACTTTTTTTACATTTGATCACTTTTTTAAGTAAACAGTCACTTTTTCATGGTGTATCACAGCAAAAGTCTGTTGTCGAAAAAAGAAAATATGATTTAACAAAATATTTTGATAAAATGCCAAAAATGGGATGCTCTAATCTTACTTTTGTTACTAAAATGTAATTAGTCATAGGGTTTAGTGATTTTAAAGAGTCGTAAAGAAGTTCCCGAAATCTACATTTGTACTGAAATGTGCATTTAATACGTTAAAGTAATTTATGTCAAAGCACACATTTCTCTTTTTCTTTTTCTTCACAATTTTTTGTTTCGATACTCTAATCTAGCTATGTACATATCTCAACACGTCATTAATATTTGCAGAAAATGGTGATTATAAAATTAATGTATTGTACGTCTTCAAATCTAATTTATAGATTTTCTTGAATAAAAAGCAATGTTGAGTTGTGTTAAACAAAACTTATAACATTATTTGTATTTGACGCTAAAATTATGTCTTCCATGATTTCGAGTTAAAATAAATAGAAAAATCTTAATAATAGCATCTGTAATCAAGAGGGAAAAAAAATTGCTTTTTTTTTTCAATGTTTAGTCACTAATTTCGTATTATTTGTCACTTTTCTCACCTTTTTGAAAGTACCTCATCAGTTGCAAGCCTGTAATTGTTAAAATGAAAACAGTCGCTGCTTTAATTGACTGACAATTAAAATCACTGCTGGAAATTGACTAACAAAACATTAATTCTAATATTAGTAACACACAGTTATTTGTCGTATATAATTAACTTTTTGGAGTTCTGCATTTTTGAATATGAATGACATAAATTTCAGGGTCTTCTTATTTAGAGGTACAGTCGCCCCTGATATTATTGTATAGGGGTGACACTTGAATCCATTCTTATGTTTTGACTGTCGCGTGAACTCTGTGTTCTGCTTTGGGCAGCTAGAGCTCAACTCAAGATTTAAATGACGCATTCTGAAGAAAAAGATTGAACTCTCTTAATTTTTAAGAGATGCAGTATTGTCTGTTTTAATGTGCGTTGTAACTCGTCTTTGATGTTGTGAAAATAAATGTTACCTGAAATAATCAAAAGATTTAAACAACGCACACTTTGAGATGGTATTAACATGAATGTCTTTATTTCTCCTTTCAGAAATTTCTGAGTGACGGCTATGGCAATGTTTGTGGTCTTCAGGTTTGTGAAATAAAGTGGAAAAAAGATTCTATTGGACGATGGCAAGCGGAAGAGATCAAAGGGAAGGAAAGAACAATAAAAGTAACTTATCTAGATTCTACCTCCATATACTATAGCTAGAGATGTAAAAAAACCTGAATTTTGAAGAGTTGGGAACTTTGGGAAGAAATCATTTTAACAACGTTGACATTTATTTTTTCAACAGAGGCTATTGAAGAACTAGCCTATTGTTTCTAAGAGATTTGTTTTACATTTGTCAATATATATATATATATATATATATATTCAAGAAATAATAGCCATGAGCATTGAATTATTTTATAGTAGTACTTGTGTCATTAATGACCCTGTTAGTCTTGTCAAACACGTAACTGGTTGCTTCCATTTTAATGGCTAATATAATAATTATATACATTATTTTTTATCATTATTTATTTTAGATATTTATTATAGATAGATATATAGATCGATATGTATATATGTATAAATATATATATATATATATATATAGTATATATATATATATATATATATATATAGATATATAGATATAGATATATAATATATATAATATATATATATAGATATAGATAATATATATATATATAAATATATATATAATATATATAATATATATATATATCTATATATATATATATATATATATTTAGATATTTATACATAATAGATAAAGATATATAATATATAAATAAAATATAGATTTAATAGAATATATATAAATAGATAGATATAGATATATAATATATAGATAAATAGATATATATAGATATATAATTATATATATATATAGATATAATATTTAGATATTTATACATACATAGATATAGATATATAATATAGATATATATATATATTAGATAGATATGTAAATATATATATATAGATAGTTAGATATAAATAATATATAATATATATATATATATAATATATATATAATATTATAAGTATATAATATATATAAACATGTTTATTATATATATTATATAATAATATAAAGAGAGAGAATATATATAGATAGATATAAATAAATAGATAGATAGATAGATACTGTGGTTAAATATAAAATTGTTTAAGTCTATCCAAATTTTCACTTAATTAGATTACTTTTTTTTAATTTAAAGAAAATGTTATCTTTAAGTTAAAGAATTTAAATTTAAGTTTTTTAATGCTAAAAGATATAATACTTTTTTCCATATACATAAAACTGTATACAAATTAAAATGGAGATTTAATCTGTGGATTATAGACAGAATATAAATTAAAAATGGTTTTATGAATTTAATTCTATGTAGTTGTAGTATAGCTTTTCGTAAAAGTGAAATGCAGCTTCATGTATTTTACTGATTTATGGCTTATATTTAACCATGTGCCGTAATTTAGGATTTTCTGATCTTTTTCAGACCAATCTTGTGTTTCTGGCTTTAGGATTCCTGGGACCGGATAGTGAGCTTTTAGAAAAACTCAGTGTGAATATAGACATGAGGTGTAATATTGAAACGCCGGATGTGAAATATCGTACATCAGTTCCACGTGTATATGCAGCTGGAGGTAAATATTTCTATGTTTACACATCCAGAAAGTAAGTTTCCCTACTCAAAAGAAAAAAAGATCTCATACTTTCAGGGACATATTTATTGGCAACAAGTACAGCCCTGTTTCGGCTATTTTTCAACATAGCCATAACCAGAATTGAGACACTTGTCGTATTGTGGGATCTACTTTTTGTCGTAGAACTCTTCCGCCCGTGAACGGAACCAGCCTTCCCGTCCCAGAACACCCTGCACATCTCTTCCCGTTCCGACAGCGTCTGTTATAATTGGGTCATGATGGAAGATCCACTATCACGCCAATGCATTGACAGCAGCTTGCTTTTCGGGGTAGAACGCGAAATCCGAGTCTCATTGCCCTGGCGATCCTGTCGAGGCACTCGTCTCCTTCATCGTGATACCGTAGCAGAAGTGTCAGTGCTGCTGCTAAGCGTCGAATTTTGTGTTTGGGTGTCCGTTTCGGCTCATAGACCTGACAGAACTGATGATGATTTTCATTGGGCAGAAAGCTTTGTTGATTCAAGATTAGCAACCGAACCTTGCAGTGCTGCGGGAGAAGGAATGAAAGTTTCCATTTCGAATCACTGCTATCCAGCTACTTGCAGGATTCGGGATTTGTCCAGCTGGCATATGGTTGATACGTCATAGATCTGTTACGCACGCACAATTAACACGGCTAATTCCGTTTACTTTAAAGGGAAAAACATCTGGAAACTTACTTTCTGGATTCATCTCGTATAAATCCCTCTATGTACAAGCCAAGAGTATTTTTTCTTAAAAAATTTACCTAAGCTTCCAAACCTGTATGGGACGGAACCATAATGGAACAAGTGCTGCTCAAATATATCATCCAAGCATGTAAATTAAATGAAATATTTTGCTGTGAAGTAAAATGCTACACAAATGGTTTTCACTTGGTTGCCACGCCATCTAGTTTGATATTTGCAGGATTGCTCGTACTTCGGGGCTAGTACTAGAATATTCTAAGGTCATTTTGACAGCGGCTTGGGTTAAACCACTTAAATTTTCAACTTTTAATAATCTTGAAGCTTTCCACAATAACGTTACAATTTTAAACTGGAATTTTCTCGATTATTTCTCTGCCCAGTTTAAGAATTTAGACGAGTTGACCTATAATTTTTTTTTATTTATTAGACTCCAATGATAGTTTAGTTAGTTCTCTCATGTCGGCATCAAAGGAAATGAACTTGTATATATAGCTGCCAAGTCTGCAGAAAACTGTCTTTGTCACATCGTCTGTTAAAATGGATGTTCTACCCGCATATTATCTTTTTTATTTTATTTTTTCGCAGTTGCGAGTGGCAACGAACGATTTTTTTTTTTAGTAAAAACATATTATTTCTTTCGTATGTGAGAAAAAATGGCTCTTGAGTTGCTTTTGTGTTTTGAGAGAGATATTAATAGTATTTACGCCATAAATTCTTCTATGGGACTTTTTCTGTGTTTTAAAGATCTGGCATGCGTAAATATAATAAAAGACGTGTTATATTGAAAGTGCGTTGTTTTTGAGCAATTAATGAATGCCATTGTGAACTACTTCAGTATTATACTTCTGATTTCGGAACCCAAACAGGACAATCTTAACACAGGCCATCCTATTCGAATGGTAGGTTGTTCGGGGCACCTTAGCAGTTCGCCGTATCCCCCGTCGTGAGACTTAATGGGTCATTCAGGGTGAGCAACCGGATTTGTCAGTTTCATTATGGGTACACATATACATAACATTAAAATTACATGAAAGGTTATCAAACAATTTAACCCTAGACAGCAAAATAGAAATAGTAAAGTGGTAAAGGGAGAAAGTTTTGATTAGAGAGTAGAAAGTTTAAAAAGGGATAGGGAGTTTTTATACCGATGCAAACATCATTTTATAAAATTTGAATCTTTTTTTTTTTTTTTTTTTTTTTTTTTTTTTTTTTTTTTTTTTTTTTTGTGTAGAAAATACACAAAGCATAATAATAACAAAATGAGGAAGTTAAAAGATAGCGGAGAGGAAGAACGAAGTAGAGAATTGATAGAGTGCTAACTTGAGTAGAAATAGCAAGAGCCATTGTGGCGCCATCTAATATCGGCACGAGGAATTAAGAAATTAAGAATTTGGAATAAACAAGAATTTTGAAAATGCTATGATTTTAGGGAAGCATGGCAGCTCTTGGCCGCTTACGGTTCCTGGTTTCCCCTTAAATCATAGTCGGGAAGCTCGGCAATTATTTCATTATTGATATTATTAATGTTAGCATAAAACTTAATAGAAATGTTACGGCAAATATCACTAAAAGTTAGAATACTGAGGTCACGCCGTACGACTTCATTACGTAAATAACGCGGAGCTTCCTTATCCCGACTCGAAAATGGACATCAAAGATTTAGTATCCAAATATTTTTGGTATGGTGAGGTGGCCGCTCAGAGAGGTATATATTTCTAATAAAATATACTTTTCAATATTGTCTTATTATTTTGTATCAATTATTGTAATAACTTAATGCGTAAAAATGAATAAATGACATCGAGTTTATATGCTGTGACATTTGTACTGTGTAAATTTCGAACAACGCAGATTCATACGAACCAGGCTTTCACGCTTTTAGCTCCTGTGGTAGTGGTGTTAATAAAAATGTGTTTCTCTTTCCCCCAGATTGCCGCACCGGTCAGTCTTTGGTGGTGTCTGCGATCTCTGAGGGGAGACAAGCGGCTCGACGAATCGACGAGGACCTCATGCATGGATCTGCGTTGGCTGGACCGGGAGGGGTCGTCTCGCAACTCAAGTTGGTCGACAGTTAAGAGATAAATTATTTGTATTGCATCTGGGGATATCTCTTATTTTTTTGTAAAATAAAGATATGTAATGCCAATAGAATAATGAGCATAATTGGTGCCCAAGACATACACCTTTAGATGTAAAAAAAAAACCTGGAATTTTGAAGAGGTGGGAATAAACCCGGAATTTTGGGAAGAAATCGTTTTAATAAACTTTACATGTATTTTTTCAACAGTGGCTATTTAAGAACTATATATACATGTATATATATATATATATATATATATATATATATATATATATATATATATATATTCAAGAAATAATAATAGTGAGCATTTGATTTTATAGTAGTACTTATGTGATTAATGACCCTGTTAGTCTTATCAAACACATAACGGATTGCTTCCATTTTAATGGCTAATATAATAATTATATACATTATTTTGGATCATTATTTATTATGTAAATTGATTTTTGCTAAACTTTTCCCCCTCCTTTTATAATATAAAAATAAATCATTAAATTTAAAATAAGTTTATTATTTTTTTTTTTGTAATGCATATATCATTTAAAAGTGTCGTCCAATGACACTTTTGCATTTTGTGTCCAATTTCTACATGCACACACACACTATATATATATATATATATATAAAGAGAGAGAGAGAGAGAGAGATTATCTAAGAAAAGTAATGATTGATGGGTTTTGTGACACTACAGATTATTGCCTAATATTGATGTAATAATAAAAGTATTGGATATTTCTCAAAGGAAAAATATGCTCATACTTTCGTGCTAAACACGATACCTCGCCAAATAGAGCGAGTGAATCCCAATTATTCAATTTTTTGGCTGTTTGGCTTCCTCACACGTTTATTCATTTCAGTTGCCTGTTAACTATTAATATCGAATCATTTACTAATTGTAAAAATTGTCTTGTGTGATTAGAATAAAAGTAAACAAAATACTTCGAAATTCCCATGTTTTGGAAATTTTTAAAATTCCCTTAACAAAAAAACCCGGTTTTTTCCACCGCTCACAACTCTACATACCCCCCCCCCCAAAAAAAAAAAAAAAACGAATTTAGGATGAAATAAACATTTAAGGCTTCAAAAAAAAATATCAAAATTGTTTAAAAGAACAATTGGAACAAAAAATATCAATATCAAAAGACTAACAAGAAGATAAGACAGAGCTAACAAGAAAATGAATCAGGGTTCCTTAAAAGTCCTTAAGAACTCCTTAATTTTAGCTTTCATTTTTAATGGCTTTTACTACCCTCATTCCCGTCTTTAATCCGCTAAGTGCAAATTTCGTTATATTTTCAGAGAAAAATATTCGTGTAACCCGCAGCGGCGTATTATCCGCAGTTTAAATGTCCACTTACATTTCATGGGATTCAAGGCATGCGGTAAAAAAAGTGTTATTTCTTCTAGCGTTAAAAAATTAAATTTAAACTCTTTTTCTTAATGATAACATTTTCTTTAAGTTAAAAAAAAATTAAAGTAAAAATTTGGATAGACATAATAAGAATATATTCTAAAAATTTACATTAATTAGTACAGAAAGAATGATACAAATAAAATGGTCGAACGCATATTGAAATAAAAAATGTTAAAATTTAGAATTCTTAAAAAGCATCTTTTTATTTTAATTTCATATGGTTATTTGCGATCCGAGTTAAAATTTTAAACTGGTAGATGTGGCGCCCTCTGGCGAGCTGAAAGTGAAAAATCAAATGGAGAATAAAGCCGAGGGCCGCCATTTCAGATTATGAAAGTGTTATTTCTTGATACAAATAAATACACAAAATGGGAAATATTAATTTAATTAAGAACTTTTATCCAAACCGTTGTGTCCTGGACTGAAAATGATTTTTATCTTGATAAAAGAAGAAAAAATTGTAAATATGAGCAGGTGCTGCCATCTATTGTTCTTCAGGAAAGTTATTTGTAAATTTTATTATAAAAATAATTTTTAACAGCAGATAATTCGCTGCGACATATAATAAGCATTAGAAGAAAATTTAAAGTTTTGGTAAATTTTCGTCAAAGGTCCTTAAAAACTCCTTCATTTTTAAATTTGAACTTGATCAATTTCTCCTTCGTCCCGTGGTTTGCTATCCGTTTTTGCCATACTCTCCGAACTTTCTGGTTTTGTAATTTCGGAGTTAAACTTGCTCCAAACCGGTTCTAATTAAGAACGCCAGTATGGGTACTGGTCACAGAATATATAAAATATTTGTTGATGTTCCTAACATTCTTTTACATTTTCTAGCCAAAAGTGCAGTATTAATAATAAAGAGAATTCTCAAATACATATATGTTTTTAGTGTATTTCTGTAGTCATTCCAACCTTTTTGATACTTAAAATCACGAAATATTGATATAATACTTTTTGTGGAAAAACTTTTTTGATATTTTTTAATCTTGCATACTGAAAAGGTATAAATAGCTGCCTAAAAATATTTAATTAAAATTTTCTTATATATTTTCTTAAATAATGATTATACATATGAGATAATTTAAATGAATTTTATTTTTTTGCCATGAAAATTTAATCATATTGGTACAGATGCATTATAGCCGCCGGTTTTTTTTCTCGCCAAACTTGGCGATTTTGTGTGGCAAACTTGGCGATTTTGGGGCTAACTAGGTTGCTGTATTTGCCCTAACTTTTAGGGAATATGGAAGCTATTGGTGCACGTGATTTTTGACGTCATTACCCGGCTATCTATGCAAATTTTCTGTTCTAAATATTCTTTTCGTTCCAGACTTGGATTAGTAGGTGTCTCGTAGGTAGGTAAGTTATTTTTGGTATTTAGTTATGGCGGATGTTCTTATTTCGGTTTTAACTGTTTGTAGCATTGTGAAGAAATATCAGGAAATTCTTAGACCTGAGGTTGGATTTGCATTTCATTCAAAACGGCACGTTTGTGGGGATGATGGAATTCCGAATTTGAGTTTTTTTATGTATTTGGTTAGTGGGATTTAGTTAATTTAGTTATGACAAGTGAAGTTATTTCGGTTTTGAAATTGTTAAAAAATATCAAAATATTCTAAATCAAACAAGATGCTTTGGTTTGGAACATTTTGTTTTTATTATTTTCTGGGATTTAGTTAATTTAGTTATGACAAGTGAAGTTATTTCGGTTTTGAAATTGTTAAAAAATATCAAAATATTCTAAATCAAACAAGATGCTTTGGTTTGGAACATTTTGTTTTTGTTCTTATCATTTTCTGGGATTTAGTTAAGACGGGTGAAGTTATTACGGTTTTGAAATAGTTAAAAAGTATGAGGATATTCTAAGTTAATTGGTTTGGAATATTTTATGTTCTTTGCACAAGGGGGGGGTGAGAACCCCCTCACATGTTAGATTCTTCATAATATTAGTGCTTATTAAAATGATATATATTGTGTTTACTCTGTTGACACATATCATAAATATTACTAATCTGTTATTTATTTTTTAAAAAAGTAAAAAATTATGATTATTATGCTAATTTATTTAATAATACTTTATTTAATTGTTATTCTGTTGTTCCTTTTAAAGTTTAGTTTTGTTAATGTGTTTTCAAATATGCACGTGACCGCCGCCATGTTTTTTTTGGTGATCTTTCAGAAAACACGCACCGCCGCCATGTTTTTCTACTTGGCGACTTTTCAAATCGTGCGTTTTCTGTTGGTCGCCAAAAAAACATGGCTGACGGGAAAAACTTTAAATTATCTTTCTAATAATTCAACGGGATTCTAAATTTGCACAGGTATATCCTTTAAAGGATATGAAGATAGACATGATGGAGCTTTTACAAAATATCCTCGGCAAAAAAAAAAAAAAAATATATTTTTTTTTTATATTTTTTTTTTTTTTCTAATGCCTCAAAATTTTTTATAATGCTAAAATTAAAAATTTTGATCTCCTATGATATAATAGAGATGTAAAAAAAAAATTTTAAATAAATACCCAGGAATTTTGTGTAAATAAAGAAATTTTGTGAATTGGGAAGAAATCATTTTAACAATTTTACATTTATTTTTTTCAACATGGCTATTTAGGAATTACTATTATTCTAAGAGATTCTTTTTTTTTTTTTTTGGCAATATATATATATAATATATATATATATATATATATATATATTCAAGAAATAATAGCCATGAGCATTTAAATGATTTTATAGTAGTTCTTATGTCATTAATGACCCTGTTAGTCTTGTCAAGCACGTGACTAGTTGCTTCTATTTTAATGGCTATCATAATAATTATATACGTTAATTTTGATCGTTATCTATTATGTAAATTGCTTTATGCTGTGCTTTTTCCCCTCCTTTTATAATATAAAAATAAATATCCTTAAATTTAAAATAAGTTTATTATTTTTTGTAATGCATATATCCTTTAAAGGTGTCATCCAATGACACTTTTGCATTGTGTGTCCAATTTCTACACACACACACACACACATATATATATATATATATATATATATATATATATATATATATGTCAGGATTTAAAATATAGAGTAATTTAAGAGATTTTAATTAGGGATTCTTTTAATGGGAGTAACGCGCCTCGCGTTATTAGTCACATAAATACGGCTCAATGATATCAAGAGAGAGATCAGGATGCACTGTCCACGGTCAGACGTGGCTCCTCGAAGCAGTGAAAACTGTCTTTGTTAGCAGTTGGGCGCCAATATGAGACGCCATTGTTGAGTAGCGTGTGAAATGGATTAATAAAGAGAAGAAAAAGAATTACTTGATAGTGGACTGATTTATATATTTACTAGTGTGTTTACTGGACCATGACATATATATATATATATATATATATATATATAGAGAGAGAGAGAGAGAGAGGGATGTTATCGAAAAATAAGGATTTATGATAAATCATTATTATAAAATAATCATCATTATTTATATAAAAATAATGATTTATATTTTTAAAAATATTGGATATTTTTCAAAGGAAAAATACACTCATACTTTCATGCTAAACAGGATACCTTAGAGCGAGTGAATCCTAATTATTGAATTTTTCTTTTCATGGCATATAATAGTTAGTAAATTGTGTGAAAATATCCACTTTTGAGGTTTACAACAAACACAGAAAAAAAGGGTGGTTCTCGTTGTGTCTCAGTGAATTGGCGACTTCGAAATTCCCATGTTTTGGAAATTTTCAAAATTCCCTTCCCAAAAAACCCGGTTTTTTTTTCTTTTTTTTTTCACTGCTCACAACTCTAGCTATAGGATAGTGAAAAAATAGAAAAGAAATGCACAATGGGTAAAAGATATAATAAAAAGATTTAATAGTCTGGTGATTGGCGTATCCAATTTAATATTATAAATGGATAAAAGTCTTTCAAGACTATGTTTCTAATCCATTATTATAGCGATTTGTTTTGGCTGATAATGTGTCAAGTTGATTGGAGAACTGCTTCTGTGAGGTAAGTACGAGTACAGCAATTCTTCCTTATCTCCAGGTATCAGCTGACGAATATCTGAAAACGACAACAAAAAAAAGTTATTACGTTATTATTAGGCAATATACGTATATAAAGTAAAAAATGTTTATGTTCTTTATAGAAATCTCCAATTTTAAACATGGTCTGTCAGGCACACTAATGCAACTGCAAGTAGTGGATCGGGTCTTCCAATTTCAATACTACAGTTACACGAGAAAATCGTTTGATTCACTGGCGCCATCTATTTATTAATATATTAACTAAAACTATTCAAGTAATTTTGTAGGATCTTGGGCAGTTTTTGCATTATTTTATTTAATTTTTTACAATATTTTAATTTAATTCTCTATTTTCTCTTTTTTATTTATTTTTTTGCTTGAATTTTAAAATTTTCATTTTTCTTTTTGTTAGTCTTTGTCGTTTTAAGTTTATAAAATTAAATTTTGCTAAGAAGTGCTTGCATCATTTCTAATATTTTATTTACATTTTTGAAAAATTTTAAAATTAATTTTTAGTGTTACTGTCAATTTTTTTTTTGTCATCTTTTTTTTATTTTAAGTTTTTAAAATCAATTTTTGCCGTTATGAACTTTATACCTCAAGCGGTCTGTAATGTGCAGTCAACAGTCTGATTTTTAAAGATAAAAACATAGTTCTGGAAAAAATGTTATTCATTATAATAATATAGAAACTGACATTTTCCTATCATTTGGTAAAAATATGCAATCACAATGCAATTATTCAAGCAATTATGCTTGTTATCAGTTTATTTTAATGAACAGTAAATATCCTGATTTAAGCACGAAAAAATAACTCATCGAAATATCATTCAATATAGTAATTTAGAAGCTTATATTTTTCGATTAAAGAATATTCAAGAAGAATTCTTTTTTACTCTTTGCTAAGTTATTCAATATTGCTGTATACTTTTGAGAGGAATAGTAAAATTTCAACTTATGAATATTCTTTGATAGAAAAATGTAAGTTTATAAATTATTATAACATTTTTCCAAAACAATGTTTTTATCTTTAAAAATCAGGCTGTTTATTAGCTATTACAGACAGCTTGAGGTATAAAGTTTATAATGCCAAAAATTGATTTAAAAATAATAGAAAAAAATAGTTAAAAGAAATTGACAGTTAAAATAAAAATCATTTTTAAAAAATTGTCAAAAATGTAAAAAAATATTAGAAATAAAATATAACATTAAATATTAGAATATCCTAGTAAAAAAATAATAATAATAAATGTTTAAATATAAGAATTTTATTAAAATATAATAAAATATTAGAAATGATGCAAGCACTTCTCAAGCTCATTTCTTAGCAAAAATTGATTTTATAAACTTAAAACGACAAAAACTAACAAAAATGAAAATAGAAAATTAACTTAAAATATTGTCCAAGACATAAATAAAATAATTACAAAAATTGCTCAATGTCCTACAAGATTACTTGGATAGTTTTAGTTAATATATTAGTGAATAGATGGCGCCAGTAAACCGAAGAAATTTCCCCTTGAAACAGTAGCACCAGAATTGGCTGTCCCAATCCACTCCTGTGATTGGTTGTAGCCGTATACACAGTGGTTTATGATAAAGGCAGTCTTTTAGGTGTGCTTCGTAAATTGGGAGAAGTTATTTAAATTGCAAAAGAAATTTTTAAGAATAAAGTCATGATATATGTATTCACAAAAATTCTATTTACAGCTCTTTCCTTAATAATTATTAGAAACTAATAAAAAAAAAATGAAAAAGAATAAAAAATATTTGGGGTTAAATATTACACAATACACTTATGATAAACTGGGGCCGTATCCCAGTTCAGGGGCCGCCGAACCAAGTTCAATGGGGATAACGATTTAAAGCGGCTGGGCCGATGTCACGCAAAATTCTAGAACCCCAGTTTTCCTGCAAACCTTGCTCTATTTTTTAGAAATTTTTCTAATAAAAAAAAATTAAAATGAATTTTTTTTTTTTATTTTTTTTTTTATTTTTTTTTTTTTTTTTTTTTAATTTGTATTCATCTTAACAAAATTTCAAACCTTTATTTGTTCAAAATAGGCTTTGAAATTGGGTATAAACTTAATAAAAAACGAAGCACAAATTTAAACTTGGCGACCCTTTGGCGATCACTTGTACAAAAATAGAGCCAAAAACATGGCGGCGGGCCCCCGGAATCGGGATTCTACCATAATATAAATAAGTACAAAAATTATTAGCGAATATTTACAGATTACGGATACGTTTATAAGAAGTACACGGTACTACAATAATAAAAAGATTAGAAGTATAAGAATAAAATTGAATTTACACAGCTACTACGATACATTACATGAATCGAGGAATAGCAAAAGTCATTGTGGCGCCATCTGTTGTCGAAGAGGAGCTAAGTTGAATTTAGAATACGAAAATGATTTACGGAATCATGGCCGTAACCTTTATTTTTGTTTTCGCGAAACTGCAAGGGTACAGATGCATTATAGACGCCGTGTTTTTTTTTCTCGCCAAACTTGGCGATTTTATGGGGCGATGACTGAGTTGCTGTATATGCCCTAACTTTCGTTGGGGGATATGGAAGCTCCGATAGGTTCTTGCATCCTATTGGTGCACGTGATTTTCGACGTCATTACCCGGCACTATACGAAAATTTGCTGTTCTAAATGTTCTTAGCTGTTCTTTTCCGTCCAGACGAGGTGTGGTAAGGTGTCACCTAAGTTAGGTAAGTAATTTAGTTATGGCGGGGGTTTCCAGAAATTGGCATCTTAGCTGCTCTTTTGGTTTACAGGTTTTTTTTTTATTTTTTTCTGGGATTTAGTATTTTAGTTATGGTGGGTGTAGTTATTTCGGTTCTTACTATTTTTATTCTAAACCAAACAAGATGTTTTGGTTTTGAACATTATGTTTTTGTTCTTATCATTTTCTGGGATTTAGTTTTGACGGGTGAAGTTATTTCGGTTTTGAAATCGTTAAAAAGTATCAGGATATTCTAAGTTAATTGGTTTGGAACATTTTTGTTTTGTTCTTATTTTCTGGGATTTAGGAATTTAATTATGGCAGGTGTCGTTATTTTGGTTCTTACTATTTTTGAAATTGTTAAAAAATGTCAAATCCAAATCTGAGGGTTTTTTTTTAAGTTTTTTAAGGTAGGTGGGAGTGTTGAAAAATGTTTATGGCTCTACCCTTTACAAGTAAAAAAACATGCAAACCCATCTCTCAACCCCTTTTTTTGGATCCCCCCACTAAGCCTAGGAATATCCTGATACTTTTTAACAATTTTTAAAAAAAGTGAGATTAGAAATAACTAAACCCGCCCTAACTAAATTTCTAAATCCCAGAAAATGATAAGAACAAAAAAATAAAACCTGACCTAGGCGACACCAAGAATATCCTGAAATTTCGCCAATTTTGGCGAAAACAACACGGCATCAGTTCCAAAATTTCGACAACAAAATTTAACAAAAATATTTTACCTCCATCGTAGATTCGATTGCCATTGCCGTTCCGATCTGGCACAAACAGTTGCCAGTAGGTGCCCCGTTCGGGATCGTTGGGCACGTTCGACAGCGTGTACACGTTCAGCCTCCCGAATGTCTCTGTGTACAGGAACCTGAGAAAGATAAGGAGAAGAAGTTACAGCTAGAAATTTCATGGTGTGCTGACGTAGGACTGCTTTCCATGGGGCGATGGACAACAGTTGGCTGTAATTTTTTTCCTACTAACAGCATTATTAATTCAGTGTCGTACAGGTTGCGTGTCATCTTGATCCATGAGTCAACAGCCAGCCAATTAGAAAAACTTCACTTATTATTTGCACATAGAAAAAATATTTAACAAAACTGCGTGGCAGGAAAATTCGTGCTACATCGCATGTGCCAAAAGTACAGACTGCGAACCACGCTTCTCTCAAAACAGTTAACAACACTCGGTTACAGTCACAATAGCTCCAAACAACTGAAAAATCGATATTTTTACATTAAAACAATATTATAATAAAAATGCAATGAAGTACAACCGATTGTATGCACAATTTCAACATCTATTTTAAATATAAATAAATGACTAAAAGAATATTAATAAGTAATTTGAAAATATTATTCGACTTTCTGTTTGAATCGATTCTTCACCCTTCGGTTACAGCCTGAGCTACCCGTGATGTGCTGCCATCTAGGCAATAGCAGAGGCGATATTTTTACTTGTGAAAATAATTTGCATTGATGATTAGGATTTAACTTTGTAAATATATACTATCTACTACACATTCTTCAGTGGGTAATACTTCAGAATAGAGTGCCCCTTGGCTAATTTGGCAATGTTTACTAGAACACAAAGGTATTCCGTCAGAACATTGTATTCCTTTCTGTTTTGGCGACTAATGGATGCAGAGTGCAACATTGTAGTAGAATTATATATTCTTAC
>CM063497.1:8097712-8107712 GCA_032207245.1 Pardosa pseudoannulata
CTGAATTTTAATTTCCTTATCGTCTGAAGTACTTTAATTTTATTTCTCTTACGCCTTTGCTATTCATTTTAAATGACTATTTTAAAGTGTTCAATTTTACTTGAATTATGACGTCATTAAGTACAACTAAAATCGGTTCGAGAGTTTGGATCATGGATTCTTTTCGCCAAGTAGGATCGCAGTTAATGGATATATTAGTTTAGAATAACTTGAAATGTAAATTCTTGTAGTTTAAATGTACAATTTTTTGAACAAACGATTTCTGTTCAAGTAAATTATGGATTAATGGAACATTTCAGGTTATTCTAAACTAATATATTCATTAACTGTAATCTTACTTGGCGAAAAGAATCCATGATCCGAACTCTCGAACCGATTTTAGTTGTACTTAATGACATCATAATTCAAGTAAAATTGAACACTTTGAAATAGTCATTTAAAATGAATAGCAAAGGCGTAAGAGAAATGAAAATTACAGTACGACAGACGATAATGAAATTAAAATATAGAATTAAGGTATTGTTATATGGAAACAGATTCAAAATACTTAATATATGGGTATTACTTCGTAACAACCAGCAAGTATTTTATCTGATGAATTTAAGGGCAATAAATCTATATGTGTGTTACTATTGTAACGTACTTCGCAGATCACCTAGCATGAATCGTTTGCAGGAAATCTGAACTTTCGAAATTTATTTCTACAGTAAGAACAATGAATGGCTAAACAACGTTCCATAATTTATAAATAAATTGTAGGAAACAAACTATATTATGCTGACTACGCAAACGTTGCTTTGAGACTCATAGTAAGTAATCTTTAACCGGCAAAATGGCGAACGAAGTTAAGGCCAAATATTTAGCCAAATATTCGCCAAATCATTTCGTTAAATACCCAGTACTATCTAATTTTGATTTACGTATTCTCACACAGGGCGAGGGAAATGAGACAGGCTACGAATAGATGTGATAAAAATTAGGGATACGTCAGAAAATTATTCTAGATTCCCTAATAAACAATAATCGATCTAAAAAGTTTCTTATCTATTTTTGCATCTATCAGGGAAAACTGCATATCACTAAGTGAATTCTGTTTTAATTTTTCTGTTTTTATTCTGTTGTATTGCTGTGTCTATGGCAAGCAACGAACTCCATGGTTTTCGCCAGTAATAAAAATTACTGCTTTTATTGTTGGACTTGACAGAAGTGGCAACACGCGGATAAGCGAAGAAAACGATTTGTAAAAGAATGAATATAATGGCGTTATTTTATTCCACTGACTGACTTTCGATGCTGCTGATTCCGTATCAGGATTTTCACTTCGTTTGCGTGAGTCTAATTACGTTGTTTTACTTTTATTAGGACCTGGAACGTTTTTCATGCTTGTATTTAACTTTCGTGTTAGTCAAAATACATGTGCCATTTTTGAATGTGATTGGTTTTTATCAATTCTTGAATGCTGTATACAAGATAATTGTCTAATACAGTAGGAACTTATACATAGAGTAGGGGGAAGTGATAATTATAAGACAAAACTTAGAATACGTGAATAGTAGTTGTCGCTCGTTCTGAAAGCATAAAAATCCTACTTTGTTGTTTTTATTAATTTCTAACAAATGAAATTAGTTTGTGTTAAGATCTGTAAACCATTAAGTTAAATTTTCTTCGCAAGATCGTTTACAACCATTAGAAGAGCCAACATATTTCTTCGTAATACAGTTGGTCTCGATACACTGGCTGAAAAAACTAGAAGAATTAATTTACTACTATAAACCGGTGTTTTATAAATTACTGAATTTGCCTTACAGTATTCGAATTTTGTTGCCATACAAAGTGTCTAATTTGAAAAAAAAAACCCAGTAAATAAAAGGATATTTTGTAATTCCTTTCTCAGTATTATTTTTATTTTCTTAATTGTTCATAAAAGTAGTTTTAGTTCGTCTAGTGCCCTATTCGTTAAACGTGACTAGGGGGTACAGATGCACTATAGATGCCGTGTTTTTTTGTCGCCAAATTTGGCGAACTTTTGGCGGCTTTATGGGGCGATGAGTGGGTTAGTGTGTTTTCCCTGACTTTGGTGGTAGCTATAATGTGCGGTACAGATGCATTATAGACGCCGTGTTTTTTTATCGCCAAACTTGGCGATTTTATGGGGCGATGACTGGATTGCTGTATATACCCTAACTTTGGTTGGGGGATATGGAAGCTCCGATATGTTCTTGCATCCTATTGATGCACGTGATGTTTGACGTCATTACCCGGCACTATAGGAAAATTTACTGTTCTAAATGTTCTTAGCTGTTCTTTTCGTTCCAGACGCGGAGTGGTAAGGTGTCACCTAGGTTAGGTAAGTAATTTAGTTATGCGGGGGTTTCCAGAAATTGGCATCTTAGCTGCTCTTTTGGTTTACAGGTTTTTTTATTATTTTTTTTCTGGGATTTAGTGTTTTAGTTATGGTGGGTGTAGTTTTTTCGGTTCTTACTACTTTTATTCTAAATCAAACAAGATGCTTTGGTTTGGAACATTTTGTTTTCGTTCTTATCATTTTCTGGGATTTAGTTAATTTAGTTATGACAAGTGAAGTTATTTCGGTTTTGAAATTGTTAAAAAATATCAGGATATTCTAAGTTAATTAGTTTGGAACATTTTTGTTTTGTTCTTATTTTCTGGGATTTAGTAATTTAATTATGGCAGGTGTCGTTATTTCGGTTCTTACTATTTTTGAAATCGTTAAAAAATATCAAATCCAAATCTGAAGTTTTTTAAGTTTATTTTAAAGTTTTCTTAAGGGAGTTGGGAGTGGTGAAAAATATTTCT
Organism: Pardosa pseudoannulata; assembly: GCA_032207245.1. NCBI lineage: Eukaryota > Metazoa > Arthropoda > Arachnida > Araneae > Lycosidae > Pardosa > Pardosa pseudoannulata. Next base: position 8,100,530 of record CM063497.1, read on the forward strand.
GGCGCTACCCTTTCCAATTTTCATTTGTTATTAAGTTTATTTTGCATTTCTTTTATTACAAGGGGGGGGGAAACCCCCCGTTACATGTTAGATTTTTTATAATATTAGTGCTTATTAAAATGCTTTATATTGTGTTTAAGCACCAGTATTCATCAGGCAAATTTAGGTGGAATCCAAGTTTGGCGAACCGCCCTATTTTGGCTACATTATTTGTTCGAGTGATCCCCAAATTATCGCCAAAGGATGTGAATTTGTGTTACAAGTTGTATTAAGTTTATACGCGATTTTGAACCAAACAAGGTTTAAAATCTTGGAAAAGGAAAAAATTTCATTTTTTTGGACGTTTAAAACTTTTGAACCCTTTAAATTATGTTTATTAGCAAATGTAAAGTTCTAAGAAGAAACTTTAAAATTTGGTAAGTGCATAATATATATAAAATATATATATATATATATTTATATATATATATATATATAATATATATATATATATATATGTATATATATATATATGTATATGTATATGTATATAAATGTTATATAATTATATATATGTATATGTATATGTATATATATGTATATATATATATATATTATATAATATAATATATTTATATATAAATGTATTATATATATGTAAATATTTATATGTTAAATATATAAATATATATATTATATAAAATATATATTATATATATATATATTTGTATATGTATATATATTTGTATATATATGTATATATATATATTTTTGTATATATATATATATGTTTATATATATATTATATATATATATATGTATATGTATATATATATGTATATATATATATATGTAAATATATATATGTATATATATTTATATATATATATATAAATTTATATATATATGTATATATATTTATAATATATGGTATATATATGTAAATATATGTATAATATTATATATATATAGTATATCTATATATATATATATATATATATATATATATGTATGTTTATATATATATATATGTGTATATATATATATAAATATATATATATGTATATGTATATAATATATATATATAATATATATGTATATATATTGTATATATATATGTATATATATGTATGTATATATATATTATAAAAATATATATGTAAATATATATATGTATATATAATATATATATTTTGTATATGTATATATATTATATATATATTTTTTGTAAATGTATATATATATAAAATATATTTGTATATTATATATATGTATATATATATATTTGTATATGTAATATATAAATATATATATATACATATATATATATATATATATATATATATATATATATATATATATATATGTATATATATATATATATATATATGTATATATATATATTATATGTATATAAATATTATATATGTATGTATATATATAAAATATATGTATATGTTATAAATGTATATATATATGTAATATATAAAATTTATATATATATATGTATATTATGTATATATATTTATATATTATTATATATATATGATATAATATATATATATATATAAATATTTGTATATGTATATATATAAATATATATATATATATTTGTATATATTAAATATTTATATATATATATATATATTTATATATATTTTATATGTATATATAAAAAATATATATATTATATATATTTGAATTATATATATATGTGTATATATATATATGTATTTTATATAAATATATATATATATAATATATATATATATATATAATATATATATTTGTATATATATATATATATATATATATATATATATATATATATATATATATATATATTTATATATATATATGTAAATTATATTAAAAAACTTTTGTCTATAAAAAGTTTATATGCACTGTCAAAATTTAATGTTTTTTTCTAAATTCTGCTATATTTCGTCTTTTTTCGTTAGGAAGATAACAATGTCATCCAATCTTTCCAATTATCTGAGTTAAAAATGGATAATTGGTATACCTCGCCTTAATACTCAAATACCATTCACAAATAACAATGTCTTTCCTCTTTGGTCCCCTCCCCCTGAAAACAGTTTCTGGCTACGGCCCTCCATACTAGTTTAACATCTTTGTCATTAGGATTCCATTTTGCTTTTTCAGTTTTTGCCTTTTCTAAACTGATTTGCCTTCCCACGGTATAGTTTTTTTCCCCGACAGAATATTCCATTGCCACCGATGTACTAAATTTCATAACCGTAGCAAGTTAAAAACGGATTACAAAATTCTAGCTGATACACTGCTGAAGTTTAGAAATAAAGGCAATAAAAAACCATCTTTTTTCTTTTGCACACAGTGAGATATAAACGTTATACGTTTCCTCATCGTTTTATTCCACGTTTCCTTTCGTATTTACCTTTCGAGATGTCGTCAACGATGGGCGAATCGACCGCGTGTCGCAGCAAACCGAAATCTTCGTCGGCGACGGAAGCGTTCGCCAAACACAGAGTGAGCAGGACGGACGGACTGGGGGCTGTCCTGGAACGGGAACTATTTTGGAGCATCGACACCAAGTCCTGGCCGTACACCTGCCTCGGGTCCTGACACGTGGCCAGCAGAGCGTTGATGTACGTAGACAACTCGTGCACCTTCAAAGGGTTCAAAGGGTGCCTGGAAAACACACACACAGTCATATATGCCATATATATGTATATGTGTATGTACATATATATTTATATATAAAATATAAATATATGTATATATTATGTATATGAATGTAATATATAAATGTATATATATATATATATGTATAAATATATGTATATAATTATATGTATATAAATATATACATATAAATATATGTATATAGAATATATATGTATATTATATTATATATATATGTATATATATATGTATATATATAAGTATATATAAATGTATATATATTATATAATATATATATATATATATATTATATATATATAAATATATTATGTAAAGATATATATATATGATATAATTATATATATATATATATATAATATGTAAATATATATATATATGTAATATATTATATATATGTATATGTATATATGTATTTATATTATATATATATGTATATAATTATATATATGTAAATATATATGTGTATAAATATGTACATAATGTATATATATGTATATATTATTATGTATAATAAATATATATATTATATAATATATATATATATATTAAAAATATAAAAATTTTATATAGATCTGAATTCGGCCAGTAAAGGTTAAATGGATATGTGCTTAACCTTTTTTTGTTCTTGAGTATTCGAGTTGAAATGAATATCCTTGTATATGTTCGAGCGTTTCGTATAATATAAAATATTATTAAAAACTATATAGCCTATTTTTCATATTTTTTAAGTTATATATTTATAATAACATTAAAAATAAAAATTTGAAATATTTCAAAAAAAAACCTCCGAATTTACAGATGCCTTAAAAAAAGAGGGCGATACTAATTTAAAGTCTTTGCCATTAATAGAACTAGTCAACAGCTTGTTTGCATTTACCAAATATTTTCTCTAGTCAGAATATATATATATATATATGTATATATATATATATATATATATATATATATATATATATATATATATATATATCAGGATCTGAATTTGGCCAGTAAAAGGTTAAATGGCTATGTGCTTAACCTTTTTGTTTCTTTGAGTTATTCCACGAGTCCTGGAAATGAATAGCCTTGTATCATGTTCGAGCGTTTCGTTCTGTCGCATCTGTACACCTTCAAAACGTGAATTTCGACCAAAATATCAATTTTTAAATTTTATTATATTATTGAAATCCAATATGTTATCTATACATAACCTCTTGAACTTTGTTTGTATCTCAATTAGAACCAGAGTTATAGCATTTTCAATGCAAATCCAAAGTCAATTTTAATACCGGAAGTGCTCTTTTGTGAACCGGAAGTCGCCTGAAAAACTTTTATTCTCTTGTCAATTTCAACAAAATCTTTTGATATAATTAAAATGTTATTAAACTTGGACCAAATAATCCATGCTTAAAGGTATTATTGTTTTTTAAAGAATCTGGTAACAGCATTTTATTGAATTTAGCATCAGAATCTAGCAATGAATTTAGGGATACATTGTCAAATTTTCTTGTGTTTCTGAGAATTTACAGTTACATTGCTGTTATTTTTATTATTCAAATTATTAATTTATTAATTCAAATGAAAAGTTTTATTTTAATATTTTAAAATGCCTAATTCTGTATTCAGAACACCTCAAATAAAGTTTTACGGCAATAAATTTATCAAAGCCGGTCAATGCAATAACATTATAATTCAATTATATATATTTCAATTAGCTAGCTCCTCAGACTATGATGACTCCATCCAATTTAATAATGGTTTTAAACCCTGCTTTATCAGTTAGAGTTAATTTCTGATCCGTGCACATAACTTTGAAATGGTATAACCACTTATATCATATGATCATAAAATATATGATGCTACCCTCCACTTCACCCCGAAACTTATCAAAGTAGAACTAAAAGTTTACTAAAGTAGTAAAAAAACATACTGAATTTCAAACTAGAAGGGTTAAGGTTCATAAATCTGTTTTTTTTTATATCAAGATACATATTTTGAAATTATTGTATAAAATATTCTGACTTTTCTCGAAATAGCATTTTTTGTCCATTTTGATCACTCATCATAACATATCTCAATAAATTAAAATTTATAGGATTTGAAATTTTAAATGTATATTACATAAATATGTAGAAGTGGAACAGACAACTATCAAGATTAATTGGGATTTTCAGCCGTTCAATTCACAGAACGCATGAAATGTTCGGGAACTTTCGTAAGGTGTTGTACTCAAATACGCATAGATTCGCAGATATGTTTATGATCCCAATAATAAAAGTCCGTTACATAAAAAATATACTTTGAAACATTAAATAAGTTATAAAATAATGATATAGTTATTCATTTTGGAATTATAGGGATTTTCCTAGGGTCTAACATATATTACCTACTTAAAAACAGCAGTCTACTCTTTGCAAAATAAAGCCCAAGAAAGAAAATAACCAGTATCTTACAAAGAAAAAAAGGCGGGCTTTAAATAATAGGTGTATATTAAGGCATTATAAGTGTTTACATACAGTTTTTCTAATATATTAAGTTGTTTTTTCATTTTTCTCAAAATTGATTTTTTCGGGATTTTGCTTAATGCAGAACATGATAACTCAAAAATATTTAGCCCGAATGCTTAGATATTTTAAGTGTATGTTATATAATTATATATTCAGGGAACAGACTACGATTGTGGTTCCAGATTAATTACTTTGGGATTTACAGCCGTTTAATTCTTGACTTGCGTGAAAATTTTGAGAAATTTTCAATGTTATTCTACCCAAGTTTCTATAACTTAATATATTTTATATTACCGTGATTGTAGTCTATTCCCTGAAATATACAATTAGAAACATTATCCAGTTTACAAAACAGTGATTACGTGATTTAATTTGGAGTTATCGTGTTTTGCGTAATGCCTCATTTTAGGGCAAATTTCACCCTATTTTTCTATATAAAATATGAAAATATTATTTAAAACTATATAGCCTGCATTTTTCGTAGTTTTAAGTTATATTTTATCATAAATTTAACATTAAAAATAAAAATTTCAAATATTTCAAAAAATCAGGCGTACAGATGCCTTAAAATAGAGGGCGATACTAGTTTAAAGTCTTGGCAATCGAAGAAGTTTTCTTTGCATTTACCAAACTAATTTCCCTTTCTCCAGTCAGAAGACTGAATATTGTATTGTCACCAGAAAGTGCCTCTCTGTAACATTTCATATCTCTAACTATTATATAGTCCATGTAAAATCTATTGGCGCTTCAAGGTCACACTTTCTCGTTTCCCCAGTCATCGGTTACTATGGTAGCGACATTCACACTTATTTTCAGCACTTCAGTTGAGGATTGGGTTCCAATAAGTTCAGACGACTTACTTTTATTTCTTCTCGTAGATATTTATTTTGCGCTTATCTGATACTACCTCTCATTTTTTATCCTTTAATTCATTGTTTTACTTAAAATTTTGCTTCATATTTATTTATATTTTTTACTTCATAAAACATTTTCAATGGCTAGTTTTGATGCTAGAAAACAGTATAAAACACTGATATTTAACGTATAGAGGTACTTGAAAGTTCTTGTTGAATCCAATCCAGTTGCTACAGTTTTGGAATTGTTTTCGCAAACTCAACAAGCAACTGATGATGCCCGCGGTATTTCTAAAAGAATTTGTGCCGATCCAGAACTGCGACAATATTTAAAAAAAATTTCACATAAAAGGCACGTAACAGAACTAGATGATTTCGGCAAAAGTGTCACCTTTTCTGCCTTTAAAATGCCGTTTAACTGAAAAACAGGAACTATTTTTTTATTAAGTTTTTAAATCTTTTTTAAATAAATTTTTTAACTACAGTTTTTTTTAACAAATTACTACTTATAAGCAAAGTCAAAATTTTCAGTTGTGCGTAAATGTATAAAAAAAGGTTATAATAAATCACAGATATTTTTGTAAAAATACAGAAATTCATTTTAATTTGGAATTCTTACATTAGGAATCTCTACCTTCTAAAGAAATTTTCACTTTCTAAAAATGTGTCAACAGACCATAAATCATAACAAAATTATACAAAATATTGTAAAATATTGCATTAAGACCACTTTCATTTCTTGTGAAATCATAAAATAATTAATACAGTACACTTTTCGAATAGAAAGTTTACTGTGGTCCACATAACTTCATATTATAGTTATTAACATACAACTTAAATTGAAAGAATTTCAGAACTACACTCTCTTTAATAATTTAATAATTAAGAAATAAATTTGATATTTAGATTAAAATGATCATACAAATATAGAGAAATTGTAACTCATTAATCATTAAAATTAGCTAAATATTCAATTATCTTAATGATATTAATTCTTTTTGTAAAGTAACTGTGTATGAAAAAAAAAATTAAATTTACTTTTTCAGTAGAATTTTTTAAATCTGACGGATTGGGATATAACATACAATTTTAAATTCTTTTGTAATTTTACGAAACGGGATTATATCTTAAATTCATGAACTTAGAAACAGACTCATAAATTTTTGTGTAAAGTATTAA